>CM065696.1:30779678-30831776 GCA_017654935.2 Phymorhynchus buccinoides
AAAACAACCTCATCCCAGGGATCGGGTAGTTCTCGCCAGAAAAGCTCTGTCTCGCACAACAGGGAACAAAGAAGGGCGAACCGTCTCTCTCGCCAGCTGTGATTCAAATGCGGTGCGCGCTGAGCACCTCCCCTCTTTTATAGTCCGGCCGTGCTTTTAAGTGCAGCAAACAAACCACTTTCCTTCCATCTAAGGAATTCCACTGGCCATGACCAAGTGTCTGTTTTAGGTGGTGAGGCACATTATTTTAATATGCAGACGAATAATTCTTTCCTTCTCTACACTCTGGTCCTGAAAGAAAACGCAATGGAGATGGAGAAATGGCAACGAAAGATCACACAGAAGGAACGCACAGAGAATACAAAGAGAAGGCAAAGAGGGAGGGAGGGAGGGAGAGAGAGAGAGAGAGAGAGAGAGAGAGAGAGAGAGAGAGAGAGAGAGAGAGAGAGAGAGAGAGAGAGAGAGAGAGAGAGAGAGAGAGAGAGAGAGAGAGAGAGAGAGAGAGAGAGAGAGAGAGAGAACTTGAAAACTTAGAACTTTATTTTCGAAGGGTAAAGATTTTAGGCAACGCCTAGTCTTCCAATCTGTCCTTGATACTTATACAAACATAGAACACAAACGTGGCGGCAAGGCTTACCATTACACATACAGATTTGAACATAAAGGTAGCAAAGCAGGTGATATCATCATGATACAAAGATCGGTTGAAATATTATGGATGCATAATTGTCATAAACATAGAGAGAGAGAGAGACTGAGAGACTGTGAGAGAGAGAGAGAGAGAGAGAGAGGAGAGAGAGAGAGAGAGAGAGAGAGATAGAGAGAGAGAGAGAGAACTTGAAAACTTGAAAACTTGAAAACTTAAACTTTATTTTCCAAGGGTAAAGATTTTAGGCAACGCCTAGTCTTCCAATCTGTCCTTGATACTTATACAAACATAGAACACAAACGTGGCGGCAAGGCTTACCATTACACATACAGATTTGAACATAAAGGTAGCAAAGCAGGTGATATCATCATGATACAAAGATCGGTTGAAATATTATGGATGTATAATTGTCATAAACATCGAGAGAGAGAGAGAGAGAGAGACTGTGAGAGAGAGAGAGAGAGAGAGAGAGAGAGAGAGAGAGAGAGAGAGAGAGAGAGAGAGAGAGAGAGAGAGAGAGAGAGAGAGAGAGAGAGAGAGAGAGAGAACTTGAAAACTTTATTTTCCAAGGATAAAGATTTTCCATTACACATACAGATTTGAACATAAAGGTAGCGAAGCAGGTGATATGATGATACAAAGATTGGTTGAAATATTATGGATGTATAATTGTCATAAACATCAAGAGAGAGAGAGAGAGAGAGAGAGAGAGAGAGAGAGAGAGAGGAGAGAGAGAGAGAGAGAGGGGAGAGAGAGAGGGAGAGAGAGAGAGAGACAGAGAGAGAGAGAGAGGAGAGAGAGAGAGAGAGAGAGAGAGAGAGAGAGAGGAGAAAGAGAGAGAGAGAGAGAGAGAGAGGAGAGAGAGAGAGAAAGAGAGAGAGGGGGAGAGAGAGCCCACCTTTCTGGAATCCACGACCTCTGCCTGCAGCATCTGTGTGCGCTCCCTCTCGTGGCGCAGGTCCGTCTCCAGACGCGTGTTCTCCATCTGAAGTCGCTGCAAGGTTTCCTCCATCTCCTCCTGCACACCGCCGCACATCAGCTCACCTTCACGCTTAGGGGCACACACACACACACAATCAGATCCTGCACACCACCCCGCACATCAGGTCACCTTCACGCTTAGGGGCACACACACACACACAATCAGATCCTGCAATCCGCAAGTTCCGTGCGGAACCCCCCTATTGATTACTCCGCTATAAATGGGCAGCCACACTCCATCTTCGGGGGATGATGATGATGATGATGATGATGAGAATGATGACAACAATGAAAAGAAGGTAATGATGACAACATTGATGATATTGATGATGATGATGACAACAATGATGATGGTAATGATGATAACAACAATGATGATGATATTGATGACGATGATGACAACAATGACGATGGTAATGACGACAACAATGATGATGATATTGACAATGACGATGATGACAACAATGACGATGGTAATGATGACAACGATGATACTGACGACGATGATGACAAACAAAATGACGATGGTAATGATGACAACAACAACGATGATGATACTGACGATGATGATGACAAACAAAATGACGATGGTAATGATGACAACAACAACGATGATGATACTGACGACGATGATGACGAACAACACTAGCCGAGATCCCCTAACCTTGGACTTAGCCACGGCAGTGAAAGTGGCAGACGTGGTGGCCAAATGCTGAGTGGACAGCTGGGAGGTTCTCTCAGCGCGGTCCAGGCGGTCGGTCATCTCTGCCAGGCGGGCCTGGGCCTCCAGGCACTTCTCCTGGCTCAGGCGGTGCCTCTCCCCAGCCTTCTCCAGATCCCCCTTCAGCTGACCGCGCTCCTGCTCCAGCTGCTCTTTGGTCTGTCATTCAACAGAGATGAGATTCATTCTCAGAAAACAAAAAAAAGGAGGAAAAAAGAAGCTGTGGGTCCGGGGGCCCCGGTGTAGGCTACTGCATGTACAGAGATGAGATTCTCAGAAAACCAAAAAAGGAGGGAAAAAGAAGCTGTGGGTCCGGGGGCCCCGGTGTAGGCTACTGTACAGAGATGAGATTCTCAGAAAACCAAAAAAGGAGGGAAAAAGAAGCTGTGGGTCCGGGAGCCCCGGTGTAGGCTACATCAGCAAATGACTTCCACTTTCAGCTTTGCAAACTGCCAAGTTATGATAAATAGAGCAGTCTTGGCTGCCCCAAGCAGGAAACGAAAATGTCCATTTGAGAATGAACCAGTCGAGAACAAAATATCAATCAAATTTCTTTCCGCATTTACGATTCAACACAAAACCTAACACCCCTACCTGCACCCCCCAATTTTCTCAATGGATTTACACTGATCTCAAAAAATGACCTCTGGGGCCATCAATAAGGAGGAAAGGAAAATCTCATCTCTGGACTGAAGGGAGATAGAGAGAGAGAATAAAGAGAGAGAAGGAGAGATGGAGACTGTTGCTGGACTTCACGTGCGTATGCGTGTCACAAAAGTAACCTAATTTTGTCGCTAAAAACCTGAGTCGGAATGAACGCTGATGAATCAGGTTTGTATCGGGGTCACGACTGCCAGCAAAAGAAGCACACCTGAGTGTTGCTGAAAGGTTAAGAGTTGTGACATTCGTTTGCATCTTGTTGTTGTCTTACCCTGGCTTAAAGACTCCAGGGATCACCCCAACAGCCGAAACACTTGATCACTATGGTACAAATGCACCAGCTAGAGATGAGAACATCACGTGTGTGACCGTTACTGATTACCCCGCCACGTGGGTAGCCACACTCCGACTTCGGAGGAGTTTGCATCTAAACGTGATCAGAGACCCTTGACACAAAGCTGAATCTAATCTCCATAGGGTCACACGCCCTGTTATCGCCGCATCCGACCTACGGGTAGTTTTAATACTGAAGCCCTGAAGCGTTGACAGATAGTAAGCCACCCAATGACATTACTCTCATGCCCCTCAATCCATTCATAGCCCTGAAGCGTTGACATATAGTAAGCCACCCAATGACATTACTCTCATGCCCCTCAATCCATTCATAGCCCTGAAGCGTTGACATATAGTAAGCCACCCAATGACATTACTCTCATGCCCCTCAATCCATTCATAGCCCTGAAGCGTTGACATATAGTAAGCCACCCAATGACATTACTCTCATGCCCCTCAATCCATTCATAGCCCTGAAGCGTTGACATATAGTAAGCCACCCAATGACATTACTCTCATGCCCCTCAATCCATTCATAGCCCTGAAGCGTTGACAGATAGTAAGCCACCCAATGACATTACTCTCATGCCCCTCAATCCATTCATAGCCCTGAAGCGTTGACATATAGTAAGCCACCCAATGACATTACTCTCATGCCCCTCAATCCATTCATAGCCCTGAAGCGTTGACATATAGTAAGCCTCCCATGCCCCTCAATCCACCCACCCTAGATTTTTAGCCTGAAGCGTTGACAGATAGTAAGCCACCCATGCCCCTCAATCCACCCACCCTAGATTTTTAGCCCTGAAGCGTTGACAGATAGTAAGCCACCCATGCCCCTCAATCCACCCACCCTAGATTTTTAGCCCTGAAGCGTTGACAGATAGTAAGCCACCCATGCCCCTCAATCCACCCACCCTAGATTTTTAGCCCTGAAGCGTTGACAGATAGTAAGCCACCCATGCCCCTCAATCCACCCACCCTAGATTTTTAGCCCTGAAGCGTTGACAGATAGTAAGCCTCCTTCCCAATGGCATTACTCTCATGCCCCTCAATCCACCCACCCTAGATTAATATCCTGATGCATTGACAGATAGTAAACCAAGCAACGCCAGTCGCCAAAACTCGTACAAAGTCACTCCAGGATCTGGTCAAAGGGTCTTTAACCCCCTGACTGCCAGAGAAAATGAAAGAAAAAATCATTGTACAAATCATGCCATGAAAAAGACAACTGATAGAGCCAATCTGGCAAAATGATCTGTGGATATATTTTCTTGACTGTGCTAGAGCGAAAAACCAGCATATCAGAGTTATTCCTCTTCATCTGAAGACGCAATCGGTGATGTCATCAAGTCAGTACTTGATACGTTATGTGGCAGTCAAGGGGTTAAAGCATGTGCAGTCGGAAACAAAAAGTTACAACCCTCTTGTCGGCTGAGATGCAACAGACAATCTTCAGAATAATGAAGTTGGCTGCCTGACGCGAAGAAGAAGAAGACAACCAAGAACATAAAAAAAACCCATGACCCTAGAAGAGTTAAATGTACAAGTTGCAAGTACGCAAGCAAGCAAGCAAACAGGCTTTTTAATTTACTGTTCTAAAGCATGCCACAGAAATTCTCATGAGGCCACTCTAGATCTCTCATAAAAGCTATGCACACCCCATAACCGTCAAAAGAAGTAAGCAATGACAGGGATGCTGTTTTGTGTGTGTGTTGTGTGTGTGTGTGTGTGTGTGTGTGTATGTGTGTGTGTGTGTGTGTGTGTGTGTGTGTGTGTGTGTGTGTGTGTGTGTGTGTGCACGCACACATGCATGTGAACTGTTATAACATAAGCAAATATTAGTAAATTTCAAGAACATTAAACCCTTGACTGCCAGAGAAAATGAAAGACAAAATCATCGGGCAAATCATGCCATGAAAAAGACAACTGATAGAGCCAATCTGGCAAAATGGTCTGGGGACATAACTCTCTTGACTGTGTTAGAGCAAAAGCCAACATATCAGGGTTATTCCACTTCATCTGATGATGTCATCAGTGATGTCATCAGGTCAGTACGTGATACGTACAGTCAAAGGGCTCAGTTTTATTCACAGATTTTTTAATGTCATGACACAAACAAAAAGAAATAAAAATAAATAATAATAATAATAATAATAATAATATTTTCCACATTGCAAACCTTTTCCCTAAGCACAAATGGGGAATGCAGATGTAAACCATTATTCCCAAATCCCCAAACCAAAACACCACAAAATTGCACAAAGAATACCCCCCAACATTCTGCAAATCTTTTCTTACCACAGAAATGCGAGTAATCTGAAAAATTGATATTTGAAAACAAAATATTGAATTTGGAAACATTCTCGATGTCAAGCAGGTACTACTTAATGTTATTCATAAACTCTAACTGAAGAGAGGCAGTTCCGTGTTTTTTTTAGATCATTATCTTAAGTTTTGGTTTTTATAGAACATGTTGGAAATCTACTGCTTTTTTCTGTTTTAACAGTGCATCAGATCATGTCTACACGGAAAAAGACAGGAAAAGCCTAGAAATGCTTGTAATCTAACAAAACCCCAAGGCATGAAACAACCATCTCCCCCTCCTCCCTTCCCCTCCACTCCCTACCTTTACAACAGTCTTACACCTTCACAATCCCAAAAGACCAAGGGTGGTGTACGGAATATCTAACTATACATGTTACGCAGGTAATGTACATTTACTATACACTATAACCTGGTCTGGCCGGTTGTCTGGCTGCCTACCCACCAAAACTCAATCTCTCTCTTTCACTCTTTATCTCTCTTTTACTCTCTTTCTCTCTCTGTCTTTTTGTTTTTCTCTCCTTCGACCTCCTCACCCTTTTCAGTTGCAATAATGGTCAAAGTCGACTTTGGCAACTAATCGGAGGAAGAAGAAGAACCTACCCAACATGAATTGATCTGGAAAAGAACAACCCTCCCAAAACCCGCCAACTATCTGAATTAACTTTCTACAACAGCTGAGCCGGGCCTGAGCAAATGACAGATTGATATCCTTGCACTGTTCTTTTTTCGGGTTATAAGACCTATGCGCCTAATAAACGAGGGCGCCCTATTAGTGAACAAAATCGTGAGAAGAGAGGCAACGATTGCCGTGTCCAGTACAGTCTACTGTGAGTCAGACATCGAAAGTGGTCAAGAGTCGCCGATACGATGAATACTCACGTTAAAATGCTTAAAAATCCCTGTTATTGTTCGAGATACCGTCCAACAGATGCCATAACCCTTCATTGGATGTAAAAAGCATCGTTGTAGAGCTTAAAATGCCATAATTCTATCGGTTTTTGCGAAGAATTATCCAAACACAACAACAGGAAGCAGCTCAAACAGAAGTTTGATTATTTGAAAGGGGAGCCAACTCTCGTTTATGACAGCAGTAATGGCGGTCAGTAAGCGTTTACGGGCTTCGAAGTGTGACTTTCTTTTGTGAGGTGTGCATCGCCTTATAAACGAGGGCGCCTTTCCCTTTATTTTTTTATGAGATTTTTCTTGAAAATTGCCCTATTCGCCTTATACACAGCAGCGCCTAATGATCCAAAAAATATGGTACTCCCAAGGGGCTTTTGGAACAAATAAACATTCAAACCTACAACCACCTTCAAACATGAACCTACCCACAAAAACCATACCTAAAACAACAACATTGTCTCAGTTTATCTTCTGCATCAGCTGCAGCTGGGCCTCTGCAGAGGACAGCTTGTGGCTGAACTATATGTATGAACTGTTGATATGATCAAACAGCTTCAAACGTGAACTGACCTCCCAAAATTGAAAATACTACCTCCCCAAAAGACCCCCAATTACCTCTGCATCAGCTGTAGCTGAGCACCTGCAGACAGCTTGTGGCTGAACTTTACACATAAACTGTAGATGCCGTCAAATAGCTTCAAACATGAACTGACCCACAAAAATTCTATCTAAAAAAGACCCATGATCTCAGTTTACCTTCTGCATCGGCTGGAACTGGGCCTCGGCGAAGGAGAGCTTGTGGCTGAACTTTACGCATCAGCTTCAAACATGAACTGACCCACAAAATCGTATCAAAAGAAAGAATACCCGTTAAATCATCTTACCCTCTGCAACATTGTACCAAAAGAAAGAATATTGTACCAAAAGAAAGAATACCCGTTAAATCAGTTTACCTTCTGCAACATTGTACCAAAAGAAAGAATATTGTACCAAAAGAAAGAGTATCGCACCAAAAGAAAGAATATTGTACCAAAAGAAAGAGTATCGTACCAAAAGAAAGAATATTGTACCAAAAGAAAGAGTATCGTACCAAAAGAAAGAATATTGTACCAAAAGAAAGAGTATCATACCAAAAGAAAGAATATTGTACCAAAAGAAAGAATATCGTACCAAAAGAAAGAATATTGTACCAAAAGAAAGAGTATCGTACCAAAAGAAAGAATATTGTACCAAAAGAAAGAATATCGTACCAACCTTCTGCAAGAAAGAGTATCGTACCAAAAGAAAGAATATTGTACCAAAAGAATACCCGTTAAATCAGTTTACCTTCTGCAAAATCGTACCAAAAGAAAGAATATCGTACTAAAAGAAAGATTTATCGTACCAAAAGAAAGAATACCCGTTATCTCAGTTTACCTTCTGCATCAACTGGAGCTGGGCCTCTGCGAAGGAGAGCTTGTGGCTGAGCTCCGCGTGCTGGGAGTGCATGCGCCTCAGCTCCCCGTCCAGGGCCCCGTGCCTGTTCTCCGAGTTCCGCAGGTCCTCCTTCAGCTGCTGGACCTGCTCCATCAGGCTGCTGTTGCGCTCCTCCAGCATCGCCTTGGTCTACAGGGGACAAGGAAATGCCAGTTAACCCTTTCATTGCCACTGTCGCCTCTTGGCACCACAGTGATTTAACACCCATGTCACTGAAAGGCATCATATGAGGGTCTGGTATCCAGTAACCTTATGTTTTTAATTTTGGGAGGTATAAGGATAGGCCCTGTTTTGTGCATGTCAAAGAGGAATCGCCCAATATTGCAGACAGAATCTGTTCTCTACCCGGGTAAATTTAATGGTACATTTTGGCTGAAAAATGGCTGGCGTTGAAAGGGTTAATTAACTCATTCGCATAGCAACGATTTTGAATTATTCAAGAAACTCACAAAACACTCCAGCCATACACACAAACAAAACGTACAACAAGAAGAGGAGAAATGAAAGAAGATTACGGGTTTTTTACTTCAGGTTTAGACATAGGGAAGTGGTAGATCGCACTTTTTTATATATAGACTTTACCTGACTCGTGTTTTAAATAATGAATTTTAATCACTGCTGTTTTATTGATGTGCTGGAAAATGCGACTTGTATCGGGTCACTCCGTCCTTAAACCCAGAGGAAGTCAATTAAATGACGAAATATTGGAAAGTTTTTATCCTGTTTGTTTGTGTGTTTTCAGCCTGAATGTTATAGACTTTATATAGAAAAAATATCTACATCGATTGGTTCCCCACTTCAAAGCACTACAAAAGCAAAGTCAGAGGCAAAATTGTGGTCTAAGGTAGCGAAGCGAGTTTAGAAGTGACCAAGGTATGGTGTGCACACAGATTTACTTCCCTTGAAGCAAATGCATCAAACTGAGAGCTCTCTATTAATTCCAGACATATCTGTCCGGAAAGACTTTAATGAGTAAATGGGGCTTAACAGGGGGCATAGAAGCTTTGGTTCCGGTGCCCTCCTCCGAAATTGGAATGTGTTGGCTGAATGCAGAGGGGAGACCGGTGAAAACTGAAAACCGGACACATACATACTTCACCCATATGGCCTGGGAATGCAGAAGAAAGAGAAGGATCCAGTGCCAGTAGTAACAGGAAGAAAGGGAAAGAAAAGAAAAATGGCGTCGGAGAAGCCTGCTTGTATTCTTGCTTAATGCATGAGTCGGAGAAGCCTGCTTGTATTCTTGCTTAATGCATGCGCCTCAGAGAAGCCTGCTTGTATTCTTGCTTAATGCATGCGCCTCAGAGAAGCCTGCTTGTATTCTTGCTTAATGCATGAGTCGGAGAAGCCTGCTTGTATTCTTGCTTAATGCATGCGCCTCAGAGAAACCTGCTTGTATTCTTGCTTAATGCGATGCGCTCACGTGACTGCCATCGGAGAAGCCTGCTTGTATTCTTGCTTAATGCATGCGCCTCAGAGAAGCCTGCTTGTATTCTTGCTTAATGCATGAGTCGGAGAAGCCTGCTTGTATTCTTGCTTAATGCATGAGTCGGAGAAGCCTGCTTGTATTCTTGCTTAATGCATGCGCCTCAGAGAAGCCTGCTTGTATTCTTGCTTAATGCATGAGTCGGAGAAGCCTGCTTGTATTCTTGCTTAATGCATGAGTCGGAGAAGCCTGCTTGTATTCTTGCTTAATGCATGCGCCTCAGAGAAGACTGCTTGTATTCTTGCTTAAGGAAGGGCAAATGTTAAGAAAAGCCCCCTCCTCTGCCCCTTCCATTCATTTCAGACGGTTTCAGGTTAGGGTTAGGGTTAGGAATAGGGTTTGGGATAGAGTTAGGGATAGGTTTAGGGTCAGTTTAGTCATTAACTTTCATTTTTGTGTGTATTTGACACTAAACTGATCCTAAACCTATCCCTAACCCAAACCCTATTCCTAACCCTAACCTGAAACCGTCTAATCCACACAAAAACCCCACCATTGATGCTATGTTATGAGATTGACACTTAACTGACCCTAAACCTATCCATAACCCTATCCAAAACCCTATTCCTAACTCTAACCCTAACTGAAACCGTTTGAATGGCAGGGGCAGAGGAGGGAGCTTTTCTTAACATTTGCCTAAGGAAGAAATGGAAAAAAACCCAACACACCACGGGCAATCAACAACTACCATGCTCTATAACCAAAAAAAGGACATTAAAAAAAACCTAGAGCGTTAAAACGCTAGGTCACCAACCATGCTGCACATTTTCTGCCGCATGCGGCACATTTTAATAAGAGAAGCCGTGTTTCACCTGATCTAGAAATTTACCCCCCCCCCCCCCAACCGGGGACGACTCCCGTCAGTGCTCCCCCAGTCTTTTCTATCTATATTCTTATTCTTCTTCAATCACTCAGACAGTTTCCTGTCAATTATGAGCGCAGATGCGTCATGCTGCCATTATGCGCCTAACTAAGAAATAGTTAGGCCCAGCAAGTCCGACTTCGGCTGGAAGAAATGTTTTTGAAAGTGTTTCATGAAAAAAAGGCTGGAGAATGGACAGTAGATGACATTAAGCAAATGGAAAAGGCAGAGTCAAAGAGAGTGACAGATTAGAGGAAGTTACAAGCACAGAACTTCCAGAAGGTTGGGGAACTATTTATACAAAAGATATATATTCCCACGGTTTTTTCTATCTATCTTTTACCATCAAATGACAATAAGCAAAGGGAAAAGGCAGAGTCAAAGAGAGTTGACAGATTAGAGGAAGTTACAAGCACAGAACTTCCAGAAGGTGGGGGAACTATTTATACAAAAGATATAGATCCCCACGGGGCAACTCACCCTGTCGCTGTCTGAACGCAGGGTGTTGATGACGGCACTCAGCTGCTCGTGGGGGTCGGTGGCGGATGCGTTCAGGGTTGCCGAGTGCAGGTTCTCCACCTGCTGCTTGAGAGACGTCACCTCCAGCTGAGACTGGGCCAGTCTGAACACGCCCCAAATATATCGGAGGAAAAGAGTTAGCAGGGGTTCTCCCAATCGTCCTGCAAAACAAGGGGTCCCTGCAGGGACTCCTTCACTTACAGTATAGAGGGGTCCCAGAGGCGGGATAGAGGGTCCCAGTGGCATTGCGAATGCTAAAAATAATGTTTCTAGTGCATCCCTGGGAACCCCCTGCACATTCTTTTAGAGGGTCCTTTAGACTTTTAGAACTTCATAGACCCCCAAATGGGGGTCCCTGGGAGCCCTGGTTAGTTTTATCACTTTGACAATGACACTGAACACTCCACTGCAAAAGGTCAGCATCGTCACTTTGACAATGACACTGAACACTCCACAGCAAAAGGTCAGCATCGTCACTTTGACAATGACACTGAACACTCCACAGCAAAAGGTCAGCATTGTCACTTTGACAATGACACTGAACACTCCACAGCAAAAGGTCAGCATCGTCACTTTGACAATGACACTGAACACTCCACAGCAAAAGGTCAGCAATGACACTGAACACTTCCCAACATCACAACAAAGAATAGTTATCATTTTACATTTGATAGTTAGACACATATCACTTTCACTTCGAGATTTATGCTAAACAAGCGCCTATATATATATATATAGTGCTGGTTTGCTTTTATTGTGGACTTTAAATTTTTGATCGTTTATATTATCTTACCGAAGAAGGAAAGCGCATCAGTCTACCTGATCCAAGCACACCTCTCTACACTCCTCCTCACCGGGTGTCTGTTGGTGTTAACTACGATTTCTGTGACCTCCCTTTTTGAATCCTTCATTGGATCCTCCAACATGGCATTCCATCTCTTCTAATCTCTTCGAGGGATTGTAATTTTAGGACATTATTATTTTTGTTATTTTACATAAGATTTTCACCATTTCTGTTGAATTAAGTGCTGGTTTGCTTTTATTGTGGACTTTCAATCTGGTGCTAAGAGGACAACCTTTCTCCTGTTGAAAGTCTTCTGGCTCAGCTTGAACATTCACTGTGAACAACTTTGCAGGCCGACATGCAGACTGAAGAGTCTTTCACGAAGACGAAACAGCTGTCTTTGCATAGGCATTGTCTATCTCCCCCATTGGGAGAAAAAGTAAATCAGCACATTTTGTTTTCTTCTCTTCAGAACACAAATCATAAAGTTAAAGTTAAAGTAATTGAGCTTGTTTCTTAGGTTCTTAAAATATACATTGGATACCAATTTTTTTCTTACCAAAGCAAATTATATATATAAGAGGAAAGTTTAATGGTGTGTTTGTTTTTTCTTTTTCAATTTTTGATCGTTTATATATATATATATATATATATCATGGTAAAGAGTTTATACAATGTCGCTTCAACAATGTGCCCTTATCCCTTTCATCGCCACTGACGCCTCTTGGCACCACAATGATTGAACACCCATGTCACTAAAAAGCATCAAATGAGGGTCTGGTTATGCCATAGCAAAGGTATCACTGTTGCTTCAAGAATTGTCAAAAACAAAACAGGAGCCTATATCATAGCAAAGAGTTCATACTACATCACTTCAACAATGTACCCTTATGCTACAGCCTCCCCAATCAGAGATAAGTGTTGCTAAAAAAAAAAAAAAAAATTCTTCTCCTCACATTTACACCCTACCCCAACCCTAAATAGTTCATGATATATAATTTTAAAATACGCTTGGGGATTACTAAGAAAAACTACAGTAAATTCACATAGAAAATATTAACTTAGTGCTGTATAGTGAAAAGCACACTGAACTGCCTCTTACGTACTGGTTTAAAATAACAAACACATGCATGAATGAGCGAGCAAGGACACAAACACATTAACATACACGTAAATACAAGAAGAAAAAAACACCCATACCTCTCTTGCAGGCTTTCTATCTTGACTTGTAACTTGGTGTTCAGTTCCTGAAATCAACAAAGGAAGGCAATTGTCAGTTATACATGTAGTTTGTGATCACGGAAATGTACTCTCAGGGCATTGGTAAAACCTTAAAAATGGGCACGGATTAAGTTGCGATTTATTTACAGAAGATGTCCACTCCTCAAATTTGAGCCAAGCCTTCCTGAATAGCAGATGAATTCTCTGCTATCGGAGTGACATAGTTGGGCATGACTGTTAATTACAACACACAGAGAGATCTACGGCATATGACTGATTGGCGTCGTTACCTTTTCTGCACTGTAGTTGGCGTCAAAGCTGTTCTACGTTCTACAGAGAGATCTACAGCAAAGGATTCATGTATTGGCGTCGTTACCTTTTCTGCCCTGTAGTTGGTGTCAAAGTTGTTCTACATTGTACACACAGAGAAATCTACAGTAAAGGATTCATGTATTGGCGTCATTACCTTTTCCGCCCTGTAGTTGGTGTCAAAGTTGTTCTGCGTTCCACAGAAAGATCTACAGCAAAGGATTCATGTATTGGCGTCGTTACCTTTTCCGCCCTGTAGTTGGTGTCAAAGTTGTTCTATGTTGTACACACACAGAGATCCACAGCAAAGGACTGATTGGCATCGTTACCTTTTCTGCCCTGTAGTTGGTGTGAAAGTTATTCTGCGTTCCACAGAAAGATCTATATAAAAAGGACTGATGCATAGGCGTTGTTACCAATTATGACTCAACCAATACGGTTGGTTATATCTTTATCGATTAAAAATTTGGGACTTTCCTGGCATTGCAGTACCTCCAGGATCGTCCCACCATCTGTATATCTATCAACGTCCCACACATGACTGTTCCAGGCCGGAGGACGTTAATCAGATTTTCTTCAGGCGTCGTTACCTTTTCTGCTCTATAGTTGGTGTCAAAGTTGTTCTACGTTGTACACACGCAGAGAAATCTACAGCAAAGGACTGATGGACGTCATTACCTTTTCCGCCCTGTAGTTGGTTTCAAAGTTGTTCTACGTTGTACACACGCAGAGAAATCTACAGCAAAGGACTGATGGACGTCATTACCTTTTCCGCCCTGTAGTTGGTGTCAAAGTTGTTCTATGTTGTACACACACAGAGAAATCTACAGCAAAGGACTGATGGATGTCATTACCTTTTCCGCCCTGTAGTTGGTGTCAAAGTTGTTCTATGTTGTACACACGCAGAGAAATCTACAGCAAAAGACTGATGGATGTCTACCTTTTCCGCCCTGTAGTTGGTGTCAAAGTTGTTCTACGTTGTACACACGCAGAGAAATCTACAGCAAAGGACTGATGGATGTCTACCTTTTCCGCCCTGTAGTTGGTGTCAAAGTTGTTCTACGTTGTACACACACAGAGAAATCTACAGCAAAGGACTGATGGACGTCATTACCTTTTCCGCCCTGTAGTTGGTTTCAAAGTTGTTCTACGTTGTACACACACAGAGAAATCTACAGCAAAGGACTGATGGACGTCATTACCTTTTCCGCCCTGTAGTTGGTGTCAAAGTTGTTCTACGTTGTACACACGCAGAGAAATCTACAGCAAAGGACTGATGGGCGTCATTACCTTTTCCGCCCTGTAGTTGGTGTCAAAGTTGTTCTACGTTGTACACACACAGAGAAATCTACAGCAAAGGACTGATGGACGTCATTACCTTTTCCGCCCTGTAGTTGGTGTCAAAGTTGTTCTACGTTGTACACACACAGAGAAATCTACAGCAAAGGACTGATGGACGTCATTACCTTTTCCGCCCTGTAGTTGGTGTCAAAGTTGTTCTACGTTGTACACACAGAGATCTACAGCAAAGGATTCATGTATTGGCGTCGTTACCTTTCCCGCCCTGTAGTTGGTGTCAAAGTTGTTCTGCGTTGTACACACAGAGATCTACAGCAAAGGATTCATGTATTGGCGTCGTTACCTTTCCCGCCCTGTAGTTGGTGTCAAAGTTGTTCTGCGTTGTACACACAGAGATCTACAGCAAAGGATTCATGTATTGGCGTCGTTACCTTTTCCGCCCTGTAGTTGGTGTCAAAGTTGTTCTGCGTTGTACACACAGAGATCTACAGCAAAGGATTCATGTATTGGCGTCGTTACCTTTTCCGCCCTGTAGTTGGTGTCAAAGTTGTTCTGCGTTGTACACACAGAGATCTACAGCAAAGGATTCATGTATTGGCGTCGTTACCTTTTCCGCCCTGTAGTTGGTGTCAAAGTTGTTCTGCGTTGTACACACAGAGATCTACAGCAAAGGATTCATGTATTGGCGTCGTTACCTTTTCCGCCCTGTAGTTGGTGTCAAAGTTGTTCTGCGCTGACTTGTAGCGGTCGACCTCCTGTCTCAACAACTGCAGCTGGTTGGTTCTCTCCAGCAGGGAGGTGCTGGAAACGTGCAGCTGTGACACGCCACATTGCCAAGCGTTAGACATTGTATTGTGTCGCTTAACTCATTGCGGACGAATTCCGAGTATACTCGGAACAGGAGAACGCCAATCAGGGCCTAATTCCGAGTATTCTCGGAACAGCGATTTCTGAGTCTAAAACTTGTCTAAATCCATGTGTTTTTTCCAATCCAAACCAAGTTTTCTTAGTTACTTCTCTTTATCACCTTCCAGCTTTTGTTTCAGTTATGTTTGACACTTCTATTTCAATTTGCAATGTTAAAAATGTCCCAAAACTCAGCCCTTGATGAGCCTAAAAAATACTCCAATATATTTTCATTAACTGTGATAACAATAAGGAAACCACTGATTCCAACTTTAATTAATGCGAGTAACCACGATTTCAAAGCGAAAAATAAACTCGGATCAACCAGTAATGTTGTCAAAACTGAATCCTTGACAGCATTACTTTTGTTGCGCTTCTTTTTTGTTATCATTTATTTTCTAGGCAGCCCCAGGCCAGTAATGAAGTTTGTATAAGGCAGTGATGTCTTCATAGGTTAACCCTTTCACCGCCAGACATATTTCAGCCAAAAATTTCCATTAAATTTACCTGGGTAGAGAACAAAATTTATCTGCAGTATTGGGGATCCTTCTGTGGCACATGTAAAATAAAGTCTATCCTCACTTCATAAAACTAAGACAATAGGGTCTTTGGGTAATAGATCCCACTTTGATCCCTTTTAGTGACATAGGTGTTAAATCACTGTGGTGCTAAAATGCGACTTCGGCGGTGAAAGGGTTAACTCACTCAGCACAAGAAAATTGCTTCCCCTTACATGCGGTTCGGGACGAGCAATTTGATTCGGTTCGAAAAACAAAAATGAATAATAAGTTATGAGAAAACAGATACCAAATATTTTCTAGAAAAGATTAGCAACACCAAGCACTAATCAATTGTAAAATATCAGAATGAATTCATACCTTCATCATTTGTTTCTATTGGTGGAAACAGATTTTTTAAAATCTAATATCAAGGGATTCTTCGTAGCCTGACCTTTCAACCCCCCTATACCAAAAAATGCTAAAGTAAAGTCTGCAATGATGGGTTGCTTCCAAGAGAGGAGAGGTCAAAGCAAACTAAAAATAGATTATATTGTCTTTCTGGAAAGCTGGTTACAACCATTTAGGATGTATTCTGTGACTAATATGTACAATTTTGTAGGCATCACACATACAAACACACACACACTTACAAACACAGACAGACACACACACACTTATATGGAAACACGCACACATACACACAAAGATACACACACACACACACACACATGAGGGCAGGATGAAAAAAAGCTTTGTCAGCTTCGTCTTTAGCCCTCAATAAAGATCATTTTGACTTGACTTGACACACACACACAAACACACACACACTTACAAAGACAGACAGACATATATATGCAAACACACACACACACACACAGAGAGAGAGAGAGAGGGGGGTTACCTCGCTTTCCAAGGTACTCAGCTTGGTCTCCATAGCCTGTATCCTATGATTCAGATGCTGGTCAAGAAAAAAAGTGAAGCAGAAGAAATATAATAGAGAAACAAATACAAACATTATCCGTCACTGGCATGTGCTAAAGGTTTTCGTAATAAACATTATCCGTCACTGGCATGTGCTAAAGGTTTTCGTAATAAACATTATCCGTCACTGGCATGTGCTAAAGGTTTTCGTAATAAACATTATCCGTCACTGGCATGTGCTAAAGGTTTTCGTAATAAACATTATCCGTCACTGGCATGTGCTAAAGGTTTTCGTAATAAACATTATCCGTCACTGGCATGTGCTAAAGGTTTTCGTAATAAACATTATCCGTCACTGGCATGTGCTAAAGGTTTTCGTAATAAACATTATCCGTCACTGGCATGTGCTAAAGGTTTTCGTAATAAACATTATCCGTCACTGGCATGTGCTAAAGGTTTTCGTAATAAACATTATCCGTCACTGGCATGTGCTAAAGGTTTTCGTAATCTGGTAAATCTCTCTAACCAAGAATATTGACTGGAGATGAAGAAGAAAAGAAAAAAACAACCAACCCCATCTCACACACATTCAGCTGGACTTGCTCACCAATTCAGACAGACACACAGAGGCCAGCATCACAAAATCTCTATGTAATGATAATCACAATGCAGCTCCAAACTCACAATTGAGTCCCACACACTCCCACCTCCCACTAGCCTTTTACCAGTTACTATTATTTTCCCCCCAATAAAATTCAAGGATTCATCAATTCATTGATTGATCCATTCATTCAAATACTCACTCACTCACTCACTTATCCTAGCTCCCTTCACCCTATTGTGTCTACGTATGCAATAAACCATTCATACGTTCACTTGGTTATTTGTTCACCTTCATACACCTGGTATGATAATCATGTGAGTGCGTCTTAAGACAATTAATACGGGTAGTAACACATAAATTAGCATAAACATCCAATAGGATTGGCAGTTTTTGGTCATTCACATAGACGCACTCATGATGACCGCGCCACGACCTGGTTGTAGTTTTCAAGCACATTAATCTCCTCCTTTTTGTGCTCCAAATCACAGACACATTCTCACACACACACACGCATTCTCTCTCTCTCTCTTCCTCCTCTCCCCTCTCTCTCTCTCTCTTGCTTCCTTTAAGTAACCACAGTCATACTTGACAATTCTATCACTCTCTCCCCCCCTCTCTCTCTCACAAATTCTCTCCCCCCCCTCTCTCTCTTGTTTCCTTTAAGTAACCACAGTCATACTTGACAATTCTATCACTCTCTCCCCCCCTCTCTCTCTCACAAATTCTCTCCCCCCCCTCTCTCTCTTGTTTCCTTTAAGTAACCACAGTCATACTTGACAATTCTATCACTCTCTCCCCCCCTCTCTCTCTCACAAATTCTCTCCCCCCCCTCTCTCTCTTGTTTCCTTTAAGTAACCACAGTCATACTTGACAATTCTATCACTCTCTCCCCCCCTCTCTCTCTCACAAATTCTCTCCCCCCCCTCTCTCTCTTGTTTCCTTTAAGTAACCACAGTCATACTTGACAATTCTATCACTCTCTCCCCCCCTCTCTCTCTCACAAATTATCTCCCCCCCCTCTCTCTCTTGTTTCCTTTAAGTAACCACAGTCATACTTGACAATTCTATCACTCTCCCCCCCCCCTCTCTCTCTCACAAATTCTCTCCCCCCCCTCTCTCTCTTGTTTCCTTTAAGTAACCACAGTCATACTTGACAATTCTATCACTCTCTCCCCCCCTCTCTCTCTCACAAATTCTCTCCCCCCCCTCTCTCTCTTGTTTCCTTTAAGTAACCACAGTCATACTTGACAATTTTATCACTCTCTCTCCCCCCCTCTCTCTCTCACAAATTCTCTCCCCCCCCTCTCTCTCTTGTTTCCTTTAAGTAACCACAGTCATACTTGACAATTTTATCACTCTCTCCCCCCCTCTCTCTCTCACAAATTCTCTCCCCCCCCTCTCTCTCTTGTTTCCTTTAAGTAACCAGTCATACTTGACAATTTTATCCCTCTCTCTCTCTCTTGCTTCCTTTAAAGGCACAACTGGGGTATTTAAGAGCCGATCCCAGGAATCGGGTAGTTAGTTGTGAGTGGGAGAGAGAGAGAAACAAGCCAGCGACACTCCTTGCTGCGGGCTTTCGACTGCGCCAGCTTAGTTTTTCCCTCCTTTTGCGCTTGAAAAGGGATGCTTTCGCTGCGAGCGCCAAGCAGAAACTGACATTTTTAGCCTACTGCTTGCTTATAGCAGGCATGGGAATTGTCAGAGACAAAAAACTCTGAAAAGCCCCCCAATTGAAGTATTTAGTAACAAAAATGAAGTATTTAGCAACAATTTCAATTTTTTTCTCGCAGAAATCCGCGGACAATTCCCATGCCTGTTATATAGTGCTGCGCTGGCTTTAACCCCTTGACTGCCAGAGAAAATTAAACAAAAAAATCATTGTACCAATCATGCCATGAAGAAGACAGGTGATAGAGCCAATCTGGCGAAATGGTCTGGGGATATAACTCTCCTGACTCTCTCTCTATAACTCTCTTGATTGCATTGGAGCAAAAGCCAGGATATCAAAGTTATTCCTCGTCATCTGATAACGTCATCAGTGATGTCATCAAGTCAGTACGCGATATGTTATACAGCAGTCAAGGGGTTAAGTAACCACAGTCATACTTGACAATTATATCCCCCCCCCCCCCCCCCCTGTTTCCTATAAGTAACCAGTCATACTTGACAATTCTATCACTCTCTCCCCCCACCCCCTCTCTTGTTTCCTATAAGTAACCAGTCGTACTTGACAATTCTATCCCCCCCCCCCCCCCCCCTCTCTCTTGTTTACTTTAAGTAACCAGTCATACTTGACAATTCTATCACATCCCTCTCTCTCTTGTTTCCTTTAAGTAACCAGTCATACTTGACAATTCTATCACCCCCCCCCCCCCCCCTCTCTCTCTTGTTTACTTTAAGTAACCAGTCATACTTGGCAATTCTATCACTCCCCCCCTCTTGTTTCTTTTAAGAAACCAGTTATACTTGACAATTCTATCACTCCCCCCCCCCCCCTCTCTCTCTTGTTTACTTTAAGTAACCAGTCATACTTGACTATTCCATCGCCCCCCCTCTCTCTCACAAATTCTCTTTCTCCCCCACCCCTCTCTCTCTTGCTTCCTTTTAAGTAACCACAGTCATACTTGACTATTCTATCACTCTCTCTCTGTCTGTCTCTCACACACCTGGTTGTTGTCCTTCAGCACGTTGATCTCCTCCTCCTTGTGCTCCAGGTCTCGGACTCGGCTCTGCTTCTCCAGCTGGCACTGCCTCTCCAGGTCGTTGCGGGCGTGCACCGCCCGGTCCTTCTCCGTCACCGCCGCCTGCAGACGCTTCTGCGCCGAGTCCATCTGGCCACAACAACACACAGCACCGTGACACTCAGATTTTGCTTCTCGTCACTTTGACAAAACTCTTCCTCAGTACCTCTCTTCTTTCTCTGCACCTACCAAAGCTGAAGGGAGGTGGGAGTTAGTGTGTTGTGTTATGATTATATGCAATGCATTCTCTAATGTATTCATTTTCATAGAGATCCCAACTGGTGAGGATACGTAAAGAACCAGTCTTGTTATTGAAATGTTAATGTACGCGTGTGAATGGTGAGTGAAAAGCGCATTGGGTTGCTTAGTTGAAGATTATGCGCTATATATATGCAATGCATTCTTAATGTATTATTTTCATATTATTATTAGTCTGTTAGAAATGTTTTATTATTTGGATTTATAGTCTTGGTCGATTATTCATCGAAAATGTCGGGACTTTCCTGGGTATTGCAGTACCTCCAGGATCGTCCTGCTGTCTTTGTAGTTGTTAACATCCCGCATGTACATGTTCTAGGTCGGAGGATGTTAAACTCATTCAAGTCGTTCCGGCCATACATGTCCGGAATTAATAGATGGCTCTCAATTTGATATATTTGCTTCAAGGGAAGTAAATCTGTGTGCACACCATACCTTGGTCACTTCTAAACTCGCTTCGCTCCCTTAGACCACAATTTTGCCTCTGGATTTGCTTTTGTAGTGGTTTGTTGTGGAGTAACCAATCGGTGTAGAGTTTTTCTATATTTAGTCTATATATAAAAAAAAGTCTGATCTATCACTTCCCTGTGTTTAAACCTGAAGTAAAAACCCGTAATCTTCTTTCATTTCTCCTTTTGTTTATGCATGTTTTGTTCGTGTGTATGGCTGGAGTGACTTGCGAGTTCTTTGAAATATTCAAAATTGTTGCGATGCGAATGGGTTAAACGGACTTTCACATTACTCACTGAAGCCAACTATATGATGCCATTTTCTTTCTTCTCTTGGCTGTGTGTTCCCCTGTGGGGATACCAGGGGGGGGGGGGGGGGGGGGGGGGGGGGTGTCTTTCAGTACAAAATAGTTCTCCCACCTTCTGGAAGTTCTGTGCTAGCAAGTTCCTCTAATCCATCACTGTCTTTGACTCTGCCTTTCATTTTGCTTTCTATCATCTACTATTTATCTGACTGTTTGGGCCATTCTCCTGCCCTTTCCCCAAAAATCTTATAATAATAATAATAATTAGGGCAAGTTCCCCGTGGGGATACCGGGGGGTCTTTCGTAAAAATAATTCCCCCACCTTCTGGAAGTTCTGTGCTTGTAACTTCCTCTAATCTGTCACTCTCTTTGACTCTGCCTTTTCCCTTTGCTTTCTATCATCTACTATTTTTCTGACTTATTGGCCCATTCTCTTGCCTTAAAAAAAAAAAAATCTCCCAAATAATTTTTCTTCTTTGAGCTCCTCCGAAATCGGAATGTGTCGGCTGTACGCAGCGGGGAGACCAGTGAAAACTGAACAACGGACACATACGTACCTTACCCATTATGGCCATATCATCGGTGAAATTTAAAAACCTTGTATCTCGATTTTTTGGGGGTTTGAGTTAAATACATAGTCAGCATTATAATTTTTCCAGCCACCTTCCACCAAAAGCTCGTATCTCTAACGACTTTCTATCTGGGGTAAATGAGGTTGTGAAAATAAGACAAAAAACTCATGTCACAAATTCAGATCTAGTTAAGGACAAAAACCTCATATCTTTGTTCTTTTCAAGTCTAAAAAAAACCAACTTTTCAGTAATTTCAACAAAATGCAGGACTAAACTAGCAATGCCTTGAACAACATATTCATCATAGTTAATCAACTGTGGTCAACGCGGTTAAATTTTAAATCATCATCAGCAGTCAAACTCTGGAATTCATTGCCTTCTGCTGTCAGACATAGTCAATCTTTAGCATCGTTCAAAACAAACCTGAAAACACATCTGTTCCGGCAGTCTTTCCAATAACACCCCCATCTCCATGTGCACGTGTGCGTGTGTGTGATTGTGCGATGTGCGATGTGTGTGTGTGTGTGTGTGTGTGTGTGTGCGTGTGTGTGCGTGTGCGATGTATGTTTGTATGTATGTGTGTGCGTGTGTGTGTGTATGTGTATGTATGTAATTTGTGAGCGTGCGCGCGAATGTGAGTGTGATTGCGCCCACAGCCGCGCTTCCAAGCAAGTGTGTGTTCGCTTTGTGCATGTGCTTGAGTGATAAAAGATTGTGTTCGCTAGATAGTGTGTGAGTATGTGTCTGTGAGTGTGAGTACCGTGAGTGCTTTTGTATGTGATTATGTGTGCGTGCGTGTGCGATTTTGTACAAGTGTATGCTTGAGTAAGTTTGTGTGCGTTTCAGTGATAATGTGTTTTCTGTGTGTTTGATGAAATGTTCTCAAAAAACTACAAACACCAAACTGTGTAAAATAAAAGTAAAAGATTGTGCTGGTTTACTTTTGATGAAATGTGTGTGGGTATGTGTGGGTATGTCTTTGCAAGAACGCGTTCACGCTCGTGCGTGCACGACGTGCGTGTGTGTCTGTTTTGCGTGTGTGTCTGTTGTTTTGCGTGTGTGTCTGTTTTGCGTGTGTGTCTGTTGTGCGTGTGTGTGCGTGTGTGAGTGTTTCAATACTGATTGTAAAGCGCTTTGTGCTCGATAAAAAGCGCTATATAAATATCCGTTTATTATTATTATTATTATTAAAAGTTTATTTCGTTTCTTCTCAAAACTACTAAAATTGAGAGGTTTTTGAATTTCGCAGACGAAGACGAAGAAGAAGAAGAAGAAGAAGAAGAAGAAGAAGAAGAAGACAAGAACAGACAATGTGTTACCTCAGCTTCCAGTTTTTCTCGCATGGAGTGCTCTTTATCGAGGGTGGTCGTGGTGTTGGAAACCTCTGAGCGTAGAGTGCTGAGGTGAACGTTGTACTGCATTGACGCATGGGCCATGGCCTCCTCGTTCAGTTTCTGAATAAACAATACGTTCAATTTCATTTCATTTTCAATTTCAATATGTTATTGTTGTTCTTGTTGTTGCTTGCTTGTTCGTGCACGTTTTGTATGTTATCATTTTCATTATCATGTTCTGTTCCAGTAGTCTCTTATTACTTGTGGCAGCCAATATTGTATAATCTACTTGTGTTTGAGCGCCTTGTATAAGCTTTAAGCTTGTTGTCCTCGTTCTCATTTGTTTATGTTGCTGCTTTACTATGTGTTACTCAATAAAAATTTGTTTAAACCAACAATATGTTATTATTATTATTATGATGATGATGGTGATGGTGATGATGATGATTATCAATACTGTTATTATTATTATTATTATCGTTATCATCGTATATTTTATTTAAACATGTATAAGTGTGAGTACTACTCACACACACGCACAGACAGATAGACAGACAGACACACATGAAGACATACACACACACACACATATGAACAAATACACAGAAAACTCATACACAAAGAAACACACACACATATACTGCTTGGTTTACCTTTAGAAGATTGCTTGATGCAAAAAAAAAGCCTTTATGTACTTATTCAATGTCCTTTTGACTTTCACACACACACACACACACACACACACACACACACACACACACACACACACACACACACAAATAAACATTTAATCCAGATCTACACCATCACCAATTCCCATGCATAACCCCACAAGCATCAAACACCAGAAGAAAAAATGGACAGTGCAATTAATTCAAAATCCAAAACAATGCAGAGTGTGCACGAACAAAGACACACGCACACATGGCCAAATATCACATCTTTATTATCACACAGACTGACACACGTGCACACGCACACACACACACACACTCTCTCTCTCTCTCTCTCTCTCTCTCTCTCACATCTCTCTCACTCTCTCACACACACACACACAAAGGCACACACATGCCCACGCATCAAACATGTTTTCACACAAAAACACACACACACATAGTCACTCTCTCTCCCTCTCTCTTTCTCTCTCTCACACACACACACACACACAAGTGCACATACATGGGCATACACATGCCCACGCATCAAACATGTATTCTCACAAACACACACACACATACACTACACACACATTCACAGAGGCATTCATACATATATAAACACACACACAGAGTTACACACATGTGCACATGCATGCACACAGGCACACATGCATCCACACATAGAAACAGACATCCACACAAACATACATCCATAAACACACACACACATGATACTTCCAACACTAATAATACACACTATCAGTTACGACAGGGAAGGAAACCCACAATGTCATTCTTCAGTTCCTCAATGCGATTCTGCAGATCCTCATTCTCTTTGTTCATGTAGGTGATTTCGTCCTTGAACCGAGACCTCTGCCTCTCCAGCTCCATCTGTAGCCAAACGCATGTGCGTGCCCGCGCGCACACACACACACAAATACACACACACCACACACACACATACATGCACACACACATACATACACACACACACACACACACACACGCACACACACACACGCACACACACACACACACACACACGCACGCACACGCACGCACACGCAAACACACACACACATGCACACACACGGACACTCACACAAATGCACACAGGCACACCACACACAAAGGCACACACAAACACATACTGATACAACCCAAATCCACATAAAAGTGCCGAAAGAAAAGCGCGCACACACACACACACTGCGTGCAAAGCATTCACCTTCCTTGTAAAACTTCTGCACAAAGCCATTGATCTTCCGTTTAAAACTTCTTGCATGCACATAGACAAATTTAATAAACATATCCAGGGATACCAGTGGGAGGAAGTCCCCAAAACCTGAAAACAGAACTCTTGAAAACCCCAAACTTGAAAAGAAAGATAATGGAAAAAACCCCCAACACTTTCTTTTTATGTCCAAGTTTGCACAAAATCACGTCATTATTTATGAAACTTACAAAGATGCTTTCCTAAAGTCTTCCATCACGGGATCACTGCTTGTGGCCAGAAGCCACTAGTTTTGACACTCCAAAACCGGATGCCACAAGTTTTAACATCCCCAAAACCAGAAGCCACAAGCTCTGACACTCAAATAAAAGGAAACCACAAGTTTTGGCACCCCAAAAACTGAATTTCCAGTGTATTCCAGAACATTAACACCCATGCATATTTCTTTTTTACAACAGTCAAGGTTTCAACAATGATGGATGGAGAGTTAGAGAGAGAGAGAGAGAGAGAGAGAGAGAGAGAGAGAGAGAGAGAGAGAGAGAGAGAGAGAGAGAGAGAGAGAGAGAGAGAGAGAGAGAGAGAGAGAGGGGGGGGAAAAAAAGATTGGAAAAAAAAGTCATGGTTTAGGATTTTGTTTTTAAAATTGCCATTCTGCATACCATTCGCTGCTGTTTTAAATTAATAAATGATCTGCCATGTTCGAAACTAGTTTCATATTGCCTCACATTATAAAAAAAAAAGTTTGAAAATGAAAATGACAAGGACATAATATAACCAACATGTTCTCTAATCATTATTATTTTATCAATTGGTAAAAGACGTGGACAATTCCACAGCTAAATGTTCATATGAGCTGGAAAAATAAAACTGCTCACACAGCCTGATTAGTTTGCGCAAGTGAAGAAACCACGCAGAGATGGGATGCAATGCAAAAGCAGAATGAATTTCATCACCACCAGTCCAAAAAAAAGAAAAAGAAAAAAAAGTTGCATCTAATCAAGGGAAATAGAATGCAATGATTCCTGTCAACTTGAGTACCCTTGAGAACACCTTAATAACAGGCAGCTAGGACAATGATGATGATGACGATGATGATGATGATGATGATGATGGTGGTTTGTGGTGGTGACAGTAACGATAATGACAGGACACCTTAAAGATTGACCCTGACGGATGATTTGTTGCAAGAAACACGTCGAGGTCACCAGAAAGACAGCCATTTCAAGGATCGGAACATTCACTTTGCTCTGGTTTCCTAGAAATCAAACCATCAAAACGTCGATTCCTCCTTGGTGGAGTTGCCGGAGAGAGAAGCCATTTTGGAAGGGATGGGTGGAGGACACTAGTGGTTGAAGCTTTTTCTTTTTGTAGTGCAGTAAAAAAAAATTGAAGCTATTTTTGTTGTGAGTGAAACTCCTTTTGGTAAACTGTAAAAAAAAAGAAGGTTTGCATTGTGGACATTTCGTGATTTGGTCTAAGCGTCTCAGGTGGCCATTAGAAAAGAGAAGGCACATGCTTTATGCCTTCTCTTTCACTGAAACAAATCTGACTTCCAGCACCTCCGCCAAGGAGGAATCGCTGATTTGACGGTTTGATTTATAGGAAACCAGAGCAAAGTGAGTGTTGCGATATCTGTAAAGGGTGTTTTCCTGGTGATCTCGACGTGTTTCTTGCAAAAACTTATCCGTCAGGGTGCCCCTTTAATAACAGGCAGCTAGAACAATCATGATGATCATGATGGTGGTGGCGATAGTAATGATTATGACATAAGATGGTGATGATGGTTATGATGATGATGATAACGATGGTGATAACAACAAAGGCAATGGTTGATACATGCAATAAGAATGTTGATAACGATGACGATGAGGAGAGTTGCGGCGATGATGTAGACGATGCTGATGAACGTTCGATCACAAAGAGAAAGAAAAGGAGATGATAAGGACACTAATGAAAACAATGACGACGGCGACGAAGATGATGACTATAATGACATTGATGATAATCGTAGTATTAAGTAATGACGATAATAATGACATGAATAAGGGGAAGGAACTTCTCGTAAATTAACTCCCTTTTATTACCAAAGTTATTTATGGCACCGATTTGCCTGCAAAGTGAAAGTAGTTGCCACAACAATACAGACCCAAGTTCATCCTTAAAAAAGGATGACCCAGACCTGCTTATTATGACAACCACCCAACCACACAGTACACAACAACAGTGGCTGCTCACAAACAAATCAACATACATTCAAGATAGTAATGACAGTTATGATGACGATGGTGATGATAATGGTGATGTGAGTTTCACCTTGACGGCGTAGAGTTCGGTGCTCAACCTGTCTCTCTCGCTGCGGTCTTCCCCTTCCTCCCCGTCATCCTCTGCGTATCTGTCCTGCAGCCGTGCAAAAACGCATATGTACACAGACGCTTACACACAGAAAATAGACATACAGACCACACAAAAACCCCACACACATGCGTATGTGTTATGTCCAAACCGTGACATTGCCCATTTCATGAAACGGGCAAAATGCTTTGCCCAACTCATGAAATGGACAATGTATATCACACTTTTCAATTCCCATTCACACAGGTATTAACCCTTTCGCTGCCAAAGTCGCATTCTCGCTCCACAGTGATTTAACACCTATGTCACTAAAAGGCATCACATTGGGGTCTATTATCCAAAGACCCTGTCTTAGTTTTGGGATGTAAGGAATAGACCTTATTAAATATATGTCACAGAAGAATCCCCAATACTGCAGATGGCTTTTGTTCTCTACCCAGGTAAATTTAGTGGACATTTTTGGCTGAAATATGGCTGGCGGTGAAAGGGTTAAGGTTGATTCAACGGTAGCACACTTTTCTACATTGTATTTGCACCCCAATCCAGCTCCCCCCACCCAACTCTACCAAATGCTATTCTGGGGCATGCCTGAGCCACAGGTTGCATCAAACGTTTTATCAAATTAAGTCTGGATAAAAGAATTTTAACCTTGACTACGATATAACATACCACATGTCTTTATTATTACATGATTTTCAACATGATTTTTTTCTCCAATTTTCTTTGTCGGTCAAAGGGGTTCAACTCATCTACAGGTGTGATTTCTCATTTTGTTTGAACCAATTCTTGATCTGTGAGTGTCCATGAACGAAAACTATTTTTCATTCGTGCTGCTTTTTTTTTGGGAAACAGCAAGTTTTAAACTGGCTATTTCACGAACTGGGCAAGTCACTTTGCTGATTTCACGAAAATGGGCAATTTCACGGATTGAGCGTAACATTTGCACAAACAGAAATGCAAACACACAACAGAGACAACACACAGTATGCATGTGCACCTACACACACACATGCACACACACACACATGGATAAGTCCCTGTGATTTTTGTAACCTCCTAGTTTTGTTGTGAAACAAAACCCCTCGTAGCTGCTGCATTACAAATATTCTTTAAAAATCCACCCACCACCTTCTTTCTTTCTTTTTTTATATATTTTTTTTATAGTACTCTTGCTAACAGAGTGGAAAAATCTGGTACGTCAAAATTGAAAGGACAAACTTTGACTTGAGATTTTGTTTAAAAAGTTTCGCCATACAAAGATTAAACTGGGACACCCAAAAATATTGTGAAACATCAATTTTTTTCTAAGGACTCGTCTTTGAGTTAGTTAGGCTTCAACTGTACCAGCACAAAAAGCAGAGTTATGGGACATTGGGTGGATACCACATGCTTCCATATGGGAGCTGGACGACCCCACTCCCTCCACGAGTCTCTCCCCGGAGGGGGTTTTCAGCATAAATAAATCCCCTGCCCTGGTCACCTCCTGGAAGTTCTGTGCTAGTATCTTCCTCTAATCTATCACTCTCTTTGACTCTGCCTCTTCCCTTCGCTCAGTGTCATCGACTATCTTTTGCATTATTGGTCCATTCTCCTGCCTTTGTTCATGACACTCTTACAAAGAATTTCTCCAGCCGACGACGGACATGCTGGCCTATTTCTTTGCAAGGCGCATAATGGCAGCATGACGCATCCGCACTCATATGACAGGAAATTTGAACGATCAACAAAGATGAAAAGAAGCTGAGTTAACCCTCTTGCATTTATTCCGCCCCAAACCGCCCAGCCGGAAGTTACCTCTGTGTATTCAAGCCGCCCCAAACCGCCCATAGCTTGCCCCCACTCTGAGACCCCCTCTGATAGCATTTTCATCACGCACTAAGTTCTGGCTTATTATACACACACTATGAAGAGGCTTCTCACTTGTAATGATGAATTAGTAACTGTATTGGTATTTTTTATTTTTGGTATTTGGTATATTCTAGTCACAGAGACTTATCTCTGTGAAATTCGGAAGTGCAGCGCCTACCCAATTGAATTTTTTTTTTTTTTGGGGGGGGGCACAGGGTGAGGAGGGTGTGTGGGCACATTTGGAAAACCTAGCTATCAATTTGGCCATACCAGGCAGCGGGATTTCTCCCTGCTCTTACCGACTTTCAACTGCCATGGAATTTTTACGTGCGTAAAGCGCAGACTAGCTTTAAGTCCCCATCCGAAGGACTGGACATTCAGTTCGATTTTCCTGTCAAACTAGAAAGAAAGGGCGAGGAGGCCGGGATTCGAACCCGGGTCACTCACGTTGCAGTCACGCATTACATTTGGTAGGCGAACGTCTTAACCACTCTGCCACCTTTCTCGCTGTATGGTGCTCTGCGTGCTTCAAAAGACAGATTTTCCCAGAAAATGTGTGAAAAAATCTGAACACTGTAACATTGTAACAAATGTGAATGCAAGAGGGTCAAAGCGTGGTTTCTACCCGGGCAGAAGCGGAGGCGGCAGAGGAGGCAGCGAGGGTCTCCTGGTGTTTCTGGAAGGACAGGCGGCTCTGCTCGTCGTTGACCTGCTCCTGCAGCCGCCGGCTGTGCTCGATCTGCGTCTGAAGCTGTCGCTCCAGCTCATCCTTCTCCTCCTCCAGCTGACACACACACACACACATATATATCAGCTGCCGGCTGTGCTCGATCTGCGCCTGAAGCTGTTGCTTCAGCTCATCCTTCTCCTCCTCCAGCTGAACACACACACACACACACACACACATATATATATCAGCCGCTGGCTGTGCTCGATCTGCGCCTGAAGCTGTCGCTCCAGCTCATCTTTCTCCTCCTCCAGCTGAACACACACACACACACACACACACACACATATATATATCAGCCGCCGGCTGTGCTCGATCTGCGTCTGAAGCTGTCGCTCCAGCTCATCCTTCTCCTCCTCCAGCTGAACACACACACACACACATATATATCAGCCGCCGGCTGTGCTCGATCTGCGCCTGAAGCTGTTGCTTCAGCTCATCCTTCTCCTCCTCCAGCTGAACACACACACACACACACACATATATCAGCCGCCGGCTGTGCTCGATCTGCGCCTGAAGCTGTCGCTCCAGCTCATCTTTCTCCTCCTCCAGCTGAACACACACACACACACAACACACACACATATATATCAGCCGCCGGCTGTGCTCGATCTGCGTCTGAAGCTGTCGCTCCAGCTCATCCTTCTCCTCCTCCAGCTGAACACACACACACACACATATATATCAGCTGCCGGCTGTGCTCGATCTGCGTCTGAAGCTGTCGCTCCAGCTTATCCTTCTCCTCCTCAAGCTGAATACACACACACACACACATATCAGCCGCCGGCTGTGCTCGATCTGCGCCTGAAGCTATCGCTCCAGTTCGTACTTCTCCTCCTCCAGCTGAACACACACACACGCACATTCACACATTTTTGTTCCTGTTTTTGTGTGTGTTTGTTTGGGGGGTTATTTTTAAGCATTGGTAATATTTTGTTTTATTGAACGTTTTTTTATCTTCTTTCATTTTACATAACTCATTGAAAACACTGAATACACAATAATCATAATAAGCCAGGAGTAAGTGTCAGGTAAACAGAGGGGAGAATAACAAGTGAAAAAAGAATTTTTGTTAGGACAAGATAGGCCTATCTAAAGATTATTAGGTACTTTATAGTCATAGAGGCATCTCTGTGAAATTTGGGTTGCTCCCACCCGGAGAGCGCGTCGCAGCCAGAGGCCACCCAATTAAAAAAAAAAGTTTTACATGGAATTTTTTGTGTGACTGATGAGGAAGGAAAGAGAGGAGGGGTACATTTTGACCAAATGACAACTTTTTCGTTGCCACTGGGTTTAACGTGTGCTAAGTACATGGGCACACGGGACCTCTGTTTATCATCTCATCCGAAAGACTCCACATTCAGATCGCAAGGCCTAGTGCAAATTGAGGAAAAATCCCCTGTACCCAGGTTCGAACTCAGGTTTACTTGACACGAGGCGAATGCGTTACCACTGTGCCACTCTACAAAGATTAATGCTGATCAAGTATTGGTATTATTCTTCCATGGGGTAGATGGAGCTCATTAGCCTTGGCAGGCAGTCCATCTAGGAGAAGAAAAACTCTTATTTCAAACCCATAAGGGGTAGGAGGGACTCGTCAGCTGTGGCAGGCAAACTACCTAGGAGAGGGAAAACTTTGAATGGAGATGGAGTGCTCTTTAACCCTTTCGCCGCCAGCCATTCTTCAGCAAAAAAATGTCCATTAAACTCAATTAGGTAGAGGAAAAATTGTAATTGCAATATTGGAAATTCCTCTGTAACATGCATAACATTAAGCCTACCCATACCTCATAAAATTAAGAAATAGGGTCTTTGGATAACAGGCCCTGCTTTGATGCCTTTTAGTGACATGGGTGGTGTGGTGCAAAAATGCGACATTGGCGGTGAAGGGTTAACTCATTCAAGTCGTTCTGGCCGTATATGTCCAGAATTAATAGATAGCTGTCAATGTGATTCATTTGCTTCCAGGGAAGTAAATCTGTGTGCACACCATACTTTGGTCACTTCTAAACTCCCTTCGATCCCTTAGACCACAATTTTGCCTCTGACTTTGCTTTTGTAGTGGTTTGTTGTGGGGAAACCAATCAGTGAAGAGTTTTTCTATATAAAGTCTATATATTAAAAAAAAGTCTGATCTACCACTTCCCTATGTCTAAACCTGAAGTAAAAACGCGTAATCTTCTTTCATTTCTCCTTTTGCTTAATGTATGTTTTGTTTGTGTGTATGGCTGGAGTGATTTGTGAGGTTTTTTTAATAATTCAAAATTGTTGCGATGCGAATGAGTTAAACTTGCTTCAAGCCTACTAGTTTTTGTTGCACAAACGAACAAACACAGCTGGCCGAAATGTTGCAACTTCTTGGTGGATTTTGTTACCACGTTTCTATCAGCTCTCAACCTTAGGATACAACAGCTTTTTTGTTGTTGTCCTAAATAGAATTATAACCACAAAAAAAGTTCTGTCATCACCAGTTTACAGAATATCAGCCGACATGTAATACACATATGAATTGTAACTAAAATATAAACAAACAAGAAACAAAGCCTCCAAGGCTCACTCGAACAGGCACATGTGGGACAACAACAAGCAAAGATTGAGGGGGCGTGTCTAAAGCACAAGATTGACAATAAAGTTTTAATGTACAAATGAAACTATTGTTAATGGATACAACTTTTAAAATTAAAAAAAAAAAAGTTTAAAAAAAGTGCCCGTGCCGAGAATCGGACCCGGAACAAAGTTAACACAAGTGAGCCAAAAATGAATAAGAAAAAAAGAAACACAGGTAGCTTGCTAAACAGCAACTTTGGCTACTTACATCTTTGATGGTATTCTGGGCGGCTTTCATTTCCAACTCAATATTGCGCTTGATCAACTCCGCTCTCTGCTTCCCTTCCAACTCACTGAAAGAAGAGCAACAGTTGAAAAAGAGAAATGGACCTAGAAGCAATCGCATAGCAAACAGAAAGTGACAGGCAGACATATATACTTCTTCTTCTTCTTCATTTGATCATCCAACTTCAATGTAGTGAAGACTCTGATGATTAAACTTGAAGAGGTTCTGCGCTTAGGTTTGTTATCTTGGTTTGTCATGGTAGGTTGTGGAGGGGGGCAACATGGGGAAGGGAGGGCATCGTGGAAGTGAAGAAGGGGAAAGGGAGGAGGGAAAAGGAGGTGGGAAAGGGGGGTGGGATGGGAGGGAAGGGGGGGGGGAGGGCAAGGGGGAGGGGGGAGGTAGATCCGTTTTTTTAAGGCTTCCGCCGTGGCTGATGATACTGCCACGGGAGGAAGGTTGTTCCACTCGGCAATGGTCTGAAGGAAGATAGAAATATAGAAACAGCAAATTTGAGAGGGAGAAAGAGAAAGAGACAAACACATTCAGACCTGGATAGAAAGAAACAAGAAAGAAATGTAGAAAAAAAAACACCCAGAGAGAAAAGACTTCTGGGGCAGGTTAACTTAAGAGTTTACAGTGCTGTAATGAACAGAATGTTTATTCAATTTAACAGAATCTTGGATAACAACTTTTTTTTTCTTCAAACTTGAACCTATTCACCCCCAAAGGTAATAAAAGAATTGAAACCTGTAGACTCAGTAGGGAATTAAACTGATGATCTTTGGATCACGAAGCGCTCCTCCAAAATCGGAATGTGTCGGCTGCATGCAGCGGGGAGACCAGTGAAAACTGAAAACCAGACACATACGTACCTTCCCCATTATGGCCATATGGCCTGGGAACGCAGAAGAAGAAAGAAGAAGGCCAGGTTCACATTAGACGCGTAAGTTCCGTACGGAAAACCCTAAATAAGTGGAGGAAAGAAGGATAAAAGTTTATGCACATAGGGGAAATTTGGACACGTGCGCAAATCTTTTCCCTTCTTTGTTTCACTTATTTATGGATTGTGCACGGGTTTCCGCATGGAATATCCGCTTATGTGTGTACACGGCCGTAGGATCATTAAGTTGGCGCCTAACTCAACTGACTCACCTTGTGAACTGGTCTTCCTTGCGATTCAGCTGCTCCTTGGTTTTGGTCAGCAGCAGCTCGGCGCTGCGCTTCTTCTCATGCTCCTCTGACAGGTTGTACCTGTGAAACAGCAAACAGGGCAACTCGCGGGGTGAAAACTGTGCTCAATGTGCCAGAAGAAGTTGTCAACAAACAAATATATGTGACAAAGAGCATTGAACTTAGGCTGAAAAGTAACATCCTTGGGTAAAATCGGCACATCAAGATAAAGCCAACGATTAACTTTTTCCCAATTCAATTTCTTGGCAGTAAACTTTACTGTGGGCAGCGAGCCGGTTTGACAATTTCAACAAAAAATAAGATAATTAAAATAAAAAAATAAAAATTTATATACATACAAATGTTGATCAAATGGGGTGGGTTCATATAAAATCCAACTAAAATTGTGAAAACACAAAAGGTGATTTTTGGTTCTAATTGTATTGAGCACTTACTCTAGAGATCTGATGCGGGCCTCCAGATCCAGCTTGTTCTGTTCCAGGGACTGCTTGGCTTCAGTGACGCTCTCCAGTTTTCTGGGGAATGCAGGGATCAAATTAACATCATGATTGAGAGTGATCATACAGCAATGCTGCTTACATATGAAAAACCTCAGGGTCACGCTATGAGTAAAGCCAAGCCTTGCTCTACAGTCTAACCATCTATTCAGTCACACTACATTACACTATCAGCGTAGATTCTTCTATCTAAATGATAATCCAACAGTACAACCCCTGCTCTACAGTCTAGCCATCCATCCAGTCACACTACACTACACTATCAACGTAGACTTTCCTATCTAAATGATAATCCAACTGTGCAATCCCTGCTCTACAGTCTAACCATCTATCCAGTCACACTACACAACACTATCAACGTAGATTATCCTATCTAAATGATAATCCAACAGTACAACCCCTGCTCTACAGTCTAGCCATCTATCCAGTCACACTACACTATCAGCGTAGATTCTCCTATCTAAAAGATAATTCAACAGTACAACCCCTGCTCTACAGTCTAACCATCTATCCAGTCACACTACACTACACTATCAGCGTAGATTCTCCTATCTAAAAGATAATTCAACAGTACAACCCCTGCTCTACAGTCTAACCATCTATCCAGTCACACTACACAACACTATCAACGTAGATTATCCTATCTAAATGATAATCCAACTGTGCAATCCCTGCTCTACAGTCTAACCATCTATCCAGTCACACTACACAACACTATCAACGTAGATTATCCTATCTAAATGATAATTCAACAGCACAACCCCTGCTCTACAGTCTAACCATCTATCCAGTCACACTACACTATCAACGTAGACTATCCTATCTAAATGATAATTCAACAGTACAACCCCTGCTCTACAGTCTAACCAATGGTATTAGGTATTAGGTACTTCATAGTCACAGAGGCGTCTCTGTGAAATTCGGATTGCTCCCACCTGGAGAGCGCGTCGCAGCCAGAGGCGCGCCACCTTTTTTTTGTTTGCATGCAATTTTTGTGACTGATGAGGAAGGAGGGTGTGTGTGTGTTATATTTTGATCAAATGACAATGGGTGAGTGGGGAAATAATTGTAAAAGAAACCCCTATTAGCAGGTAATGTATTCTTGTAGGTTTTGATTTGTAGGTAAATGTATTATGTTTGGATATGAAAAAGATGAAGTTGTAAGCATATGTAAACACCACGCCTATTTTCTCATTTTCCGATGCTATGGTGTAATTGGATTGTTAATAAGCTGTTCATACTTATTGATGATGTTTGCATATTTTTTTTGCTTGTATGTGCAAATCATTGAAGAAAAGAGAACCTTTTTTAGAAGGGGCAAAAAAAAAAAAAAAAAATTATAGTTGTCAGGAATGCTATTTTTTGTTTGCGTGTGCAAATCATTGAAGAAAACAGAACCTTTTTTGGAAGGGGAAAATTTAAAAAAAAAAATCATACACGGTTGTCAGCTATGCTATTTTTTGTTTGTATGTGCAAATCATTGAAGAAAAGAGAACCTTTTTTGGAAGGGGAAACAACAAACATAAAAATGTTATACACAGTTGTCAGCTATGGGCGTACCTGGCAAGGTCGTGCTTCTCCTTGGAGATCAGGCGCAGCTTGTTGTCCAGCACGGTGCGCTGGTTCCTCTCCTGCTCCATGTGGCGCTTGGTCTCCCGGATGTAGTCCTGAACCTGCACCAGGGTGGACGGGTCTGGAACCAACACCACCAGCGACACGGGAATCAATAATAATTAACCCCTTGAATGCCACAACGTATCACATACTGACCTGATCACATCACTGATGATGCAGGGCTCCCAATCGTCCCGCAAAACAAGGGGTCCCAGGGACTCCTTCACTTGCAGCATAGAGGGTCCTAGAGGCGGGATAGAGGGTCCCAGTAGCATTGCGAATGCTAAAAATATTTTTTCTAGTGCATCCCTGGGACCCCCTGCACATTCTTTTAGAGGGTCCTTGGGAATTTTAGTGCTTCATAGACCCCCAAATGGGGGTCCCTGGGAGCCTTGTGATGTCATCAGATGAAGAGGAATAACACTGATACGTTGGCTTTTGCTCTAACACAGTCAAGAGTGTTATGTCCCCAGACCATTTTGCCAGATTGGCTCTATCACTTGTCTTTTTTATGGCATAATTTGCCCAATGATTTTTTCTTTAATTTTCTCTGGCAGTCAAGGGGTTAATAATAATAATAATAACAACAAAAACAATAGGATTCTCCTCTATAAGAGGGGAATCCTATGAGTAATAATAATAATGTGAATTTATGTAGCGCTCTTTCTCACATGAGCTCAGTGCGCTTCACATCGAGAACAAGAAAATCAAAGGCAAAGAAACACTGATTCACTAGAAAATAACACACACACATTGATTGCACCCAACGCTCTCTTTCTACCTCTCTCTCACACACATACACACACGCAAGCACGCACACACTCACACACGCACGCACGCACGCACACACACACACACACACACTTAAGTAAGTTTAAGTGTTTCACTAGCATTTCACTGACATTAGTTATGTATGTACAAAGGCCAATATACCCCCTCATCCTGCCTCTTCTCCCATTTATTTAGGTGATTTATATGCATACATAGACTCGCATACCATCATACACTCGTGTACATCCCTTCCCCAGACGTACATTAAAAATACCACATACACCAATACATAAACATACTCTTTTTGGGGGGGTCTAAGATCACTGTAAGGTGGATAGACATTAAATTAAAGAATGAACAAACACACGCACACACATACCATATTTTTCAGACTATAAGGCGCACCTTTGTATAAGGTGCACCCTCCAAATTTTACCCAAATTTCAGAATTTTTTAAACTATATTTTCTTACTATTTTAAGGCGCAGGGGTCTGAGTCTTGGTAAAAAGTATCGCCTTGTAGTCCGAAAAATATGGTACATGGAAACATGGAGGAAACATGGGGTTAACAGAGACATAAGAGAATGTGAGAGAGAGGGTAAACAATGAACAATGTTTCAATGAAGTGGGCCATCTGCCCATATCAAAGAGAACAGTGGGAAAGGGGGAAACGTTCTTTGATTAAAAACAGACAAAAAGACTCTCACCCGACAAATTCATATTGAGCAGCACATCTCTCAAGAGGGGTCCCAAAACAGTTAAGCAAGGAAACTATGTAGAGGTAAGAGAGAGAGAGAGAGAGAGAGAACACTGAACGCTGAACTGGTTTCATGCCATTGGCTTACATAGCTTAGATGACATGGGGGTGCAATTAGTAGAAACACACACAGTAAAAACAAATAAAAACAAAGACATGTCACTCTTGACTATCCAATCATATCATGAGGTGAGAGAGAGAGAGAGAGACAGACAGACAGACAGACAGACAGACAGACAAACAGACAGACAGACAGGCCAAGAGATACACAGACAGAAAGAGACAAAGAGACTCACCTGACAAATTCATGTTGAGCAGCACATCTCTGACGAAGGGCCCGGAGGAGGCAGGCGCAGGGTCATTCCCCTCAAACTCCGTGGAGGTGTAGGAGAGAACGTCGTCGTCAGCCATGTTGAAATCCGGACGGAAGCTCTGCGTGGTACCCAGCAGCGCCGGGTACGACGACGGAACCTCATTCCTGAAAACGCAGGCAAAGGTCACTATTAGGCCCCATGCTTTTTTTCTATGCACTCCCGATACACAGAAATAGAGAAGGTCAATTTTAGGCCCCTTGCTTTTCTCTGTGCATTCCTGATACACAGAAACACAGGCAAAGGTTAATTTTAGGCCCCTTGCTTTTCTCTGTGCATTCCTGATACACAGAAACACAGGCAAAGGTTAATTTTAGGCCCCTTGCTTTTCTCTGTGCATTCCTGATACACAGAAACACAGGCAAAGGTCAATATTAGGCCCCTTGCTTTTTTCTGTACACTCCTGATACACAGAAATACAGGCAAAGGTCCGTGTTAGGCACCTTTTTTTCTGTACACTCCTGATACACAGAAACACAGGCAAAGGTCAATTTTAGGCCCCTTGCTTTTCTCTGTACATTCCTGATACACAGAAACACAGGCAAAGGTCAATTTTAGGCCCCTTGCTTTTCTCTGTACATTCCTGATACACAGAAATACAGGCAAAGGTCAATATTAGGCCCCTTGCTTTTTTCTGTACACTCCTGATACACAAAAATACAGGCAAAGGTCAATTCTAGGCTTTGCTTGCTTTTTTCTGTACACTCCTGATACACAGAAATACAAAGGTCAATTTTAGGCCCCTTGCCTTTCTCTGTGCATTCTCGAATATATCTTCATTCAGTGAATTGAAGCATAGCATTACCATCATTCGGTTCCTCCAGGGTGTTATTTTAACCAAGACCCCTCCCCCTCCTCTCCCCTCCCTCTACGAAACATGAATCACTGTACCTTATCTCTCTTGAAGGGGAAGATAATTCATTGACAACGCCTTGGCTTAAGGCTAGGTCAGACCAGGCTAGAACACCAAAGCTACATCAAAATGTTGCTATGCTCTGCATAGTTATGCAGGGATTGTCCTTACCCATGACAAGCTCCAACAGCCCCAACTACAATACAGCTAAAAGCTGTGAGAACAGTTAGCGGGCAATTGGTGGAGCCCGAAATGTCATGAGTTGTGCTGTTTTCATTATTAAATCTTTTCTTTTGGGTTTCAATTTCGACTCTGTTGTGAGAACAGAGTAACTTGGCAGTAATTACACAGCTAAAAACAGTATTGTAAAACTGTGAAGACTCCAAAACAGTGCACCGGAATGGCTTAGTGTAAGAACAGTTCCAACTACAATACAGCTAAAACAGTATTCTAAATCTGCGAAGATCCCCTGTGGGAAAGGGGGGGGGGGGGGGGGGGGGGGGCGCTTTTGCATAAATAGTTTCCCCACATTCTGTGCTTGTAACTTCCTCTAATCTGTCAATCTCTTTGACTCTGCCTTTTCCCTTTGCTTACTATCATCTACTATCCTTCTGCCGTAATGGTCCTTTCTCCTGCCTTTTTTTAAGATACACTTTCAAAACGATTTCCTCCAGCCGAAGTCGGACATGCTAGGCCTAACTATTTCTTAGTTAGGCGCATAACGGTAGCATGACACATCTGCGCTCATAATTGACAGGAAACTGTCTGAGCGATCGAAGAAGAAGAAAAAGAAACTGTGGAGACTCAAAAACAGTGCACCGGAATGGCTTAGTGTAAGAACAGCCCCAACTACAATACAGCTAAAACAGCATTGTAAAACTGTGAAGACTCAAAAACAGTGCAGAGAGTGGTTTAGTGTAAGAACAGCCCCAACTACAATACAGCTAAAACAGCATTGTAAAACTGTGAAGACTCCAAAACAGTGCACCGGAATGGCTTAGTGTAAGAACAGCCCCAACTACAATACAGCTAAAACAGCATTGTAAAACTGTGAAGACTCCAAAACAGTGCACCGGAATGGCTTAGTGTAAGAACAGCCCCAACTACAATACAGCTAAAACAGCATTGTAAAACTGTGAAGACTCCAAAACAGTGCACTGGAATGGCTTAGTGTAAGAACAGCCCCAACTACAATACAGCTAAAACAGCATTGTAAAACTGTGAAGACTCCAAAACAGTGCACTGGAATGGCTTAGTGTAAGAACAGCCCCAACTACAATACAGCTAAAACAGCATTGTAAAACTGTGAAGACTCCAAAACAGTGCACCGGAATGGCTTAGTGTAAGAACAGCCCCAACTACAATACAGCTAAAAACTGTGAGAACAGTTAGCGGGCAATTGGTGGAGCCCGAAATGTCATGAGTTGTGCTGTTTTCGTCATTAAATCTTTTCTTTTGGGTTTCAATTTCGACTCTGTTTTAATTGGTTGTGAGAACAGAGTAACTTGGCAGTAATTACACAGCTAAAAACAGTATTGTAAAACTGTGAAGTGCAACAGGCAAGTGGTTTAGTGTAAGAACAGTTCCAACTACAATACAGCTAAAAACAGCATTGTAAAACTATGAAGTATAACAGGCAAGTGGTTTAGTGTAAGAACAGTTCCAACTACAATACAGCTAAAAACAGCATTGTAAAACTGTGAAGTATAACAGGCAAGTGGTTTAGTGTAAGAACAGTTCCAACTACAATACAGCTAAAAACAGCATTGTAAAACTGTGAAGTGTAACAGGCAAGTGGTTTAGTGTAAGAACAGTTCCAACTACAATACAGCTAAAACAGCATTGCAAAATTGTGAACACTCAAAAACAGTGCAGCGAGTGGTTTAGTGTAAGAACAGCCTCAACTACAATACAGCTAAAATTCCAACTACAATACAGCTAAACTTCCAACTACAATACAGCTAAAATTCCAACTACAATACAGCTAAAACAGCACAGTAAAACTGTGAAGACTCAAAAACAGTGCACCGGAATGGCTTAGTGTGAGAACAGTTTCAACTACAACACAGCTAAAAATGTGAGTACAGTGTAACTATGGCAGTATATTATACCACAGATAAAAACAGCATTGCAAAACTGTGAAGACTCAAAAACAGTGCACTGGAACGGTTTAGTGTAAGAACAGCCTCAACTATAGCTAAAACAGCATTGTAAAACTGTGAAGACTCAAAAACAGTGCACTGGAATGGTTTAGTGTAAGAACAGCCTCAACTATAATACAGCTAAAACAGCTTTGTAAAACTGTGAAGACTCCATAACAGTGCACTGGAATGGCTTAGTGTAAGAACAGCCTCAACTACAGCTAAAATAGCATTGTAAAACTGTGAAGACTCCAAAACAGTGCAGCGAATGGTTTAGTGTGAAAATAGTTCCAACTACAATACAGCTAAAAATGTGAGAACAGTGTAGTAACTATGGCAGTATATTATACCACAGCTAAAAACAGCATTCTAAAACTGTGAAGAGACTCCAAAACAGTGCGGCGGAGTGGCTTAGCACAAAGGTGAATGTTAGTCAGCTACTACAGCAGGCAGCAGGCACAGGCAGGTGGACATCTGACCTGTCCACATCGGAGGCCAGGGAATCGTCAGACTCCACACCGTCGCTGTGGTACATTGCCGAGCCCACCTGCAGGCGCTGCTTGATCTGCAGGGTGGTGGGCCCTGCCAGGAGGGCGCTGGAGGAGGAGGACTGGGGCACGCCCTGGGAGGGTAAAGGCTGAAGGGACCCATAGCTTCCCCCCAGGCCTGGAGCCGCGGAACTCTTGGGGTCAGCTCCGGAGATGGACTCCTGTCGGATCTGCTCCTCCACCCTCTTCAGTTCCTCTCTGGAAGGGGAGTAGTGGGACATGGGGCAGGGCTCCCAGGGCCCCCCATTTGGGGGTCTATATGAAGCACTAAAATTCTACAGGACCCTCTAAAAGAATGTGCAGGGGGTCCCAGGGATGCACTAGAAAAATTATTTGTAGCATTCGCTATGCCGCTGGGACCCTCTATCCCGCCTCTAGGATCCTCTATTCTGTAAGTGAAGGAGTCCCTGGGGCCCCTTGTTTTGAGGGACGATTGGGAGCCCTGTGGGGACAGCTCTTTCATGGGTAGGGTTCCTAATTTTTGCCTTTCGTAAGGGGTACGGTCACCCCCTGTTGACAGTTTTTGAAATTTAAAGGGTCAAGACAAAAACATGGGAGAAGGTTTAAGAGCCACGTTGATGAGAGGAATGTCAAATGTATGAAAAGATTTAATTGGATTCTGATAAAAGAGTCTGCCAATGAACAATGCGTTTTCCATGATTAGGGCTTTCTGCAAGATCTCATAGAATGTTACACATAGGCCAGTGACTCCCATAGCTTATTATTGAAATATGAGCAACATGAAAAGTTATGACTTTGTTGATGCACAAAGCATCATTTTAATGCTTCATCTCACCCCCTACTTACGATTTTAAAGGGTAAATCTCAAGCAGGGTTTGAGATTTCAGGGGGTTATTTGAGAGGTCTAGTGCACGAATACACACAATCTGCACGTTTTCAGGAACCCCGATGGGGGAGTTTCCATTTATTATTTCATTCATTCATTGCTGTAGTGCATTTCTTCATCATTTCATTAATATTGTGCATTTCTTCACTATTTCATTTATTCATGTACTATTGTTAATTGCTTTGTTATTTCCACGTTCTAATTTCAAATATGTATTTTGGGGTAGACAAATTTTCCAATATTTTTTGTGCCAATTTATATATTGGCTATTAAGCGCATCTATGTACGATTGCATGTATGCATATAATATGTTTGTTTGTTTGTCTATGTGCTTGTTTGTCATTCAGTGTCCATACGTTTTTGTTTATTTCTGTTCGAATGAAAACAAAATCAATAAAAAAGTTTCATAAAAAAATGTCTTTGATACTTCATTAATTTATTCATTGCTATTCAGGATTTGAATTCATAATCATCTTGCTCTGTTCATTGCCAGCTTTAAAAAAAATGTAAAAGACATAAAATAAATTAATTCACATTTCAGTGACAAAAGAATGTGTAGGCAAATCTCAATAGATGATTTTCGGAAAAAAAACTAGGGGAGAACACTTCGTAAATATTAGAGTTGTTTACCTCCATTACTCGGTCAAATACCTAGCAACAATGCAACAATGGCATCGAAGCTTGAAACCGCAGGATGCGAGTCAGCGACTTGCAAACATTTTTTTTTAGAAAAATGAAGGGTGGCCAGTGGCCACAAACTGATAAAACTTGCAAAATGTGACGTAAAAATATAAATGACATAAATTTTTAGAATGACGCACAGTGTTCTAAGTGCTGTATGTCTGCTCAAGCACACGAGTTGATAGGCTTCGAGAGCTGATGGTAGAGTGACTTCCCCCTTTGACTGATTGAATTAGGCAAGATCACTCCCACACACCATGAAATGACTCCCCTTAATTATTTCCGAACAATTCCTATTGGCAAAAAAATGAGTTCACTTGGCCCCACAAATGTCAAATAAATCCCATTAACATTGTTTGTGAGAAAGTGATGCTTACATTTGATAACAGTACCCGGTGTCATGAGAAATAAATCCTTCCCGTGAAATAAATCCTGGTCACCGTAATATGCATGCCGCGCCACAACCATAACGATAATTATGTTTTAAAATAGTGAGATTTACACGGAAAGAACCGAAAATTTGAGCGTGAGGGTGTAAATCTACATCTTTGCCGAGAAATCGATGTACAGACCCATGCACTTGCTTCCACCATTTTCCAAAATGGCGGACGATACTATTCAGACAAAAATAAGTAATAATGAATTTCAGAAAATGATCACCGACTTCTCAATATTTAGTAATGAATCTTATGCTCTTCCTGCACGCCACAAGACGCCTCTGAATGTATTCAGGGGTGAATTGTTAAAAAAACCCATCAAACAATGTGAAACAAAAAACTGGATTTATCTCACGAGAGAAATATTTCACTCTACAACGGTAGTAGGGGTCAGTTTTGATTAGAGACAGAAAGACATGCCCACTTTACAATTCTTTTATATTTCGTAAGTTGTATGTAGAATGTCTACGTCTTGTAAACTTTAAACGCTTGTAAATGAGGTAGAAGGGTGCCTTTGTTTTTGCAAAATTTGTCTATTATAATTAGTCATGTAACTGGTATGTCGATGGCAGTATGATTTTATTTCCAGTATTGTATCTAAGCTTGATTGAGAAGGTGAATGTGGTCTATGTTTCTTCTTAGAATTTTCATATTGTAACTGTTTTACTCTTGTATAATTGTGAGTGTGTGTGTGTGTGTCAGTGTGTGCGTGCATGTATGTGTGCGTGCGTGTATGTGTGCGTTCATGTGTGTATGTATGTGTGTGTGTGTGCCTGCGTGCATGTATGCGTGCGTGCGTGTGCGTGTGTGTGTGAGGAAGAAAGAGAATGTTGTGTGCAAGCATCATGTTTATTTTACTTTCTAATGATTCATTATTTGTTTGCCTTTAATGTTCTTGTTATCAATGTAAAGCGCACTGAGCTCATGTGAGAAAGAGCGCTATATAAAATCACATTATTATTATTATTATTTATCAAAATCATTACCACACAGACACCCGTATAGCAACCACCCAGTAATATACATAAAAAAATAACCTTTCAACCAAGCACAAACTACAGCAAAGAACTTTGACAAACTTAACAAGACACTCTAGTTAAGTAATATTCAAAACAACCTTTGACATGTTCAACAAGATACTTTTGCATTATACAATTCAAGACACTTTAAAATCAACTTTCAGTCTAATTTTTCACCTGAGAAAAATTCCACCAAGTTCTCCCAGCAAAAGCTGGTGATACACTCGACCGTTCATGATGCAATCCTCAAACCTTCATTTTTTTTTCAAGCTAGCAAAAATATGTCCAGACACCACACCCAACATCCCAATAACCCCCTTCTAAAGGGCTGTTCCCTAAACGCAACATTTCCTAACCTATCAATACCACAAACAATTATGACTGCTCTTGCCACTCGCTGACTAACGCTTCAAGCCCAATTCAGGTCTCTGATTTGCCACTTGTCTCAATATATATATATCAGCAGTTTGTTGTCTTCCGCTTAAATGGAGGCCAACCGATTAACCTGGTCAGGGTGGCAGAAAAAATTAGAGACCTCAAGGATTTAGGGGAAGAAGAATTACGACTAATCCCTGGAATCACTTGTTACGCCTCATCGGTCAGCCAAGCACGCCCTGTGGGCTCTCTCTCTCTCTCTCTCTCTCTCTCTCTCTCTCTCTCTCAGATATGGTCAAGCTGTCTACATGCAGAGCAGAGTGTAGTAAATGCCACTGGTGATTGCTTTATGGCCTGTGGTACTTGCAAGATACATTGATTTGTCCTATTCAAACGCTCCTAAAGCCCCCCACCCCCATCCCTACCCACTATGTCCCTCTCTGTATCCAGTGCACGAAACGCTAAGTGTGTCAGACTAATGTAAATGTGTGTGTGTGTGTGTGTGTGTGTGTGTGTGTGTGTATGTGTGTGTGTAATTTGTGTGTGCATCCGCACACTTCGTGCGCTCACGCCCATGTGTTTTTGTGTCTTTTTGTGTTAGCGGGGGAATGAGTGTGAGTGTGTGTGTGCGCGTGCGTGTGTGTGTTTGTGTGTGTGTGTGTGTGCGCGCGCGCATGTGCGTGTGTGTGCATGTGTGTGTTATCAATGTTGTTGTTTTTGTTGTTCATGTAAGATATATTACTTTTATGAAGCACCTAGAGCCCCCACGGGAGACTAGGCGCTATAGAAATGATCATTATTATTATTATTACCCGGCCAGAGGCCGAGGTATTGCGATCGGTTTGTGTGTCTGTGTGTCTGTCTGTGTATCGATTATCTTAAAAACTACTGTTTGGATTTTGATTAAAATTGGCAGAGGGGTAGACAGCTTGAAAAGGAAGCTTCCTTTCGTTAATCAACACCGTGCTGACCTTGACCTTGAAGTTTGATCTTGAAAACCAAAATTTCCTTCTTTGGGCTATGTAATTTCCCCCCAGCTTTATTTCGTGAACTAGTAACAGAATCGCTTCAAATTTTGTGTGGTGGTGTACCATGGTGCAAGGAAGTTTGCATAAAAGTTCAGCTGTATCTCGTGAACTACTGAACAGAATCGCTTAAAATTTTGGGCTATGTATTTTATGCGTTCTGTAAGGGTGGAAAGTGGTGTGTTTATTGGGGGGTGGGGCCGGGGGGGAGAGGACATCACTCGGTGCAAGGAAGTTTGTATAAAAGTTCAGCTGTATCTCGTGAACTACTGAACAGAATCGCTTCAAATTTTGGGCTATGTATTTTATGCGTTCTGTAAGGGTGGAAAGTGGTGTGTTTATTGGGGGGTGGGGGGGGGGGGGGAGAGGACATCACTCGGTGCAAGGAAGTTTGCATAAAAGTTCAGCTGTATCTCGTGAACTACTGAACAGAATCGCTTCAAATTTTGGGCTATGTATTTTATGCGTTCTGTAAGGGTGGAAAGTGGTGTGTTTATTGGGGGGTGGGGGGGGGGGGAGAGGACATCACTCGGTGCAAGGAAGTTTGTATAAAAGTTCAGCTGTATCTCGTGAACTACTGAACAGAATCGCTTCAAATTTTGGGCTATGTATTTTATGCGTTCTGTAAGGGTGGAAAGTGGTGTGTTTATTGGGGGGGGGGGGAAGGGGGGTGAGGACATCACTCGGTGCAAGGAAGTTTGTATAAAAGTTCAGCTGTATCTCGTGAACTACTGAACAGAATCGCTTCAAATTTTGGGCTATGTATTTTATGCGTTCTGTAAGGGTGGAAAGTGGTGTGTTTATTGGGGTGGGGGGGGGGGGGAGAGGACATCACTCGGTGCAAGGAAGTTTGTATAACAGTTCAGCTGTATCTCGTGAACTACTGAACAGAATCGCTTCAAATTTTGGGCTATGTATTTTATGCGTTCTGTAAGGGTGGAAAGTGGTGTGTTTATTGGGGGGGGGGGGGGACAGGATATAAATCTGGCCGGGTTAGCATTGTCACAATGCGTTGCTGCCGCTCGGCGATGCCCTTGCTATTATTTATTTTCACAATGTTTTCTTTTCGATTGTAACCCCTTCCCTGTCTGGCCCCATGTCTTCTACTAGGGTGTGTGTGATGTCATTGATGATGTCAGAACTGTTGATGTCAAAGCACTGGAATGATGGTTTTTGTTTTAGACAAGTCAGGAAAGATGTATATCTCTAAACCATTTTTCTTTTCCAGACTGAGTCTAACAGGTCTAAATTTCATTTGACAGTAACAAAGAAAAAACGAGTTTCTCAGAAGATCTCAAAAGATTGCATAATTCAAAATGCATTTCGCAGAACATAGTGAGACCAACACACTCAGACGAAAGACAAGTGAACGTCTATGGATGATTAGTAACTGACAGAAAGAAGGAAAACAAACAACAACACAACCCCCACACACAAAACAACAACAAAAACACCAACAACAGCAACTTGACTTGGGGGGAGCCTCAGGTAGAAACAGACATAATCCAGGCCATGTCTATGGTCAAACATGGGATCAAAATATAACCCCATGTCAGTGCGAATATTATTTTGGTCTGTGTTTCTTATTTGCTTTGTAGCCACTTTGGGCCGCCCAAAAAAGCGCAACCCAACCAGGAATGAGTACCACCGACCTATATAATATGGTGGCAAGTCCTGAAGTATAATAGTAGATGTAGATATATGCTGCAAGCACCAATTATGTTAAAAGAAAGACAAAGCTTTATGGTCAAGGGGTGGTTAGTAAAATGGCAAAGTGAGAACTGATCTTGGGGCAGTGGGTGGATGCCTTGTGCCTCCATATGGGGAGCTGGATGACCCCAATCTTTCCAAGAGTCTCTCCTCGTGAGGATACTGAGAGGTATTTCGTACAAATAGTTCTCCCACCTTCTTGAAGTTCTGTGCTTGTAACTTCCTCTACTCTATCACTCACTCTCTTTGACTCTTGCTTTTTTCTTACTACCATCTACCGTATTTTACGGACTATAAGGCGATACTTTTTTTCCTAGACTGAAGACTGAGACCTCTGCGCCTTATAATTTAACCGATAATATAGTAAGAAATTACAATAACAAAATCTAAATTTTGTGCAAAGTTTGGGGAGTGCGCCTTATAATCAGGTGCGCTTTGTAGTCCGTAAAGTACTGTACTATTTTTCTAACTGGTCCATTCTATTGCCTTTCTTTCCAAAACATCTTCTAAAGAAATTTCTCCTTTGAGCTCCTCCGAAACTGGAATGTGTCAGCTGAATGCAGCGAGGAGACTAGAGAAAACTGAAAACCAGACACAAACATACCTTGCCCATCAAGGCCATATGGCCTGGGATCGCAGAAGAAAAAGAAGAAGAAGAAGAAGAAGAACTGACCTGGTATTGACTTGGGTCTGTGCGGCAGTCACGCTGTGGAGATCCTCTCTGCTGTGTGGCTGACCAGACGGCACAGGGTCTGTGTCTTCAACCACCTGCTCACCATCACATTTGGATTTGTGATACAGTATATATTTTGATGGATGCTATCATTTTACCTTCTTTTTTTCTTCACATGATCAGATTCGGTAAACATCAGATATGTTAGCGAGGAGTGCCTGCAAGAAGTGAGTAGCGTATTTGATGGACTATAAGGCGATACTTTTTTTTTCCTAGACTGAGACCCCTCTGCCTTATAATGTGACTGATAACATAGTAAGAACTATAATAACAAAACCTGAACTTTGTGTAAAATTTTGGGCATTGCACCTTATAATCAGGTGCGCCTTGTTGTCCGTAAAATACGGTACCACAAAAGGAACATAGAAGACCTCCCATTATAAGACTCCCTCACACATAAGACCTACTTCTCTGAGACATTGCCCTTCTTTGTAAGTATTTAAATTACCTCTCTTATAAGACCTCATTTTAGAAGATTTGTGAAGGTCTTATAAGGGAGGTTCCACAGTATGCCTTTCTTGCAAGCACCCCTTGAGATAGGGATTATCAACATCGGATCTTCACAACTGATATGATAGAATTTGGATTATTGATACATGTAGCATCAATTTTGAATGACTTCAGTTTGGACATTGCTAGCAATGCGCTGATTTTCTTTCCAGGAAAAATGAAATAAAAATAACCTCAAATTTTACAGAATATAACGGGTGGGGGGGAGGGGGGGGGTTATATATCCAGTGCTGTATGTTCAATTCACATAAATCAGACGTAATAATAAGAGTTACTTACCATAATTATAAACATGTCATATAATAAAGGGCAGAAGCGTCAACTTTAGATTATAGTACAGAGTATTTGTAAAATGTAGTTACATTTCAAACTTGTCTACATTACTTTCACTACACCCCAAGGACAAATCCTACTTTGGTTCCATCCACACTATAACTTCATTTTCATCAACTTTCAAACTGCGGTGATCGTCCCATGGGCTGAACAGGCAGCCTGTCACCCCTTTGGCAATGGTTCCATCCACACTATAACTTTATTTTCATCAACTTTCAAACTGCGGTGATCGTCCCATGGGCTGAACAGGCAGCCTGTCACCCCTTTGGCAATGGTTCCATCCACACTATAACTTTATTTTCATCAACTTTCAAACTGCGGTGATCGTCCCATGGGCTGAACAGGCAGCCTGTCACCCCTTTGGCAATGGTTCCATCCACACTATAACTTTATTTTCATCAACTTACAAACTGCGGTGATCGCCCCGTGGGCTGAACAGGCAGCCTGTCACCCTACCACTTTGGTTCCATCCACACTATAACTTTATTTTCATCAACTTACAAACTGCGGTGATCGCCCCGTGGGCTGAACAGGCAGCCTGTCACCCCTTTGGCAATGGTTCCATCCACACTATAACTTCATTTTCATCAACTTACAAACTGCGGTGATCGCCCCATGGGCTGAACAGGCAGCCTGTCACCCCTTTGGCAATGGTTCCATCCACACTATAACTTTATTTTCATCAACTTACAAACTGCGGTGATCGCCCCATGGGCTGAACAGGCAGCCTGTCACCCCTTTGGCAATGGTTCCATCCACACTATAACTTTATTTTCATCAACTTACAAACTGCGGTGATCGCCCCATGGGCTGAACAGGCAGCCTGTCACCCCTTTGGCAATGGTTCCATCCACACTTTAACTTTATTTTCATCAACTTACAAACTGCGGTGATCGCCCCATGGGCTGAACAGGCAGCCTGTCACCCCTTTGGCAATGGTTCCATCCACACTATAACTTTATTTTCATCAACTTACAAACTGCGGTGATCGCCCCTTGGGCTGAACAGGCAGCCTGTCACCCCTTTGGCAATGGTTCCATCCACACTATAACTTTATTTTCATCAACTTACAAACTGCGGTGATCGCCCCGTGGGCTGAACAGGCAGCCTGTCACCCCTTTGGCAATGGTTCCATCCACACTATAACTTCATTTTCATCAACTTACAAACTGCGGTGATCGCCCCATGGGCTGAACAGGCAGCCTGTCACCCCTTTGGCAATGGTTCCATCCACACTATAACTTTATTTTCATCAACTTACAAACTGCGGTGATCGCCCCATGGGCTGAACAGGCAGCCTGTCACCCCTTTGGCAATGGTTCCATCCACACTATAACTTTATTTTCATCAACTTACAAACTGCGGTGATCGCCCCGTGGGCTGAACAGGCAGCCTGTCACCCCTTTGGCAATGGTTCCATCCACACTATAACTTTATTTTCATCAACTTACAAACTGCGGTGATCGCCCCGTGGGCTGAACAGGCAGCCTGTCACCCCTTTGGCAATGGTTCCATCCACACTATAACTTTATTTTCATCAACTTACAAACTGCGGTGATCGCCCCGTGGGCTGAACAGGCAGCCTGTCACCCCTTTGGCAATGGTTCCATCCACACTATAACTTCATTTTCATCAACTTACAAACTGCGGTGATCGCCCCGTGGGCTGAACAGGCAGCCTGTCACCCTACCACTTTGGTTCCATCCACACTATAACTTTATTTTCATCAACTTACAAACTGCGGTGATCGCCCCATGGGCTGAACAGGCAGCCTGTCACCCCTTTGGCAATGGTTCCATCCACACTTTAACTTTATTTTCATCAACTTACAAACTGCGGTGATCGCCCCGTGGGCTGAACAGGCAGCCTGTCACCCCTTTGGCAATGGTTCCATCCACACTATAACTTTATTTTCATCAACTTACAAACTGCGGTGATCGCCCCGTGGGCTGAACAGGCAGCCTGTCACCCCTTTGGCAATGGTTCCATCCACACTATAACTTTATTTTCATCAACTTACAAACTGCGGTGATCGCCCCGTGGGCTGAACAGGCAGCCTGTCACCCCTTTGGCAATGGTTCCATCCACACTATAACTTCATTTTCATCAACTTACAAACTGCGGTGATCGTCCCATGGGCTGAACAGGCAGCCTGTCACCCCTTTGGCAATGGTTCCATCCACACTATAACTTCATTTTCATCAACTTACAAACTGCGGTGAATGTCCCATGGGCTGAACAGGCAGCCTGTCACCCCTTTGGCAATGGTTCCATCCACACTATAACTTCATTTTCATCAACTTACAAACTGCGGTGATCGCCCCGTGGGCTGAACAGGCAGCCTGTCACCCCTTTGGCAATGGTTCCATCCACACTATAACTTTATTTTCATCAACTTACAAACTGCGGTGATCGCCCCGTGGGCTGAACAGGCAGCCTGTCAGCCAGCTCTTCGTGGGCCAACGATTCTTCATCACTGGTGTCAGCCTGCTGATTCGCTGCTTCCGCCTGACGGCACCACACACACACACAAAAGGTCTTTCAGTCAGTACAAATAGTTCTCCCATCTACTGGAAGTTCTGTGCTCGTAACTCCCTCTAATCTGTCACTCTCTTTGACTCTGCCTTTTCCCTTTACTTACTGTCATCTACTTATCTTTCTGCCTTACTGGTCCATTCTCATGCCTTCGTTCTAGAAATTTCTTAGAAAAGATTTCTCCAGCCGAAGTCGGACATGCTGGGCCTAATTATTTCTTAGTTAGGCGCATAACGGCAGCATGACGCATCTGCGCTCATATGACAGGAAACTGTCTGAGTGATTAACAAAGAAAGAAAAGAAAGAAAAACAAGAAAAAAAGAAGCCAATTTGATCACAAAGTTTAGATCCTATTTATATCTACTCTTGTCTAGCAT
>CM065696.1:30832276-30922276 GCA_017654935.2 Phymorhynchus buccinoides
GACAATTATATCACACCCTCCCGCCCCCCCCCCTGTTTCCTATAGTAACCAGTCATACTTGACAATTCTTCACTCTCTCCCCCCCCCCCCTCTCGTTGTTCCTATAAGTAACCAGTCTACTTGACAATTCTATTCCCCCCATCCCCCCCCCCCCCCCCCCTTCTCTCTTGTTTACTTTAAGTAACCAGTCATACTTACATTCCTATCACATCCCTCTCTCTCTTTGTTTCCTTTAAGTAACCATCATCTTTGACAATTCTATCACCCCCCCCCCCTCTCCTCTCTGTTTTATTAAGTAACCATTCATACTTGGCAATTCTATCCCTCCCTCCCCCCTCTTTTTTCTTTTAAGAAACCAGTTATACTTGACATTCCCTCACTCCCCCCCCCCTCTCTGCTCTCTTTTTTACTTTAAGTAACCAGTCATACTTGACTATTCCAATCGCCCCCCCTCTCTCCTCACAAATTTCTTTTTCTCCCCCACCCCTCTCTCTCTTTGGCTTCCTTTAAGTAACCACAGTCATACTTGACTATTCGATCACCTCTCTCTCTGTCTGTCTCTCACACCGACATGGGTTGATGTCCTTCAGCACGTTGATCTCCCTCCTCCTTGTTCTCCAGGTCCGGACTCGCTCTGCTTTCTCCAGCTGCACTCTGCCTCTCCAGGTCGTTGCGGGCGTGCACCGCCCGGGTCCTTCCTCCTCCCGCCGCCTCAGAGCTGTCGGTATCTGCGCCGAGTCCCATCTGGCCACACAACACCAGCACCTGTGACACTGCCAGATTTGCTTCTCGTCACTTGGACAAAATCTTCCTCAGTACCTCTCTTCGTTCTCTGCACCTACCAAAGCTCTCGCACTCTTTCGTTTCTTCTTCCCCGAAACTCTTAAAGTCCTAACGGGTTCCTTGAAATCTCGGGTGGAGGGGCAGTTAGTTTCGTTGCACAAAGCGTTTGGAATTCTCTCCCTGACCTACCCGTAACCATCCCCGTCTTCCTTCATTCAAGTCCCAACTAAAAAGCCATTTCTTCAGGAAAGCTTTCTCTCTGTAACGTCTATGATCCTTTCCCCACTCTTGTCTTCCAGTTGATTGACGTTGAGTATGAGGTTAATGCGTACGCGTGTGTGGTGGGGGTGAGGGGTGGGCGTCGGGGGCGGAGGGATAGTAGGGGGGCGGGGGTGGGTGGATTGAAGGGAGGTGGGAGTTAGTGTGTTGTGTTATGATTATATGCAATGCATTCTCTAATGTATGCATTTTCGTAGATATGCATGGTGAGGATACGTGAACCAGTCTTAGAAATGTTTGTCATGGATGTGCTGTGACAAGGATTGAGTTGCTTACAAGATTATGAAGCGCTAATAAGCATTATTAATTATTATATTATTATTTAGATTTATAGTCTTGGTCATTTATTCATCGAAAATTCGTCAGGCACTTTCCTTGTGTATGGCAAGTACTCCAGGATCGGCCTGCTGTCTTTGTAGTTGTTAACATCCCGCATGTACATGTTCTAGGTCGGAGGATGTTAAACTCATTCAAGTCGTTCCGGCCATATATGTCCGGAATTAATAGATTTGCTGTCAATTTGATATATTTGCTTCAAGGGAAGTAAACCTGTGTGCACACCATACCTTTGGTCACTTCTAAACTCGCTTCGCTCCCTTAGACCACAATTTTGCCTCTGATTTTGCTTTTGTAGTGGTTTGTTGTGGAGTAACCAATCGGTGTAGAGAGTTTTTCTATATTTAGTCTATATATAAAAAAAAGTCTGATCTATCACTTCCCTGTGTCTAAACCTGAAGTAAAAACCCGTAATCTTCTTTCATTTCTCCTTTTGTTTAGGCATGTTTTGTTCGTGTGTATGGCTGGAGTGACTTGCGAGTTTCTTTGAAAATATCAAAATTGTTGCGATGCGAATGGGTTAAACGGACTTTCACATTACTCACTGAAGCCAACTATATGATGCCATTTTCTTTCTTCTCTTGGCTGTGTGTTCCCTGTGGGGATTACCAGGGGTTGGGGGGGGGGGGGGGGTCTTTCATACAAGTAGTTCTCCACCTTCTGGAAGTTCTGTGCTTGTAACTTCCTCTAATCCATCACTGTCTTTGACTCTGCCTTTCATTTTGCTTTCTATCATCTACTATTTATCTGACTGTTTGGGCCATTCTCCTGCCCTTTCCCCAAAAATCTTATAATAATAATAATAATTAGGGCAAGTTCCCAGTGGGGATACCGGGGGGTCTTTTCGTAACAAAATAGTTACCCCACCTTCTGGAAGTTCTGTGCTTGTAGCTTCCTCTAATAATCTGTCACTCTCTTTGACTTTGCCTTTTCCCTTTGCTTTCTATCATCTACTATTTTTTCTGACTTATTGGCCCATTCTCTTGCCTTAAAAAAAAAAAAATCTCCCAAATAATTTTTCTTCTTTGAGTTCCTCCAAAATCGGAATGTGTCGGCTGTACGCAGCGCGGAGACCAGTGAAAACTGAACAACGGACACATACGTACCTTACCCATTATGGCCATATCATCGGTGAAATTTAAAAACCTTGTATCTCGATTTTTGGGGGTTTGAGTTAAATACATAGTCAGCATTCTAATTTTTCCAGCCACCTTCCACCAAAAGCTCGTATCTCTAACGACTTTCTATCTGGGGTAAATGAGGTTGTGAAAATAAGACAAAAAACTCATGTCACAAATTCAGATCTAGTTAAGGACAAAAACCTCATATCTTTGTTCTTTTCAAGTCTAAAACCCCCCAACTTTTCAGTAATTTCAACAAAATGCAGGACTAAACTAGCAATGCCTTGAACAACATATTCATCATAGTTAATCAACTGTGGTCAACGCGGTTAATTTTTAAATCATCATCAGCAGTCAAACTCTGGAATTCATTGCCTTCTGCTGTCAGACATAGTCAATCTTTAGCATCGTTCAAAACAAACCTGAAAACCCATCTGTTCCGGCAATCTTTCCAATAACACCCCCATCTCCATGTACGTGCGTGTGTGTCTGTTTTGCGTGTGTGTCTGTTGTGCGTGTGTGTGTGCGTGTGTGAGTGTTTCAATACTGATTGTAAAGCGCTTTGTGCTCGATAAAAAGCGCTATATAAATATCCGTTTATTATTATTATTATTATTAAAACAGTTTATTTCGTTTCTTCTCAAAACTACTAAAATTGAGATACGAGGTTTTTGAATTTCGCCGACGATATGGCTTGGGAACGCAGGAGAAGAAGAAGAAGAAGAAGAAGAAGAAGAAGAAGAAGAAGAAGAAGAAGAAGACAAGAACAGACAATGTGTTACCTCAGCTTCCAGTTTTTCTCGCATGGAGTGCTCTTTATCGAGGGTGGTCGTGGTGTTGGAAACCTCTGAGCGTAGAGTGCTGAGGTGAACGTTGTACTGCATTGACGCATGGGCCATGGCCTCCTCGTTCAGTTTCTGAATAAACAATACGTTCAATTTCATTTCATTTTCAATTTCTATGTTATTGTTGTCCTTGTTGCTGCTTGCTTGTTCGTGCACGTTTTGTATGTTATCATTTTCATTATCATGTTCTGTTCCAGTCTCTTATTACTTGTGGCAGCCAAGATGTATAATCTACTTGTGTTTGAGCGCCTTGTATAAGCTTTAAGCTTGTTGTGCTCGTTCTCATTTGTTTATGTTGCTGCTTTACTATGTGTTACTCAATAAAAATTTGTTTAAACCAACAATATGTTATTATTATTATTATGATGATGATGGTGATGGTGATGATGATGATTTATCAATACTGTTATTATTATTATTATTATCGTTATCATCGTATATTTTATTTAAACATGTATAAGTGTGAGTACTACTCACACACACGCACAGACAGATAGACAGACAGACACACATGAAGAAATACACACACACACATATGAACAAATACACAGAAAACTCATACACAAAGAAACACACACACATATACTGCTTGGTTTACCTTTAGAAGATTGCTTGATGCAAAAAAAAAGCCTTTATGTACTTATTCAATGTCCTTTTGACTTTCACACACACACACACACACACACACACACACACACACCACACACACACACACACACACACACACACACACAAATAAACATTTAATCCAGATCTACACCATCACCAATTCCCATGCATAACCCCACAAGCATCAAACACCAGAAGAAAAAATGGACAGTGCAATTAATTCAAAATCCAAAACAATGCAGAGTGTGCACGAACAAAGACACACGCACACATGGCCAAATATCACATCTTTATTCTCACACAGACTGACACACGTGCACACGCACACACACACACACAGTCACTCTCTCTCTCTCTCTCTCTCACATACACACACACAAATGCACACACATACACACACAGGCATACACATGCCCACGCATCAAACATGTATTCACACAAACACACACACACACATAGTCACTCTCTCTCCCTATCTCTTTCTATTTCTCACACACACACACACACAAGTGCACATACATGGGCATACACATGCCCACGCATCAAACATGTATTCTCACAAACACACACACACATACACTACACACACATTCACAGAGGCATTCATACATATATAAACACACACACAGAGTTACACACATGTGCACATGCATGCACACAGGCACACATGCATCCACACATAGAAACAGACATCCACACAAACATACATCCATAAACACACACACATGATACTTCCAACACTAATAACACACTATTAATTACGACAGGGAAGGAAACCCACAATGTCATTCTTCAGTTCCTCAATGCGATTCTGCAGATCCTCATTCTCTTTGTTCATGTAGGTGATTTCGTCCTTGAACCGAGACCTCTGCCTCTCCAGCTCCATCTGTAGCCAAACGCATGTGCGTGCCCGCGCGCACACACACACACAAATGCACACACCACACACACACACATACATGCACACACACATACACACACACACACACACACGCGCGCGCGCACACACACATACGCACACACACACACACACACACACGCACACACACACAAATGCACACACACTCACACACACAAATGCACACAGACACACCACACACAAAGGCACACACAAACACATACTGATACAACCCAAATCCACATAAAAGTGCTGAAAGAAAAGCGCGCACACACACACACACTGCGTGCAAAGCATTCACCTTCCTTGTAAAACTTCTGCACAAAGCCATTGATCTTCCGTTTAAAACTTCTTGCATGCACATAGACAAATTTAATAAACATATCCAGGGATACCAGTGGGAGGAAGTCCCCAAAACCTGAAAACAGAACTCTTGAAAACCCCAAACTTGAAATGAAAGATAATGAAAAAAAAAAAGAAACTTTCTTTTTATGTCCAAGTTTGCACAAAATCACGTCATTATTTATGAAACTTACAAAGATGCTTTCCTTAAGTCTTCCATCACGGGATCACTGCTTGTGGCCAGAAGCCACTAGTTTTGACACTCCAAAACCGGATGCCACAAGTTTTAACATCCCCAAAACCAGAAGCCACAAGCTCTGACACTCAAATAAAAGGAAACCACAAGTTTTGGCACCCCAAAAACTGAATTTCCGGTGTATTCCAGAACATTAACACCCATGCATATTTCTTCTTTACAACAGTCAAGGTTTCAACAATGATGGATGGAGAGTTAGAAAAAGAGAGAGAGAGAGAGAGAGAGAGAGAGAGAGAGAGAGAGAGAGAGAGAGAGAGAGAGAGAGAGAGAGAGAGAGAGAGAGAGAGAGAGAGAGAGAGAGGGGGGGGGGGAAGAGGGAAGAAAAAAAGATTGGAAAAAAAAGTCATGGTTTAGGATTTTGTTTTTAAAATTGCCATTCTGCATACCATTCGCTGCTGTTTTAAATTAATAAATGATCTGCCATGTTCGAAACTAGTTTCATATTGCCTCACATTATAAAAAAAAGAGTTTGAAAATGAAAATGACAAGGACATAATATAACCAACATGTTCTCTAATCATTATTATTTTATCAATTGGTAAAAGACGTGGACAATTCTAATTCCACAGCTAAATGTTCATATGAGCTGGAAAAATAAAACTGCTCACACAGCCTGATTAGTTTGCGCAAGGGAAGAAACCACGCAGAGATGGGATGCAATGCAAATGCAGAATGAATTTCATCACCACCAGTCCAAAAAAAAGAAAAAGAAAAAGAAAAAAAAGTTGCATCTAATCAAGGGAAATAGAATGCAATGATTCCCGTCAACTTGAGTACCCTTGAGAACACCTTAATAACAGGCAGCTAGGACAATGATGATGATGACGATGATGATGATGATGATCATGATGGTGGTTTGTGGTGGTGATAGTAACGATAATGACAGGACACCTTAAAGATTGACCCTGACGGATGATTTTTTGCAAGAAACACGTCGAGGTCACCAGAAAGACAGCCTTTTCAAGGATCGGAACATTCACTTTGCTCTGGTTTCCTAGAAATCAAACCGTCAAAACGGCGATTCCTCCTTGGTGGAGATACCGGAGGGAGAAGCCATTTTGAAAGGGATGGGTGGAGGACAGTGGTTGAAGCTTTTTTTTCTTGTAGTGCAGTAAAAAAAAATTGGAGCTATTTCCTTTGTTGTGAGTGAAACTCCTTTTGGTAAACTGTAAAAAAAAAAAAGGTTTGTATTGTGGACATTTCGTGATTTGGTCTAAGCGACTCAGGTGGCCATTAGAAAAGAGAAGGCACATGCTTTATGCCTTCTCTTTCACTGAAAGAAATCTGACTTTCAGCACCTCTGCCAAGGAGGCATCGCTGATTTGACGGTTTGATTTATAGGAAACCAGAGCAAAGTGAGTGTTGCGATATCTGTAAAGGGTGTTTTCCTGGTGATCTCGACGTGTTTCTTGCAAAAACTTATCCGTCAGGGTGCCCCTTTAATAACAGGCAGCTAGAACAATGATGATGATCATGATGGTGGTGGCGATAGTCATGATTATGACATAAGATGGTGATGATGGTTATGATGATGATGATAACGATGGTGATAACAACAAAGGCAATGGTTGATACATGCAATAAGAATGTTGATAACGATGACGATGAGGAGAGTTGCGGCGATGATGTAGACGATGCTGATGAACGTTCGATCACAAAGAGAAAGAAAAGGAGATGATAAGGACATTAATGAAAACAATGACGACGGCGACGAAGATGATGACTATGACATTGATGATAATCGTAGTATTAAGTAATGACGATAATAATGACATGAATAAGGGGAAGGAACTTCTCATAAATTAACTCCCTTTTATTACGAAAGTTATTTATGGCACCGATTTGCCTGCAAAGTGAAAGTAGTTGCCACAACAATACAGACCCAAGTTCATCCTTAAAAAAAAGGATGACCCAGACCTGCTTATTGTGACAACCACCCAACCACACAGTACACAACAACAGTGGCTGCTCACAAACAAATCAACATACATTCAAGATAGTAATGACAGTTATGATGACGATGGTGATGATAATGGTGATGTGAGTTTCACCTTGACGGCGTAGAGTTCGGTGCTCAACCTGTCTCTCTCGCTGCGGTCTTCCCCTTCCTCCCCGTCATCCTCTGCGTATCTGTCCTGCAGCCGTGCAAAAATGCATATGTACACAGACGCTTACACACAGAAAATAGACATACAGACCACCAAAAACCCCATACACATGCGTATGTGTTATGTCCAAACCGTGACATTGCCCATTTCATGAAACGAGCAAAATGCTTTGCCCAACTCATGAAATGGACAATGTATATCACACTTTTCAATTCCCATTCACACAGGTATTAACCCTTTCGCCGCCAAAGTCGCATACTCGCTCCACAGTGATTTAACACCTATGTCACTAAAAGGCATCAAATTGGGGTCTATTATCCAAAGACCCTGTTGTCTTAGTTTTGGGATGTAAGGAATAGACCTTATTTTATATATCTCACAGAACAATCCCCAATACTGCAGATGGATTTTGTTCTCTATCCAGGTAAATTTAGTGGACATTTTTGGCTGAAATATGGCTGGCGGTGAAAGGGTTAAGGTTGATTCAACGGTAGCACACTTTTCTACATTGTATTTGCACCCCAATCCAGCTCCCCCCACCCAACTCTACCAAATGCTATTCTGGGGCATGCCTGAGCCACAGGTTGCATCAAACGTTTGATCAAATTAAGTCTGGATAAAAGAATTTTAACCTTGACTACGATATAACATACCACATGTCTTTTTCATGACATGATTTTCAACATGATTTTTTTCTCCCATTTTCTTTGGCAGTCAAAGGGGTTCAACTCATCTACAGGTGTGATTTCTCATTTTGTTTGAACCAATTCTTGATCTGTGAGTGTCCATGAACGAAAACTATTTTTTATTCGTGCTGCTTTTTTTTTTGGAAACAGCAAGTTTTAAAATGGCTATTTCACGAACTGGGCAAGTCACTTGGCTAATTTCACGAAAATGGGCAATTTTACGGATTGGGCGTAACATTTGCACAAACAGAAATGCAAACACACAACAGAGACAACACACAGTACACATGTGCACCTACACACACACATGCACGCACACACACATGGATAAGTCCCTGTGATTTTTGTAACCACCTAGTTTTGTTGTGAAACAAAACCCCTCGTAGCTGCTGCATTACAAATATTCTTTAAAAATCCACCCACCACCTTCTTTCTTTCTTTTTTTATATATTTTTTTATAGTACTCTTGCTAACAGAGTGGAAAAATCTGGTACGTCAAAATTGAAAGGACAAACTTTGACTTGAGATAGCAGTTGGCTTGAGATTAAAAAAAAAAAGTTTTGCCATACAAAGATTAAACTGGGACCCCCCAAAATATTGTGAAACATCCAATTTTTTTCTAAGGACTCGTCTTTGAGTTAGTTAGGCTTCAACTGTACCAGCACAAAAAGCAGAGTTATGGGACATTGGGTGGATACCTCATGCTTCCATATGGGAGCTGGACGACCCCACTCCCTCCATGAGTCTCTCCCCGGAGGATTTTCAGCATAAATAAATCCCCTGCCCTGGTCACCTCCTGGAAGTTCTGTGCTAGTATCTTCCTCTAATCTATCACTCTCTTTGACTCTGCCTCTTCCCTTCGCTTAGTGTCATCGACTATCTTTTGCATTATTGGTCCATTCTCCTGCCTTTGTTCATGACACTCTTACAAAGAATTTCTCCAGCCGACGACGGACATGCTGGCCTATTTCTTTGCAAGGCGCAAAATGGCAGCATGACGCATCCGTGCTCACATGACAGGAAACTGTCTGAACGATCAACAAAGATGAAAAGAAGCTGAGTTAACCCTCTTGCATTTATTCCGCCCCAAACCGCCCAGCCGGAAGTTGCCTCTGTGTATTCAAGCCGCCCAAAACCGCCCGTAGCTTGCCCCCACTCTGAGACCCCCTCTGATGGCATTTTCATCACGCACTAAGTTCTGGCTTATTATACACACACTATGAAGAGGCTTCTCACTTGTAATGATGAAATAGTAACTGTATTGGTATTTTTTATTTTTGGTATTTGGTATATTCTAGTCACAGAGACTTATCTCTGTGAAATTCGGAAGTGCAGCGCCTACCCAATTTAAAAAAATTTTTTTGGGGGGGGGGGGCACAGGGTGAGGAGGGTGTGTGGGCACACTGGGAAAACCTAGCTATCAATTTGGCCATACCAGGCAGCGGGATTTCTCCCTGCTCTTACCGACTTTCAACTGCCATGGAATTTTTACGTGCGTAAAGCGCACGGGCCAGACTAGTTTTAAGTCCCCATCCGAAGGACTGGACATTCAGTTCGATTTTCCTGTCAAACTAGAAAGAAAGGGCCAGGCCGGGATTCGAACCCGGATCACTCACGTTGCAGTCACGCATTACATTTGGTAGGCGAACGTCTTAACCACTCTGCCACCTTTCTCGCTGTATGGCACTCTGCGTGCTTCAAAAGACAGATTTTCCCAGAAAATGTGTGAAAAAATCTGAACACTGTAGCAAATGTGAATGCAAGAGGGTCAAAGCGTGGTTTCTACCCGGGCAGAAGCGGAGGCGGCAGAGGAGGCAGCGAGGGTCTCCTGGTGTTTCTGGAAGGACAGGCGGCTCTGCTCGTCGTTGACCTGCTCCTGCAGCCGCCGGCTGTGCTCGATCTGCGTCTGAAGCTGTCGCTCGAGCTCATCCTTCTCCTCCTCCAGCTGAACACACACACACACATATATATCAGCTGCCGGCTGTGCTCGATCTGCGCCTGAAGCTGTTGCTTCAGCTCATCCTTCTCCTCCTCCAGCTGAACACACACACACACACACACACATATATATATCAGCTGCTGGCTGTGCTCGATCTGCGCCTGAAGCTGTTGCTTCAGCTCATCCTTCTCCTCCTCCAGCTGAACACACACACACACACACACACATATATATATCAGCTGCTGGCTGTGCTCGATCTGCGCCTGAAGCTGTTGCTTCAGCTCATCCTTCTCCTCCTCCAGCTGAACACACACACACACACACACACACACATATATATCAGCCGTCGGCTGTGCTCGATCTGCACCTGAAGCTGTCGCTCCAGCTCATCCTTCTCCTTCTCCAGCTGAACACACACACACACACAAACACACACACATATATATCAGCCACCGGCTGTGCTCGATCTGCGTCTGAAGCTGTCGCTCCAGCTCATCCTTCTCCTCCTCAAGCTGAATACACACACACACACACATATCAGCCGCCGGCTGTGCTCGATCTGCGCCTGAAGCTATCGCTCCAGCTCGTCCTTCTTCTCCTCCAGCTGAACACACACACACGCACATTCACACATTTTTTTTCCTGTTTTGGTGTGTGTTTGTTTGGGGGTTTATTTTTAAGCATTGGTAATATTTTGTTTTATTGAACGTTTTTTTATCTTCTTTCATTTTACATAACTCATTGAAAACACTGAATACACAATAATCATAATAAGCCAGGAGTAAGTGTCAGGTAAACAGAGGGGAGAATAACAAGTGAATAAAGAATTTTTTTAAGGACAAGATAGGCCTATCTAATGATTATTAGGTACTTTATAGTCAGAGAGGCATCTCTGTGAAATTTGGGTTGCTCCCACCTGGAGAGCGCGTTGCAGCCAAGTTTTACATGGAATTTTTTGTGTGACTGATGAGGAAGGAAAGAGAGGAGGGGTACATTTTGACCAAATGACAATTTTTACGTTGCAACTGGGTTTAACATGTGCTAAGTACATGGGCACACGGGACCTCTGTTTATCATCTCATCCGAAAGACTCCACATTCAGACCGTAAGGCCTAGTGCAAAGTGAGAGGAAAAATCCCCTGTACCCAGGTTCAAACTCAGGTTTACTTGACACGAGGCGAATGCGTTACCACTGTGCCACTCTACAAAGATTAATGCTGAACAAATATTGGTATTCTTCTTCCATGGGGTAGATGGATCTCGTTTAGCCTTGGCAGACAGTCCGTCTAGGAGAAGAAAAACTCTTGGGACTCATCAGCTGTGGCAGGCAACCTTCCTAGGAGAGGGAAACTTTGAATGGGGGGATGGAGTGCTCTTTAACTCATTCAAGTCGTTCCGGCCATATATGTCCGTAATTAATAGAGAGCTGTCAATTTGATGCATTTGCTTCCAGGGGAGTAAACCTGTGTGCACACCATACCTTGGTCACTTCTAAACTCGCTTCGCTCCCTTAGACCACAATTTTGCCTCTGACTTTGCTTTTGTAGTGGTTTGTTGTGGGGAAACCAATCGTTGTAGAGAGTTTTTCTATATAAAAAAGTCTGATCTACCACTTCCCTATGTCTAAACCGGAAGTAAAAACCCGTAATCTTCTTTCATTTCTCCTTTTGTTTATGTATGTTTTGTTTGTGTGTGAATGGCTGGAGTGATGTGGGTTTTTTTTAATCATTCAAAATTGTTGCGATGCGAATGAGTTAAACTTGCTTCAAGCCTACTAGTTTTTGTTGCACAAACGAACAAACACAGCTGACCAAAATTTTGCAACTTCTTGGTGGATTTTGTTACCACGTTTCTATCAGCTCTCAACCTTAGGATACAACAGCTTTTTTTTTTTTTTCCTAAATAGAATTATAACCACAAAAAAAGTTCTGTCATCACCAGTTTACAGAATATCACCCGACATGTAATACACATATGAATTGTAACTAAAATATAAACAAACAAGAAACAAAGCCTCCAAGGCTCACTCGAACAGGCACATGTGGGACAACAACAAGCAAAGATTGAGGGGGCGTGTCTAAAGCACAAGATTGACAATAAAGTTTTAATGTACAAATGAAACTATTGTTAATGGATACAACTTTTTAAAAAAATTTAAAAAAAGTTTTAAAAAAGTGCCCGTGCCGAGAATCGGACCCGGAACAAAGTTAACACAAGTGAGCCAAAAATGAATAAGAAAAAAAGAAACACAGGTAGCTTGCTAAACAGCAACTTTGGCTACTTACATCTTTGATGGTATTCTGGGCGGCTTTCATTTCCAACTCAATATTGCGCTTGATCAACTCCGCTCTCTGCTTCCCTTCCAACTCACTGAAAGAAGAGCAACAGTTGAAAAAGAGAAACGGACCTAGAAGCAATCGCATAGCAAACAGAAAGTGACAGGCAGACATATATACTTCTTCTTCTTCTTCATTTGATCATCCAACTTCAATGTAGTGAAGACTCTGATGATTAAACCTGAAGAGGGTTCTGCGCTTAGGTTTGTTATCTTGGTTTGTCATGGTAGGTTGTGGAGGGGGGCAACATAGGGAAGGTAGGGCATCGTGGAAGTGAAGAAGGGGAAAGGGAGGAGGGAAAAGGAGGTGGGAAAGGGGGGTGGGATGGGAGGGAAGGCGGGGGAGGGCAAGGGGGAGGGGCAAGGGTTAGATCCGGGGTTTTTTAAGGCTTCCGCCGTGGCTGATGATACTGCCACGGGAGGAAGGTTGTTCCACTCGGCAATGGTCTGAGGGAAGATAAAAATATAGAAACAGCAAAATTGAGAGGGAGAAAGAGAAAGAGACAAACACATTCAGACCTGGATAGAAAGAAACAAGAAAGAAATGTAGAAAAAAAAACCCAGAGAGAAAAGACTACTGGGGCAGGTTAACTTAAGAGTTTACAGTGCTGTAATGAACAGAATGTTTATTCAATTTAACAGAATCTTGGATAACAACTTTTTTTTTCTTCAAACTTGAACCTATTCACCCCCAAAGGTAATAAAAGAATTGAAACCTGTAGACTCAGTAGGGAATTAAACTGATGATCTTTGGATCACGAAGCGCTCCTCCAAAATCGAAATGTGTGCCTGCATGCAGCGGGGGAGACCAGTGAAAACTGAAAACCAGACAATTACGTACCATACCCATTATGACCATATGGCCTGGGAACGCAGAAGAAGAAAGAAGAAGGCCAGGTTCACATTAGACGCGTAAGTTCCGTACGGAAAACCCTAAATAAGTGGAGGAAAGAAGGATAAAAGTTTATGCACATAGGGGAAATTCGGACACGTGCGCAAATCTTTTCCCTTCTTTGTTTCACTTATTTATGGATTGTGCACGGGTTTCCGCATGGAATATCCGCTTATGTGTGTACACGGCCGAAGGATCATTAAGTTGGCGCCTAACTCAACTGACTCACCTTGTGAACTGGTCTTCCTTGCGATTCAGCTGCTCCTTGGTTTTGGTCAGCAGCAGCTCGGCGCTGCGCTTCTTCTCATGCTCCTCTGACAGGTTGTACCTGTGAAACAGCAAACAGGGCAACTCGCGGGTGAAAACTGTGCTCAACGTGCCAAAAGAAGTTGTCAACAAACAAATATGTGTGACAAAGAGCACTGAACTTAGGCTGAAAAGTAACATCCTTGGGTAAAATCGGCACATCAAGATAAAGCCAACGATTAACTTTTTCCCAATTCAATTTCTTGGCAGTAAACTTTACTGTGGGCAGCGAGCCGGTTTGACAATTTCAACAAAAAATAAGATAATAAAAATAAAAAAATAAAAATTTATATACATACAAATGTTGATCAAATGGGGTGGGTTCATATAAAATCCAACTAAAATTGTGAAAACACAAAAGGTGATTTTTGGTTCTAATTGTATTGAGCACTTACTCTAGAGATCTGATGCGGGCCTCCAGATCCAGCTTGTTCTGTTCCAGGGACTGCTTGGCTTCAGTGACGCTCTCCAGTTTTCTGGGGAATGCAGGGATCAAATTAACATCATGATTGAGAGTGATCATACAGCAATGCTGCTTACATATGAAAAACCTCAGGGTCACGCTATGAGTAAAGCCAAGCCTTGCTCTACAGTCTAACCATCTATCCAGTCACACTACATTACACTATCAGCGTAGATTCTTCTATCTAAATGATAATCCAACAGTACAACCCCTGCTCTACAGTCTAGCCATCTATCCAGTCACACTACACTACACTATCAACGTAGACTTTCCTATCTAAATGATAATCCAACAGTACAACCCCTGCTCTACAGTCTAGCCATCTATCCAGTCACACTACACTATCAACGTAGATTATCCTATCTAAATGATAATCCAACTGTACAACCCATGCTCTACAGTCTAGCCATCTATCCAGTCACACTACACTATCAACGTAGATTATCCTATCTAAATGATAATCCAACTGTACAACCCATGCTCTACAGTCTAGCCATCTATCCAGTCACACTACACTATCAACGTAGATTATCCTATCTAAATGATAATCCAACAGTACAACCCCTGCTCTACAGTCTAGCCATCTATCCAGTCACACTACACTATCAACGTAGATTATCCTATCTAAATGATAATCCAACAAATCAATGTTCACCTGTACCTGTAAAAGTTTTGTGTAATGTCATTTCCTTTCACTCATTCCTGAAGAAGAAAAATCTGTTGGGTTTTGAAAGCTTGAAACAATGGTGTTCGTGTGTTTACTTTGAGAAATAATTATACACGGTTGTCAGTTATGCTGCTTGCTTCGCCGTGGGGATACGGGGGGTCTTTCGCTAAAATAGTTCCCCCACCTCTGGAAGTTCTGTGCTTGTAACTTCCTCTAATCTGCCATTCTCTCTGACTCTGGCTTTTTCCTCTGCTTTCTCTTTGACTCTGCTTTTTCCTCTGCTTTCTGTCATCTACTATCTTTCTGACTTATTGGCCCATTCTGCTGCCTTTTTTCAAAAGAATCTTCCAAATAATTTTTCTCCTTTGAGCTCCTCCGCAATCAGGAACTGTACCTCAGGCTGTACGCAGCGGGGAGACCGGTGAAAACTGAAAAACGGACACATACGTACCTTACCCATTATGGTCATATGTCCTGTGAACACAGAAGAAGAAGAAGAAGAAGAAGATACATGTCATAGGTGGGTTGACAGTATTTCAGACGCCAATTTTTCTTTGGGCTGAAAAATGGCTGGCAGCAAAAAGGGTTTAATCTGGATTTCTTTTTAGCATCTGGGAAATGCAAATTTGCATAATTTTTTGTTTGTATGTGCAAATCATTGAAGAAAAGAGAACCTTTTTTGGAAGGGGCAAAAAAATTAAAAAATTATACACGGTTGTCAGCTATGCTGCTTGCGCTCTGGGCTTTACCTGGCGAGGTCGTGCTTCTCCTTGGAGAGCAGGCGCAGCTTGTTGTCCAGCACGGTGCGCTGGTTCCTCTCCTGCTCCATGTGGCGCTTGGTCTCCCGGATGTAGTCCTGCACCTGCACCAGGGTGGACGGGTCTGGAACCAACACCAGCAGCGACATGGGAAACAATCATCATTAACCCCTTGACTGCCACCAATGAACCCCTTGACTGCCACCAACGTATCACGTGCTGATGTTATCAGATGAAGAGGAGTAACCCTGATACGCCGGCTTTTGCTCAAAGTCTAACACAGTCAAGAGTGTTATACAGTGGAACCTCCCTTATAAGACCTCCCATTATAAGACCTCCCATTCTAAGACTCCCCTCCCTCCTACTTCTCTGAGAGACTGCCCTACTTTGTAAATATTAAAATTACCTCTCTTATAAGACCTCGTTTTGGATGATTTTTGAAGGTCTTATAAGGGAGGTTCCACTGTATCCCAAGACCAGATTGGAATTATCAGTTGTCTTTTTCATAGCATAATTTGCCCAATGATTGTTTCTTTAATTTTCTCTGGCAGTCAAGGGGTTAATAATAATAATAATAATAACTACAAAAACAATAGGATTCTCCTCTATAAGAGAGGGGAATCCTATTAGTAATAATAATACAGGGAAACCCATTTAGTACTGGTACGGTTTAAACGAGAGCCCGTGTTTAACGAGTGGTTTCAAAATTCCCGACCACAAGCCTTCTTTTTCCTTGTTAAATAATTCTGCATACAACGAGCTCGCTACAACGAGCAACTTGCATATAACGTACAATTTATGGACTCCCAAAGTCAAGCTTTTATGCAAAAACTACATGGTTAGAACGAGAACGCACTTAATACCACACCGCCATCCAAAAGTCAAGCTTTCTTGCACAACTACCTGGCTAGAACGAGAACACGCTGACAACAACATCGCCATCTTGACTGACCCCTCGATATGTAAGCGGCATTCTGATTGGCCGATATAACAACTTGGGTGTCTGCAGCGCAAGCAGACGACACTGGACTCGCTCTTTGCGCACTGATCTTGTGACTTCCGGGAAATTTCAACTTTCTCTTAAAGCGCGTGTGTGGATTTTATGTTTTTGATGTTATTGTGTGTTAATAAACTGTTTTAAAGTGTTTGTAATCGGCATTAAAAACCCTATGGATACAGGATACTGGGCTTACAACCATGCTTTGTTGGGTAAGTGTGTTGTTTCCGTTTTTCTGTCTTTTTCACACTTTACCAGCACGCACATCACAGTAGATGTGAGGAGCGGTTGATAGGTTCGTCAGGGTTGCCAAAATCGATAAAATGGTTTGAACGAGCAATGCTTACAACGAGTAAATTGGCCCTCTCCCCTGGAATTCGTACTAAACGGGTTTCACTGTAATAATAATGTGAATTTATGTAGCGCTCTTTCTCACATGAGCTCAGTACGCTTTACATCGAGAACAAGAAAATCAAAGGCAAAGAAACACTGATTCACTAGAAAATAACATGCATACGAAGCTTGCACACAACGCTCTCTTTCTACCTCTCTCTCACACACATACACATACGCACACACGCAAGCACGCACACATACTCACCACTCATGCTTCAAGTTCAACTATGCGTAAACACACACATACACACGCACACAAATATCAGAGGAAATATGGGGTAAACAGAGTCAAAGATTGAGTATGAGAGAGAGGGTAAAAGAGGAGCTTGAAAAGCTTGCATTTAAAGCAAAGTAACATGTAATATTACTTTTAAGATTATCATGACTACATTTCAGTCGCATAGTGACTGGTAAATTGCTAGTAGAGAAAAAAAGGAAGAGAAATAGAGAAAGTAAGGAAGAGAGAGAGGACAAGAAGCACGTGAATCTTACCAAAAATGCTTAAAACATGATATATGCTTAGTATACATATTAAAGCATACTATGCTTAAAGGGAGAGAAAGAAAGAGAGAGCAAGAGACAGACAGACAGACACAGTGATAGAGACAGACAAAAAGACTCACCCGGCAAATTCATGTTGAGCAGCACATATGACAAAAGGCCCAGAACAGGAAGCAAAAAAAACTATGGAGAGAGAGAGAGAGAGAGAGAGAGAGAGAGAGAGAGAGAGAGAGAGAGAGAGAGAGAGAGAGAGAGGGGCTAAGAGATACACAGACAGAAGCAGAGAGAGAGAGGCTAAGAGATACACAGACAGAAGCAGACAGACAAGAAGACTCACCCGACAAATTCATGTTGAGCAGCACATCTCTGAAGAGGGGTCCAAAACAGTAAGCAAGGATTCTATGTAGGGGTAAGAGAGAGAGAGAATACTGAACACTGAACTGGTTTAATGTCACTGGCTTGCATAATTTAGATGACATGGGGGTGCAATAGACAATGTTCGGAAAAACTAGGGGAGAGCACTTCGTGAAAATTAGAGTTGGTTACCTCCATTACTCGGCCAAATACCATAGCAACAATGGCGTCAAAGCTTGATACCGCAGGATGCAAGTCAGCGACTTGCAAACATTTTTAAAAAGAAAAATTAGGGGTGGCCAGTTGCCACAAACTGATAAAACTTGCAAAATGTGACGTAAAAATATAAATTACATAAATGTTTAGAATGACGCACGGTGTTCTAAGTGCTGTATGTCTGCTCAAACACATGAGTCGAGAGCTGACGGTAGAGTAACTTCCCCTGTTTGACCGATTGAATTAGGCAAAATCACTCCCACACACCATGAAATGACTCCCCTTAATTATTTCCGAACAATTCCTATTAGAACAAACTAATGGAATCAAGTCAACCAAGGCGCACAAAAAGAAATAAAAACAAAGAGATGTCACTCTCGACTATCCAATCATATCATGAGGTGAGAGAGAGAGAGAGACAGACAGACAGACAAACAGACAGACAGGCCAAGAGATACACAGACAGAAAGAGACAAAGGGACTCACCCGACAAATTCATGTTGAGCAGCACATCTCTGACGAAGGGTCCGGAGGAGGCAGGCGCAGGGTCATTCCCCTCAAACTCCGTGGAGGTGTAGGAGAGAACGTCGTCGTCAGCCATGTTGAAATCCGGACGGAAGCTCTGCGTGGTACCCAGCAGCGCCGGGTACGACGACGGAACCTCATTCCTGAAAACGCAGGCAAAGGTCACTATTAGGCCCCATGCTTTTTTTCTATGCACTCCCGATACACAGAAATAGAGAAGGTCAATTTTAGGCCCCTTGCTTTTCTCTGTGCATTCCTGATACACAGAAACACAGGCAAAGGTTAATTTTAGGCCCCTTGCTTTTCTCTGTGCATTCCTGATACACAGAAACACAGGCAAAGGTTAATTTTAGGCCCCTTGCTTTTCTCTGTGCATTCCTGATACACAGAAACACAGGCAAAGGTCAATATTAGGCCCCTTGCTTTTTTCTGTACACTCCTGATACACAGAAATACAGGCAAAGGTCCGTGTTAGGCACCTTTTTTTCTGTACACTCCTGATACACAGAAATACAGGCAAAGGTCCGTGTTAGGCACCTTTTTTTCTGTACACTCCTGATACACAGAAACACAGGCAAAGGTCAATTTTAGGCCCCTTGCTTTTCTCTGTACATTCCCGATACACAGAAATACAGGCAAAGGTCAATATTAGGCCCCTTGCTTTTTTCTGTACACTCCTGATACACAAAAATACAGGCAAAGGTCAATATTAGGCCCCTTGCTTTTTTCTGTACACTCCTGATACACAAAAATACAGGCAAAGGTCAATTCTAGGCTTTGCTTGCTTTTTTCTGTACACTCCTGATACACAGAAATACAAAGGTCAATTTTAGGCCCCTTGCCTTCCTCTGTGCATTCTCGAATATATCTTCATTCAGTGAATTGAAGCATAGCATTACCATCATTCGGTTCCTCCAGGGTGTTATTTTAACCAAGACCCCTCCCCCTCCCTCCGCGAAACATGAATCACTGTACCTTATCTCCACTGTACCTTATCTCTCTTGAAGGGGAAGATAATTCATTGACAACGCCTTGGCTTAAGGCTAGGTCAGACCAGGCTAGAACACCAAGGCTACATCAAAATGTTGCTATGCTCTGCATAGTTATGCAGGGATTGTCCTTACCCATGACAAGCTCCAACAGCCCCAATTACAATACAGCTAAAAGCTGTGAGAACAGTTAGAGGGCAATTGGTGGAGCCCGAAATGTCATGAGTTGTGCTGTTTTCATTATTAAATCTTTTCTTTTGGGTTTCAATTTCGACTCTGTTGTGAGAACAGAGTAACTTGGCAGTAATTATACAGCTAAAAACAGTATTGTAAAACTGTGAAGACTCCAAAACAGTGCATGTAAGTGGTTTAGAGTAAGAACAGTTCCAACTACAATACAGCTAAAACAGCATTGTAAAACTGTGAAGACTCAAAAACAGTGCAGGCGAGTGGTTTAGTGTAAGAACAGCCCCAACTACAATACAGCTAAAACAGCATTGTAAAACTGTGAAGACTCCAAAACAGTGTAGGCGAGTGGTTTAGTGTAAGAACAGCCCCAACTACAATACAGCTAAAACAGCATTGTAAAACTGTGAAGACTCCAAAACAGTGCACCGGAATGGCTTAGTGTAAGAACAGCCCCAACTACAATACAGCTAAAACAGCATTGTAAAACTGTGAAGACTCCAAAACAGTGCAGCGGAATGGTTTAGTGTAAGAACAGTTCCAACTACAATACAGCTAAAACAGCATTGTAAAACTGTGAAGACTCCAAAACAGTGCAGGTGAGTGGTTTAGTGTAAGAACAGCCCCAACTACAATACAGCTAAAACAGCATTGTAAAACTGTGAAGACTCCAAAACAGAGGGCAATTGGTGGAGCCCGAAATGTCATGAGTTGTGCTGTTTTCGTCATTAAATCTTTTCTTTTGGGTTTCAATTTGGACTCTGTTTTAATTTGTTGTGAGAACAGAGTAACTTGGCAGTAATTACACAGCTAAAAACAGCATTGTAAAACTGTGAAGTATAACAGGCAAGTGGTTTAGTGTAAGAACAGTTCCAACTACAATACAGCTAAAAACAGCATTGTAAAACTGTGAAGTGCAACAGGCAAGTGGCTTAGTGTAACAGTTCCAACTACAATACAGCTAAAACAGCATTGCAAAATTGTGAACACTCAAAAACAGTGCAGCGAGTGGTTTAGTGTAAGAACAGCCTCAACTACAATACAGCTAAAATTCCAACTACAATACAGCTAAAACAGCACAGTAAAACTGTGAAGACCCAAAAACAGTGCACCGGAATGGCTTAGTGTGAGAACAGTTTCAACTACAACACAGCTAAAAATGTGAGTACAATGTAACTATGGCAGTATATTATACCACAGATAAAAACAGCATTGCAAAACTGTGAAGACTCAAAAACAGTGCACTTGAATGGTTTAGTGTAAGAACAGTCTCAACTATAATACAGCTAAAACAGCTTTGTAAAACTGTGAAGACTCAAAAACAGTGCACTGGAGCGGTTTAGTGTAAGAACAGCCTCAACTATAGCTAAAACAGCATTGTAAAACTGTGAAGACTCAAAAACAGTGCACTGGAACGGTTTAGTGTAAGAACAGCCTCAACTATAGCTAAAACAGCATTGTAAAACTGTGAAGACTCAAAAACAGTGCACTGGAATGGTTTAGTGTAAGAACAGCCTCAACTATAATACAGCTAAAACAGCATTGTAAAACTGTGAAGACTCAAAAACAGTGCACTGGAATGGTTTAGTGTAAGAACAGCCTCAACTATAATACAGCTAAAACAGCTTTGTAAAACTGTGAACTCCATAACAGTGCACTGGAATGGTTTAGTGTAAGAACAGCCTCAACTATAATACAGCTAAAACAGCTTTGTAAAACTGTGAAGACTCCATAACAGTGCACTGGAATGGCTTAGTGTAAGAACAGCCTCAACTACAGCTAAAATAGCATTGTAAAACTGTGAAGACTCAAAAACAGTGCAGCGAATGGTTTAGTGTGAAAATAGTTCCAACTACAATACAGCTAAAACAGCATTGTAAAAATGTGAAGATTCCAAAACAGTGCAGAGAAGTGGCTTAGTGTAAGAACAGCCTCAACTACAATACAGCTAAAAATGTGAGAACAGTGTAGTAACTATGGCAGTATATTATACCACAGCTAAAAACAGCATTCTAAAACTGTGAAGAGACTCCAAAACAGTGCGGCGGAGTGGCTTAGCACAAAGGTGAGTGACAGTCAGCTACTACAGCAGGCATAGGCAGGCACAGGCAGGTGGACATCTGACCTGTCCACATCGGAGGCCAGGGAATCGTCAGACTCCACACCGTCGCTGTGGTACATCGCCGAGCCCACCTGCAGGCGCTGCTTGATCTGCAGGGTGGTGGGCCCTGCCAGGAGGGCGCTGGAGGAGGAGGACTGGGGCACGCCCTGGGAGGGTAAAGGCTGAAGGGACCCATAGCTTCCCCCCAGGCCTGGAGCCGCGGAACTCTTGGGGTCAGCTCTGGAGATGGACTCCTGTCGGATCTGCTCCTCCACCCTCTTCAGTTCCTCTCTGGAAGGGGAGCAGTGGGACATGGGGCAGGGCTCCCAGGGACCACCATTTGGGGGTCAATATGAAGCACTAAATTTCTACAGAACCCTCTAAAAGAATGTGCAGGGGGTCCCAGGGATGCACTAGAAAAATTCTTTGTAGCATTCGCTATGCCGCTGGGACCCTCTATCCCGCCTCTAGGACCCTCTATACTGTAAGTGAAGGAGTCCCTGGGGCCCCTTGTTTTGAGGGACGATTGGGAGCCCTGTGGGGACAGCTCTTTCATGGGTAGGGTTCCTAATTTTTGCCTTTCGTAAGGGGTACGGTCACCCCCTGTTGACAGTTTTAAGGGGTATTTTTACCCCCCCGGTTTTGAAATTTAAAGGGTCAAGACAAAAACATGGGAGACGGTTTAAGAGCCACGTTGATGAGAGGAATGTCAAATGTATGAAAAGATTTAATTGGATTCTGATAAAAGAGTCTGCCAATGAACAATGCGTTTTCCATGATTAGGGCTTTCTGCAAGATCTCATAGAATGTTACACATAGGCCAGTGACTCCCATAGCTTATTATTGAAATATGAGCAACATGAAAAGTTATGACTGTTGATGCACAAAGCATCATTTTAATGCTTCATCTCACCCCCTACTTACGATTTTAAAGGGTAAATCTCACGCATGGTTTGAGATTCTAGGGGGTTATTTGAGAGGTCTAGTGCACGAATACACACAATCTGCACGTTTTCAGGAACCCCGATGGGGGAGTTTCCATTTATTATTTCATTCATTCATTGCTGTAGTGCATTTCTTCATCATTTCATTAATATTGTGCATTTCTTCACTATTTCATTTATTCATGTACTATTGTTAATTGCTTTGTTATTTCCACGTTCTAATTTCAAATATGTATTTTGGGGTAGACAAATTTTCCAATATTTTTTGTGCCATTTTATATATTGGCTATTAAGCGCATCTATGTACGATTGCATGTATGCATATAATATGTTTGTTTGTTTGTCTATGTGCTTGTTTGTCATTCAGTGTCCATACGTTTTTGTTTATTTCTGTTCGAATGAAACCAAAATCAATAAAAAAAGTTTCATAAAAAAATGTCTTTGATACTTCATTAATTTATTCATTGCTATTCAGGATTTGAATTCATAATCATCTTGCTCTGTTCATTGCCAGCTTTAAAAAAATGTAAAAGACATAAATTAATTCACATTTCAGTGACAAAAGAATGTGTAGGCAAATCTCAATAGATGATTTTCGGAGAAAAAAAACTAGGGGAGAACACTTCGTAAATATTAGAGTTGTTTACCTCCATTACTCGGTCAAATACCTAGCAACAATGCAACAATGGCGTCGAAGCTTGAAACCGCAGGATGCGAGTCAGCGACTTGCAAACATTTTTTTTTAGAAAAATGAGGGGTGGCCAGTGGCCACAAACTGATAAAACTTGCAAAATGTGACGTAAAAATATAAATGACATAAATTTTTAGAATGACGCACAGTGTTCTAAGTGCTGTATGTCTGCTCAAGCACACGAGTTGATAGGCTTCGAGAGCTGATGGTAGAGTGACTTCCCCCTTTGACTGATTGAATTAGGCAAGATCACTCCCACACACCATGAAATGACTCCCCTTAATTATTTCCGAACAATTCCTATTGGCAAGAGAATGACTTCATTTGGCCCCTCAAATGTTAAATAAATTCTATTAACATTGCTTGCGAGAAAGTGATGCTTACATTTTATAACAGTACACGGTGTCATGAGAAATAAATCCTGCCAACGTAATATGCATGCCGCGCCACAACCATAACGATAACATATGTTTTAAAATATTGAGATTTACACGGAAAAAAACGAGAATTTGAGCGGGAGGGTGTAAATCTACATCTTTGCCGAGAAATCGATGTACAGACCCATGCACTTGCTTCCATTCAGACAAAAATAATTAATAATATATTTCAGAAAATTATCACCGACTTCTCAATATTTAGTAATGAATCTTATGCTCTTCCTGCATGCCACAAGACACCTCTGAATGTATTCAGGGGCGAATTGTTCCCAAACATCAAACAATTTGAAACAGGAAACGGGACTTATCTCACGAGAGAAATATTTCACTCTACAATGGTATTAGTAGGGGCCAGTTTTGATGAGAGACAGAAAGACATGCCCACTTCACAATTCTTTTATATTTCGTAAGTTGTATGTAGAATGTCTACATCTTGTAAACTTTAAACGCTTGTAAATGAGGTAGAAGGGTGCCTTTGTTTTTGCAAAATTTGTCTATTATAATTAGTCATGTAACTGGTATGTCGATGGCAGTATGATTTTATTTCCAGTATTGTATCTAAGCTTGATTGATAAGGTGAATGTGGCCTATGTTTCTTCTTAGAATGTTCATATTGTAACTATTTTACTCTTGTATAATTGTGAGTGTGTGTGTGTCTGTGTGTGTGTGTGCGTGTGTGTGTGTGTGTACGTGCGTTCATGTGTGTATGTATGTGTGTGTGTGTGCCTGCGTGCATGTATGCGTGCGTGCGTGTGCGTGTGTGTGTGAGGAAGAAAGAGAATGTTGTGTGCAAGCATCATGTTTATTTTACTTTCTAATGATTCATTATTTGTTTGCCTTTAATGTTCTTGTTATCAATGTAAAGCGCACTGAGCTCATGTGAGAAAGAGCGCTATATAAATTCACATTATTATAATTATTATTTATCAAAATCATTACCACACAGACACCCTTATAGCAACCACCCAGTAATATACATAAAAAAATAACCTTTCAATCAAGCACAAACTACAGCAAAGAACTTTGACAAACTTAACAAGACACTCTAGTTAAGTAATATTCAAAACACCCTTTGACATGTTCAACAAGATACTTTTGCATTATACAATTCAAGACACATTAATCAACTTTCAGTCTAATTTTTCACCTGAGAAAAATTCCACCAAGTTCTCCCAGCAAAAGCTGGTGATACACTCGACTGTTCATGATGCAATCCTCACACCTTCATTTTTTTTTCAAGCTAGCAAAAATATGTCCAGACACCACACCCAACATCCCAATAACCCCCTTCTAAAGGGCTGTTCCCTAAACGCAACATTTCCTAACCTATCAATACCACAAACAATTATGACTGCTCTTGCCACTCGCTGACTAACGCTTCAAGCCCAATTCAGGTCTCTGATTTGCCACTTGTCTCAATATATATATCAGCAGTTTGTTGTCTTCCGCTTAAATGGAGGCCAACCGATTAACCTGGTCAGGGTGGCAGAAAAAATTAGAGACCTCAAGGATTTAGGGGAAGAAGAATTACGACTAATCCCTGGAATCACTTGTCACGCCTCATCGGTCAGCCAAGCACGCCCTGTGGGCTCTCTCTCTCTCTCTCTCTCAGATATGGTCAAGCTGTCCACATGCAGAGCAGTGTAGTAAATGCCACTGGTGATTGCTTTATGGCCTGTGGTACTTGCAAGATACATTGATTTGTCCTATTGAAACGCTCCTAAAGCCCCCCACCCCCATCCCTACCCACTATGTCCCTCTCTGTATCCAGTGCATGAAACGCTAAGTGTGTCAGACTAATGTAAATGTGTGTGTGTGTGTGTGTGCGTGCGTGTGTGTGTGTGTGTGTGTAATTTGTGTGTGCATCCGCACACTTCGTGCGCTCGCGCCCATGTGTTTCTGTGTCTTTTTGTGTTAGCAGGGGAATGAGTGTGAGTATGTGTGTGCGTGTGTGTGTTTGTGTGTGTGTGTGTGTGTGTGTGTGTGCACGAGCGCATGTGCGTGTGTGTGCATGTGTGTGTTATCAATGTTGCTGTTGTTGTTGTTCATGTAAGACATACTACTTTTGTGAAGCGCCTAGAGCCCCCACGGGAGATTAGGCGCTATAGAAATTATCATTATTATTATTTATTTTCACAATGTTTTCTTTTCGATTGTAACCCCTTCCCTGTCTGGCCCCATGTCTTCTACTAGGGTGTGTGTGATGTCATTGATGATGTCAGAACTGTTGATGTCAAAGCCCTGGAATGATGGTTTTTGTTTTAGACAAGTCAGGACAGATCTATATATCTAAACCATTTTTCTTTTCCAGACTGAGTGTAACAGGTCTAAATTTCATTTGACAGTAACAAAGAAGAAACGATAGTTTCTCAGAACAAGATCTCAAAAGATTGCATAATTCAAAATGTATTTTGCAGAACATAGTGAGACCAACACACTCAGATTAAAGACAAGTGAACATCTATGGATGATTAGTAACTGACAGAAAGAAAACAAACAACACAACACACACGCACAAAACAACAACAACAAAAACACCAACAACAGCAACTTGACTTGGTGGGAGCGTCAGGTATAAACAGACATAATCCAGGCCATGTCTATGGTCAAACATGGGATCAAAACATAACCCCATGTCAGTGCGAATATTATTTTGGTTTGTGTTTCTTATTTGCTTTGTAGCCAGTTTGGGCCGCCCCCCCCAAAAACCAACAACATAAAAACAAAAAACAAAAAAACGGGAAAGAGTGCCGCCGACTTATTTATATGGTGGCAAGTCCTGAAGTATAATAGTAGATGTAGATATACGTTGCAAGCGCTGATGAGGAAGAAAGATCAAGCTTTATGGTCAAGGGGTGCTTAGTAAAATGGCAAAGTGAGAACTGATCTTGGGGCAGTGGGTGGATGCCTCATGCCTCCATATGGGGAGCTGGATGACCCCAATCTTTCCAAGAGTCTCTCCAAATAGTTTTCCCACCTTCTTGAAGTTCTGTGCTTGTAACTTCCTCTACTCTATCACTCTCTTTGACTTTGCTTTTTTTTTTACTACCATCTACCATATTTTACGGACTATAAGGTGATACTTTTTTCCTAGACTGAGACCTCTGTGCCTTATAATGTGACTGAAAATATAGTAAGAAACTATGGTAGCAAAATCTGAATTTTGTGTAAAATTTGGGGGGTGCGCCTTATAATGAGGAGCACCTTGTAGTCCGTAAAATACGGTACTATTTTTCTAACTAATTGGTCCATTCTCTCGCCTTTCTTTCTAAATCATTTTCTCTTTTGAGCTCCTCCGAAACTGGAATGTGTCAGCTGAATGCAGCTAGGAGACTAGAGAAAACTGAAAACCAGACACAAACATAACTTGCCCATCAAGGCCATATGGCCTGGGATCGCAGAAGAAGAAGAAGAAGAAGAAGAAGAAGAAGAAGAAGAACTGACCTGGTATTGACTTGGGTCTGTGCGGCAGTCACGCTGTGGATATCCTCTCTGCTGTGGGGCTGACCAGACGGCACAGGGTCTGTGTCTTCAACCACCTGCTCACCATCACATTTGGATTTGTGATACAGTATATATTTGGATGGATGCTATCATTTTACCTTTTTTTTTCTTTACATGATCAGATTCGGTAAACATCAGATATGTTAGCGAGGAGTGCCTGCAAGAAGTGAGTACCAAATTTTACGGACTATAAGGAGATTTTTTTTTCTCTCCTAGACTGAGATCCCTGCGCTTTATAATGTGACTGATAATATAGTAAGAAACTATAATAATAACAAAATCTGAATTTTATGTAAAATTTGGGAGGAGCGCCTTATAATCAGGTGTGCCTCGTAGTCTGTAAAATACGGTACCACATAAGGAACATAAAAGGCAGATACAGTGGAACCTCCCTTATAAGACCTCCCATTATAAGACCTACTTCTCCGAGACATTGCCCTTCTTTGTAAGTATTAAAATTACCTCTCTAATAGGACCCCTCCTTTATAAGACCTCATTTTGGATGATTTTTGAAGGTCTTATAAGGGAGGTTCCACAGTATGCCTTTCTTGCAAGCACCCCTTGAGATATGGATTATCAACATCGGATCTTCACAACTGATATGATAGAATTTGGATTATTGATACATGTAGCATCAATTTTGAATGACTTCAGTTTGGACATTGCTAGCAATGCGCTGATTTTCTTTCCAGGAAAAATGAAATAAAATAACCTAAAATTTTACAGAATATCACGGGGGGGGGGGGGGGGGTTGTTATATATCCAGTGCTGTATGTTCAATTCACATAAATCAGACGTAATAATAAGAGTTACTTACCATAATTATAAACATGTCATATTATAAAGAGCAGAAGCGTCAACTTTAGATTATAGTACAGAGTATTTGTAAAACGTACTGTTACATTTCAAACTTGTCTACATTACTTTCACTACACCCCAAGGACAAATCTTACTTTGGTTCCATTCACACTATAACTTCATCTTCTTACAAACTGCTGATCGTCCCATGGGCTGAACAGGCAGCCTGTCACCCCTTTGGTATTGGTTCCATCCACACTATAACTTTATTTTCATCAACTTTCAAACTGCGGTGAATGTCCCATGGGCTGAACAGGCAGCCTGTCACCCCTTTGGTAATGGTTCCATCCACACTATAACTTTATTTTCATCAACTTTCAAACTGCGGTGAATGTCCCATGGGCTGAACAGGCAGCCTGTCACCCCTTTGGTATTGGTTCCATCCACACTATAACTTTATTTTCATCAACTTTCAAACTGCGGTGAATGTCCCATGGGCTGAACAGGCAGCCTGTCACCCCTTTGGTATTGGTTCCATCCACACTATAACTTTATTTTCATCAACTTTCAAACTGCGGTGAATGTCCCATGGGCTGAACAGGCAGCCTGTCACCCCTTTGGTAATGGTTCCATCCACACTATAACTTTATTTTCATCAACTTACAAACTGCGGTGATCGCCCCATGGGCTGAACAGGCAGCCTGTCACCCCTTTGGCAATGGTTCCATCCACACTATAACTTTATTTTCATCAACTTACAAACTGCGGTGATCGCCCCATGGGCTGAACAGGCAGCCTGTCACCCCTTTGGCAATGGTTCCATCCACACTATAACTTTATTTTCATCAACTTACAAACTGCGGTGATCGCCCCATGGGCTGAACAGGCAGCCTGTCACCCCTTTGGCAATGGTTCCATCCACACTATAACTTTATTTTCATCAACTTACAAACTGCGGTGATCGCCCCATGGGCTGAACAGGCAGCCTGTCACCCCTTTGGCAATGGTTCCATCCACACTATAACTTTATTTTCATCAACTTACAAACTGCGGTGATCGCCCCATGGGCTGAACAGGCAGCCTGTCACCCCTTTGGCAATGGTTCCATCCACACTATAACTTTATTTTCATCAACTTACAAACTGCGGTGATCGCCCCGTGGGCTGAACAGGCAGCCTGTCACCCCTTTGGCAATGGTTCCATCCACACTATAACTTCATTTTCATCAACTTACAAACTGCGGTGATCGCCCCATGGGCTGAACAGGCAGCCTGTCACCCCTTTGGCAATGGTTCCATCCACACTATAACTTTATTTTCATCAACTTACAAACTGCGGTGATCGCCCCATGGGCTGAACAGGCAGCCTGTCACCCCTTTGGCAATGGTTCCATCCACACTTTAACTTTATTTTCATCAACTTACAAACTGCGGTGATCGCCCCGTGGGCTGAACAGGCAGCCTGTCACCCCTTTGGCAATGGTTCCATCCACACTATAACTTTATTTTCATCAACTTACAAACTGCGGTGATCGCCCCGTGGGCTGAACAGGCAGCCTGTCACCCCTTTGGCAATGGTTCCATCCACACTATAACTTTATTTTCATCAACTTACAAACTGCGGTGATCGCCCCGTGGGCTGAACAGGCAGCCTGTCACCCCTTTGGCAATGGTTCCATCCACACTATAACTTCATTTTCATCAACTTACAAACTGCGGTGATCGCCCCGTGGGCTGAACAGGCAGCCTGTCACCCCTTTGGCAATGGTTCCATCCACACTATAACTTTATTTTCATCAACTTACAAACTGCGGTGATCGCCCCGTGGGCTGAACAGGCAGCCTGTCACCCCTTTGGCAATGGTTCCATCCACACTATAACTTTATTTTCATCAACTTACAAACTGCGGTGATCGCCCCGTGGGCTGAACAGGCAGCCTGTCACCCCTTTGGCAATGGTTCCATCCACACTATAACTTTATTTTCATCAACTTACAAACTGCGGTGATCGCCCCATGGGCTGAACAGGCAGCCTGTCACCCCTTTGGCAATGGTTCCATCCACACTATAACTTCATTTTCATCAACTTACAAACTGCGGTGATCGCCCCGTGGGCTGAACAGGCAGCCTGTCACCCCTTTGGCAATGGTTCCATCCACACTATAACTTTATTTTCATCAACTTACAAACTGCGGTGATCGCCCCGTGGGCTGAACAGGCAGCCTGTCACCCCTTTGGCAATGGTTCCATCCACACTATAACTTTATTTTCATCAACTTACAAACTGCGGTGATCGCCCCATGGGCTGAACAGGCAGCCTGTCACCCCTTTGGCAATGGTTCCATCCACACTATAACTTCATTTTCATCAACTTACAAACTGCGGTGATCGCCCCGTGGGCTGAACAGGCAGCCTGTCACCCCTTTGGCAATGGTTCCATCCACACTATAACTTCATTTTCATCAACTTACAAACTGCGGTGATCGCCCCATGGGCTGAACAGGCAGCCTGTCACCCTACCACTTTGGTTCCATCCACACTATAACTTCATTTTCATCAACTTACAAACTGCGGTGATCGCCCCGTGGGCTGAACAGGCAGCCTGTCAGCCAGCTCTTCGTGGGCCAAGGATTCTTCATCACTGGTGTCAGCCTGCTGATTCGCTGCTTCCGCCTGTCGGCACCACACACACACACAAAAGGCCTTTCAGTCAGTACAAATAGTTCTCCCATCTACTGGAAGTTCTGTGCTCGTAACTCCCTCTAATCTGTCACTCTCTTTGACTCTGCCTTTTCCCTTTACTTACTGTCATCTACTTATCTTTCTGCCTTACTGGTCCATTCTCCTGCCTTCGTTCTAGAAATTCTTAGAAAGATTTCCTCCAGCCGAAGGCGGACATGCTGGGCCCAACTATTTCTTAGTTAGGCACACAACGGCAGCATGACGCATCTGCGCTCATATGACAGGAAACTGTCTGAGTGATTAACAAAGAAAGAAAAGAAAGAAAAACAAGAAAAAAAGAAGCCAATTTGATCACAAAGTTTAGATCCTATTTATATCTACTCTTGTCTAGCATTTGTACGAGTCTCTCCCCGTGGGGATACCGGGGGGGGGGGGGGGGTCTTTCGTAAAAATGGTTCCCCCACCTTTTGGAAGTTCTGTGCTTGTACCTTCCTCTAATCTGCCACTCTCTTTGACTCTGCCTTTTCCCTTTGCTTTCTATCATCTACTATCTTTCTGACTTATTGGCCCGTTCTCCTGCCTTTTTCCCCAAAAAAATCTTGTATAATTGTTCTCCTTTGAGCTCCTCCAAAATCGGAATGGGTCGGCTGTATGCAGCGGGGAGACCAGTAAAAACTGGAAAACGGACACATACGTACTCATTGTGGCCTTATGGCCTAGGAATGCAGAAGAACACTTATTGTTCGTTGCATCGTTCTGCTATTGACCACTCCAACTAGGGTTATTAACACCCTTGACGGTAAGAGTTAAACCCTTGCTGATCAGTATCCAAAAGGGCATTCACTCTTGCAAAAGGCAGCCATTAAGTGGCATCAAATAGGGGTATTGGCGAGAGTTATTCCCTTGTTTGGTCAGTACTCAAGCATCTTCCCCCACCCACCAAGGGCATTCACTCTTGCAAAAGGTGTTCTTTGCAGTAGCCAACATGGGCTGAATAGCTTAAATAGCAATAAAATTAATTCATTAAATCTTTCTTTCACTCCCCTCTGGCTCTCACAAACACACAGGCACTCATTGCAGCCCTGTATTTTTTACACACTCAAGGATACAAAAGCACACAGTACCTTCAATGCTTCATGCGCCTCTGCTCTCAGCCTCTCCATGCGTTGGGCTTCATCGCGCTCCCACTGCTGTTGTCGCTGCTCCTCCTCTCTCCGCTGTTCCTCCCTTCTCCGCTCTTCTTCCTCCTCTTGCCTTTTCCTTCGTCTTTCCTCCTCTTCTTCCTCTTGTTGCCTTCGTCTTTCCTTCTCCTCCTCCTCTCTTCGTTTTCTTTCTTCCTCTTCCCGCTTCTGTTCCCGCCGTCGTTGTTCTTCTTCGTCTCGTAGTCGTCTTTCCTCGTCCTCTCTCCTTTTCTTCTCCTCTTGTTCCGCCAGCTGCTTTTCCTCCTGAAGAGATAGGTTGATGTGTAATAAGTACAGTATTTTACGGACTGTAAGGCGATACTTTTTTTCCCAGACTGAGACTCCTTGCGCCCTTATAATGCAACCAACAATATGCTATGATGAAAGTATAATAACAGAATCTGAATTTTGTGTCAAATTTGGAGGGCACACTTTATAACAAGTTGCGCCTCTTAGTCCGAAAAATATAAAGGCAAAAAAGGTAAAGGTGTCCCATAGCCTATCGGCCGTAGGGGCAGTGAACTGTTAGAGGTTCACCGTGTCAAGGGCACGGCATCATGGAAGGCGGAGCCCATCCCTCTCCTTCCGCCGCCTTTTAACCTTCCCTGGACGAATCAGGGTACCCATTCACTGCTGGAACTCCCCTGAAGTCGGAGTATGGCTGCCCATGTGGCGGGGTTCTTTAAAAGCAGCCATACACGTAATCTTCCCACCCAAGGCCATACGAAATGTTCACATGGTACTGGGTGTGCCCCCAGAGTTTAAGCTGGGGAACGAAAACAACAAACTGCTGGAACAATATGGTGACTGCTTATTGACAGAAATAACAACAATGAAATAAAAGCAAAATAAATTTCAATCCATAAACAGCAAAAGCGGAAATTATAGTCTCACTTTCGGCAGTATATTAAAAATGATAAGCACAGCTATCACACATTCATATATCTGTGTGTGTGTGTGTGTGTGTGTGTGTGTGTGTGTGTGTGTGTGTGTGTGTGTGTGTCAAGTCAAGTCAAAATGATCTTTATTGAGGATAAAGGAGTAAGCTTGACAGCTTTTTTTCATTTTTGTGTGCGTGTGTGTGTGTGTGTGTGTGCGTGCATGCGTGATGTGCTTGTATTATGTGTGAGTGTGTGTCACAGTGTACAGGCGCACAAATGCCTTGAATATGACATTTGTGTGTGTAATATTATGTGCTTGTCAGTAAAAATTACGATATCATTTCTGAGTAATACAAACTTACCCATTCTCTCCCTTAATAACAATAATTTAATTTCACATAGCGCTAAAACCCATACAGTAGTATGCTTGATGCGCTTTACAAAAGCAACAATGAAAGATGAAAATCAGCAAGAAAGTCATACTACCAACATTCCGATGCAAAGAAATAAAGCAACAACAAAACCCCACGATTCTCACTCACAAAGACATCCACCCTCGTTCACCAGCACTGTCACTCTCTGATAACACCTCACCCTCACAGAAACTAATGAAAACGTAAACAAGCATACAAAAAATCTTCATTTTAACCCCTTCACCGCCAACGTCGCATTTTCACACCACAATGATTTAACACCCATGTCACTATAAGGCATCAAACCAGGGCCTGTCATCTGAAGACCCTATTTTCTTAATTTTGGGAGGTAAGAATAGGCTTTACTTTGTGCATGTCACAGAAGAATCCCCAATATTGAAGATGATTATTTTTTCTCTACCAGGTAAGTATAATGGATTTTTGGGGGGCTGAGAAATGGCTGGTGGCGAAGGGGTTAATAACAATATTAATATCATCGCATCATCAGCAAATGCAGGCCTCCATCTGACAGGCACAAAACCCACCTTCTGACGTTTCTGCTCAATTTCCCAATCGCTGACGGTTTCCGTCTTGTCCATCTCATCGTCAGTGTCAGAGCCGCCCTCTGGGGCTGTTTTCAGCTGGCCGCCCGCCCCCTGTGGCTTGACCTCCCTGTCCAGTGGCAAGGCCGGAGCAGCATCCGAGGGCAGCATGTCTCCCTGAAAACACCCAGCAACACAGTTTTCAACAAGAAAAAAAATGACTTTTAGTTTTACTTTTGTTTGGTTTATTTTCTAACCATCTTTCTTTCTTTTTCTTGCTATTTTTAACTCCACACTCCCACCAAATGTGAAGACATTCACTGCCATTAAGCACCCTGCCATGTGTTTGTCTGTTTTTAGAGCTTTTTGCCACTGCTTCTGCCGTTAACCCTTTCAACGCTAGCCACTCCTCAGCCAAAATTTACCATTAAACTTACCTGGGTAGAGAAAAGATTTTGTCTGGAATATTGAGAATTCCTCTGTGACATGTCTAAAATAGGGCCTATCCTTACCTCCCAAAATGAAGAACATAAGGTCGCTGGATACCAGACCCTCATTTGATGCCTTTCAGTGACATGGGTGTTAAATCATTGTGGTGCCAAGAGGCGACAGTGGTGATGAAAGGGTTGAAGCAATGCATGCGCACTCGAAAAAATAGTTACTTCCCTTTTGTCGGTTGAGATGCAAGAACGTCACAAAATACATGGTGGTAGAAGAGTTAGAACTTAAAATTCAAAAACTTATTACCGTATTTTTATTACAGTATTTTTCGGACTATAAGGCGCACCTTGATTATAAGGCGCACCCCCCAAATTTTACACAGAATTCTGGTTTTGTTATTAAATTTTCTTACTATATTATTAGTCATATTATATAAGGCGCAGGGCCCTCACTTTTGGGGAAAAAGTATCACCTTACTAAATAGTCTATAAAATACAGTAATAACCCACAGATTTCAGAGGAGCTCATAGGAGAACATTATTTTTTGGTAAGTTTTTTTTTTTAAAGGGCCAATACGGCCAATAAGGGAGTAAAAATAGTAGATGACAGTAAGAAAAGGAAAAAGAGAGTGATAGATTAGAGAAAATTGCTAGCACATAACTTCCAGAAGGTGGGGGAACTATTTCAATTCAATTCAATTCAAAGAACTTTATTGTCTCAAGACAGAAATTAAATTGAGGCAATGCCTGCGATTCAATCACATCAAAACACAAATCAGATCTCGATATTTGTTTTGAGAGATCCCCCCCGAGTATCCCCCCCAAGGAGCTATTCAATTTTGATGATGATGATCGTCTTACATCGGAATCCCAGGCAGACTCCTCTTCCTCCTCCTCCTCATCGTCGGGATCCATGACCGGTTTGTGCTGAAGGGCTGGTGCCACAGCCGGGCTGATCGGTTCCACCACCGCCACCGCAGCAGCCTGCTTCTCCTGCTGATGGCGGGGAAAGGACGCGCTGTCGCTGGAGTCCTGCTGTGCCGCTAGGGGAAGCACCGCGTGATCTACAGCGTCACTGCTGTCCTCCTCCTCGTCTATGGGCTCGATGGCGTCTGCTCCTTTCTGTGAAAAAGAAAAACACACACACAGACAAATAAAACAAACACACACACAAAACGGCACCCCCGTGGGGATACCGGGGGGTCTTTCATAAAAATAGTTCCTCTACCTTCTGGAAGTTCTGTGCTTGCAACTTCCTCTCATCTGTCACTCTCTTTGACTCTGCCTTTTCCCTTTGCTTACCGTCATCCACTATCTTTCTGCCTTACCAGTCCATTCTCCTGCCTTTTTTCACGAAACACTTTCAAAAACATTTCCTGCAGCCGAAGTCGGACTTGCTGGGCCTAACTATTTCTTAGTTAGGTGCATAACAGCAGCATGACGCATCTGCACTCATAATTGACAGGAAACTGTCTGAGCGATCGAAGAAGAAGAAGAAGAAGACAAAACGGCATAAATTTGGTTGCGTTTGTTGCATGAATGTTCAAGGATGAAATAAACACTGCCAACCCCAATTACTTCCTGTTGAAACATAAAGCTTTAACCCTTTCACCGCCGACGTCGCATTTCTGCACCACAGTGACTTAACACCCATGCCACTAAAAGGCAGGAAATAGGGATCCATTATCCAATGATCTTGTTTTGTTAGTTCTGGGAGATAAAGAAAAGGCCTCATCTGATACGTGTCATATGGGGATTGACGGTGTTGCAGAAGCCAATGTTTCTTTACCCCAGGTAAGTTTGATGGGAATTTTTAGGCTAAAAAATGGCTGGCGGCAAAAGGGTTAAGTTTTTGTATAATTTGTCTTTTTTAACTCTTCCCGTACCATGGGCGAATGTACATCACTCTACACTCCCACCAAATGTAAAGACATTCACCTGCCAAGTGACTTGCCATGTGTTTGTGTTTCTTTTGGGGGCAGTGGGTGGATGCCTCTTGCCTCCATACGGAGAGCTCAACGACCCTGCCCCCTCCACGAGTCTCTCCCTGTAGGGATACTGGCAGGTCTTTCATAAAAATAGTTCCCCCACCTTCTGGAAGTTCTGTGCTTGTAACTTCTTTTAATCTGTCACTCTCTTTGACTCTGTCTTTTCCCTTTGCTTTCTATCATCTACTATCATCTACTATCTTCCTGACTTATTGGCCTATTCTCACGCTTTTCCCCAAAAAAAATCTTCAAAATAATTTTTCTCCTTTGAGCTCCTCCGAAATCGGAATGTGTCGGCTGTACGCAGCGGGGAGACCAGTGAAAACTGAAAACTGGACACATACGTACCTTACTCATTATGGCCTGGGAACGCAGAAGAAGAAGAGAAGAAGAAGTTTGTTTCTTTTTAGAGCTTATGTCTCGGTTGAGACGCAACGGACAATCAAGAACGTAAAAAATAAATACATGGCATTATGAACTTAATCCTTTCTTGTTACTCGGTAAGCTATGAAGTCCCCTCTCCCTCCACCTCCCAAAGGATTTTAAATCCACATGTCTTCTTGTTGAATGCATTGCAAAACGGTCTTTGTGAACTTTGCCTTAGCATTGCCTTAACTACTTTAAAGACACAATTGATCCGAGGAATCAGGCAAAGTTTGTACAAACGTGTCCTTAGGTAAAAAATTTAAAAAAAACGCCCCCCCCCTCCCTCCCTCCCCCCAATCATACTGCAGATGAACACAAAAGCATGAAGCTGTATTTTGATACTCTTCTATCTGTAGAATGTAATTGCAGGATGACATAGCTTAGCATAATTTGTGGCCAGACGGGTGCAGTTTTTGTTCTTATACTGATTTCCAACCTTCCTTTGTCACGTATAGGTAAAATCCGCTAAGGATCAGGTGAATGAGTGGCGCGCCTCCGGCTGCGATGCGCTCTCCAGGTGGGAGCAACCCGAATTTCACAGAGACAGCTCTGTGACTATAAAGTACCAAATACCAAATACTGCACTGTAGAGCTCTTATCAGCACACAAGGCACCACACACACGCAGAGGGGTCTATTACCTTAGCAGTGTCCTTGCTTGACGCCTCAGCAGCTCTAGGAGTCACTGCATCCACTGTGGAGTCCCAGTCACTTTCCTGAACAACGAATATCACATACAAAGATAAAATGAACAGAAAAATCATCTTTCTTCTATTTAACCCAGTTAAAAAAAACTAAAAACAACAACATTCTGTGGTATGTCTTTATTAAAGAAAGATTTTGTAATTAAAAAAATGAACAAAACACTCGGTGGGATTCGCAAACGATTATTATGGTATATGAAAAATTCCTACAACGTACATTTTAACCTTAAAAAATATAATCAACTTCTGTGCTTCGAACTTGCTAAGCCTCTTAAAAACCAGTTCTTGTAATCAATGATTGGAAATTCCTGTGCGGCTTTCTGCTTGATGCAGGTACTCCATTTGTCTAAAATGTCATTGCACATCTTCCAGATTCATATACTTTGTGCTCTTAGCTTTCACTTAGATATAAAAACCTCACTAAAACTTGCGCAAAACAGGTGCATGGACAGACATACAGGGGGGTGTAGATAGTGACATAGCAGTTGTTGTGATCTTCTTCTTCTTCTGCGTTCCCGGGCCATAAGGCCAGAATGGGTACGTATGTGTCCGTTTTCCAGTTTTCACTACTAGTCTCCTCGCTGCATTCACCTGACACATTCTAATTTTGGAGAAGCTCGAAGGAGAAAACTATATGGAAGATATTTTTTGGGGGGAAAAAGTCAGGAGAATGGGTCAAAAAGTCAGAAAGATAGTAGATGACACAAAGCAAGGAAAAAGGCAGGGTCAAAGAGAGAGACAGATTAGAGGAAGTTACAAGCACAGAACTTCCAGAAGGTGAAAGAACTATTTGTACAGAAGACACCCCCCCCTCCGGTATCCCCTCAGGGATCACCCATTGGTGATGTTGGATGAGATAATACTACAGTATCACAATTATAAAGAAATGTTAACAAAACCTACATAGCGCACATTCTAGGCTAGCTACTCATGGCGCTTTACAAATATCACTACATGTATCACTAGCATTCTTTATATTCAAAATTACATTAAAAAAATAAAACACATGCATGCAAATGCAAAAAGAAATGAACATTTGCAATGTTTTTCTTTTTCTTTTTTATATATATATATACAGTGGAACCTCCCTTATAACACTCCCTCCCATAAAAGACCCATTCTCGGAGACATTGCCCTTCTTTGTAAGTATTAAAATTACCTCCCTTATAAAACCCTTCCCTTATAAGACCTCATTTTGGATGATTTTTGAAGGTCTTATAAGGGAGGTACCATTGTTTTTACTTATTTCAGAACACAGAACAATTAAACAAGTTAATGATAACCGTGCCTGTTTCTGGGGTTCACAAATATAAAGACATTGGACAAAAACTGTTATCAAAGCAAATTATTCCGCATTACAAATGCACCAACTTTTTTTAGTCCTTCAGATTAGGGGAAAGGAGCTCCAGCTAATCACACAGATGTTTCATTCATAATATAATTTGTTAAATATCTATAAGTTAGTTCGATAGCAGCTTGTGGTGCTGTGAGTGGTACAGTGGAACCCCCACCCCATCTCTTATAAGACCTTGGAAAATCAGTCCAAAAAGGTCTTAATAGGGAGGTGCAGAGATGCATCTATAAATTTCTGATTTGGGGGGCATTGTCCCCCTTTGTGTGGGAATTTGGGGGGATCAGGAAATTATTAGTTTAAAAAAAAAAATCAATGCCACGGAACTACATATTGGAAGAAAATAATTTGACAACCTGTTGTGAACGAAATTTTCTTTTCGCTTTGTAAGCACCAGCCACAAAACATTGCTTTTGATTCGCTGTCAGATTGTAGCCAAGGTCTGCTTTTTTTCCAACTTTCCATGAACTCATGCTTTCGCTTTTTGGAAGGTGGTGGAGCGACACTACTAGTACTGGGGTCGTCAGTGACATCACATTCCTGATCCGATGCTTTGTCATTCGATGAACTTTCCTCGTTGTCACAATTTACATCACTAACTGCCGATGAGGAACAAGGTTGTTGATCATCATTACACTCTGCACTGTTTCCTTTCTTTTTAGAAGTCACAGTAAAATAGTTCAGAAGCAACGCCATTTTCAGGCAGGCCGGTACTGCGCCTGGTACTGGTAAATGAAAGAGAAAGCCGTTGGTTGGCTAGATTATTTATAAGACCCAATCAAAATGCTCGTTGTTTGCTGAAGACAATTTATTCGAGAACAAACTTGATTGGTTTATAAGGAATCGAAATGCAGACGCGGAACGACCACGCAATCTGAATATTAATTAGTTTGAGTTATTTTTAAACGCATTTTCGTTTGCAGGATTTCACAAAATTTGGGGGGATTTTCCCGCAGCATATTCTTGTTTTTGCGGGAACATAAACAATTTTGAGGCAATGCTGCAATGCCGCGCTCTAGATGCATCATTGGAGGTGGACACTCAGCAGTTCGGATATGAAGGGGAAAAAAACGGTGAAAAGTTTTTTGATCACATCTTAGAGGGAGTCTGAACTCAATGGAGTCACATACAAAATGACGTAGTTTCTCCCTCAGATCGGAATATTTTTTATCATTTTCTAAAAATCGCTAAAAATCAAATGCACACCATACAAACATGCAACATGTACCAAGTGAAAGATAAATCAGTATATTTTTGGAGACTTCTTACTTTGAACGAGTGAGCCGCATGTATTTCACGATGTAAATAATCTGATGAAACGCGCTTCGTCAGGAAAACAAAAACTTCCAACTCCACGGGCTGACCACTTTGCTATGATATTGATCTAGTATCACAAAGCCACTCAAGTTTTGATAGACTTGGTTTAGTATATATAAAAAAAAGGATTGTAAAAAGCATAATAAAAATTATAAACATTCGTTTATTTAATGTTTGAATAAAGTGAGCTATATGGTCGCCGCCATATTGAATGAAGCAAATTCAAAGATGATGAATAGTTCAATTTAAAGAAGTAAAAAATGAAACTAGGACATACTCGAGACAGTCTAAGGGAAGCAACTACAAGGGGAAGGTCTCAGGATTAATAGGAACAGCGAGTTATTTCCCTTTTATTGTGTTTCACGACAGTCAAAACTGTTAAAATTATGTCGGAAAAAACAACAACCTCCGACGTGATTCCAAAAGATGGGAACAGTGTCGGAATGATGTCTCCGACATAACTCCATTGAGTTAACTCATTCAAGTCGTTCCGGCCATATATGTCCGGAATTAATAGATAGCTGTCAATTTGATGCATTTGCTTCAAGGGAAGTAAATCTGTGTGCACAGCATACCTTGGTTACTTCTAAACTCGCTTCGCTCTCTTAGACCACAATTTTGCCTCTGACTTTGCTTTTGTAGTGGTTTGTTGTGGGGTAACCAATCGGTGTAGAGTTTTTCTATATAAAGTCTATATATAAAAAAGTCTGATCTACCACTTCCCTATGTCTGAACCTGAAGTAAAATAGTTAAAAACCTGTCATCTTCTTTCATTTCTCCTTTTGTTTATGTATGCTTTGTTTGTGTGCATGGCTGGAGTGATTTGTGAGTTTTTTTAATAATTCAAAATCATTGCGATGCGAATGAGTTAATAGAGAAGGTTTTAACAGGGAGGTCCCACTGTAGTATAAAAGAGGGATGACTGCGTGTGGTACCTGTTTGTCAGGCAGCTGCACGGCTGTGGTGGCGATGTTTCTGGGGGTGTTCACATCCGCTGTGGAGTCCCAGTCACTGTCCTGTACAAAACAGGCACCTTCTTTTTGTTGTTGTTGGCCATTTTCATTTAAAATGCACGCATGCATACTGACACGTACACACATACAGGTACGCATGCACGCACACAAGCATCACAAAGACACTGTGCAAAAAACGAACACACACGTTTGACATGAATGGAATACAACAGTGACGCTAAAATAAAAAAGAAGTAAAAAAAGACATAAAGAGAAAATGTTGTGAGCAAAAGTTTTGGATCAACACGACCAGATCAAAGGCCTATGGCCTGATCATCGATCTGCCATCATATCAGATCATTAAATTAAAAATACTGTATATGTTTATTGATTAAAAAAAGTGTAACAAAACCCGTTTCTAAAGATCAAAGAATGAAAAAAAGGGGGAGGGAAGCAATGCTAGAGAAAAAAATTATATAAGATATGTTGTTGCTGTTGTTGTACCCAGGCTAAAAGACTCCAGGGATCACTCGAACCACTTGAACACTATGGTACAAATGCATCAGCTAGGGATGAGAACATTATGTGTGTGACCATTTTTTATTACCACGCCACATGAGCAGCCACACTGGGGTGATTTTGAAAAACTGATGATGTTATGCCAGGAGCTTGTCATGGCTATAGACAATCCCTGCATAACCATGCAGATCATAACATTTTGATGTAGCCTTGGTGTTCTAGCCTAAGTCAATTGGTCTGGCGTAGCCTTAAGCCAAGGTGCACAAAGGATATGACTTTTATTTGCCCATAGTACAACTGTAAAAATGGTTTCCACTGTGTGTAAAGCAAAAGTAAAAATTCAGGTATATAAATAAAAAGTGGGGCAGAGGGTGGATGCCTCGTGCCTCCATACGGGGAGCTGGATGACCCAGCCTCCTCCACGAGTCTCTCCCCGTGGGGATATCGGGGAGTCTTTCGTAAAATTGGTTCCCCCACCTTCTGGAGGTTTTGTGCTTGTAACTTCCTCTGGTCTGCCACTCTCTTTGACTCTGCCTTTTTCCTTTGCTTTCTGTCATCTACTCTCTTTCTGACTTATTGGCCCATTCTCCTGCCTTTAAAAAAAAAAAAGTCTTCCACATAACGTTTCTCCTTTGAGCTCCTCCTAAATCGGAAAGTGTCGGCTGTACGCAGCTGGGAAACCAGTCAAAACTGAAAACGGACACATACATACTTTACCCATTATGGCCTTTTGGCCTGAGAACGCAGAAGAAGAAGAAGAAGAAAATAAAAAGAAGAATTGCTAAGAAGAAGAAGTCTAATTCTCACACATAATTAGATATCCTAAATGTATCTCTCAAACCCCACATCCATCATTGTGCCTCCTACTATTCCACCCTTTACATTTACACCACCCACTCACTCACCCACCGATCCACCCTCCATACCCCCCATGTTAAATGATTCAAATTCCACAAGACCTGAAGAGGAGCAGAAAATCATTAAAAAAAGGTAGATCACAAAACAATCGTTATAATTGCACAGAAAATGCAGGAGATGAGAGATAAAAACATGCTGCTGTTTAAAACGTTTGAATGGGCAGCTAAAATAACAACAGTTAAGCAAGAATAATAATAACAACAACAATGAATAACAACTGCAATAACAGAAGTAAAACAATCATAGCTATAATATACTTCTTCTGATGATACAAACGCATACATACTCAAGCAGGCAGCGTAAGCTTTACACAAAGCTTCTGTAATTTCCCAATTAAATTTTCTTTAGCATTAAATCAAACTATATCATACCTACTCGCACACTAACAGAGATCTACAGATAGTAAAACACGAAGCAAACAAAAAACACTCACAACAGATTATTAATACACATAAGCATTCACGCACAAGCTAAAAATGTCAAGAGCAAGAAAACGAAAATAAGAAAACAAAAAAAATGAAGTAGTTACCCAAGCCAACCAACTCAACTTGAAACAAAAATCAAACTCCCTAACCTCTTGCTTTTCTTCATTAAACTGAACATTTAAAACAATCTTACATTCATCATGTAATGAGCGACATCAACTTTTTAAGATTTTTTTTCATGTGTGTGTGGTTTTTATTTTTTAATGTCCTGTGTGTCCCCTCTCTTCCTCCCACCCCCTCTCCCTCTCCCTTACGCCACCCTCTCTTGCTCTCCCATTCCTCAGTGTGCGCATGTGTGTGGTATGCACGCATGTGCATGCATGAGTGGTTGTGTGTGTATGCTTGTGCCTGTGTGTGTGTGTGTGTGTGTGTGTGTGTGTGTGTGTGTGTGTGTGTGTGTGAGTGTGTGTGTGTGTGTGTGCAAGTATGTTGTGTGTGTGTGTGTGTGTGTGTGTGTGTGTGTGTGTGTGTGTGTGTGTGTGTGTGTGTGTGTGTGTGTGTGTTTGCATAGTGTCTTTGTTCGAATGCGTTATGAATGCTAACGTGTGTGTGCCCTTCCATTTGATTTCTATCAAGATTTAGCGCCACATAAATACTGATGTTGTTGTTGTCATTGTGCGCGCGCGCATATGTGTATGCATACCTGTGAGGGTTTGTCCATGAGGTCATGCTGGGGAGTGATATCCAGCGAATCATTGCCCTGGGGAGAAACACAGGCATCACGCTACAGCAACAACATCCAAATCAAAACCATTCTTATTTTCCCACAAGTTTCCATTTCATCAACCCTTTCATGATTCTACAACAGCGGAAACTTAATAATGATGTGTCAAGAAGCAAGAGATTTGGGGTCACAATTTTCCCACCTGTTTACAAAATGCACAAACACTAGGGCAGGGTCAAAGCTACTTCATTATCTAGACTGCATTTCCATGGAGCGATTTGTCTGATTACCGGTACAAAGCAACGCTATAAAAAGCTTAGAAAACTTTTCAGTTTGTACTCTATTTTACGGACTACAAGGCGCTTCTAATTGTAAAGCGCACCCCCTGAATTTAACTAAAAATGAGAATTTAAACATACACAAGGTGCAACGCATTTTAAGGCGCATGCAAAATGATCGATCAAAAGAAGAAAAAAAAGATTGAAAACATGAGGTCGACTCAAGCAAAGGAGGTCATATTTTGCCTAGTTCTGTCGAAACAATCTTCAGAACGACAGAAGTTACACTCACACCGCTATCTGGATATCCATAAGATGAAGCACTTTTACGAACCGTCTGCGTCAGAGAGCCCAGAAAAGTCAGAATTGAAAAACACAGAGTAGATTTCTACAATGAGGTTTGCTCGAGTAGCATCATCAACATACTTGTCTGCCATGATTGTTGTGGCTTTTGCTGTTGGAACCGAGGCTGTGATGTCATATCCTGCTTCCCCCCCCCCCCCCCCCCCCCATTTTACTGTGACTGTGCTGTCTGCTTCAGTGGCTTCATTCACGATTTCGGCCTGATAATCGATCTCAATATGAATGGAATTCACAACTTTTTTTGTATCAGATTTTAGTCATATACTAGGCGCAACACATTTTAACCCTTTCACCGCCAGCCATATTTCAGCCCAAAATTCCATTAATTTTACCTGGGCATAGAACAAAATCCATCTGCAGTATTGGGGATTCTTCTGTGACATATATAAAGTAAGGTCTATCCTTACTTCCCAAAACTAAGACAATAGGGTCTTTGGATAATAGACCCCAATTTGATGCCCTTTAGTGACATAGGTGTTAAATCACTGTGGTGCTAAAATGTGACTTTGGTGATGAAAGGGTTAAGGCGCAGGGGCCTGAGTTGAGGAAAAAAGTATCACCTTGTAGTCCGTAAAACACGGTATACCAAGGTGTATTACATCTTTTTTTCCCCTTTAAAAAAAAGACATTTGAACCTTAACTTAGAACAGAAAATCTAAAAAGGCATGACAAATTATTGCCCCTTGTGTTATAGATTGTGCCTCTCCTACTAGATAAAATAATATCAGTCTTTTCCCGCAAAAATCAACTTCTGGAGATTTAAATAGACTTCAACATTTTATTTAAATACATAAAATAAGAAAGAGAAACACTTAATTTGGTGCAAAAACCAATGTACCCCCCCCCCCTCCCCCATTTATTACAACTCGTATATTTAAAAAATGATGAATATATGCCAACACGTTTTACACTGTATATGTTATTTGTTAACAAGTGATATTAAAAACTTAAAAGTGCTTTAAACAAAACAAAAAAAACAAAAATGTGAAAAAAAGTACAACGATAACAAAACTTGTCCTAACCTGTGCCGAAATGCAGTTAGATGCACATTAGGCCGAGAAACTAAAACCAATACAGCAATACAGTACATGTATCACCAAAACGCAACTGAATTTTAAAATTCTAAGAGTTAACGGTGCCTTAATTGCGATCCAGAGATTGCGCCACACTTTTTCTGACGTTTTCGTTGTTTCAAAAACACATAAACAAACAAAAAAGACAAGAACAGTAAGATCCCCTGAAATGTCTACGAGCACTGCAAGCAGTAGACGAGCGGCTACTAGATTCCAGCAGCTTTTTAGCTTGCGCCAAACTCTTCTGAAGACGTGCATGTTTTGTTAGAAGTTGCTGAAAACTGATCAGAAACTAACAACAACAAAAGTTAAGAAGATGAGAACCCCAAACGGGCACGCCAAATGGTAAAAAGAGCCGCCAGCAGTAGATACCAGATGTTCTTTAGGTTCAGCCAAAGTCTTCTGAAGTGCGTGTTTGTTAGAAATCGATGAAAACTTCTCAGAAGCAACAAAAAAAAGTTAAGACGAAGAGGTAGTTTTGACTGCTGAGGCGATGACATGATAAAAACGAATTTTATAAGTTTCACTCAGCTAAAGTATAGGCTAACCTCGGAGCTTTCGGGGGCGTCAGCGTCAGCTGCTGAGAGGCCACTGGCGGTTCAATGCACATGATCATCAGTACAGCTCAAGGCTGCACCCACGGCACATGACCGAACCAGGGAAGAATAAGCCACGGGCAAGGAGACCATCTACATCGCGGCCGCCAAGCCCACACTGAACCGTGACCGTGGGAGACACACCTTGCCCGCGGCTTATTCTTCCCTGGTTCAGTCATGCGCCGCGGGTGCAGCCTTGAGCTGTACTCACGATCGTGTGCGCTGAACCGCCAGTGGCCTCTCAGCAGACGACGCCGACGAAGGGAGCGCGACGCCCCCCGAAAGCTCCAAGGTGAGCCTATACTTTTTGCTGAGCAAAACTGTTAAAAAATTCGTTTTTATCAACAAAAAGTTAAGAAGGTGAGAACCCCAAATGGGCACGCCAAATGGTGAAAGAGCCGCCAGCGGTAGATACCAGGTACTCTTTAGCGGATTGCTCTATAGTGACGCTGAGGAGATCGCAGCTGGATAGCGCTTTGACGTCGTTCGGGGAACTCGAGTCTTCCTCGTCATCTTCCGAGTCTTCCGCTTCCGCCTGCTTCTTTCGCAGCATTGCTTCCACCTTTGGGAGGGTGGAGGGTGGGGGTTGATTATTGACCAGTTATGTTGAGAGGTGGTGAGGCGAGGGTAGGGAGGGTGAAGGAGGGGTGGCAGTAATGATTAAGATTGAAAGGTATGGGGAAGAAAGAGAGGAGACACACAGACATGGGATGGTGGTTGTTGTTTTTTTAGAAGGGATAAGCATAAGAAGGAAAACAGAGGGAAAGAGGGGGGATTATGTGTGTTTATAATTGTGTGTGTGACCTAAGAGACGGGGGGGGGTGGTGTTAAATGACTATACTACATTCAAATTATTATGAAAAAAGTTTGATAGGTGTGTGTGTGTGTGTGTGTGTGTGTGTGTGTGTGTGTGTGTGTGTGTGTGTGTGTGTGTGTGTGTGTGTGTGTGTGTGTGCATGTATGTCAAACAAAACAAAATGACAGACAAGCAGGGAACACAAATAGAATGGAATAATATTATCAATGTTGTCGTCAGAAAAAAAGTAAATAGTAAACACAAATGTGAAAACAGCTAATTTCTTTTTTTTTTAAACCCCAACAACAAACAAACGAAAAAAACATGTTACTTATCATCAGCTACTTAGCATACACATACACACACACAAACAAGCATGCACACACACACACAAACAAAATAAATTCACAACATAGTTTGCAAGCAAGAAAACAAACAGAATGTCGGGAACTATGCAAGGCTACCACAACCATATCAATAATGACAACACAAATCAACTACAGGTATGCTTCTCTAAAACTGAAAGAAAGAAAACAAAATTTGTGATTAAGCACTATTTCCATGTTTTCCAGAATGCCCCCCCCCCCCCCCCCCCCACCTCCACATTACTTACACATATGCACGTAAATGTTGCACTTACTAGTGCACAGACATGAAATACACATGCACACACACACCACACCCCACCCCTACACAAGCACATACACACACACACACAAACACATGCAGAGTGAGAGAGAGAAAAAGACAAGCTGTTGGTCTGGAGGCTACTAGGTATTTCATATCCTTACAAAACTGGATGCGCAATGAAAGACATACAGAGGACTACGGTACAATGCAAAAATCTCAAATCTACAGCAGTGGTTAATTAAAGGAGCATAAATGCAAACAAAAAAACAAAAAAAGACAGCGAGAGAGAGAAAGACAGTGAGGGAGAAGCACACAGTGGCTATGCGATAATAGTATTGCGGAAATGGGAGCGCAAACTGAATCGACATCAGGGCTCCCAGGGACCCCCACTTGGGAGTCTATGAAGTACCAAAATTCTAAAGGACCCTCTAAAAGTATGTGCAGGGGGTCCCAGGGATGCACTAGAAAAATTATTTTTAGCATTCGCAATGCCACTGGGACCCTCTATCCCGCCTCGTGGACCCTCTATTCTGTAAGTGAAGGAGTCCCTGGGACCCCTTGTTTTGCGGGACGATTGGGAGCCCTGAACATACACGGGAGATACTAACAACGCTTCGGACTCACCTCTACAGGAATGGACGAAGGAGCAGCGGCCATAACCACCACCTCCTCTTCCTTGGACTCCTCTTCCACCACCGTCTACACGCAGAGATAAAAACACAACCTCATATCAACTCTTCTTTCTGTCGCCATATACTTCTTCTCCCTCTTCTTCTTCGATCATTCAGACAGTTTCCTGTCAATTATGAGGAAGAGGTCAAGAAAGAAACGAAGGGGGCTGAATGCAAAATAACAGACAAATGAATTACCCTGGAAACTTCTTTTTCTTCTTCTTCGATCGTTCAGACAGTTTCCTGTCAATTATGAGTGCGGATGCGTCATGCTGCCGTTACGCGCCTAACTAAGAAATAGTTAGGCCCAGCAAGTCCGACTTCGGCTGAAGGAAATCTTTTTGAAAGAGTTTCTTGATAAAGAAAAAAACCGCAGGAGAATGAACCGGTAAGGCAGAAAGATAGTAGATGACAGTAAGCAAAGGGAAAAGGCAAAGTCACAGAGAGTGACAGATTAGAGGAAGTACAAGCACAGAACTTCCAGAAGGTGGGGGGACTATTTATACAAAAGACACTCCGGTATCCCATATTTCTTAGTTAGGCACATAATGGCAGCATGACGCATCTGCGCTCATAATTGACAGGAAACTCTCTGAGCGATCGAAGAAGAAGAAGAAGAAGAAGAAGAAGAAGAAGAAGAAGAAGAAGAAGAAGAAGAAGAAGAAGAAGAAGAAGAAGAAGAAGAAGAAGAAGAAGTAGTTTCCAGAGTAATTCGTTTGTCTGTTATTTGCAATCAGGCCCCTTCTTTTCTTTCTTGGCCTCTTCCTCTACGTGAAAATCCGACAATCTTTTTTACGTCCTCCAACCCGACACAGGCACATATTATGGGACAACTCTTCCTCCGTCATTATTAAAAAAAAAACCAAACAACAACAACAACAAAATCGTTCAAATGACCTAAACACAACATGGAAGTGCATGCATATGGATTACATGTTGTCATCAATTCCTTTCTTGATTTAATTAAGAATTTGAATGCCTTACTTTTACATGTACTATGGCAACCTAACGTTCCGGAAAAAAATAACAAACTCCATGAAGCTACCTTACAGCAATCACCCACCACCACCCACCCTCCACCCCCACAAAAAAAAACCCACCAACAAAAGACAACAACAAATCAAACAAACAAACAAAAACCCAAACCAGTCCAAATTCAGGCCAAAATTAGATGGACAAATAAACACATTGAATTTAACCAACACACACAAAAGCGACATTTCTTGGCAAAGGCTATTCATTACACAAAGATCATCCAAAATGAGGTCTTATAAGGGAGGGGTCTTATTAGGGAGGCAATGTTAATACTTACAAAGAAGGGCATTGTCTCAGAGAAGTAGGTCTTATGTGGGAGGGAGTCTTATAATGGGAGGTCTTATAAGGGAGGGATCTTATATAGGAGGTAATTTGAATACTTACAAAGAAGGGCAATGTCTCGGAGAAGTAGGTCTTATGTGGGAGGGAGTCTTATAATGGGAGGTCTTATAAGGGAGGTTCCACTGTATCAGCAAAGATGAAATCAGAAAGAAAAAAAAGATATGTGAGCACAGCTTAAGCTGCAGGCAATGGAAGGGAACTCACCTGGATGACTGTGGGAGGGGGGGAAGCTGGAATAGGCGGGGGGAGGTCGTCTGCTTCGGTGGCATCCCAGTCACTCCCATCATCCACCTGCCATACACATGCCGTTAAGTGCGCTTGGAATAATTAATAAAAAAATTTGTTTATAATAATAATGAACATTTATGGCGCTTAATAAATCCCTAAGCGTTTGCTATCGTAATATAAAAAGAATACAAAAAGAATGAAACAATAGATAACACACACATACACACATACTCACATTCACACATACTCACATTCACACACACATTTTTACACATGCATGCTCACCAACATCCCCCCCCCCCCTCCCCCCCAAACACACAGGGGCAAAACAGACACACACACACATGCCAACAATCATATTATAAATAGAACACAAAAAGAATGAAACAATAGATCACACACACACACACACACACACACACACTCTCTACTTAGAACCATTCTTCGTTTTTTTTATTTACCTGTTGATTTTGCTTGCCACACTAATCTCAAGGTTTCTCCATTTGTTTCATTCAACACTGTCCAGTCTTTGTCCACTAGACAGTGAGGCCCGGGTATCTTTTGCCTTTAGGCCAATGGCCAAGATTCAAAACTACCAGCAATGGGCTATTATAGAGCAACTTACTGTATTTTGCGGACTACAAGGCGCACCTGATTGTAAGGCGCACCCCCAAATTTTACACAAAATTCAGATTTTGTTATTATAGTTTATTACTATATTACCAATCACATTATAATGGTCTAGGAAAAAATTATCGCCTTCTAGTCCGTAAAATATGGTACCCTACGTTGCTGCTTTTTCTTCTTCTTAGCACAAGTTCTTCACTGTTTATTATTATAAGACAAAACTGATACCATTAGCTCTGCCTTGCGATAATAACACAAAAAAAGACTTCTGCGTAGCCCACAAAAATCAACCATTGTTTCCGGATGATACCTACCACCTTCAAATCTAACAAACACAGACATTGCTGAGGAATCTAGTCATATTACAACAGCACAGTGTGCGTGGATGTGCACGGATGAGTGATATCATACAGCAAGGGTATACATTTACACGTGTGTGCCTTTGTGTCCTTTGTTTTGCATGCAGAAATACACAATTGCGTCAAAGGCACGGCCGGACTATAAAAGAGGGGAGGCGCTGAGCGCGCGCCGCATTTGAATCACAGCTGGCAAGAGAGACGGTTCGCCCTTCCTTGTTCCCAGCAGCTGTTGTGACAGCCACCGCGAGGCAGAGCTTTTTTGGTGAGAACGACCCGATCCCTGGGATCGGTTGTTTTGCCTTTGAGCACTACACAGTGAAAATAGCATAATGTACTTGAGGGAAACAAGAATCAACACATATTAGACAGAGACTTCTTATTATCCGTTTCAGAAAGATTTTGATAAAGAATTTCTACACATCTGATTGAAATTTCTTCTTTCCTGTTTCTGCTAAGTTCTATCCTATTTTGCCTCACACGTCTGACAGAAATGTATTCCCTATTTCTGAAGAATTTTGATTAATACATTCCACCGTATTTTGTTCTTCTTGTTTGACCAAAAAATTACCCCCCCCCTGTCTAAAAGATATCAACAAACAGGCATATCACTGTAACATGTTCTACACATATATATCAGACAAAAGTTTATCTTCTACTTTTACAGACTTTTGACGAACAAATTTCAAAATACCTTGTTCCATTTCTTCAGTATGCCATGCTTGGGTTGCTGAGCTTGCTCCGACTTCACAGTGGAGTCCCAATCGCTGTCAGAGTTGGCACCAGAGGCGGCGGCACCACTAGTCTTTCCGGTGGCAGCCGGTTTTGCAGGCGATTTGGCCTCCGACGGCCCCTCACTCGCACTGAAATCGCTGATGTCGTCCACATCTGCCAGACCTAGGTCCTCCATGAAGGCTGGAAGCATGGAACGCATCATGTGCATTTTATTGTTCTTTTAGCCCTTTCTATTCCTCGTACAAACACTAAGACATATGGTGAACGTTCATTTTCTTTTAGTGCCCTTTCTTTCTGGAACACCCTACCATATGAACTTCGTTCTGCTAAATCTTTCAAATCTTTCAAAACCGCTCTTAAAACTCACCTCTTCCGGCAATACCTCTGATTTCTACCTTGTTCTGTTTCCTGCCGGAAAACTATGTTCCATACATTGTGTGTGTGTGTGCGTGCGCGTGTGTGTGTGTGTGTGAGTGTGTGTGGACGTGTGCGTGTGTGTGTGCATGCGTGTTGTGGCTGTGTGCATGTTTGTGATAGTTAATATTGTAGTAACTTATTTATGATCTATGCATGTATTTAAATAATTGTGAAGCGCCGTGAGCTCAAGAGAGAAAGGGAGCTCTATGACTGTTAGTTATCATTATTATTATTATCAATGCAAAATTTACACCATAGATTGTCTAGCATGAAAATGTATGCTATCAAGTATAATTTGTTTCACCCCTTGTGTTTTTGCTGTACTTTTGACGGAAAAGATACTCCATAGATAGTCTAGCATGAGACTATATATAAGAATTTGTTTTAGTTTTAATACAAAAGGTACACCATAGATTGCTGAAAAAGTCCTGACGATAGAATTGTATTAATTATGTGTATGTTTTCTGCAGTTTGGATGCAAAAGGTGCAGCACGGATTCCTTAATTTTCAATATTACTCAAATATTACCCCTGATCAACAGCTCGACAACATTCCCATAAAACAAAAATCTATCTTTACAGGTACTGTAAAGTACCTTGCACATGCCCACCCACCCTTTATCACAAACTGTACTGAAAATTAAGGGGTTGGCATTTAAAAGAACACAGCCATTTCCAATGGACAGTATTTCATGGAATTGTGATTTAGTCAGAAAACTATTTATCGAAAATATATACAAATATAAAAACAACTGAACACATTTCCCCCAGAGAGGGGCTATTTACATAAAAATGAATTATCTCACTTCACGGTCTAGATTAAATATAAAAAATATTTTAAAAAACGGATGGTAGTACAGGTGGGAAAATGGAAGCACAGGAAGATTGAAACACAAGCTCTAATCCCTCTGTGGAATCATACCTGCTTCAAAACCTTTCTGGTTCCAATAGAAATGGAAATACAGTGGAGAACTGATAACTCAAAAACACTGGATAACTGACAATAATTTTGGGTCCCAGTATAATAATCTCTATGTTGAAAAGTCTTTTCAACTCAAACTATTGGCTATCTCAAAATAAAATTGCAGTCCCTTCAATTTTGACTTAAGCGATTTTTATTGTAAAAGCAATGTCACACAGACAGAAAGACAGACACTGAGACAGACAGACACACATATGAGCATGTTCAAGCATGCAATGATCTTGTACATTGTTTTCAAAAATAAACATGTAAAGCAAATATGACAATAAAATATCCAATCTCCTTCAATATCCTATTTTATGTATAGTATAGTATAGTATAGTATAGTATAGTATAGTATAGTATAGTATAGTATAGCATAGTATAGCATAGTAGAGGGACTAGCTTCATCAGCCTAGGCCTCGCGGCCTATGAAGCGTCCCCTTCGTACTTTTCATACATATGGGTTGCGTTTGCATACTCATAATTTCCATTCAAATTTATTCATCATAATCATAAAATAGTTATTAAAATTTGGACAACTGTCTAAAAGATTTTTAAATATGTTAGTATTTTGTGCTTATTTCACTTGAACTGGAAGAGCATTCCAAACTTGTGCAATTCGGTTAGAAAGTGAGTTTTTTTCTTAAGTTAGTATTGCTGTGTCCCATTAAAATTTTAAATTCAAAATTCCTTCTCTTAATATAGTTAGATAATTGAAAGACGTTAGTAATATTTATGTTGTCAAGGCCATGAAAAATGTATTTTGTATTTCAAACTTGTAATTTTCATGAACACTTTCTTCCTCCCATCCAATACATCATTCCAAACACATAGAAAAATATCAATATCCTCTTAAACAAAAAAAGAAAGAAAGAAAAAGTGAATAGGTGAAAACAGTTTACATGCAGTCTAACAACTATACGTCAAAGAACACAAGAGCACCTACAAAAGAGAGAACCAACAAGCAGATACATGTCGCTTAGGCAGAGGGAAAGAGAAGTCTGAAATGATTGAATTTGTTAGGCCACAGGCCCATACAAATTGAGTGCACATAAACAGGGCTCCCAATCATCCCACAAAACAAGGGGTCCCAGGGACTCCTTCACTTAAAGTATAGAGGGTCATAGAGGTGCGATAGAGGGTCCCAGTGGCATTGCCAATGCTAAAAAGAATTTTTCTAGTGCATCCCTGGGACTCCCTGCACATTCTTTTAAAGAGTCCTTTAGAATGTTAGTACTTCATAGACCCTCAAATGGGGGGGGGGGGGGGGGGGGGGGGTGGGGGGGGGGGGGGGGGGTTCCATGGAACATAGAATTTAAGAGCACATAACATCATCATCAAAGCACATTGCTATTGTTCTTGGAGTGCATCACACAGAGAGAGAGAGAGAGAGAGAGAGAGAGAGAGAGAGAGAGAGAGAGAGAGAGAGAGAGAGAGAGAGAGAGAGAGAGAGAGAGAGAGAGAGAGAGGCACTGAGAAGAGATGAGACGAACAGAGAAAGAGAGAGTGAGGGAGGGAGGGAGAGAGGAGGGAGAAGAAAAGACCAGTCCTCTGGCCTTCCAGATTTTAATGCACCTCTTTTACTGCACCTCTTGTCCACTTATCTAGTCATAATACTACTCTGGGTCACAATTAACACTAACCAACACCGGACAGTTTCATTCATTCCTTACTAATAGAATAACAAATTTATGGAACAATTTATCATTTGATACCGTCAATGCACCTTCAGTAAATGCATTTAAAAATCGTATTGACAAAGAATTATCTAAACATACTTTTTCTACCAATTTGGATGTATATGAAAAACAAAGCTAAGTGTTAGTATACACTCAAGCCAAAATAAATCCACGGGCAAATAAAATATTGAAAAAACAATTGATATTTGATACAAAAACCACCACTAATGAGGGCAAAAGGCTTATAGCCTATAGCCTCATGTGATGTGATGTGAAGAGCATGTACAGAGCCCATACAAGTAAAACTTGAAGAAAAGAACAGCATTTTCATTAGGACTTAGAATGAGAAAGCAGAAAATGAGACTTTGAGAGAACCAGAGAGAGAGAGAGGGAGAGAGAGAGAGAGAGAGAGAGAGAGAGAGAGAGAGAGAGAGAGAGAGAGAGAGAGAGAGAGAGAGAGAGAGAGAGAGAGAGAGAGAGAGAGAGAGAGCGTAGAAAAAGAGACTTGGTGAGAACCAAAAGAGAAAGAGAGAGAGAGAGAGACAGAAGTGTGTGTGTGGGGGGGGGGGGGGGGGGGGGGGGGAGAGAAAAAATAATATTTTAAAAAAAAGAATAGAGAAAGATCAACTTTACAAAAATAGAAAACAAAAAAATAGAATGAAAAGGCCCCTCACTGCCACAAAGGGTTGTATTTGTTATCAATATTATTCAGAGTTACACCAAAATGTGGTAAGAATCACACCACCGTAACTCCTGGCCCACATTATGTGACTTTACGCTTCATGTCAGACCCCTTTATCTAGTAATAAGACTCAAACTGTGCAAAAACCTCCAAAGTCGGAGTGTGGCTGCCCACGTGGCGAGGTAATCAAAAACGGTCACACACATGATAATGTTCTCATCCCTAGCTGGTGCAATTGTACCACAGTGTTCAAGTGCTTCGGCTGTTGGGATGCTGCTGTTGTTTTCGTTCCCCAGCTTAAACGCTCTGGGGGCACACCCAGTGCCATGTGAACATTTCGCAAGGCCTTGGGTGGGAAGATAACGTATATGACTGCTTTTAAAGGCCCCCCGCCACATGGGTGGCCATACTCCGACTTCAGGGGAGGCTGTTGGGATGATCCCTGGAGTCATTAACTACAGGGTATGAGGGGGGTGGGGCGGGGGGGGGGGGTGTATCTGTCTACATGGCAGTAAAGGGATTGAAAGCTTAGACAGAATAATATATTTTTCAGCTATTTCTTCCTTTAAATGGTGCATGAACGTATAAAACACAGGGCTCTAAAGTTAGGAAGAATGAATATGTCAAAGTAAAACAAGTCCTCTTTCATACTTGCAGTTTTGCTACAGAGCTTAATCAATAAAAAATCAAAGAAAAAAAGTGTCATGCATGAGACAACCAGCATTAATTCTTCAATGGAATGAGTTTGATGGTGGCCTTAGAAGAGTAATTCCAGGTCTTAGATATAGTGAAAAGGAAAAGAAAGACTGTCTTTTGTGACAGCTGAATCAACCTTCCCCAAATTTATCAACTACTGTAATTTTCAGGCTATAAGGCGATATTTTTTTTCTAATTTCGACCTATGCGCCTAATAAACGAGGGTGCCCTATTAGTGAACAAAATCGTGAACAAATGATTGCCATACTCGGTACAGTCTACTGTGAGTCACAACATCGAAAGTGGTAATGAGTCACCGATATGACGAATACTCATGTTAAAATGCTTCAAAATCCCTATTATCATCCAAGATACTGTCCAACAGATGCCATAACCCTTCATTGGATGTAAAAAGCATTGTTGTAGAGCTTAAAATTCCATAATTCTACCAGTTTTCGCGAAGAAATGTCCAAACACAACAACCGGAAGTCGTAAAAACGGAAGTTCTATTATTTGAGAAGGGAGCCAACTCTCGTTTATATATGACAGCAGTAATGGCAGTCGGTAAGCGTTTACAGGACGTGTACGGGCTTCAAACTTCGACTTTCTTTTGCGAGGTTTGCATCGCCTTATAAACGAGGGCGCCTTTTACTTTAATTTGTTCAGATTTTTCTTGAAAATTTCCCTATTCTCCTTATACACAGCAGCGCCTAGTGATCCGAAAAATACAGTACTCACTAAATGCTATACATGCACTATTTACTATCTTCCACAATCTTTCTTCTTCTTCTTCTTCTTCTTCTGCGTTCCAAGGCCATATGGCCATAATGGGTAAGGTACGTATGTGTCCGGTTTTCAGTTTTGACTGGTCTCCCCGCTGTGTACAGCCGACACATTCCAATTTTGGAGCTCAATGGAGAAAAAAAAAATGTGTAAGATTTTTTGGGAAAAAAGGCAGGAGAATGGGCCAATAAGTCAGAAAGATAGTAGATGATAGAAAACAAAGGGAAAAGGCAGAGTCAAAGAGAGTGACAGATTAGAGGAAGTTACAAGCACAGAACTTCCAGAAAGGGGGGGAACTATTATACAAAAGACCCCCCGGTATCCCCACGGGGGGTCACAATCTTTATAATCATAGATTCAAGGATCTAAGAGAAATGATCTGTCAAACCAAGTGCCTTAATTACCAAGCAGTGAACTTTCAATGTGTCTACATTTCTCTCCAAATGTCTTACTCTATTTTTCGGACTATAAGGCGCACCTTACTATAAGGCATACTCCCAAAATTTTACACAAAAATTCAGATATTGTTATTACCGCATTTTTCGGACTATAAGGCGATACTTTTTCCCAAGACTCAGACCCCTGCGCCTTATAATGTGACTGATGAAATAGTAAGAAAATATAGTACCGAAACCTGAAATTTGGGTAAAATTTGGGGGGTGCGCTTATAGCAAAGATATTCTAAAAGGGTAAGATGGATTACTTAAAAGCTCGGCGAACCGGGCTGATAGAGTTATCGTTAGTGGGGACGTGTACACTATTCACAGTGGAGGCTATCCAAAAACTCGGACTGGAACTTGAACGGAGAATTCAACTGGCCTATCGATGTGTAAAATGTGTCCTGTTTAAAAGGGACATAACCAGTGTTTCTGTCCTCACTACTCATATAGGGAAAAGAGACCGGATGTTTATCTTCCCCTGTACAGTCTTTGCTTATAGTCAGAAAAATACAGTATCTTTTCTTAGTATGTTATCAGCCAGATTATAAGGCGCAGGGGTCTCAGTCTGGGGGAAAAGTATCACCTTATAGTGTATGTCCGAAACATATGGTACTCTATCTTGACTTTTTTTTTTGTTCACTATCTTTCACAAGTGATATATGATGGAGAGAAAAACAACAATAACCAAGAAGATGCATGATACTAAGTGATGATATTAATCTGTTAAGAAAATTAGTAAGATCAAAGACCGCACACCGCAAACACACACACACTAAACCAAGATGTTCATACGAAACCCACTCCACTTCTAGCACACTAGTAGTTAGGAAACACACCAGGGCCTGTATTCACATTGAGATAGTATGAGACTTAGCATGATGCTAACTGAGAAGCTCTTCCAATGTCCCATAGGATTTAATAGGACTTTTGGAAGAGCTTCTAAGTTAGCATGATGCTAAGTCTCATGCTATCTCAACGTGAATACAGGCCCAGCTCTCTATGAGCTAAAGTCAGAACATACCTGTCTTGTTGGATCCTGCTGAATCATATTAAACATAATTTTCAATACTGTTATGTGTAAAGCGCCCTGTAGCCTACATAGTAGGATGGGCGCTATATACATTTTCATTATCATTATTATTAAAAACACGCATCATGAACATCATTATTAAAAGTATAAGGGGTGGGGGGCATTAACTCTGCACACAAACCACGTTAAAGAAGAAAAGTACAAACAAAAAGAAAACAAGACAACTCCCAACTGTTACATTTTTTTTTCCTTGCAAGTTGAAATGTCAATGAAAATCAACGCCCCCCCTTTTTTTTAGCAAATAAAGTTTAAGAAAAAAAATAACCACAACAAGAACAAAACAAAAAACCCAGCAATGACAGGATCAACAACACAGGGCTTCGTTAAATCACAAGGGATCAACATAGGATTTTCACAACAAGATGGGATCAACACAGAATTTTATCATCATCACAAGACTTGTACAGAATGTTAGAATACCCTTCAAAAGTATCAACGCTATTGCCTTGAAAGGAAAATCAAAGTACAGTGGAACCTCCCTTATAAGACCTCCCACTATAAGACTCCCTCCCACATAAGACCTACTTCTCTGAGCAGGGTTCGTACAGATCTGTGTCCAAAAAATTCCAGGACTATTCCAGGACCAGTTTACTAAATTTCAAGGACTCAATCTGGCATACTGGTCAATGTCGGTTTCGTTCCCGCCTAAGTTGCTTGTGCTTCTGGCCTTGACAATGGCTTTTTACAGCACTCTCGTCCATGCTGGTGATGTCAAAGTTCTTTTTGCACACTGTGCAGCTAGCTTTCAGTTTTTAACTATCTGTTGACGGAGCTAACCAGCTCTGATATCTTTTTGGGGGGCAGCCAAACATCGTTGAAAATGCAGTCTCCATTTTGTTGGAAAACGGAAGTACGGTAAAGGGAAGTAACTTCAGCGGCAGACAACTCGCGCAAATGTCGTCTGCTATGATCGCGATATCGGTATGACCTTAAAAGGTTTTTTTATATTTATTATTTGAATTTAGTTTTAACCTTCAATTATTTTTTGTGGAGGAGAGATTTTGACTTTGATGGATTGAGATTAAGGACGTGGTCAGACGATTTTGAAAATTCCAGGACTTTTCCAGGAGTCTTGGGGCCTTTGCTGTTTTTCAAGCACTTTTCAAGCCCTGGAAAAGGCCATGTCAATTTTCAAGTACTTTTCAAGGTTTCAAGGACCCTGTACGAACCCTGTCTGAGACATTGCCCTTCTTTGTAAGTATTAAAATTACCTCCCTTATAAGACACCTCCCTTATTATAAGACCTCATTTGGGATGATTTTTGAAGGTCTTTTAAGGGAGATTCCACTGTACCACTGATAGGACTCAAAAATCAAACCATAGGAAAACGAGGGGGGGGGAAGGGATAATGAGAAGATGGGGTGGATGAGAAGGGGGATTATAAAGACGTGGGTGCAACTACATAAAATGAAAAAAACCCTGAAAGGCCGGGGTCCAGGGGCAATGTCCCCCTGCAGCTGAAGCAAAAATTGATTTACGAAGGTATTTTAGTCTGGTTTTTTTCCCTCAGAATTTATACAAACGCTTATTTTAAAGTGTTTAAAAAAATACAGTAGACACACAAAGATCTTATTTGACAAATTTAACCCTTTCACCGCCAAAGTCATATTTTAGCACCACAATGTCACTAAAAGGCATCAAATTGGGGTCAATTATCCAAAGACCCTATTGTCTTAGTTTGGGGAAGTAAGGATAGACATTATTTTGTATATGTCACAGAAGAATCCCCAATACTGCAGATGGATTTTGTTCTCTACCCAGGTAAATTTGATGGAATGTTTGGCTGAAATATGGCTGGCGGTGAAAGGGTTTAAAAAAAAAAGAACTTCCTTTTCTGGTCAAATTCAAAAACAGGAAATCCTTGCATACCAGAAAAAAAGTTGCACCCATGTATAATAAAAGGGGAAACAATACCATGCAACAGGAAGAAACAATGAACCAAGACAAAAGTAACAGTAACTGCGTTACCTTGCTGTTGCTCTGCCGAAAACTTCAGCGCACCATTAGCCGGAGTAGCTGACGGTATGTACCCCTCGGGACTTCCCCCTGGCTGTAACGCATTGCATAAAAACCCCATACGAAATGACCGAAATCAAAAGAGTCAAGTCACCGCTAACCCTTTCAAGACGTCGCTGCCTGAGACTTCTTCTTCTTCTTCTTCTGCGTTCCCAGGCCGTATGGCTATAATGGGTAAGGTACGTATGTGTCCGTTTTTCAGTTTTCACTGGTCTCCCTGCTGCGTACAGCCGACACATTCTGATTTCGGAGGAGCTCAAAGGAGAAAAATGATCTGGAAGATTTTTTTTTTTAACTCTTCTACTGCCGTCGGCGGGTAAACTCGCCGAGTCAGACTTTACTGTTGCAAGCCGTGGGCGAGTTTGACCGCCAGCAACTTTGGGAAACCCGGTGTCCCCCTTTGCGCTATTTATATCAAGTGACATCACATCCTTTACTTCCGTGACATGCGCAGTTCGCTCAGGGAAAGCCCAATCTTCCGCCATCTTCATTTGTAGGCTAAATTTTGTAATTTTCAATCGATTTTCATTACGTTTTCGGCAATGGAACCTGACAACTTTTGGCGTGAACCTCTACAAGATGGCGATAGTGCCGACGAAGCATTTACTGTGGCAAAAGTGGCAGAATCTGAACTTAGGCGAATCAAAAAGAGCATCGAAAGTGTTGAAACGATCTTGGGTTTGCAGCAGATCGACACAGGTAAATTTAGTGATGATTCGAGCGAATATTTTTTTTAATGAACTTTTAAAGTGAGTGTGTGCGAAAATCAGTGCAGCGGCAAAAATTACTTGGTGCGCAACGGTAAACAGTCTAAGTAATACTTGGTAGTAGAAGAGTTAAAGGCAGGAGAATGGGGCCAATAAATCAGAAAGATAGTAGCTGATAGAAAGCGAAAGGAAAAGAAGTCAAAGAGTGACAGATTAGAGGAAGTTACAAGCACAGAACTTCCAGAAGGTGAGGGAACTATTTATACAAGACCACCACCCGGTGGGGGGGGGGGGGGGCTGCCTGAGACAAACGTCATTACTGGCCTGGGGTTGCCTGCCCAAAAAATTATATATTAAAAAAAAAAAAATGTAACAACAAAACTCGCCACTGTCTGTGATTCAATTTTTGACAGAATTACTGGTTGATCCAAGTTTGATTTTCAATTTGAAATTGTGGTTACTTGCATTGAGACCTGATTCATTAGTCTTCTTAGTCCGGCATGGGAATTAGAGAAGACCAAAAAGACTGAAAATTGGGGTCTGGAAGCAGGCATAGGAACAAGGAATAAAAAACAACAACTGAAAACCGTGTGTGTTGGGATACAGCCCCCAGAAAATGAAGCTTCTTCTGTTATCTAAGCCTTAAAAAGCAGTATTAGAGATAAGACTGATATATCTAGTTCATTTTGCATTCATTTATAACCAATAACTTAAGTTTTACTCATTGGGTTTCTTTTTTTTATTTTATAAATGTCCTCTTGGACCATCAAAAAAGCTGAAACTTGCAAAAAAAGACTGAAGAGGACCATCAAAAAAGCTGAAATCAGCCAAAAGACTGACAATTCCCATGCCTGTTAGTACTGCTCCCCTAGTAACACAACACGGCCTTCCAGGGCAGGAGCAGGGCTGCTCTTGTGTTGATAGGGCAGGCGTGGCTGGTGCATCTCTGGGTCCCATCAGCACCTTCGGGTGTTTCTTTTTCATTTGTATTAAGTCTCACTCATTTGTTTTCATTGAGACTTAATTGCTATAATTATTATTTTTTAATGTTTAAATTCATTGATATTTGTCTTCATGTCTATTCTTTTATTCATGTCTTGTCTTTAATGTGTATGTTTATTTGTATGTTAGTGTTTAGGCCTTAGTTCAGCGCTTAGAGCTCCATGCAAAGGGAGTTAAGCGCTCTATAAATAACCAATATTATTATTATTATTCATGAAAACTTATTGGATCATTTTCTGCTGCTCACGCGCTGCCAATTCTTGGACATTTTTAACATTAAACATTATAATTCTAGATAACACACACACACACGCACACGCACACACACACACATACATGCACATCTTCAACCCATCTCAAAACAATCCCAATCCAAATGAAAAGCATAAAAAAAGAACAAACCATCACACACACACACCTTCACACATGTACATACACAAGAGTACAATCAAAACCACAAAAACAACTCGACACAGAACACACACAAACTCCTACCTACACACAAACACTGAGTACAATCACAACCACAAAAACAACTCGACACAGAAACACACATACACTGAGTATAATGACAACCGTAAAAACAACTTGACACAGAACACACACAAACACTGAATACAATCACAACCATAAAAACAACTCGACACAGAACACACACAAACTCCTACCAACACACATACACTGAGTAAAATCACAACCACAAAAACAACTCAACACAGCACACGCACACAAACTCCTACCTTCACCCACACACGCCACAATCAAAACCATCAAATACCAAAAAGACACACACACACACAAAATCATCCCCAATTCCGAAGATCCGTTTTCTAAAGTGAACCGTAACCCCACAACTCCTATCTGTTTAACTCTTTTCTCTTCACACTACACACAGAATTGTTGACGCCTCTTGCCCTGTTATTACCTCCACCTTTCTGGCATTCCTACAGCACCCACCTGCAATCAGGATCGTTTCACCCTATAATTTCCTCGTCTCGGGTTACCTCTGTAGAGTGGCACAGAGGTAATCAGTTGTTCGCCTTGTGTCAAGTAAACCCCGAGTTCGAACCTGGGTACGGGGGATTTTTCCTCTCACTTTGCACTAGGCCTTATACGGTCTGAACGTGGAGTCTTTCGGATGAGAAACGATAAACCGAGGTCCCGTGTGCCCATGCACTTAGCACACGTTAATCCCAGTGGCAACGAAAAAGTTGTCATTTGGTCAAAATGTACCTCCCAACACCCTTCCTTCCTCATCAGTCACAAAAAAAATCGCATGCAAAAACAAAAAGTGGGTGGCGCGCCTCTGGCTGTGACGCGCTCTCCAGGTGGGAGCAACCCAAATTTTTTAAAAAGCAACAATTTTTTTAGTTTATACCCCCTTTGTATGGAAATGAATGGATTTTCAAAAAACTAAATACTGATTAAACTGAAGAGAATCTTTTACTTGAGGGAAATCCATAAAGCAATGATGCATATGAAAAACAATCTAAGCCTTTGTGTCTTTTTCATCGCTCCTATATAATTATTCTCAAATCTTTTATACTTATTCCTAAGGAGGGTATCTCAAATGCATTATGAAAAACAATGACAAGCGCCTAGTTTGAAGTGAGTGCACTGACACACACTGTATAATATCACAAGCACAGACACTTCACAAATGTATAGGCTGCAAACAATAATCTCTCTTCTGTCCATGACCCAGCTGCATGAAAGGGACATTAAGCGTCAAACTGACCATTCTAAGAAAATTATACACTTGAAAACGTCAGACAATTCTCTTTCTAATGATACAAGAACCATTCTTGTATCTTTTTCCGTTCCTGAGTTTTGAGCATTTAAAGTTAGTAGGGTGAGCGTTGGTCATTTTGAGAAAACACAGTCTAAAGTCTAGCCTAGCTGAAGAAAATGCATTGACCTACTCGTTTGAAAACACTTACAAGACATTTTAGAGACAATATTAAAGATTGTTCTTTATAAATATGAAAGATAATATGTTAGAGAACACAAAAATACCCATAACTCAAAATTGACAAAAAATTAGATTTTTGACTTTGCAGGCCTGTTGTGAGAAACTAGTCCAGCGACTTAATGTCCTTTTCGTGGTACTGGGTCATATATGGAAATTATAATGAGAGACAAAAAGCAAGAAGATAGCATGTTTACACTGTTGACTGCACTCACCGGTGTGTCTGGGATGATGTGGTAGGGGTCTGATTCCCCCTCAGATTCCGTGGCAGTCTGCACTCATACCAAAGCAAAAGAAAACCTTTAAGTTTATGGCTATAGGGTGGTTTTCTTATACTTACAGTAAACAAACAAATGCCAACTGGCAACATTTTTCCATTGCTAATATGGCTAATATGGCTTGCCAATGTTTTTATTTGGTCTTTAAGAACACTTAGAAGGGACGAGGAGACAAGCAAAAAATAACGTACACACAGTGATTGCATTAACTGGTAATTATCAGTAAAATATTGATTGCAAAACCAAAATATTGAGAACAAAAATGATGTGTATGTCTTAAGGACAGTTTTTGGTTGCTAGGACTGATATGTGGCTTTAACAGAGGCTTGATATTGTGTGTTTCTGTATTTTTCACTGGTTTTTGTTTCCTTTGGGACTGGTTTTAGTACTGGTTGTTGGGGGGAGTTCGCTGATGGGACTGGTGTTCAAAATTCCAAACGCAATCACTGGACTACAACCTACATAAAATTGTCACAAAGTTGTTTTACTCGCTGTCATTCGTGCTTATTCTGCTTATTCTGCAATAAAAAGAAAAGAAAAAAAAGAAAAAAAAGTGAGTCGGCCTATACACTACAAGCCATCCCTCAAAATATCGTACACTTCAGACAGTTCTTTGCTGTCTGTAAAGGACCACACACATGACACATCGAAGAACTTTTCTCTTAAGCAAACAAATACAAAGTGAAACCCATTCCTACATCACTCACAATATCGTGAGACAGTTCTTTTCTGTCTTTTAAGGACACACGCACGACACAACGAAAAACTGTTCTCTCAAGCAAACAAATTCAAAGTGAAACCCATTCCTACAACATGGCACGATCACTCAAAATATCATACACTTCAAACAGTTCTTTGCTGTCTTTTAAGGATCACACGCACGGCACGACGAAGCACTTTTCTCTCAAGCAAACCAATACAAAGTGAAACCCATTCCTACAACATGACATGGCCACTCAAAATATCATACACTTTAGACGTTCTTTGCTGTCTTTTAAAGACCACACGCACGGCACGACGAAGCACTTTTCTCTCAAGCAAACCAATACAAAGTGAAACCCATTCTTACAACATCACTCGCAGTATCGTAAACTTCAGACAGTTCTTTGCTGTCTTTTAAGGACCACACGCATGACACAACGAAGCACTTTTTACTCAAGCAAACACATTCAAAGTGAAACCCATTCCTCCAACAACACCACACAGCTACTCACAATGTCGTGCACTTCGGACAGCTCCTTGTCTCCCTTGAAGGACACACGCACGGCGCTGCGGCGCGGGGACACCGGGGAGTCGGCGCCGGCCCAGGAGTCGTCCTGAGAGACGTCAGACTGGTAGGACTTAGAGGAGGACCGCTTGGGCGTGATGCCCGCCCCACCACCCCCTCCTGCACCCCACGAGGAGGCCTCCTCCTTGGCACCATCGCCCATCTGAGCAGCTTCTGTGTGTGCCAATGCATGCATTTATACATATCGTCGGTGAAATTAACAAAAATTGTATCTCAATTTTGGAAGTTTTGAGAAAAATGAAAACAAATGTTTTAAAAATTAACCGCGTTGACCACAATTGATTAACTATGATGAATATGTTGTTCAAGACATTGTGAGTTTAGTTCTGCATTTTGTTAAAATTACTTTTAATTTAAAAAAAAAACCATTTCAGACTTGACAAGAACGAAGATACGAGGCTTTTGTCCTTAACTAGATCTGAATTTGGGACTTACGAGTTTTTCTTCTATTTTCACAACCTCATTTACCCCAGATAAAAAGTCGTTAGAGATACGAGCTTTTGGTGGAAGGTGGCGGGAAAAATTAGAGAGCTGACTATGTATTTAACTCAAACCCCCCCAAAATCAAGATACAAGGTTTTTGAATTTCACCGACAATATGGCTTCATTATCGGGTGTACATGCAAATGCACATACAGTGGGTTCCAACTAACTCAAATATACATGTACCACACAAAAAAAGAGATAATTCACATGTCGTGTGTCCCAATTTAATTTTCCCTTCACTCTCTTTGACCCTTTGCTTACTGTCATCTACTATATTCCTGCCTTACCGGTCCATTCTCCTGCCTTTTTTCAAGAAACACTTTCAAAAAGATTTCCTCCAGCCAAAGTCGGACTTGCTGGGCCTAACTATTTCTTAGTTAGGCGCATAATGGCAGCATGATGCATCTCCGCTCATAATTGACAGGGAACTGTCTGAGCAATCGAAGAAGAAGAAGAAGACATGTTGTGCGTCCGAATTTAATCCTTCTTTCACTCTCTTTGACTCTGCCTTTTCCCTTTGCTCACTGTCATCTACTATCATTCTGCCTAACTACTGGTCCATTCTCCTGCCTTTGTTCAAGAAACACTCACAAAGATTTTCTCCAGTCGAAGACGGACATGCTGGGCCTAACTATTTCTTTTAGGTGCATAACGGCAGCATGATGCATCAGCACTCATACTTGACAGGAAACAGAGCGATCGATGATGAAGAAGAAGAAGAAGAAGAAGATGACGATAACAAAAAAAATGTCATCTTAAAATGTCGGCTACCTCAAAATATAATGTCTGTCCTTTTAATTTCGATCTTCACTGTATTTACTGGTACAACCACACATACATCAATGCAAAACAAAAAAAAAGAAACAGGCATAAACAAGTGCACCATGCAAGCTCTCACACAAAACACACTTTTACTACTGATATTACGCATAATTTGATAAAAACACACACACACACACACACAATGTGCATGGGCTTACACATGTGCACACACACAAACACACATTTTTAACTCATTCGCATCACAATGATTTTGAATTATTAAAAAAACTCACAAATCACTCCAGCCATACACACACAAACAAAACATACATAAACAAAAGGAGAAATGAAAGAAGATTACAGGTTTTTACTTCAGGTTTAGACATAGGGAAGTGGTAGATCAGACTTTTTTATATATAGACTTTATATAGAAAAAATCTCTACAGCAATTGGTTTCCCCAGATCAAACCACTATAAACGCATAGTAAGAGGCTAAAGTGTGGTCTAAGGAGTGTGGTGTGCACACAGATTTACTTCCCTTGAAACAAATTCATCAAATTGATAGCTTTATATTAATTCCGGCCATATATGGGTGGAATGACTTGAATGAGTTAAGAAACAAATGTGATCTTACCAAATATGCCTGGCATCTTATTGTCAGGGAATCCTCCGACAAACTTTTTTTTGTTGTTTGTCCTGTCAAAGTTTTAGTTCACTAAATAAAACAATTTTCTCACCTCCATCGTCGCTCTCTGAGGGGAGGTGACCCACCAGTTTTGCCAGGTTGACTTTGGCGGCTCCTGCCCCCTGAATAACACACAGGCTAAATAAAGTAACCACACTGAGCATTGCAGCACATTATTTTGTTCACACTACAGCCATGCACCTAGTGTTATCAGGGGTACTCAATAAATTTCGCAATGTGGAGATTATGGCGCCCCTATTATTGTATGAGGGGTTGTACAGTGGAATCCGCTTAATCGGCCACTTTTGGGACCAGGAAAAATATGGCCGTTAAAGCGAATCGGCCGATAAAACGAACATCGAGATACTGTATGACGCAATTTATGCAAGTCAAAAGCAATGACATCAAAATTAAATGTTGCACCTTTTCCATTTTTGTGATCGTGTGTGTGTGTGTGGAGTGTGTGTGTGTGTGTGTGTGTGTGTGTGTGTGTGTGTTGTGTGGCTGTGTGTGTGTGTTTATTATCCTACACTTGACAGAAGCACCAGTAAAAGACTAACCATTTTGTTTTCTTGAGTGATTTTAATGCCATGCAGGGTCTTTCATTTGACAACAGGTTCACCTTCCAACTTCACACTCAACCATGTAAACGTCAAAAGCGTGTTGTCAGTTTGTCTGCCTCTGTTGTTCTCCCTCTCAAAAAGGGGTAAAGAGGAAAAATTTTGGCCAATAAAGCGAAATGGAAGATTTCATGGCCGTAAAACGAACATCCTTCCAGAGGAAATTGGCCGATTAAGTTTGGCCGATTAACCGATGGCCAATTAAACGGATTCCACTGTACTCACTAAGTTTTTCAATGTGGAGATTATCATAACCCTAAGGCCGTGTACACACATAAGCGGATATTCCATTCGTGCGCAATCCATAAATAAGTGAAACAAAGAAGGGAAAAGATTTGCGCACGTGTCCGAATTTCCCCATTTTGCATAAACTTTTATCCTTCTTTCTTCCACTTATTTAGGGTTTTCCGGACGGAACTTGCGCGTCTAATGTGAAACCAGCCTTATGCATGTGGGGTGCTCAATATGTTTGAAATGTGGAGAGTGTGGTCAAATCACAAACATTCAAATGATGACACGAGATAAAAAAAACATTGCTGTAATATTTATGTCATAAGTTTTGATTATTATCCACCTGGACGAAACCACTATGGCAAAGTGAAATGTATACCAAAATGAACGTTCATTTCCCAAGATGTGAAAATCTCAATTATGCACAGATTTTTCTTTTATCTATGAACTTTTACAACTATATTAAAAGAAAAACATTGAAATAAAGATATCAAATGACAGGAAATTCCCTTTGAGACCTTGCCTGTCGGAAATAATAGTTTATAACTTTTTATCAGTTTATAACTGATTCACAGATTTTCAATTTGGCAGAACAACATTAGATGAGAGTGACGTTAGTACATTTTTTTAAATGACTGTTGTAACAGTAAAAAAAACATATCCAGTTGAAAATTTCTTATTGAAAATGATCACTGGATAAGTGCTGATAATCCGTAGAACATTAAGACTGGGCACACGCACACAAACAGAGAGAGAGAGAGAGAGAGAGATAGAGAGAGAGAGAGAGAGAGAGAGAGAGAGAGAGAGAGAGAGAGAGAGAGAGAGAGAGAGAGAGAGAGAGAGAGAGAGAGAGAGAGAGAGAGAGAGAGAGAGAGAGAGAGAGAGAGAGAGAGAGAGAGAGAGAGAGAGAGAGAGAGAGAGAGAGAGAGAGAGAGAGAGAGAGAGAGAGAGAGAGAGAGAGAGAGAGAGAGAGAGAGAGAGAGAGAGAGAGAGAGAGAGAGAGAGAGAGAGAGAGAGAGAGAGAGAGAGAGAGAGAGAGAGAGAGAGAGGAGAGAGAGAGAGAGAGAGAGAGAGAGAGAGAGAGAGAGAGAGAGAGAGAGAGAGAGAGAGAGAGAGAGAGAGAGAGAGAGAGAGAGAGAGAGAGAGAGAGAGAGAGAGAGAGAGAGAGAGAGAGAGAGAGAGAGAGAGAGAGAGAGAGAGAGAGAGAGAGAGAGAGAGAGAATGAGAGAGAGAGAGAGAGAGAGAGAATGAGAGAGAATGAGAGAGATGAGAGAGAGAGAGAGAGAGAGAGAGAGAGAAACAGAGACGATGAGAGAGAGAGAGAGAGAGAGAGAGAGAGAAGAGAGAGAGAGAGAGAGAGAGAGAGAGAGAGAGAGGAGAGAGAGAGAGAGAGAGAGAGAGAGAGAGAGAGAGAGAGAGAGAGAGAGAGAGAGAGAGAAACAGAGACGAATGAGAGAGAGAATAACAACAACAAACTAACTTCAGGTGGGTTTTTTTAATGGAAAAACAAAATAATGTAAATTTTTTTTAAAAAATACAATGACACACATACACATATTTTAACGCTTTTTGTTGATGAATATGCAAATATTGAATAAGGAATAAAAGTGACGTGGCTGATCAACATTTAAATACTATCTATTTTTGAGACAGAACAGAAACCAAAAAAAGACTGTTATCTTAATTTTCAAAGTTCCTCTAAAAAGCATTGCTTTCAATGTAATACACCCGCATTTTTAGTATTTATATTAGGCATCCTTAATAACAAAAGAAAGAGCTACGAGATGATGTTAAAGACACACTGACCCACCATGATTAAGTCCCTTGTTTTTTTCTGGGTAGCTGTGACCCACATACAAATGCCCCCAACTTCAAATTGAGGCTGCTCTTTAAAATGATGTGTCATTTTGAATTTGGGGACATTTGTATGGGAGTCAAACCTGGTCAAAACAAGATTTCTTACCAGCTATAAGAGGAAAAACCTGTGAAACCTGTGATTTTGACACATGATCTGGTGGGTCTTTAAGATTCACTGTGTTAGTAAAGAGTATACACTGACCACTACAGTACAAATCAAATTGGAGAAAAAAAGTTCCATGTACACAAGCAAGAAAAGAACTTCCCCCTCCCCCCCCCCCCTCTCTGCACAAAGGACCCCCCCCCCCCTATTTTCCCCCCCCCCATTTCCCTGGTACCCCCCAATGAACATACCGTATTTTACGGACTATAAGGCGATACTTTTTTTCCCCCAGACTGAGACCCCTGCGCCTTATAATGTGACTAATAATATGGTAAGAAAATAAAGTAATAAAGTCTTATAATATGACTAATAATATAGTAAGAAAATAGAGTAAAAAAAGTCTGAATTTTGTGTTAAATTTGGGGGCTGCGCCTTAAAATACGGCAATTGTTTGATTTCTTTTACTTTCTTGAAAAATAAACAGGTACGCTGCGTTTGAAGAAACATGTAATTCTTTCGCATTTTTGGGGGAAGTGAGCATAACATTACCACTCACCGATACCAACACACATATATGTATTTAAGCAAAATCTCCATGTATATATTCAATTTGGAGGTGAGCATAACACGAGCACACACCGATACCTACACACATGCATTTAACCCCTTCGCTGCCGCCTACTATTTGCGCATGCGCCGCCGGCTTGCCGCGCAATTTTTGAACGCGGCAATATCGCTACTTAGCGGCGACGTATATATACGTCGGTGGCAAGTACTGAAGCGCTATAGAGGACGTATAAATACGTCGTGGGCAGCGAAGAGGTTAAGCACAATCTCCATATATATTCAATTTGGAAGTGAGTACAACACGAGAACACACCGATACCTACACACACGCATTTCAGCACAATCTCTATATTCAACGCACACACAGGAAATCCACAAAACTTTACTGTGAGAGGTACATTCTATAGGGGATAAAACAACAACAAAATAACCCATAACCATACAGACCTCCAATACTGCATTTTTTTTAAACACAAGGCAAAAATATTAATACAGTCAAGTTTCCTACTGGGATACCGAGGGGTGTACAAATAGTTCCCCCATTTTCTGGAAGTTCTGTGCTTGTAACTTCCTCTAATCTGTCACTCGTTTTGACTCTGCCTTTTCCCTTTGCTTTCTCTCATCTACTATCTGTCTGACTTATTGGCCCATTCTCCTTCCTTTAAAAACCCCAAACAATGTTCCAAATAATTTTGTCCTTTGAACTCCCCCAGAAATCAGAATGTGTCAGCTGAATGCAGTGGGGAGACCAGTGAAAACTGAAAACCAGACACATGCATACCTCACCCAAAATGGCCTTTATAATGGGCTGGGAACGCAGAAGAAGAAGAAATACAGTCACTGAAAACCCATCTGACGCCGCTTACTACATACTTTCTTTATATATCGCAAACACAAAGTACACAGACCTGTTTACCCCTATTTTGCAAAGTTGTAATTTCTGAGAAAAAAACACACCCGTAATTCTGAGAGAAAAAAACTGTAATCCAACGTGTGACCAATGAACGTCGATATCGTACTGACCTGAGTGTGCAATACTAATGTCCGTCGAGCAGTAGACACAGAACACATGCTCGTCACCTAGTGCTGAACCTGGAATTTTGAGGTAACTTTCCCGGAATTTCTGTGCCACTTTTGATGTCTTTTCTTTTGATTTTCGACCAGAAGATACAGAAGCTTCGGAATGCACTCGCTTGGACGCCATTTTTAAACAGAAAAGGAAATGGCGCAAAATGACTTTTCACCGCATCGTTTCAAAAGCTTCACTTACCGACGCAACTGTATTTTTTTTTATTTAGGACTTTTTTCCCCCCGTATTTTTTTTCCGTAGCCGTAATTTGACTTTTCCCCCATAAAAATTACGGCAAAATCGGGATGGTAAACAGGTCTGAGTGCACATCGATTAAGCTACCACCAAAAAGGAGAAAGAGCAACAACAACAACCAAGCCATGAAAAATCACACATAAAAAACCCCAACCTCGTCCTCTGACATGGGCTCATCATTCTTAGTTGGTGAGTCATCCTTTCAACGCAGCACAAAAACAAAAGGAAAATAGAGAGAAACCACACAATCACCATCGACGGATGAACAATATTGCAGTGAAACTCGTATCACTTTCAAGTTACAACACATGAACAAGATATCGACAAAGGAAAGACAAATGTAGAAACGAACCGACAGACACTAACGATTCCATTAATAAGCCCCCTTCTTGGACAGACTGAGGCTAGCTAATAATGTAGAGAAGCAATGTACGTCACTAACAACAAATGAGCAATTATCAATCAATCAATCAATCAATTTATTAACAACAACAACAACATACAGTATTCATACGGCGCTGAATCTTGATATAAATCAAATCAAAGCGCATGCACACGTTATCATTCATAACGCATTCAAACAAAAACGCAATACACAGCAACACACACGGATGACATAAATGGAATACAACAGAAACAGACCTAATGGCAAGAAAGAGAAGAGAAAGAGAGCGGAGCTTTAATGATGAGGGAAATTTATTAGCTTCAAATAAGAAGAATTCAGCTTGTGCGGGGAGGGGGGGGGGGGGGGGGGAACACATCACATATAAAGTAACGCAAACATTAACAGCATACAAGATGAGAAAATACTCTTTAAACAAGCCACATCCAATTACGTAAACAAAGTCAATACATCAACGAAAAGACGAACAGTAAAACCAACAAGGTGAAACAGGAACGACATATGGCCATATTACGATTTTTCACTGGAGGACACATATCATTTCGGAGGAGAAAAGAAAAAATTATTTGGAAGATTTTTTTTTTTTAAAGGCAGGAGGCCAATAAGTCAGAAAGATAGACGATAGAAAGCAAAAGGAAAAGGCAGTCAAAGAGAGTGGCAGATTAGAGGAAATTATAAACACAGAACTTCCAGAAGGTTGGGGAACTAGTATTACGAAAGACACACACACACACCCATTGGTATCCCCACAGGAAGTACATGTGAACAATATTGTCGATGAACACATATGCCAAAAATGGAAGACAAATATGACCAGCCGAAGATGGACAATACAGACAAAGCACATGTAGCACCAATGAAATGTAAGCAACAATAAAGACAGAACAATTTAACCCTTTCACTGCCTGCCCCGTGTCTACTACAGGGTGTATGATGTCATTGACGATGTCATAACTTTTGATGTCATAGCCAAGGAATGATAGTTTTTATTTTAGACAAGTCAGGAAAAATACATATCTAGACCATCTTCTGAGATTGAGTCTAACAGGTCTCTTTTAAATTTTTATAAGAAAATCGATAGTTTGTCAGTTTTCCAATGGCAAAGAATGGGTTAAAACTGAAGACAAATAAACAATCAAGGTGACGACCACATAATGCAAACTATGTGGATGCAAACATTTAACCCTTTCACCACCAACGTCGCATTTTTGCACCACAATGATTTAACACCCATGTCACTAAAAGGCATCAAATCAGACTTTCTGTTATCCAAAGAGGTAAGGATAGGTCTCTTAACCCTTTCACCACCAGGTAATAATAGCCCTTAAAAATTTTAAATTTACCTGGGTACAGAGGAAAATCCAATCTGCAGTGTTGGGGATTTTCTCTGACCCAGGTAAGTTAATGTCTATTTTTTTCTGAAAACTATGACTGGGGTCTTTGGATAAAGGGACCCAATTTTTTTTTTGGACATAGTGTTAAATCACTGCGGTGCTAAAATGAGACTTTGGCGGTGAAAGGGTTAAATATGTCACAGAGGAATCCCCGATATTACAGACAGATTTTTGTCTCTACCCAGGTAAGTTTAATGGAAATTTATAGCTGAAAAATGGCTGGTGGTGAAAGGGTTAAGTAACTATTTTTTTTTATATTAAGCACAGTGCAAACTCCTGCCTCTGAGATTTGAATATGATCATTGTGAACATGTTGATCTATTTAAAAAATTTGAACACATCATAAATTTATAGCTGACAGAAAACATATTAAGTAACTATTAAGTTACATTATATTAAGTTACTATCAAAAGATCCGTGTGAGCTGCTTATGAATCAAAACAGCAATTATGTTCATTAGAAGCCTAGCAAGCTTTCCAAAACAATTCTAAAAGGTTTGGAAGACATATACAGTGAACCCTCCCTTATAAGACTTCCCATTATAAAACTCCCTCCCACATAAGACCTACTTCTCTGAGAAGATTGCCCCTTCTTTGTAAGTATTAAAATTACCTCCCTTATAAGACCCCTCCCTTATAAGACCTCATTTTGGGTGATTTTTGAAGGTCTTATACGGGAGGTTCCACTGTATCACAATAGAGTAGCCAATCTAAGAAGAAAGGTACTTATATCTCTTAGAACACACTCTTCATGCTGCCCGATTCAAAGTGGTTTTTTCCCTCCCTAGTTTAAAAAAAAATGAATACAGCAGTGAATTTCAGCCCGGCGTTGCTGCGTAACAGCGTGATTGCCAAGGTGTCGTCAGTCAGTCAGCTCCTTACCTTGTTTTTCTTGTCCTCCGCCAGACTGATGTCGGTGTCATCGCCCCACGAGTCGGACCCCGCCCCCTTGGCTGACGCCTTGCTCAGCGTCTCATCCCCAGACTCATCTCCTGTCCCAACAAATCGGATGATTCTTCTTCTTTTTCGATCGCGGGGGGGAATCATTACATAGAATTTGTCTCTAAAAACATTTTAGGGGGTAACCTGGATATTATAACTCTTTACACAATTTCTGTTTGTTGAAAAACAATTTAGTATCAGGTAAAACAATTGCTATGTTTAGTGGCTTGCTGGCCTGAAACCCAGTGCATCACAATGTCAGTTTTGAGCGTCATGCATAGACCACACATATGTGCATACAAATTTTCTCTCTTTTCTTTGTTGGATCACTCAGGCAGCTTCCTGTCACATGAGAGCTGATGTGTCATGCTGCCATTAAGCGCCTAACTTAAGAAATAGTTAGGCCCAGCATGTCCCCTCTTCGGCTGGGAGAAAATCTCTGTAATCATTTCAAGAACAAAGGCCAGTAAGGCGGAAAGATAGTAGATGACAGTAAGCAAAGGGAAAAGGCAGAGTCAAAGAGGGTGATAGATTAAAGGAAGTTATGGTGATAGATTAAAGGAAGTCACTAGCACAAAAGTTCCAGAAGGTGGAAAATGGCAGAGTCAAAGAGGGTGATAGATTAAAGGAAGTTAGGGTGATAGATTAGAGGAAGTTAGGGTGATAGATTAAAGGAAGTTACCAGCACAAAACTTCCAGAAGGTGGGGGAACTATTTGTACTGAAAGATGCCCCCCACCCCACCCCAGTGTCCCCATGGGGAGGCGCATCAAAACTAACGCTGAGACTCACTCACCTCCCGCGTCAGACGCCGGCAGGCCAAACAAGGAACTGTCCTCTCGGGGGGTGGAGGGGGCAGGAAGGGTGAAGGGGGAGGGGATGCGGGGGGTGGCTGAGCGGCTCCCGGCGGTGCTGCGGGGGGTGCTGGCGGCGCTGCCCCTCTGCTGGCGCATCAGGTGGTCTGTGATGAGCTGGGAGCAGGCGTGGTGCCCCTGGATCACCGCACAGTCGTCCGCCGACCACCCTGAAAACCATCATGATGTTCACCACGTTAATTTAAACTCTTGCCGTATTTTTAGGACTACAAGGCGCACCTGATTATAAGGCGCACCCTCCAAATTTTACACAAAATTCAGATTCTTTTATTATATTTTCTTACTATTTTAGTAGTCATCAGGGCTCCCAGGGACCCCCATTTGGAGGTCTATGAAGCACTAAAGTTCTAAAGGACCCTCTAAAAGAATGTGCAGAGGGTCACAGCGATGCACTAGAAAAATTCTTTTTAGCATTCGCAATGCCACTGGGACCCTCTATCCCGCCTCTAGGACCCTCTATACTGCAAGTGAAGGAGTCCCTGGGACCCCTTGTTTTGCAGGACGAATGGGAGCCCCGAATCATATTATAAGGCGCAGGGGTCTCAGTCTGGGGGAAAAAAGTATCGCCTTATAGTCCGTACAATACGGTACATTCGCATTTGTTACAGAAAACATCTTCTTTTATTAATGTTTCAGATTCTTTCACGCATTTTCCAGGGAAAAATCTATTTTTTTCTTCTCGACTATGCGTGGCCACAATCAACGCTTTGATTATTTTGCCATGGAAGCCGGGGAGGTTCTAGACCACTTTGGCCGGAAGAAAAGGCTCAAGGCCTGAGAAGAAATAATACAAGAGAAGAGAGCACAGATAAGAGAACTAGGAAACTGTTGATCCGTTGGGTTGCTGGAACAGGGGAGGAGGGGGAGGGGGAGGGGGGACCAAAGGGGGGGGGAGAGGAGGGGAGAGAGAGGGGGGGGAGGGGAGGGGGGACCAGGGGAAGGAGGGAGGAGGGAGGGGAGAGGGGAGAGGGAGAGGGGGGAACCAAAGGGGGGGAGGGAGAGAGGGGGGGGGTTGGTGCTTGTTAGTCTGACGACCCAGAGTGGGGCCATCAGACGTGGCGGCTGCAGCAGGAGGTTTTCCAGTCAGGTGCTCCCAGACTCTAGTCGCGAAGCTCTCTGGAGTTCTGGCCTCAACTGCTGCTGAAGGTAGGATGTTCCCCTCCCTGATGGTACGTGGGGAAAAAGGAACTCTGTCGGTATTGTGTTCGACATTGCGGGACAAGAAATTGCAGTGTGTGTCCTCTGCGCTGCCGCTCTGGTTGGGGGACTAGTCTGTTCTTAATGGCGCTCACCATGTCATTTGATGGTGTGGGTTTTTTTTAAGCACACAAAGCACCATACAGTTCCACCTTGGCCTATTAGGCTGTGTCAGACCAATTGACATAGGCTAGAACACCAAGGCTACATCAAAATGTTGTTATGTTCTGCATACCATAATTTTCAGACTATAAGGCGATATTTTGGTCTCCAATTTCGACCTATGCGCCTAATAAACGAGGGCGCCCTATTGGTGAACAAAATCGTGAGAAGAGAGGCAACGATTGCCGTACTCAGTACAGTCTACTGTGAGTCACAACATCGAAAGTGGTAACGAGTCGCCGATACGACGAATACTCATGTTAAAATGCTTCAAAATCCCTATTATCATCCGAGATACCGTCCAACAGATGCCATAACCCTTCATTGGATGTAAAAAGCATCGTTGTAGAGCTTAAAATGCCATAATTCTACCAGTTTTCGCGAAGAAAAGTCCAAACACAACAACCGGAAGTCGCAAAAACGGAAGTTCGATTATTTGAGAAGGGAGCCAACTCTCGTTTATGACAGCAGTAGGATCGGTAAGCGTTTACAGGACGTGTACGGGCTTCAAACTTCAACTTTCTTTTGCGAGGTGTGTATCGCCTTATAAACGAGGGCGCCTTTTACTTTATTTTTTTTCAGATTTTTCTTGAAAATTGCCCTATTCGCCTTATACACAGCAGCGCCTAATGATCCGAAAAATATGGTAGTTATGTGGGGATTGTCTTTTGCTATGACAAGCTCCTAGCATAACATCATCAGTCTCCAAAATCCTCCGAAGTCGGAGTGTGGCTGCCCACATGGCAGGGTAATCAAAAATGTTTTGTCGTATGTTTTCCGCACGGCGATATATATGTCAGTTTTCAATGCACACAGCTGCCACTTACCTTTAGCATCCTTGTGGACGGTGCTGGCTCCGTGTTCCAGAAAGAGCTTGACCAGGTTGACCAACCCGTCTTGACAGGCGTACATCAGAGGGGTTCTGAAAAACACACATTCAGCAGTCTGATTTACACGCTACTTTTCTCTCTTCCTTTTTTTCTATAGCATTTTGTAGCCAGAATTTTATTCTCACCCCTCATAAGATTTTTTGCCTCCGCCAAAGCCAATATATCGTCGGTTAAATTTAAAAACCTTGTATTTCAATTTTGGTAGTTTTGAGAAAAATGAAAAAAAATGGTTTAAAAATTAACCACATTGACCACAATTGATGAACTATGATGAATATGTTGTTCAAGACATTGCGAGTTTAGTCCTGCATTTCGTTAAAATTACTTTAACAAATTTTTGTTAGACTTGAAAAGAACGAAGATACAAGGTTTTTGTCCTTAACTAGATCTGAATTTGGGACTTACAAGTTTTTCTTCTAATTTCACAATCTCATTTACCCCAGATAGAAAGTCGTTAGAGATATGAGCTTTTGGTGGAAGGTGGCAGGAAAATTAGAGAGCTGACTATGTATCTAACTCAACCCCCCAAAAAATTGAGATACAAGGTTTTTGAATTTCACTGACGATATGGTACTTTCACCACATGCAGAGTATCCTTGGAGCTACAGTCCTTTTTCTTTCTTTCTTTCTCTAAGCATGTGCTCTTGGGTGATCTCCCTTTGCCGAAATAGCCAAGAAGAAATACATTACTATCAGTCAAATATTAACTCTACCAAAAAAAATACTACATTCACCGAGAAAAATGTTCAGGGAGGAGAGCTTATTTTGTTTTGTTTGAAATCATTGCTGATTTGACAGACGGTCTGCAACATTGTAAAGAACAAGCAAAGAAAATCACAAGAAAGCAAGCACAAGAACAATTCAAATATATTATAAACAAATCTTTATACACCCAGTTCATAGGAAAATGAAAATTCCTACAGAGATTGTAAAAAGCTTCAACATGCAAAGTCTAGACATTGAGTTTTCAAAATGCACAGCTTTTTATTTAAACCATACTTGTTTTTCAAAAGGTAAAACGGTGGACATCTTTTTTTTTCTCAGTGAATGTTGCACTGATTATTGCTGAGTTGAAATACAGGAAGGAACCCCTTTCAACAACAAAAGTATTATTAGGTATAAGGTATTAGGTACTTTGCGTCTGTGAAATTCGGGTTGCTCCCACCTGGAGCGCGTCACAGCCAGAGGAAAGAAAGGGGGTGGGGTAAATTTTTACCAAATGACAACTTTTTCGTTGCCACTGGGTTTAACGTATGCTAAGTGCATGGGCACATGGGACCTCGGTTTATCATCTCATCCGAAAGACTGTGACTATTATTGCGCCCATCCTATCATACTGGAAGCGAAACTGCTTTCCCTTAGCTTTTCCACATGCACACACACCCCTCCCCCTACACGCACACACAAACACACACTAACCTTAGATTGTTGTCTTCAATGTCCACTTGCCCTTTGAAGCTGATGATGGTGCGGCACACTTCTTCATGCTTTTCCCTCACTGCCAGATGCAAGGGAGCAAGACCCTCCTGTTTTACATATATACACACAAATACGAATCTTTAACTCTTCTATAGCGCCATGTACTTTTTTGCCGTTCTTGGTTGTCCGCTGCATCTCAACCGACAAGGGGAAAGTATCTTATTTTCACGAGAGCGCATGCATTGCTTTAACGGCAGAAACAGTGACAAAAGCTCGAAAAACAGACAAACACATGGCAGGGTGCTTGGCAGAGAATGTCTTTGCATTTGGTGGGAGTCCATAGAATGATGTCTTGGGTGAATATATTTGCCCATGGTGCTAGAAGAGTTAATTTTATGTCTTTTTTCACATCAACACTGATTTTTGACAGATACACACATACAAACTGCCCACTGTAAATAACTCAAATTGATGGGGAAATTTGAGGGTCACAGACGCACAGATGTGCATAAGAATTAACACTAAACGTAGCCTTGATTTTGTTGTAAACGCAACGCACAAATCCACAACAGTAGACCAGACTAAAGCGAGCTCAGTGTCAATAATCTTTCTTCGAAATCAGGGGGTCAGAATCAACGCATGAAATACGCTTCCAGGTTTTTAGACAGTCACCTGGATATTTTAGAAGGCCATGATCTTTCTTTACAATTTAAAAAAAAATTTTTTTTGATAATGGTGAGTGAGGGGAAAATTTGCTACGTTTTGTGACACACTGCCAATGAAATCCAATCTGTCAGATGGGAGAGTCCAGGGTCATACTATGACTCATAGAGGCACAGATGTGTGTAAGAAATAACACTTAACTCATTCGCATCGCAACGATTTTGAATTATTAAAAGAACTCACAAATCACTCCAGCCATACACACAAACAAAACATACATAACCAAAAGGAGAAATTACAGGTTTTTACTTCAGGTTTAGACATAGGGAAGTGGTAGATCAAACTTTTATATATATACTTTAAAAAGAACATTTCTCTACACCGATTGGCTTGCCCACAACAAACCACTACACAAACAAAGTCAGAGGCAAAATTGTGGTCTATGAGAGCGAGGCCAGTTTAGAAGTGACCAAGGTATGGCATGCACACAGATTTACTTCCCTTGAAGCAAATGCATCAAATTAACAGCTATCTATTAACTCAGGACATATATGGCCGGAACGACTTGAATTAGTTAATATAACCTTGATTGGCATTGGTATTTGGTATTGGTTTTATAATCACAGACTCGTCACTATGAAATTCAGGTTGCTCCCACCTGGAGAGAGCGTCACAGCTATAGTGCTGCGCCACCTTTTTTGTGTTTTTGGTAACGCAATCACACAAATCCACAACAAGAGCAGACCTGCTTACCCCCTACACAAGTCTTGAGTAGTCTGGATAGCTGAAATGAGCAGTTTGGGCACAAAATGTGTAGTTTTATTCATTAAAAACCATCAAACAATTTTCACTGAAAATGAGTAGAATCTAGCATTATTTTCAATTTTGAAGAGTAGAGGCCCAAATTGAGTAGAATACTACTCGAAAAGACAGGCATGGTAGTGGGGGCAAAGTGGTTTTCAAGGAAAATGGCCGGGGGTCCAGGGGGCCGAAGAAAATTCAATAAATGAGTGAAATTTTCACTTTTTCATGCCATTTCAATGCATTTTTTAATAATTTCGTTTCAAACTGTTTCGCGGATTTTCCGCGATTCGTGGAGGTCTACCATGCCTGAAAGAGCAGAGTAAACAGGTCTGCAAGAGTCAACTCAACTAAAAAAGAGCGCCAACCCTGTTCTTGGGCGTGGTGGAGGCGCCGGCCTGGCACAGTATCTTGACCATCCTGGCGGCGCCGTCCATGGCAGCCAGGTGCAGGGCCGTGTTGCCGTCCTTGTCCACAGAGTCCAGCTCCACCCGGTCCTGGATCAGCAGCACCACGCAGCTCTCCTGACCACACTCCACCGCCTGACCACATGGAAAATTGCATAAAATCATATAGGTTTACAGGCAAACACCTATAGATGTGTGTGTGTGCGTGCAAACACAGAGATATTAACTCACTCGGGACTGGCTGAATTATTTCCCCTCGTTTTGTGGGGACTGGGCATTTGACTAGGTTCGTAAAACAATCACCAAAGCCAAGCTATGAAGAGTTGAGCATCAATATTTTCAGAAAAGATTAGCAACACCATGCACTAAACGATCGTAAAATATCAGATTCCATACCTTCGTCGTTTGTCTCCTATTGACGAAAACAGCTAACACATAGAAAGAAGGAAAATTTCACATTGAGCTTTGACTCCCCTCTACAACCAAAGCATAATGTAAACTATGCAATGATTGGCTGATTTCAAGAGAGGCAAGGTCAAAGCAAACTGAAAGTAGGTTATGACGTCGCACTGGAAAGCTGGTTACACGCCATAAATCAAAACCTCTTGAAAACTCTTATGAGCCGGAGCCGGGCCATTCGTCCTAAACGGTTGTGCGAGCCATGAGCCGGCTTTGGCTCATTCGTCCCGAGTGAGTTAATACTTGTTCTCACTAGCACTTGTCATGCAGGTCTCCTGACCACACTCCACCGCCTGACCACGGAAAATTGCATAAAATGATATTCTTCTTCTTCTTCTTCTGCGTTCCCAGGCCATATGGCCATAATGGGTAAGGTACGTATGTGTCCGGTTTTCAGTTTTCACTGGTCTCCCCGCTGCGTACAGCCGACACATTTCGATTTTGGAGGAGCTCAAAGGAGAAAATTGGGAGGATTTTTTTTTTTTAAAGGCAGGAGAATGGACCAAATAAGGCAGAAAGATAGTAGATGACAGAAAGCAAAGGGAAAAGGCAGAGTCAAAGAGAGTGAAAGATTAGTAGAAGTTACAAGCACATAACTTCCAGAAGGTGGGGGAACTATTTATACGAAAGACCCCCCAGTATCCCCACGGGGAAATAAAATGATAAAGGTTTACAGGCAAACACATGTCTTGGCTTAAAACCCTTTCACCGCCAGCAATATTTCAGCCAAAAATGTCCATTAAAGTTACCTGTGTAGAGAACAAAATCCATTTTTAGTATTGGGGATTCTTCTGTGACATGCATAAATTAAGGTCTATCCATACATCCCAAAACTAAAACAACAGGGTCTTTGGATAATAGATCCCAATTTGATGTCTTTTAGTGACAAAGGTGTTAAATCACTGTGGTGCTAAAATGCGACTTTGGCGGTGAAAGGGTTAAGGCTGTGTCAGACCAACTGACATAGGCTAGAACACCAAGGCTACATAAAAAAAATGCTGTAATGCTATGCATAGTTATGTGGGGATTGTCTTTAGCCATGACAAGCTCCTTGCATAACATCATCAGTCTCCAAAATCCCCCGAAGATTGGGTGTGGCTGTCCACATGGCGGGGTAATCAAAAATGGTCACACACGTAATGTTCTCATCCGTAGCTGATGCACTTGTACCATAGTGTTCAAATGCTTCCGCTGTTGGGTTGATCCCTGGAGTCTTTTAGCCAGGGTACGACAACAACAACGGGGAAAAAACCTATGTGATATGTCTGTGTGCAAGCATAGATACATTAATATTTTTTCTTGCTTCCGCCAAGCAGCTCTCCTACCCACCCTCCACCGCCTGCACACAGCAGCAAAGAGCATGCATGGTGGCATAGGTGTGCATGCAAAAACCTGTGTGTGCACACAAACATTATGTACACAGCGTTCACTAATAATTCCTACACGTCCACGCCCACCATGCTCATCCGTAACGCACACACAGACACAGAAAACACTCACACATACGCATACACACACACATATGTATGCACAAGCACACACACACACATATGTATATATGCACACACACACACACACGTCACACATACACCATTTGCACACATAAACCCAAGCATAGGATGCTATACATGCTCACATAAAAACATGCACACACCATTCACACACACAAAAGCATACTACACCAGTAAAATGTAATTTTTTATATAAAAACACATGTCCACACACATACACGCATGCCAAAAAAGACATATATATGCATACTCATACATACACATAAAGACATGAACACACACGCAATGATACACACGTAGACACAAACACACACACAAGAAAAACACAAAGAAAACAAAAACTTTATTGAATTTAACCCTTTCACCGCCAGCGATATTTCATATACAAAACAGTATCCATTAAATGTACCTGTAACCAACACAATCCATCTGCAGTATCTGGGGGTTTTCATGTGACAGTGTTTGTAAATAAGGTCTATCTCTTACTCTGTGTTGATTAAGAATTCATGGTCTTTGGATACACGGTAGACCCCAGCATGATGCCTTTTTGTGACATGCAGGTGTAGAAATCACTGTGGTGCTCAAAATGCGACTTTGGCGGCGAAAGGGCCATAAACTAAGCAATTGATAAGATCATGTACAGTGTATACAGTATAAGTATGTAAACTGTAACCAGACACAACTTCACCAAATATAATATCTATGGGTTTTCATTGCCCTGTGTTTGTACAATGACCATCCCCTCTTCTCTGTGTTGATTTATAATTCATGGTGAGTGGTCACACACGGTGGAGTGAGCAAAAGAAGAGCTTGAGTTTGGGACACTGCATCTCCTAGACATTGCTTCATGAATCAATAATGCAATCGAGAGAGAAGAAACTGCCATACACACTTCAGGGTAGTGAGGGCGTGTGTGCATGTTACTATGTGTGTGTGTGTGTGTGTGTGTGTGTGTGTGTCCCCATGTGTGTGTGTGTGTGTGTGGTGAAGTCAAGTCAAAATAATCTTATTGAGGGTTAATTTTAAAAGAGTAAACCGACAAAGCTTTTTTTTTCCATCCTGCCTTTGTGTGTGTGTGTGTGTGTGCATGTGCGTGTGCGTGTGCGTGTGTCCGTGCATGTGTGTGTGTGAATGTATGTAGGTGTAAACTCTGCATGTGTATATCTGAGAGATAATATCTCTCTATGTATACATGTATGCAAACACACACAGATGGGGGGGGGGGTGGTGGGCACCAAGGGAATATGAGTGTCTATGTAGGCATGTGCATGTTTACACGTGTGTTTGTCTGTGTTTGCTTGTGTGCATGAGCGACTGAGAACATAATCGAAAAACAGACACACATAAATTCTAGAGACAGAGAAACAAAGACAGATGGACCAAAAAATGGGGGATGAGGGCAGGAAAGAAAAAGTGACAACAAAAAGAAACAGAAAGATAACGAAAGAATAAGAGAGAGCAGAGAGAGACAGATCGACCGACAGACAGACAGACAGACAACAGAAAGTTAAAGAAATGGCTTGGAAAAGAGGAATTCTTCTTCTTCTTCCTCTGCATTCCCAGGCCATATGGCCATAATGGGTAAGGTACGTATGTGTCCGTTTTTCAGTTTTCACTGGTCTCCCCGCTGCGCACAGCCGACACATTCCGATTTCGGAGGAGCTCAAAGAAGAAAAATTATTTGGAAGATAAACTTTTTTTTCTTTCTAAAGGCAGGAGAATGGGCCAATAAGTCAGAAAGATAGTAGATGATAGAAAGCAAAGGGAAAAGGCAGAGTCAAAGAGAGTGACAGATTAGAGGAAGTTACAAGCACAGGCGCAGACTTCCAGAAGGTGGGGGAACTATTTTTTGGCAAAGACCCCCCCCCCCCCCCCCCCCCCCCCCCCCCCCCCCCCCCCCCAGTAACCCCACGGGGAGAGAGGAGGGGTAAAAGGAGGTGGAGGGATTGGTCTCAACATTTTATTGCTTTTAGCTTAGCATGCCAGCAAAGCAAAGCACTTATGCAAATAATTTTACAACTGATACACAATCTGAGTTACTGAGAGGAAGAAAGTGTATACATACAGTGTGTGTGTGTGTGTGTGTGAATGTGTGTGTGTGTGTGTGTGTGTGTGTGTGTGTGTGTGTGTGTGTGTGTGTGTGTGTGTGTGTGCATGCACGTATATGTGGCAAGTATGAGTCTATTGCAAGTGTGTTTGTGACCAAGTTGCCGTCACCAAGGGAGTGCATGAGAGTCATGTACACGTGTGTGTGTGTGTGTGTATGTATCACTTTGTGTGTGTGTGTGTCAGTCAGTCAAAATGATCTTTAATGACAAAAGGAATAAGCTAAACAAAACTTTTTTTTATCCTGTGTGTGTGTGTGTGTGTGTGTGTGTGTGTGTGTGTGTGTGTGTGTGTGTGTGTGTGTGTGTGTGTGTGTGTGTCACTTTGTGTGTGTGTGTGTGTGTGTGTGTGAACAAGTGATTGTCTGTGTGTTGCATGCGAGTGCATGCCTGTGTATGTGATACATGTATATGCATATGGATATATAGGTACGATAATCCCCCCATGGGGATACTGGTGTGGAGGTGTGTGTATGTCTTTTGTACAAATAGTTCCCACACCTTCTGGAAGTTCAGTGCATATAACTTCCTCTAATCTATCACTCTCTTTGACTCTTCCTTTTCCCTTTACTTACTATCACTTACTATCTTTCTGCCTTTTCCTGCCTTTTTTCTCGAAACTCTTACTGAGTTAGTCTTCTTGTCAAAGATGTACATGCTGGGCCTAACTATTTCTTAGTTGGGCGCATAATGGCAGCATGACGCATCTGCGGTCCTATGACCGGAAACTGTCTGGGTGATTGATGAAGAAGAAGAAGGTACAATAAAAAGCCTTCAGCCCTGTTTATTAGCTCTATAGCGTTAATCATCTACCAGTGGTCACTTAAAGATCCACCAGATCAAGTGTCAAAATCACGGGTTTCACGTGTTTTCCCTCTTATAACTGGAAAGAAATCTTGTTTTGACCAAGTCTGACTCCCATATAAATGGCCCCAAATTGAAACCGACACATCAGTCTAAAGAGCAGCCTCAATTTGAATATGGGGAAATTCGTATGTGGGTCACAGCAACCCAGAAAAAACCAAGGGACTTAATTGTAGTGCGTCATTGGGTCTTTAAGAAAAGAGAAAAGAAAAAAAGACGACATTTTTTACCTTCATCAAGGGTGTGCGTGAATCGGCATCCCCAATGTTGGTCTTGGCTTTCCATTCCAGCAGCTCCTGAACTACGTTGTCGTGGCCCTGGGCACAGGCCAGATGCAGGGGAGTCCTAAGCGTGAACAAGAACAATTATTAATTAACGTGCACACAGTGACACACTTTAAAAAAAGACTAATTCACAGGGCTCCCAATCGTCCAGCAAAACAAGCGGTCCCAGGGACTCCTTCACTTACAGCATAGAGGGTCCTAGAGGCGGGATAGAGGGTCCCAGTGGCATTGCAAATGCTAAAAATATTTTTTCTAATGCATAGATCTCTGGGACACTGCACATTCTTTTAGAGGGTCCTTTAGAATTTTAGTGCTTCATAGACCCCCAAGTGGGGGTCCCTGGGAACCCTGAATTCATAACTTTAGGTGCACATGCATTAACTGTTCTTTACAATATAATACAAAATAAACAGTGACACTCACCCACAACAAAAAAATTGTAACACAAAAAGCCAGCCAAACAAACAAACCATTACCACCACCACCACCACCAATAACTTGTAATACAAAAATTCATGAACACACACATGGGTGTGCCTGCACAGAGAGAGAGAGAGAGAGAGAGAGAGAGAGAGAGAGAGAGAGAGAGAGAGAGAGAGAGAGAGAGAGAGAGAGAGAGAGAGAGAGAGAGAGAGAGAGAGAGAGAGAGACACACACACACACACATGTGTGTGCCCGCAGAGAGAGAGAGAGAGAGAGAGAGAGAGAGAGAGAGAGAGAGAGAGAGAGAGAGAGAGAGAGAGAGAGAGAGAGAGAGAGAGAGACATGTGTGTGCCCGCACAGAGAGAGAGAGAGAGAGAGAGAGAGAGAGAGAGAGAGAGAGAGAGAGAGAGAGAGAGAGAGAGAGAGAGAGAGAGAGAGAGAGAGAGAGAGAGAGAGAGAGAGAGAGAGAGAGAGAGAGAGAGAGAGAGAGAGAGAGACACACACACACACAGATGAGACTGAGAGGGCAGGAGAGAGAAAGAGAAGGGAAAGGAGAGACAGGAAGAGAAAGAGACAACAACAAAAGTAGGAAAGAAAGAAAGTCCCTGAGAGAAATAAAGAAAAAGAGAAATGATACGGAGAGAGAGCTGGAGGAAGAGAGAGAGAAGGGGGAGGAGATTGAAGATGCTGCCTTTCCTTTCTTTTCGGTACTACCAGCGCTGACATATATTGTTAAATCTTAGCAGAAAGCTGAGATTGCTTTGATAGTGGGTTGGTATGGAAGAGAGAGATGGTCACTGTGTGGAGAGACTCAGTGGTAAAAAAACCCAGGGCTGTGCTGTGCTGAAATTTACAGTCGCCTATCAGGCTAGTGACTTTTAAAATCTGATCGCCCACCGATTTTTATACAACAAGGCTCAGGCTACTGGGCTAGTAGCTTTGGCCAGCCCCACAATCAGCAGCACTAGAGCCAGTGCAAATGGTCCCTAGTTTGACTCTGGGAGTTATAGTCTTCTAGTTCCGCAAAAGACTAAGCCAAAGCGCTTTATGTACATGTATGGGATATAAAGACATGTATAAGAGTTTTATTTGTTCTCTCATTACTACAGTGCCACACAAACTGCCAGTTTCAGACTTGTTGAAAGTCATCCTTTTTGGCTGGTAAAAACTGAAAATTGCTAAGATTTAAATAGTCAATGACCTTACACAAATTACATGCAACAAAGATGTTGCAGGTGCGGTGCCAGAATGCTAAGATTTTTCAATGACAGAAGGAGGCTTGGCTATCAAGCGTCGTGTCCAATCATGTTTCTGCATTTGAGAGAGTCTGGAACCGAGCCACCAAGTTCAATAAACAGAAGCAGAAAATGCACACACGCATAGCTATTTTTAAAGATCCAAATTAAAAATTTCAAGAAATGGTGGCAAAAAGTTATAAACATAATCGCCAAAACAGCACGAACCTTTTCTCTTTGTCAATCGGGCTGGAATCTTTCTTGGCCAACTGTTGAACTTTAGCGACATCGCCCAGCCAGGCCGCTTTGTGGAGCTTTCCCAAATCCTTCTCCCGAACATCGTATCCTACAACAATCGAAGCCGTCGACCTGTTGTCTAATTTAGGCGATCCTTCTGCAGGAGGGCCGCTGTTTCTGGCTGGCGATTTCTTTCGTATGTTCTTGAAAAACTTCTTCATGGTGGTTACTATGAACGCACTCAAATAAACTAGGTCAGCTTCGAACATCCGCCATTTCAACTGAAGCCTCGTTTTCGTGTCTTGGAACGAGTCTATGGTGCAATGTTAGTGTCAATAAATTAGGCCTAAACTTTTTATTTTTTTATTTAAATTTAATAACAGCTTGTCAAAAAGGACCGCAAGAAAATGACTATGCTCCAGTGGCAAGCAACACACTTCAAAATAAAGTGTAACATGGGATGTTGCTTTACAGCATGACAGCCATCGCCTTAATGAGTGGGAGAAGAGCTGGGACATGGTGTTCCATCCTGGCAAATGCATCACCTTACCTGTCACCAGGAAAAGGCACACGCAGGAAAGCCGGTATGAACTTCATGGCTACCTGCTTGAAACTGTTGACTCCGTGAAATATGTAGGAGTAACCATCTCAAAGGATCTCAGCTGGAGAAAACATATCCAATCCATTTGCTCAAAGGCCAACAAGACCCTGAGGCAGAAAGCTTAGATACATCTGTGCCTGGGGTTTTTTTTTATAGAAGGAATTTGAACATTAGCTCCCAGACCATCGGGGGAAAAGCCTACATGTCCTTCGTACGTCCCATACTGGAATATGCCTCCACAGTGTGGGGCTCTCACCAGCAGCAGGACATTGATAAGCTTGAGGCGGTACAGCGACGAGCAGCAAGGTTTTTGAAGAGATGATTCAGAAACACATCAAGCATCTCATCTATGATCAATCAGCTGAAGTGGCCATCCCTTCAACATCGCCAAGAAACAGCAAGACTGGCAATGCTGTTCAAATTGCAGAAAGATCTGGTGTCAATGAAGACTGTGACGGGCTTGAATAGCAACTCACTCCAGCACCAGAAAGCCAGCGTCACAGCTGGCCCTCATCTTCAGCAAGACTAAGTAACGGCAGGCCAGCTTCCTACCCCGAACCATCAAAGCCTCTCCCAACAAGCTGTTGAGGCAGAGACTCTGGACACCTTTGTGTCTAGGGCAACTGCCTCTCAATACACATACTACGGTTCTACCCCCTCCCCCACTTCACTTCCCCCTTCACCCCGACCCCCCGATCTCCCCTTCAGTAGCTTAGGTGGTACCTGTCCGATCCAGCATCATGTTGGGGGTCCGCTGAACGGTCCCTGGCTGGCTGGGTCATGTAGCATAGGGTGGTGGTGATTATCTATCTACCTATTCACTGGTTTGCGGGATCTGGAGCAAGTTGGTAGCGGCGCCCCAGGACCATGAACAGCTACAGCATGACCTCCATCACCTCCAGCATTTCTGCGGATGGAACTCCATGCCCCATCGTTTCTTACAAGCCGCAAGAATCTTCTTGAAGTATTTGACAATCCTCTTTATTTACCCCCCCCCCCCCCCCCCCAAAAAAAAACCCCAAAACGGACAAA
>CM065696.1:30924776-30987276 GCA_017654935.2 Phymorhynchus buccinoides
CACCAATATTATTCAGACTGACAATCTTCGTATTGATGTTTATTACATTTTCCCAAAATATATCTGTACATGTAGCCTGTATTATTTTTAAGTTTATTAATGATTTGTTCCTGCATTGTATGTTTGCAAACGACAAGGGGATTGATTCACTTTGATAAGATTGAATTGCCAAGGGGTTAGATTTGTCTTGGTTTCTAATATGTGACAAAAGCGCCATTGAAATCAGGTTTCTCAACGACAAGATATAGGTAAGACGGGGTAAAAAGCCCATGGGCGGGTAAGAAGCCCATGCCAATTATCTCATGAAATAAAGCAAATTTCAGTCACATTTTGCCCATATGTGAACTCATGGGCAAAATGTGACTGAAATTTGCTTTATTTCATGAGATAATTGGCATGGGCTTCTTACCCGCCCATGGGCTTTTTGCCCCGTCTTCCCCTACATGCACTTTCTTATCAGTTGAAACAGTGTCTGAAATGTTTGTTTCTTCGTCCCAGCACATTCGTGTCTTTGAGTTTTATAAGAACACAAACTGTGGTCTTTTACATTACAAATAAAATTTATAAATCAACAAAGCCAAATTATACAGAGCCATCCCCCGTGGGGACACCGGGGTGTCTTTTGTATAAATAGTTCCCCCACCTTCTGGAAGTTCTGTGCTTGTAACTTCCTCTAATCTGTCACTCTCTTTGACTCTGCCTTTTCCCCTTTGCTTACTGTCATCTACTATCTTTCTGCCTTACCGACCAATTCTCCTTCCTTTTTTTTTTCTTTCAAGAAAGACTGTCTTTCAAAAATATTTCCTCCAGCCGAAGTCGGACTTGCTGGGCCTAACTGTTTCTTAGTTAGGCGCAAAACGGCAGCATGACGCATCTGCGCTCATAATTGACAGGAAACTGTCTGAGCGATCGAAGAAGAAGAAGGAAGAAGAAGATGCAGAGCCATATTCTGTCATCCCAGTTAACCTAATTTTCTAGCTCTGCAGAGTAATGACACAATGCAAGCGAGAGAGACATCTTGGTTTCAATACATTTACACTCCAATGAGGCGTTATACTACTCCTTGCCGACACGAAAGGGCGATAATTTTAGGCCAGAACTGCGGATGCCCCCTGGTGACGAGTCAGGAGCAGATAATTTTCTGTGGCTATTGGCCTCCGCAACTAGGGTTATTAACGCCCTTGACAGTGAGAGTTGTTGGTCAGTACTGAAAAGGGCATTCACTCTTGCGAAAGGCAGCCATTTAGTGGCATCAAATAGGGTTATTGGCGAGAGTTACTCCCTTGTTTGGTCAGTACTCAAGCAGCTACCAAGGGCATTCACGCTAGCAAAACATGGTTGTTGCAGTGGCCAATATATACTACTATTGCTCCTGACAGGCAAGGGCGATAATCTTAAGTAGGTGGCGTTCGCATCTCGGGGCACGAGACAGTGGCAGAGAAGTTTCGGCATAAAGCGTCATTGTCCATGCATGGAGGCAAAAGGGGCAACCCCGATTGATACTTATCTGATATATAAAGGCCGCCATTAAGTTATTCAAGATTTCTTGGGTGGCAGTAATGTAGCCAAAGCAAAAACCTTGACCAGCGACTTTTTTTTTATTGTACTAATTCTAATCTGAAAGAAAAAGTTTTTATATCTATTCATGAAGCAAGAATTAAAAACAATTTCAGTTGGTGTGTGTGCGCTTTTTTAAAAAAAATAGCCTCAGTGCAGTGCCAGTTCTCTCCTCCTCTTCTTCTTCGTTTGATCTTCCACCTTCATCATACTGAAGATTCCTTTTCTATCCCATACAAGACAATTTGCCAATATTAAAAGAGAAAGTGCTGATGAGACAAAATAAACAAAGATGACTGGCTGGTTGCATTTTTAAAATCTAAAATTCGATTTATATGTATTAATTTACGTCAGATTGTGTATTTTCATTGTCAGCAGTTTCTGTGTGTTGAACCGACAGTTTTGACAGCGCTTGGGCAGTGTCTTGTTCGCTTCAGCTGGGCTCTGAAACTTCACACTGCGACGGAAACCGTTGCCAGTAGTGCCGTCGCTGCGATACGCAGAGTAAACGTCGGCGCACTGAATGTATCCACATCGCCACGAAGACGGTTCGATGTCCTGGGCCACGTACAGATCCCGGTTGCAGGAGACGTTGACATGCCAGTAGCTCTCCAAGATGCCGCGGACGGACGTCATGTGCAGCGTTGTGACGGTGTCCGTCAGGTCGATGACGGTGACGTTCAGGGCGCGAGCCGCCGCCACCAGCCACATGCCCATGCCCATGCGACCCACCACAACGTCAGGGACCAGATGCCACGGAAACAGGCGATTGGTGATGAAGGCGTCGGACGAGCCGTCGACCACCAGCGTGCCGTTGGCTTTCAGGTTCTCCACGTCCTGGAGGCGCTTGACGTGGAAGCCGACGGTGAAGGGGACGTTAGAGCGGCACAGCAGCAGCAGCACCGGCTTGGACATCAGGGTGGAGTTCTCCAGCACGCTCCGCAGGGTTTCTTCGAGGGTGGACCCTAAGAGGAGGTCGCCGTTGACGAAGCCGAAGAGCCGAGCCGTGGGCAGGGACTTCATGGCGGTGTTGAACATCTCCCTCAGGATGGGAACGCCTCCGCAAGCGGTTCTAGGGAAGGTTGGGGTCAGCCACCCATAAGACCTGGCCTTGTGCTTTTCATCTTCCTGTGTGACATAATATGTGGGTCTGATAGAACAATACATCCAGTTGTGTTTTAGAATTTGATGGAATAAAGACAACGTGTGCGGGGGGTAGTCGAAGAGAAATTCAGATCAAGTTATTTGCAAAGTTCCATCCAAAACATTTGTAGGCTTTTAAAAATATCTTAATAAACATATTCTATGTTGGGCCAGTCATGGTCAGCGCACTGTCTTATTCAATTTTTAAGTTTTGTGCGAACCTCTCAATCTATGGCTCTGAGTTTCCTTCTTGAAATCCTTTCTCAAGTTCTCAAGTTCTTTCTCTCTATCCCATACCCATACTCAGTACACACACACACACACACACACACACACACACACACACACACACACACACACACACACACACACTCTCTCTCTCTCTCTCTCACACACACACACACACACACACACACACACACACACACACACACACAAACAAACACACACACACACACACACACACACACACATTTGCCTCACCGTCTGTTGTCTTTCAACTTGGCTAAACTTCGGATGCGCTTGTTTCAATTATATTTCCCCCCGCGTTTTATCAAAGAATACTGTAGTATCTCCTTGTAAGGTCTTTGGTTTTATGGGCTTTTCGATTCGACAGTACCAATTTTCAGAAAGTCATAATCCTCCGGGCATTTGGGGGTAGAATGTTGCATGCATGGGACGTAATTTGTGTGTGGAAAATGTAAAGACCCACTACTCAAAACCATGGTTTTCACGTGTTTTCCCTCTTATAGCTGGTAAGAAATCTTAAGAAATCTTGCAAGTATAAGATGGAATGTGACACTTGACGTGGGGGGTCTTTAATGTGTATTCAAATGTGTTTGACCATGCAACTGAAATGTTGGCCTCTCTTGGTCTCGGTTAGCCCGTTGATGAAGATCTATTAGCCAGCAGGGGTAACTGACCTCCTGGGAGAAGAGGAGGCAGAGGACGGTGGAGGGGGAGACCAGGGGCCAGGTCCGCAGCACGTTGTTGTGGATGACCCTCTTGTGGGGGCGGCTGATCCACGTGCTGAACAGGGCCACCTGCGCCAGGGACTCAGGCTCCTCCACCACCACGTTCTGAGATGCGGATGAACCCTGCTCCTCCGCTGTCGCAGGGCCGGCTCTTTCTGCTGATGTGAGTCAGTGGTGGAATGCCAAATTAGACAATGCTTAAAACATTCAAGCTGTGCACACATAAACAAATTTATAGGCCTACGCGGAAGTTCCGTGCGGAAACCTATGCGCAATCTGCCAAAAAATCAATCAATCTGGAAGTAAGAAATATGAAAGAGTGTGCCCCGTTACACACAAAAACCCATCCGTAATCCCATCCGCTTGTTTCTTATATAAGTGTATGGGGTTTCCGTACGGAACTTGCGGATTACGGATCTAATGCGCACAAGGCCTTACCGGTATCTAGGCACTTATAAATTGTACAGAGACTGCACACACACACACACACACACAAAGAAGCAAGGTCATGAAGACATTAGCAGAAAGTTTTCTTTTCATTCTTTTTCTTATTTTTAAAAGTCCCCCGGGCGATGGTCACGCGGTGGCGGGAACTATTGTTTTTGTTTGGTCCGTCTGTCCGTGCGTCTGCGCCCATGCGCAAAGGGAACTAACTCACAGGAGGGAACTTGGCACGCGCTCGGATTCACTCCCTTGTCGAGAGTTTTATATTTCCTATACCGTTAACTTCTTCTTCTTCTTCTTCTTCTTCGATCGTTCAGACAGTTTCCTGTCAATTATGAGCGTAGATGCGTCATGCTGCCGTTACGCGCCTAACTAAAAAATGGTTAGGCCCAGCAAGTCCGACTTCGGCTGGAGGAAATGTTTTTGAAAGTGTTTTGTGAACAAGCGCGGATTCGCAATCGTTTGTGGCGTGCGACAATGTATTGAAAACGAAACATCATTTTAAAGAGCAGCCTCGATTTGAAGTGCAACAATTTTGTCAGCCTCGATTTGAAGTGCGACAATTTTGTCAGCCTCGATTTGAAGTGCGACAATTTTGGACCGACCGACCGACCGACAGACAGACAAAGTGAGTTATAGGTTTGTGGCTTGTGCCACAAACAAAAAAGGCAGGAGAATGGACCGGTAAGGCAGAAATATAGTAGATGACAGTAAGCAAAGGGAAAAGGTAGAGTCAAAGAGAGTGACAGATTAGAGGAAGTTACAAGCACAGAACTTCCAGAAGGTGGGAGAACTATCTATACAAAAGACCCCCCGGTAACCCCACGGGGGGACACCGTTAACTAACACACCTCTTCGTCACATTTCCTTTATTCTTATGCCCTAGTTAGTTATGTATTAGTCGTTCAACTTCATAGTCCTGTCAACAGCTATGGTCATCTCAGGACTGTCACGACGTAGGCCTACGATTCAAACAGCGTTGTCTTGGGCCCTACTCCTATCGCCCAGGTAGTAATAGACTATCCTTATGCGGTGCTTTATTTCTGAGCACTCCACACAGGCTATATTTTATGAACTCCCCAACCCAATAGACCTACCTTTGACCAGAGATATGGAGAGATCTCTTTCTACACATCTGTGCTTTGACATTGCAATGTAAAGGTAGGGTTAACGTTTCTATCAATACAGTCACATATGTTGCTATGTAGGCCTATACAGATTGTCGTTATTTCCTCCATTTGCCAAACAAATGCTTAGCTGAACTTTTTTTGGTGGGTGGGTGTTTAAAGCACTGAAGTTTAAGGCCTTCTCATTTCACACGTTGTGGCAGCTGCTGGACATTTATTACTTTTCTAAAGCATTACGAATCCCTTCTATTTCCCTGTCGATTTCACCCCCGCCCCACACTCCCCTCTCTGTGCATGTATATCATCAAATATACTGACATTACCGTATTTAGCTCCATGATTTGGCTACCCCCCTCCCCACCCCGGGCCCTTCGACCCCCCCCCCCCCCCCCTCCCCCCATATCACGTTTCTTTCATGTTGCCGGGTGCGTTGGTGAAAAAAGTAAAATGTAAGAGATATAGCAAACAGGCACTCATGTAAACTTACATGCAGAATACGCTTCCCATAAGTTTGTTTATAAACGTTTCAATAATCACTTTATTTTTCAGGATTGCGAAGACAATTTTATGCGTGAAAGGTACATTTGTATGGTTGCGCATTTTTACAAAGTATAAGTTGAGGAAAAAAGAAAGGTTTGCAAAACAAGCCACCACGTATAATATTTGTCGGGCTATAAGGCAAATGTTTTCCCCAGCCTGAGACCCCTGCGCCTTAAATATGGCTTGTAACGGAGTATGAAAACATAGCAACAAAATCTGCATTTTGTGTAAAGTTTGTAATATAGTATGAAAACATAGCAACAAAATCTGCATTTTGTGTAAAGTTTGTAATATAGTATGAAAACATAGCAACAAAATCTACATTTTGTGTAAAGTTTGTAATATAGTATGAAAACATAGCAACAAAATCTGCATTTTGTGTAAAGTTTGTAATATAGTAAGAAAACATAGCAACAAAATCTGCATTTTGTGTAAAGTTTGTAATATAGTAAGAAAACATAGCAACAAAATCTGCATTTTGTGTAAAGTTTGTAATATAGTAAGAAAACATAGCAACAAAATCTGCATTTTGTGTAAAGTTTGTAATATAGTATGAAAACATAGCAACAAAATCTGCATTTTGTGTAAAGTTTGAATCTAATATAGTAAGAAAACATAGCAACAAAATCTGCATTTTGTGTAAAACTTGTAATATAGTAAGAAAACCCACCATAGCAACAAAATCTTAATTTTGTGTAAAAGAACAAAACACCATTTTTCAATTCAATCTGAATTTCGTGTAAAATGTGTAAAATTTTGTGTAACATTATATAGTAAGAAACCATAACAACAAAATCTGAATTTTGTGTAAAATTTATAATATAGTATGAAACCATAACAACAAAATCTGAATTTTGTGTAAAATTTGGGGGGTGCGCCTTATAATCAGGTGTGCCTTATATATATATATAATCCGAAAAATAAGGCAGTTTAAACAAAACCTTTCTTTAAAAAACACACCAAAATTTGCAATCTCATTGTTTTCTTTATTCAGACAAAATTCTCATTCTCAGGCCCACATGTGTTTAAAAATTTAGGGAACATTGGACAGAGCTAAAGAGATTGTCATTTTTGAAAAAAAATAGTTTGCAGAGAATTGAAAAGTGCCACATTTTGTTTTTCAAAAATAAGTTTCAATAAAAACCTTTGTTTTCGGTTTGTTTTGTTGTTGTTGTGTGAAAATAAACACATTGTTTCAATGTTTCAGACATAAACCATACTCACATTCCTGGAAAGTCAAAGTGATAGCACTGTTATAAAATGTTTGATGAATGAATTTTTGGATAGCATTTTTTTTTTTTTTTGGGGGGGGGGGGGGGGTGAGGGGGCGCCATGTGACGTAAGTGTCCCGCGCGACCCGCTTTCTTTATTTCTTATCTACACCCCCCCCCCCCCCCTTCTCCCCTCCCCACCTCCCACGTCTCCTTTTCATTTCTCGAATCCCCGCCACTTTAATTGCTCGGCTGCTTCAAACGAACGCCGATTAAGGAATTTGTCTCTTTGAAGCCTGATTACCTTTGTCCGCATGTACCACCTACCCGGGTGATCTCCCTTTACCCCCCTTATCTCCGTCCCCCATCACGAGAAAGTGATAGCCACGGTCGGATCCCTTTGAAGACGATTTTCCTTCCCGGAATGTCGGCACGTGATAAGGATGTGATTGTTCGGTACTAGTATGCATAAAATTATAGCATCATCTTGTGACGTGTCGACTGCTATAAACCAATGACAGGCTTTCATTGTTTGAAAGTGAAGGCTATAATTGGAGTAGTGAGAAAAAGTTTTCACACAAGACGCTGAAACGTAGCTAGAGCAACACTCACAACCAGTCATAATAAGCCCACTAGTAAGTATTATTGATGGCTGGTGATTAAGATCTGGTTTGTTTGACCCTAGTTTTGATCTAGATCCTATGTTCAATGATGAATAAGGAGTAGATAGATATGTTATTGAAAAGAAGTGGTAAACATTCTGTTCTATTTATGTGCACTGATTATTTGTGTGTGTGTTTTTTGACTTGAACACTTTTGGTACCAGAACCGGAGTTTATGCCTACTAACCCTTTTGTCTATTTTTAGTAGGAAACCTATGGGTCGCAATCTTGCACTTTATGATACCATTCCTTTCCAGGTGTTGGATGGAGAGTGATGTTGGCTTGATCACCTTTTATGTTTTACTGATCTCAGTTTGTTAACTGAAATTCAGATTATGTGTTCTTAGTGCTATTGTACAAGGGAAGCCTTCTAGCCGGTTGGGATTCACTAATTCCCTGCCGACTGAAGCCCCTTGTCTCTAAGCCATAGAGACCTACATCCACCTTCTCCTGTGATTATCAGCAGGGCATCGTGGGCCGGACGATCATCCCGGACTCACAAGCACCAAGACGGGGACGCCGCCAAGACGCCCCGCACCCAGAATCCGTGAGGAGACCACGCCTGAACCGTGCCATCCCGCGAAGCCGTAACCGGAACGACTGGGAGCTACTCTCATCTGACGAGCAAGCCCAGCCACCCCAGCACTCGCCGATCACTACGGAGGAACTTGACAACAGCTAAGTCCCCCCGGACCGCGCCAATCATTTGAACTTTCCTCCGGACAATGATGATTAGTGACCCTTCCTGCTTGGGGCTAACCTTCTAGAAAGACAAAAGTCTTGTAAATCCTTTCGGATTCCATTGTTTTTCATTCACATTTTGTTTTGGCGCCATTGAGCTGCTTTATTATTATTGTTGCATAATCTTATGCAGATTTTGTGAGTAAATAAAATACAAGTGTCAAATAATCCTGAACCCTTTGGTCAGACTGATGAGAGTGGGAGTCTTGTAATTTCATGTAAAACCCTACTTCTCTCTGTCTGCCATTAAGAGCAAATCACCCACTTGTATTTCTTACAATCATACGAGCCAGAACCCGGGCACAAATATAAATTTATTAGATGAAAAGGGGCCGGGAAAGTTGCTCATCTCCCATACCCTAGAGAAGTGGGTTAAAGGCAAATTTTCTACTTGAAAATTTAACACACTAAAAGTCTTCCCTAGAGGCTTAGCCTTTTAACCCATTACCTCGTCACACGCCATACATTACTAAAAGTCGCATAATTGTTTATTTTCTGTTCTACAGAAAGAATTTATGTTTAAGAGAGCCACGTCACATTAGCCAATCCCTAAGTCTAAAGTCATTTTAGTCCAAAGTCGTATTTAAATTGTCAAAATGGCTTTCCTTTTAGGCATACATCAATTATATATTTAATATAGGTACTATCTGACCAGTTTTAAATAAAAAGTGTTATATCACTATTTATGAGAGAGAGAGAGAAAGAGAGAGAGAGAGAGAGAGAGAGAGAGAGAGAGTTTTGAGAGAGAGAGAGAGAGAGAGAGACGGATAAAGAGACAGAGAACTGAAAGAGAGAGAGAGATTGGAGAGAGAGAGAGAGAGAGAGAGAGAGAGAGAGAGAGAGAGAGAGAGAGAGAGAGAGAGAGAGAGAGAGAACTTGAAAGCTTAAACTTTATTTTCCAAGGATATAGATTTTAGGCAACGCCTATTCTTTCAATCTATCCTTGATACATATACTAACATAGAACATAATCGTGGCTAGGCATACTATTACACATACAGAGAGAGAGAGAGAGAGAGAGAGAGAGAGAGAGAGAGAGAGAGAGAGAGTCAGAGAGACAGACAGACAGAGAGACAGACATACAGAGACAGACAGACAGAGACAGAGAGACAGAGCCCGCCTTGGTTCTAAAGATCCTGGAATAAAACAAAACCAAGTTCTAACCACCACATAAATAATAATAATAAAAAAAAATCCTCTGCTAGCAATTCACAATTCTTTGAAATTTGCAAATCCACTGACGATTCTAACAATTCTGATGCCAAAAGAAAGGAGCAGGTGAAGGTGATGCTGGGCATCACGACGACGAAAATGGAGTTTTACGTCCTCTTGGTCTGAATCAGACACATATGGGACATTTGTAAATACAAATATGGTGGGAACAATACTGGAGGCAATACGAAACCAGTAAAGTCCCGATTTTGTATTAATAGAGATAGCTGTAGCGGTGACCACGCCTCGGTTAAACCTCATCGGCTATGGCACCGCCACAAGTTAGTATAATAATATGCTGGGCATCACCTTGATCATTGTGATTTTTATATGACTGGATCAGCAAAGTGTGTTAGTATTCCATGATCATTGTGTTTTTGTTGTGATTGGATCAGTAAAGTGTGTTAGTATTCCATGATCATTGTGTTTTGTTATGATTGGATCAGTAAAGTGTGTTAGTATTCCATGATCATTGTGTTTTGTTATGATTGGTTCAGTAAAGTGTGTTAGTATTCCATGATCATTGTGTTTTGTTATGATTGGATCAGTAAAGTGTGTTAGTATTCCATGATCATTGTGTTTTTTATGTTATGATTGGATCAGTAAAGTGTGTTAGTATTCCATGATCATTGTGTTTTTGTTATGATTGGATCAGTAAAGTGTGTTAGTATTCCATGATCATTGTGTTTTTGTTATGATTGGATCAGTAAAGTGTGTTAGTATTCCATGATCATTGTGTTTTTGTTATGGTTGGATCAGTAAAGTGTGTTAGTATTCCATGATCATTGTGTTTTTGTTATGATTGGATCAGTAAAGTGTGTTAGTATTCCATGATCATTGTGTTTTTGTTATGATTGGATCAGTAAAGTGTGTTAGTATTCCATGATCATTGTGTTTTTGTTATGATTGGATCAGTAAAGTGTGTTAGTATTCCATGATCATTGTGTTTTTATTTTTATGATTGGATCAGCAAAGTGTGTTAGTATCCCATGATCATTGTGTTTTTGTTATGGTTGGATCAGTAAAGTGTGTTAGTCAATTTACAAAAAAAATAAATAAATAAAAAACAAGCAAGTTCTTACTCCGGTTTCCACCCTGGTCCTGGCACTGGGTCCTACAGTCGCTGTGGCCCGCGGCCCGCATCCTCCTCCTGGAGGCCTGGTACTGATAGAGGGCCATGTTAGACACCAGGAGGCCAAGCACCGCTAGAACCAACGTCACCAAAGTCCACCTCTTTGTTCGTGCGACACGCATCTTTTGGCTGCCCCAAAACGATGGTCTAATCTTGAAAACTCGCCGTTTCAAAACCAGGTAAAAGAAATAGGTCCTACGGAAAAAAAGAAGAAGAGAGAAAACACACCGGCTTTTGGTAGTTTATTACCGATTAGTTAATATATTATGTTGTTACATTGTAACAGAGACTATATGGCATTAACAGTTAAAAGCTTAATTCGCTTGAGATAGTTTAGTTAGGCATCTGGAACTGCCCTTAAGGTAAGAAACATATATATATATACTCCTCACAAAAAGTCAAGCAACAAAACTTCTCACTGCAAGTCCACTTTAATCATAAATTGTAGGTAATTTTTTTACTGTTGCGATTTCATCTTCAACATTTCATTAAGTGAAACTGAGTAAATCACATAACAGATTCATCTCAATCTCAGGATACTGAGCAACAAAAGAAATGGGTGTCAAAAACAGAGGTGAAATCAAGCCAACTGCCAATTTCAAATTCAAAGATAGCAGTGCGCAAACAGTTCACAACGTCATTAATAGCGATTGTGCCCTCCGTGGGCATGAACACAGGCTTGGAAGCGGCGTGGCATTGAGGCAATGAGTCCATCCAGCTGGATCTGTGGGATGGCTCCTCATTCCCTAACCAGGTCTGTTTCGAAGGCATCCAGTGTCTGGGGACGGGCGGGCATGCCGTAATCAGCTCACCTAAGCATGTCCCATGCCTGTTCAATCGGGTTGAGGTCAGGGAACTGGGGTGGCCAGTCAAGGTGGGCGATGTTGTGGGTGTTCAACTCGTTGCTGATGACATGAGCCCTGTGACATGGTGCGTTGTCGTCCACAAAAACAAAGCTAGCACCATGCTATTTCATCAGGGGGATCACTTGAGGTCTGATGATGTCATTCAAGTAGTGTATAACGTTCACGGTGCCCCTCCGGATGACCCCTACATGGGTACGTCCTCCAGTCCAAATGCCACCCAGACCATCAGATTGCCACCTCCATAACGGGCATGCTCAGCAACAGCAAAGGCCAAACATCTCCCCCCAGGCCGTCTTCACACTTGCTGACGCCCATCATTAAAATCCAAACGCATCGTTTCATATTAAAAGCTAGCCCGTGCATTTTCAAAGGGTCACAAACACCAATTTGATTTTGTTGCTTGACTTTTTGTGTATAATATGTATAAGTCTCCAGTCTACAGATCAGTACTAAGGCATACGTCATAATTGACACATAATGCACACACATGAATGAAAGTTGGGTTTAACGTCCGGTCAGCTACAAAGAGCACATGTGAGACGAACCATCAACCAACCACCACAATCGTCATTCGACACAAGCAATGCACACACGTTGGCCTACTACCTTCTTTATAATGTATATACTTACTGTCGAGCTGAATATCCCCATCTACCTACAGTCGACAATGTCACAAATCCACACCCTTCCTTACCCTTCTCCCCATCTTACCTTCTCTTCTGTCATTACGTGTGTATTGATCGCATGATCGTATGGAACGTCCACCACCACCACCCTACCACCATCACTACCACTAAAAAACATCACATTTTATATTCACAAATCAAGGTTGCGGTGTGCAATTTCAATGAGAATGCTGCAGTGAGAACACCACAGACGGCCCAACTATTTTGTGTTTGTTGTACACCTAATTCTTCCCCAGTGGGCGGCGTGGGTGGGGCTTTAGTACAAATAGTTCCACCACCTTCTGGAAGTCCTGTGCTTGTAACTTCCTCTAATCTGTCACTCTTTTTGACTCTGCCTTTTCCCTTCGCTCCTACCATCTTTCTGCCTTATTGGTCCATTCTCCTGCAATTTATTTTCTGTAAAAACAACAACAGATTTTTTCTAGCCAAAGACGGGCATGCTGGGCCTAACTATTTCTTAGTTAGGCGCATAACGGCAGCATGACGCATCTGCGCTCATATGACAGGAAACTGTCTGAGCGATCGTAGAAGAAGTACACACCCAGTTCTACATGAGTATATTGCATCTGGAACGAGGACCTGTTTGTTTCTCTGTCTGTCTGTGAACAAAAATGTTCCACTCCCTACAGCACAAACTACTGAAACAGTTATGCTAAAAATTGTAAACTTTCATCACTAGGCAAGGGGTTCATGTGGTTCGCGCAGTGGTCAAGGAACTATTTGTTGGTCGGCAACATACTCTCTCTTTTTTTAAAAGAAGCATTTATTTTTATATAGTACATTTATATAGTTTGTCATTTTTAGCCTTTGCCTGATTAGCATTCTCTCTCTCTTTTTCTTTCTTGTTTAAAAAACCCACAAAACAAAAAAACTTGTGTACGCAAAATGTATGCTTTGAGTAACGCCCATGGATAGCAATTATTATTAAAACTATTAGGTCCTCTTTGCACAAAGGCATGTCCAATGCACACATTTATGGCTGCCAACTCTTCACATCAGACATGGCAAGACGAAGGAAAAGTGATGCAGAGGTGGCAGATAGAGGGCGATGATCAGACAGGACAGTTATTACCAGCCGCGTACGAAGAGAGCGAAGCTGGTAATGTTTTCAGTGCATTCTGAAGCTGACTGACTGGTTGACTATCTATGTTAACACGATAACGTTTGAACGAAAATACCTAGGGCGCTCAAATTTTGCATGCGGATAGGTACTGAAGATATCTAGGCCCAGTTAAAAAATGAAGGTCATAGGCCAAAGGTCAAGGTCACTGGCGCCAAAAATGCTGTCGAGCACCTGACACGATAACGATTGAACGGAGGGACCTAGAACGCTCAAAGTTTGCATGCGGATAGGTACTAAGAATATCTCTGCAAAAATTCAAAAATGAAGGTCATAGGTCAAAGGTCAAGGTCACTGGAACAAACAATGCTGCCGAACTCCTGGCACGATAACATTTGAACGCAAGGACCTAGGACACTCAAATTTTGCTTGCGGATAGGTACTGAAGATATCTAGACCAAGTTCAAAAATAAAGCTCATAGGTCAAAGTCACTGGACCCGAAAATGCTGCTGCACGGCTGGTGGTCTAGAGTCTTAACGTTCTAGTTGTCAGCTGTTGCCACTCGTTTTAATAAAACAAAAACAAAACACACACACAAAGATGGAAATCAGTTGTGGTTAAGTATTCAATTTATGACTACATGAGACATTCTGCCAATGGCTCACCGGCCCGTAATGGTTCGGGGGAGGCTTTACCTACGATCACAAGATGGTCCTCGTGGTCATTGACGGGAACAGGACTTACCAAGCACAGAGTTGACGTTCTGATTTCTGTTTCATGTTGTTATTCTATTTTGTTGTGTGTAAAGCGCCCTGTAGCCTACTTCGTAGGATGGGCGCTATATAAATTTCCCCATTATTATTATTATTCTTTATGGTGTCACTTTGCCCTTCGAACAGTGGCACCTTGAGGAAAACTTCATTCTGGTAGATTACAATGCCATCAGCCATTAAGTAAGTAATAGTATCACGCATGTATGCAAATATGCCACCATTTATTGTCACCAAAAACAGACCACCACGGCCATCAGATCTCAACATGATTCTTCTTCCTGTCAATTATGAGCACAGATGCGTCATGCTGCCATTATGCACCTAACTAAAAAAACCAGTTAGGCCAAGCATATCCGTCTTCAGCTGGAAAGTTTCTTGAGAAAAGGCCGAAGAATGGACAGGTAAGGCAGAAAGATAGTAGAAGATAGTACATGTAGTAAGCAAAGGGAAAAAGCAGAGTCAAAGAAGTGACAGATTACAGGAAGTTACAAGCACAGAAATTGGGGAAACTATTTGTATGAAAGACACCCCCCCGGTATCCCCACGGGGTGAGATCTGAACATGATTGAACATGTGCATGGGATATGCTACATAGAGCTGTCTCATGGACGGACAATATGTCTGATCTAACCAGAGCTGTACAAGAGGTGTGGGAACACTTTGGATCAGCAGAACCTCATTTTGCCGCATCCCAAGCATGGGAAGGTTACGTACATTACTGACAGCATGCATTGGTGCTCCTGGGAAATTTCAAAAATCCTGCAAGGCAGGGGTCCAAGGGCCACCCAGTTAACAACTTGACTTAAACAATCTTAAAAATGTAATGTTCTTGGTAAAGGCATGTAAATGTTTATTTGTATTCATTTCTTTTATATTGTACACATGACATGTGAGAAACCGACAAAACCTTTGTAAATAGGAAATTCGTTGCTTCTCAAATTCTCATAATCCGGCAACGCTGGCTCCAGGCAATAAAAAGATCCTGCATTTCAGGACATCCTGAAAGCAGAAGCATCCATGAGCATGTAACGCAACTTTAGTCACACATTTGTGTGGAACTGAAAGTGAAAAATAAGTTTCTTTTGCATCTTCTCTCTGACAAAACGGGCACAATATTATAAGTATTCTGTGTTGGCTTTAAAAAAAAAAATCAAAAAGAAATCAAAAGCTAAAAAATCAGTTGCAGAGCAAAAGCGGACACTTTGGTTTTACATTTTGGTCACTTTTTATGTTCAGTGCAAGACAGCTCTAGACTAGTCTTGTTTATACAATAGAGGAAAAGTAAAATGTTTTCATCAGTTTATCTTGCTTTAAGAGTTATGAAAATGTGGATTTCAAAACAGGGTTGATCAACTTTTCGGCTTGAGTTTATACCTGAAACAAAAAGGTATTTACTTGTTTTAGCGTGTTTGTTTGTGCTCAGTAAAAAAAAAATTCTTTATCACCAACCATTCTTTCAAACAACAAGGACACACAAAATACATAGAAATGTCCAGATAAAAGTCCATGATTTATTTAAAGAAAGATCAATTAAAAATGTCAATGCTCCTGCAATGATTTGGACCAGAACATTGACAAACCCAACTCTCACACCCACAAGCACTTAATATTACATTTATAACCAGCAAAAGTGGAAGGCCTAATGAAAGTGAAACAGGTAGCAAATATAAAAATGACCAATACAAAGATTATGAATTTTTAAAATAATCAAGGATTAGACTAGAGTATCCTGTATCTTCTTTACTTTCAGTCGTGGAGTTAATTATAATTGTTACTAACGAAGGTAAATGGGTTTTCTGTTAATTGACAGGATGACAGGATGAGATAAGATAATGAATATGCTTGCACAAATTGCTGTGCGCAAGACATACCGACGTAAGTCAAAATTGGTCAGCTTCATTGTGTTGAACTTACCAGTTGATCAAGATAAGTTGCATCATCTAGCAAAGCCGTAAAACAACAATTTGCAAAGATAAAACACTGATGGTGGCGCTAATTTTAAAAAAAAGAAGACGCAATTTGACCTGAAATGACACAAAATATTGAATTTTCCACATCTCTTTGCTTTGTGCCTCCCCGTGGGGATACCGGGGGGTCTTTCATAAAATAGTTCTCCCACCTTCTGGAAGTTCTGTGCTTGTAACTTCCTCTAATCTGCCACTCTCTTTGCCTTTTTCCTTTGCTTTCTGTCATCTACTATCTTTCTGACTTATTGGCCCATTCTCCTGCCTTTTTTCCAAAATATCTTCCAAATAATATTTCTCCTTTGAGCTCTTCTGAAATCGGAATGTGTCGGCTGTACGCAGCAGGGAGAGCCCATAGCCACTCACTCTGGGTAGGAGTCGGTCCAGGACCGAAAAAACCTTCGCCTCTGATGGGATTTGTACCCGTGACCTCCCAGCTAGTAATCCGCGACTTAACCACTACGCCACGGCGACTGGTCGTTTCAGAGATTTCTTTTTGATGACATGTTTCTTCTGATGCCTTTTTTTCATGCTCTGGTGTAAGAACTAAAACTATGAAGATGTTTTGTGCCCAATGACAAACGTGTGAAACTTCGTGTATTATAGAAACAAAATTAGTACTATGAGTTCACATAGCGCAAAAAGATAAACAAGTACAGAAATACACACACATGACCAGTGAAATGAATCTGGGTGATAAAACAGATTCATTTTTATAAAATCAAATATATCTGTGCATGCAAACGAAAAGTGGCAGTCAGTTCATTTCAAATCAGATTGTCTAAGTCTTGTCTTGAAAAACAGATTTGTTGGAGAAAAACATGACCATAGTTTACAAACTACAAAGTACAAGGCGCTTCTAATAGGAATTGTTCGGAAATAATTAAGGGGAGTAATTTCATGGTGTGTGGGGAGTGATCTTGCCTAATTCAATCGGTCAAACGGGGGAAGTTACTCTACCATCAGGTAGATCACCAGCTCTCGCCTCTTGTGTTTTGAGTAGACATACAGCACTTAGAACACTGTGCGTCATTCTAAAATTGATGTCATTTATATTTTTACCTCACAGTTTGCAAGTTGTATCAGTCTGTAGCCACTGGCCACCCCTCATTTTTCCAAAAAAAATTTGCAAGTTGCTGACTCACATCCTGCGGTTTCAAGCTTCGACACCATGGTTGCTATGGTTTGCCCGCCTTGGTCAAGGTAAACGACTCTAATTTTCACAAAATGCTCTCCCCTCGTTTTTCCAGAAAATCGTCTATTATAAGGCGCATCCCCTGAATTTAACAAAAAAACTTAACCCTCTGGGCACGATGAGCCCCGATCGGGGCTCCCCGGGACTAGCACGATGGGCCACGATCATGGCTCAGTTCGGCTCATTCATATTATTTTCATGCTGAACTTTGGCCAATCGATTAAGCGAATACAGCTAACCAATCAGAAAGCTCGTAGCACTCGTACGACTTCCTGCTGTCTGAGTCTAGCCATTTTTCGACCGGTATGCATTTGTTTGTGTGAAAATGAGTGATGAAAGTAGTGATTATGAGGATGAGGATGAGTATGTTGCCGATAGCTACTCTGATGCAGACTAGGAAGGTAATTAGGCTTGTATTCGTGTTGCAAAGTGAAGGAAAAGGGTTCGACTGCATGGTTTTGTGATGTCTGACACGAGCAGATCATCGTCGGATGGGGTGGGGGTGGGGTTAGCTCCAGCCACAGTGCGTGTACAGTGAAAGTGCTTTACTGGATTACTGCTGTCACCATATTCAAGGCAAGTTGTTTTCTTTACTTTCATTGCAAAATTCAAGCTTTCTTCTTTCTAAACGTGTATTATACTGTATAGGTTTCCCAGTCAAATGTTTGTATGAGAGATGAAAAGTGAAAATATGAAGTACCGGTTGACGTTTCTGCAGTCTTCAATTCTACGCCTGTCTTTTAGCTTACGTTTTCAACTTTTACGTCGTGCCCAGAGGGTTAAACATACACAAGGCGCAACATATTTTAAGGCGCATGCAAAATGATCAAACAAAAGCAAGACATAGATTGAAAACATGAGGTCGACTCAAACAAAGGAGGTCTGTATTTTGCCCAGTTCTGTCAAAACAATCTTCAGAACGACATAAATTACACTCATGCCGCTATCCTGATATCCACATGATGAAGCACTTTCATGCGTCAAAGAGCACAGAAAAGTCGAGATTGAAAAAACACGGAGTACATTTCTGCAATGAGTTTCGACTCCAGTAGCCTATGTCCACCATGATTGTTATTGTCTTTGACTGTCAAAACCGAGGCTGCAACGTCATATCCTGATTCAAACACACGCACCCTCCCTTCTCTGTGTGAATGCATCGTCTGCTTCGGTAGCTTCATTCACAATTTCGACCTGATAATCGGTCTCAATACTTACGAAATGAATGGAATTCATAACCTTGTTTGATCAGATTTCAGTCATACACTAGGCGCAGTGCATTTTAAGGTGCAGGGGTCTCAGTTGAGGAAAACAGTATCGCCTTGTAGTCCGTAAAATACGGTACATAAAGAAAACCTTGAATGTTCCAACCGTTCTCTCCCCTCCTCTAAAGTTATTACGTCCACTCCAGTCTGTTCAGTCTCCATCCCTTCCCCAGTTTTTTAAACACCTGAAGTAATGGCACAGGCTTGCAATGACTTGTCACACCATCCACTGTCCTCTCAAACACACTGACAAAACGTTCTAGAAATAAATCCCAAGCTATTGAACAACAACAGCCACGTCAATCATTGAATCAATGACAACAAGTTTCAATATCACATTATTAAGATCTGAAGAAACAAAAATAATCAAAAGGCTTTTGGCTAGCAAAACCCCCTTGCTTCAGCGTTCGGGTAAATGAATACAGCCATATATACAAAATATTATAAAAACCATCTTCGTTCAAAAAAACTGAAACCGACTGCAACGTCACTGGAACATACAACAAACAAACAAACTACACGACAAGCGTAAAGTGACGTTATTTTGTTCACAAGACCTGCCATTTATGACTGCGCACTTACTGTCCCCAACCTCTCTCATCTCAAAACTTTTTCTTTTGCTTTCTTTTTCCTGATTTGTGTTCACAAATGCAGGGATGCATCTAGAAATTTCTAAACTGGGGGGCATTGCCCCCCTTGGTGTGGAAATTTGGGGGGATCTGGAAATAGTTAGGGGGGGCGGGGGTAAATCAATGCCAGTTAACGTGTCGATCAAAGGATGTAGTGCGGAAATTTTTACAACCTGTGGTGAACGCATTGTTCTTTTTGCTTTGTAAGCACCAGTCACAAAACATTGCTTTTGATTCGCTGTCAAATTCTAGCCAAGGTCTGCTTTCTTTCCAACTTTCCATGAACTCATGCTTTCGCTTTTTGAAAGGTGGTGGAGCGACACTACTAGCAATGGGATCGTCGGTGACATCACAGTCCTGATCCGATGCTTCGTCATTTGATGAACTTTCCCCGTTGTCATCACTAACTGCCGATGAGGAACAACAAGGTTGTTGATCAATGTTGCACTCCACAGTCGCACTGTTTTCTTTCTTTTTAGAAGTCACACTCACAGTAAAATAATCCAGAAGCGATGCCATTTTTGAGCGGGCTCGCTTACACTGCGCCCGGAAATAGTAAATGAAAGAGAAAGCCGTTGATTGGCTATGCTATTTTTAAGACCCAATCAAAATGCTCGTTCTTTACTGTCGAAAGGAAATGCAGACTCGGTACAGCCCATGCAGCCACGCAATCTAGGCCTAGTGCCGAGCAAGTTATTTTCAAACGATTTTTTCGTTTGCGGGATTTCACAAAATTTGGGGGGATTTTCCCGCAGCATATTTTTATTTTTGCGGGAACCATCAACAATTTTGCGGCAATGCCGCGCTCTAGATGCATCCCTGCAAATGCATGCCTTGCTCTTTGGTTTCAAATTGGTTGTATCATTTACACATTGGACTGTAGAGGGGAAGTATTGCTTTTTGATCTGGTTGATTTTTTGCTCCTTTTGCTGCCTGCTTTTTGCTCCTTTTGCTATATTTGCTGTTTGCTTGTTTGTCTATGTCGATAAAGGCGCAATTCGCCGAAATATCCAGTAGTTTTGTTTTGTCTCTTGTGAATAAAATAACGTCACTTTACACTTGTCGTGTAGTTGTTTGTTTGTTGCATCTTCGTTCCAGTTTTCATTTGTAGGGAATGCCACAAAATTATTTTCGTTCCAGTTTTCACTGTAAGGATTCCACAAAAGTATCATCGTTCCAGTGTTCACTGCAAGGATTCCACAAAAGTATCATCGTTCCAGTGTTCACTGCAAGGAATTTCACAAAATTATATTCGTTCCAGTTTTTACTGTAAGGATTCCACAAAAGTATCACCATTCCAGAGTTCACTGCAAGGAGTTTCACAAAATTATATTCGTTCCAGTTGTCATTGTAAAGAAATCCCCCCCCCCCCAAATCTTCGTTCCACTTTTCACTGCTAGGAATTCCACAAAACCCATCATCGTTCCAGTGTGCACTGCACAAGGAATTTCGCAAAAAATATCTTCGCTCCAGTGTTCGCTGTAAGGAATTTTAACCAAACTATCATCATTCCAAGAATGAAATAGTGAGGCCAAGAGAGGAGATAACGAAATTGAACAAAGGGTGAATACTCTCTTTCTAATTAACTGCCCTCCACCAAAGTTGATTACGATGTGGGTCAGAACCAAAGTGGTTCTGTCTCACTTTGGTTCTGACCCACGCATTGCTAGGTGATTGGCATCGTAATCAACTTTGGTGGAGGGGAGTTAATGAGAAAGAGAGTATTCACCCTTTGTTCAATTTCGTTATCATCATTCCACTATCATCGATCGCACACCGTCACTGAACACAATCCTGTTCTCTACCCCCCCCACCCCACCCACCCACCCTAGTTCCTCACAGTGCCGTCAATCCCCCCGCTGGCACACTGCGACAGCCTCTTGCTCTTGAGCGGCACGGACAGGAAGACCCGCACGCAGCCATACGAGTACATGGGCACGGGGGTCTGCCCAGCGCCGCTCCACACCCCCGTGGCGGGGTCGTACACCTCGATGGAGTCCGAATAAAGGTTGTCCTTGGCACCGCGGCGCCTCCCGCCGAAGGCATACAGCTTCTCGTCCAGCACGCACAGGGAGACGAAATCACGCGGCAGCAGCATGTCCTGGAGGACTGTCCAGCGGTCGTCCTCGGGCTGGTAGGCGAAGAAGCCCTCCAGGCCCACCACATAGACGCGGCCGTTGAGGATGGTGGCGCTGACGCACATGTCGTTGGCGGGGAGGGGGCTGGCGCACAGGGTGCAGGAGCGGGTGACGGTGTCGAAGCACTGCACCAGGTTGGTGACCACCTCCTCGCTGTTCTTCCCCCCGAAGAGGTAGATCTTCTTGCCGTGCGCCACGAAGCCCATGTTCTCCACCGCCGTGACCAGCAAGGAGCACTCCTCCCACTGCACAGAGAGAGAGAGAGAGAGAGAGAGAGAGAGAGAGAGAGAGAGAGAGAGAGAGAGAGAGAGAGAGAGAGAGAGAGAGAGAGAGAGAGAGAGAGAGAGAGAGAGAGAGAGAGAGAGAGAGAGAGAGAGAGAGAGAGAGAGAGAGAGAGAGAGAGAGAGAGAGAGAGAGAGAGAGAGAGAGAGAGAGAGAGAGAGAGAGAGAGAGAGAGAGAGAGAGAGAGAGAGAGAGAGAGAGAGAGAGAGAGAGAGAGAGAGAGAGAGAGAGAGAGAGAGAGAGAATGTTTTACAAAATAGACTGGGCTTAACTCTTAGCTTCTTAGATAGAAGAGAACATTGCATGTGTGACTGCGTTTGATTACCCCGCCACGTGGGCAGCCACACTCTGTCTTCGGGGGAATTCACCCTTTAATTCACCTTGTTTGTCTTGTATTCCTACACCTCAAAGGAGTCCAGCACTTATTGAAGATTTCAAGACCACAGCAAAACACCCCAGCATAAAAACAACCTATCCACCATTCAACTTACCTTGTTAGTCTTACGTTCCCACACCTCCACGGAATCCGGCAACTACTGAAGATTTCAAGACCACAGCAACACACCCCAGCACAAACAAACCAACCTATCCACCATTCAACTCACCTTGTGTGTCTTACGTTCCCACACCTCCACGGAATCCAGCACTTATTGAAGATTTCAAGACCACAGCAAAACACCCCAGCACAAACAAACCAACCTATCCACCATTCAACTCACCTTGTGTGTCTTACGTTCCCACACCTCCACGGAATCCAGCACTTATTGAAGGTTCAAGACCACAGCAACACACCCCAGCATAGAACCAACCTATCCACCATTCAACTCACCTTGTTAGTGTTATGTTCCCACACCTCCACGGAATCCAGCACCTACTGAAGATTTCAAGACCACAGCAACACACCCCCAGCATAAAAGAAACAACCTATCCCCCATTCAACTCACCTTGTTAGTCTTACGTTCCCACACCTCCACGGAATCCAGGACCTACTGAAGGTTCAAGACCACAGCAACACACCCCAGCATTATCAACTCACCTTGTTAGTCTTATGTTCCCACACCTCCATGGAATCCAGGACCTACTGAAGGTTCAAGACCACAGCAACACACCCCAGCATTATCAACTCACCTTGTTAGTCTTACGTTCCCACACCTCCACGGAATCCAGGACCTACTGAAGGTTCAAGACCACAGCAACACACCCCAGCATTATCAACTCACCTTGTTAGTCTTACGTTCCCACACCTCCACGGAATCCAGGACCTACTGAAGGTTCAAGACCACAGCAACACACCCCAGCATAAAACAACCAACCTATCCACCATTCAACTCACCTTGTTAGTCTTACGTTCCCACACCTCCACGGAGTCCAGCACCTGCTCCTCGTCGAACCCCCCCAACACGAAAATGGTATCGTCCACGGCGGCCATGGCGTGGCGGCGCCTGGGCTTGATCATGCTGGCCCCGCGCAGCCATGACTCGAAGGTGGGGTCGTACTTCCAGAACTCCCCGCTGCGCAGGCCCCCCGATACGAAGATCTCGTCCCCGACGGCACAGGCGGCAAACTCGTTGCGCTTCTTGAAGGGCAGGGCCTTGAGGGAGGAGAACTGGCCCGTGTCGGAGCGGTAGCACTCCACCTCGTTGCTCAGCCCCTCCCCCAGCCGCCCGCCCAGCAGGATGGCGCACTCGAAGTAGGGGAACGACAGCCGGGGAGTGATCTGGGCAACCCCCCAAAAAATCACGTTATTTAGTATTTCTTAGTAAAGACAGCATTTCTTATACAGCCACTCCCCCACTCGAAGTTCGGAAACGACAGCCGGGGAGTGATCTGGGCCCCCAAAAAAATATTAAAAATTTTAATTATTTAGTATTTCTTGGTCAAAACATCATCCCTGGATGGCACACTCAAAGTAGGGGAACGACAGCTGAGGAGTGATCTGGGCATACAAAATAAAAAATAAAATAATCATCAGTTATTTAGTATTTCTTGGTCAAAACATTATCCCTGGATGGCGCACTCGAAGTAGGGGAACGACAACCGGGGAGTGATCTGAGCATACACAAAGACAGCATTTTTTAATTTAGTATTTCTTGGTCAAAACATGGCGCACTTGAAGTAGGGGAACGACAGCCAGGGAGTGATCTGAGCATACACAAAGACAGCATTTTTTAATTCAGTATTTCCATGCTAAGAAAGTCCATCTAAAAGAAAAACTGAAGTCATCAGAGACTGTGAGATTAAAAATTAACACCGCTCTGCATTACATTACCTGGAACGAAGGCAGCATGTGGCGCCTGGAGGGCACGGTGTGGTAGAGGAGGGCCGAGTCCAGCAGTTCCCTCCCTTGCTCGGCGCTGAGGTACTGGCCGGCGGACACCACGTCCATGAGGTAGCTGCGGTTGATGAGTGGGAACTTGATGCACTTCAGCAGCCGGTACGCGTGGCTCTGCTTCCTTCCCGGGTCGTGCTCCAGCCAGTGCACCGCTGCCTCGTACACCTGTTTCACAAAACCATGTTTCACTCAGGACTCCCAGGGACCCCCATTTGGGGGTGTATGAAGCACTAAAATTCTAAAGGACCCTCTAAAAGAATGTGCAGTGGGATCCCAGGGATGCGCTAGAAAAATTATTTTTAGCATTCGCTATGCCACTGGGACCCTCTATCCTGCCTCTGGGACCCTCTGTACTGTAAGTGAAGGAGTCCCTGGGACCCCTTGTTTTGTGGGACGATTGGGAGCCCTGGTCACTGTATCTATGATCTTCAGCAGATTATCACGTCATAGTACTACAGTGGAACCTCCCTTATAAGACCTCCCATTATAAGACTCCCTCCCACATAAGACCTGCGTCTCTGAGACATTGCCATTCTCAAGATCTTGATTACTTCTTTAGAAGTACTAAAATCACCCCCCTTATAAGAGTAAGACCTCTCCCTTATAAGACCTCATTTTGGATGATTTTTGAAGGTCTTATAAGGGAGGTTCCACTGTAATACACGAGGGGTCTTATATTAAGTTATAAGGGAGATGATTTTAATACTTACAAAGAAGGGCAATGTCTCAGAGAAGCAGGTCTTATGTGGGAGGGAGTCTTATAATGGGAGGTCTTATAAGGGAGGTTCCACTGTATTATGCGTCATCAATTCACTACGGTCATTGTTAAGTTTAGTGTGTTGTCTTCATTCACCTCATCAAAGTCTTTTTAAAGACGAAAATTTTGTTTTATTCGCCGTGTTTATTATTTATTTAATAATCATGCGCTTGTGTGAGTGTAGCGTTTGGATGCTTTTTAGTTCAATTGTATCTATGATCTAACGCAATCTCCAGAGTTATCGTTCTTTGCTTTCCTCCCTCCCCCCTCAAGTTTCTTTAGTCATTGTTCTTTGAAACTGTTCTAGACATGTTACACCAAACAAGGAAAACCATAGACATGTTACATCAAACAAGGAAAACATAGACACGTTACATCAAACAAGGAAAACATAGACATGTTACATCAAACAAGGAAAACATAGACATGTTACATCAAACAAGGAAAACATAGACATGTTACATCAAACAAGGAAAACATAGACATGTTACATCAAACAAGGAAACACATAGACATGTTACATCAAACAAGGAAAACATAGACATGTTACATCAAACAAGGAAACACATAGACATGTTACATCAAACAAGGAAAAACATAGACATGTTACATCAAACAAGGAAACACATACATGTTACATCAAACAAGGAAACACATAGACATGTTACATCAAAGAAGGAAACACATAGACATGTTACATCAAACAAGGAAAAACATAGACATGTTACATCAAACAAGGAAACACATAGACATGTTACATCAAACAAGGAAAAACATAGACATGTTACATCAAACAAGGAAAAACATGTTACATCAAAGAAGGAAACACATAGACATGTTACATCAAACAAGGAAAAACATAGACATGTTACATCAAACAAGGAAAAACATAGACATGTTACATCAAACAAGGAAAACATAGACATGTTACATCAAACAAGGAAACACATAGACATGTTACATCAAACAATGAAAAACATACACATGTTACATCAAACAAGGAAAACATAGACATGTTACATCAAACAAGGAAAAACATAGACATGTTACATCAAACAAGGAAAACATAGACATGTTACATCAAACAAGGAAAACATAGACATGTTACATCAAACAATGAAAAACATACACATGTTACATCAAACAAGGAAAACATAGACATGTTACATCAAACAAGGAAAAACATAGACATGTTACATCAAACAAGGAAAACATAGACATGTTACATCAAACAAGGAAAAACATAGACATGTTACATCAAACAAGGAAAACATAGACATGTTACATCAAACAAGGAAAAACATAGACATGTTACATCAAACAAGGAAAACATAGACATGTTACATCAAACAAGGAAACACATAGACATGTTACATCAAACAATGAAAAACATACACATGTTACATCAAACAAGGAAAACATAGACATGTTACATCAAACAAGGAAAAACATAGACATGTTACATCAAACAAGGAAACACATAGACATGTTACATCAAACAAGGAAAAACATAGACATGTTACATCAAACAAGGAAACACATAGACATGTTACATCAAACAAGGAAACACATAGACATGTTACATCAAACAAGGAAAACATAGACATGTTACATCAAACAAGGAAAAACATAGACATGTTACATCAAACAAGGAAAACATAGACATGTTACATCAAACAATGAAAAACATAGACATGTTACATCAAACAAGGAAACACATAGACATGTTACATCAAACAAGGAAACACATAGACATGTTACATCAAACAATGAAACACATAGACATGTTACATCAAACAAGGAAAACATAGACATGTTACATCAAACAATGAAAAACATAGACATGTTACATCAAACAATGAAAAACATAGACATGTTACATCAAACAAGGAAACACATAGACATGTTACATCAAACAATGAAAAACATACACATGTTACATCAAACAAGGAAAACATAGACATGTTACATCAAACAAGGAAAACATAGACATGTTACATCAAACAAGGAAACACATAGACATGTTACATCAAACAAGGAAACACATAGACATGTTACATCAAACAAGGAAACACATAGACATGTTACATCAAACAAGGAAAAACATAGACATGTTACATCAAACAAGGAAACACATAGACATGTTACATCAAACAAGGAAACACATAGACATGTTACATCAAACAAGGAAAACATAGACATGTTACATCAAACAAGGAAAACATAGACATGTTACATCAAACAATGAAAAACATAGACATGTTACATCAAACAAGGAAAACATAGACATGTTACATCAAACAAGGAAAACATAGACATGTTACATCAAACAATGAAAAACATAGACATGTTACATCAAACAAGGAAACACATAGACATGTTACATCAAACAATGAAACACATAGACATGTTACATCAAACAATGAAAAACATAGACATGTTACATCAAACAAGGAAAACATAGACATGTTACATCAAACAATGAAAAACATAGACATGTTACATCAAACAAGGAAACACATAGACATGTTACATCAAACAAGGAAAAACATAGACATGTTACATCAAACAAGGAAACACATAGACATGTTACATCAAACAAGGAAAAACATGTTACATCAAACAAGGAAACACATAGACATGTTACATCAAACAAGGAAAAACATAGACATGTTACATCAAACAAGGAAACACATAGACATGCTACATCAAACAAGGAAACACATAGACATGTTACATCAAACAAGGAAACACATAGACATGTTACATCAAACAAGGAAAAACATAGACATGTTACATCAAACAAGGAAACACATAGACATGTTACATCAAACAAGGAAACACATAGACATGTTACATCAAACAAGGAAAAACATAGACATGTTACATCAAACAAGGAAAACATAGACATGTTACATCAAACAATGAAAAACATAGACATGTTACATCAAACAAGGAAAAACATGTTACATCAAACAAGGAAAACATAGACATGTTACATCAAACAAGGAAAAACATAGACATGTTACATCAAACAAGGAAACACATAGACATGTTGCATCAAAGAAGGAAAACATAGACATGTTACATCAAACAAGGAAAAACATAGACATGTTACATCAAACAAGGAAACACATAGACATGTTACATCAAAAAAGGAAACACATAGACATGTTACATCAAAAAAGGAAACACATAGACATGTTACATCAAAGAAGGAAAAACATAGACATGTTACATCAAACAAGGAAACACATAGACATGTTACATCAAAGAAGGAAACACATAGACATGTTACATCAAAGAAGGAAACACATAGACATGTTACATCAAAGAAGGAAAAACATGTTACATCAAACAAGGAAACATAGACATGTTACATCAAAGAAGGAAAAACATAGACATGTTACATCAAACAAGGAAACACATAGACATGTTACATCAAAGAAGGAAACACATAGACATGTTACATCAAAGAAGGAAAACATAGACATGTTACATCAAAGAAGGAAAAACATGTTACATCAAACAAGGAAACATAGACATGTTACATCAAAGAAGGAAAAACATAGACATGTTACATCAAACAAGGAAACACATAGACATGTTACATCAAACAAGGAAACACATACATGTTACATCAAACAATGAAACACATAGACATGTTACATCAAACAAGGAAAAACATAGACATGTTACATCAAACAAGGAAAACATAGACATGTTACATCAAACAAGGAAAAACATAGACATGTTACATCAAACAAGGAAACACATAGACATGTTACATCAAACAAGGAAACACATAGACATGTTACATCAAACAAGGAAACACATAGACATGTTACATCAAACAAGGAAAAACATAGACATGTTACATCAAACAAGGAAACACATAGACATGTTACATCAAACAAGGAAACACATAGACATGTTACATCAAACAAGGAAAACATAGACATGTTACATCAAACAATGAAAAACATACACATGTTACATCAAACAAGGAAAACATAGACATGTTACATCAAACAAGGAAAACATAGACATGTTACATCAAACAATGAAAAACATAGACATGTTACATCAAACAAGGAAACACATAGACATGTTACATCAAACAATGAAACACATAGACATGTTACATCAAACAATGAAAAACATAGACATGTTACATCAAACAAGGAAAACATAGACATGTTACATCAAACAATGAAAAACATAGACATGTTACATCAAACAAGGAAACACATAGACATGTTACATCAAACAAGGAAAAACATAGACATGTTACATCAAACAAGGAAACACATAGACATGTTACATCAAACAAGGAAACACATAAACATGTTACATCAAACAAGGAAACACATAGACATGTTACATCAAACAAGGAAAAACATAGACATGTTACATCAAACAAGGAAACACATAGACATGTTACATCAAACAAGGAAACACATAGACATGTTACATCAAACAAGGAAACACATAGACATGTTACATCAAACAAGGAAAAACATAGACATGTTACATCAAACAAGGAAAAACATGTTACATCAAAGAAGGAAAACATAGACATGTTACATCAAACAAGGAAAAACATAGACATGTTACATCAAACAAGGAAAACATAGACATGTTACATCAAACAATGAAAAACATAGACATGTTACATCAAACAAGGAAAAACATGTTACATCAAACAAGGAAACACATAGACATGTTACATCAAACAAGGAAAAACATAGACATGTTACATCAAACAAGGAAAACATAGACATGTTACATCAAACAAGGAAACACATAGACATGTTACATCAAACAAGGAAACACATAGACATGTTGCATCAAAGAAGGAAAACATAGACATGTTACATCAAACAAGGAAAAACATAGACATGTTACATCAAACAATGAAAAACATAGACATGTTACATCAAACAAGGAAACACATAGACATGTTACATCAAACAAGGAAACACATAGACATGTTACATCAAACAAGGAAAAACATAGACATGTTACATCAAACAAGGAAACACATAGACATGCTACATCAAACAAGGAAACACATAGACATGTTACATCAAACAAGGAAACACATAGACATGTTACATCAAACAAGGAAAAACATAGACATGTTACATCAAACAAGGAAAAACATAGACATGTTACATCAAACAAGGAAACACATAGACATGTTGCATCAAAGAAGGAAAACATAGACATGTTACATCAAACAAGGAAAAACATAGACATGTTACATCAAACAAGGAAACACATAGACATGTTACATCAAAAAAGGAAACACATAGACATGTTACATCAAAAAAGGAAACACATAGACATGTTACATCAAAGAAGGAAAAACATAGACATGTTACATCAAACAAGGAAACACATAGACATGTTACATCAAAGAAGGAAACACATAGACATGTTACATCAAAGAAGGAAACACATAGACATGTTACATCAAAGAAGGAAACACATAGACATGTTACATCAAACAAGGAAACACATAGACATGTTACATCAAAGAAGGAAAAACATAGACATGTTACATCAAACAAGGAAACACATAGACATGTTACATCAAACAAGGAAACACATAGACATGTTACATCAAAGAAGGAAAACATAGACATGTTACATCAAAGAAGGAAAACATAGACATGTTACATCAAACAAGGAAACATAGACATGTTACATCAAAGAAGGAAAAACATAGACATGTTACATCAAACAAGGAAACACATAGACATGTTACATCAAACAAGGAAACACATAGACATGTTACATCAAACAATGAAACACATAGACATGTTACATCAAACAAGGAAAAACATAGACATGTTACATCAAACAAGGAAAAACATAGACATGTTACATCAAACAAGGAAACACATAGACATGTTACATCAAAGAAGGAAAAACATAGACATGTTACATCAAACAAGGAAACACATAGACATGTTACATCAAACAAGGAAACACATAGACATGTTACATCAAACAAGGAAACACATAGACATGTTACATCAAACAAGGAAAAACATAGACATGTTACATCAAACAAGGAAACACATAGACATGTTACATCAAAGAAGGAAAAACATAGACATGTTACATCAAAGAAGGAAAAACATAGACATGTTACATCAAAGAAGGAAACACATAGACATGTTACATCAAACAATAAAAAACATAGACATGTTACATCAAACAAGGAAACACATAGACATGTTACATCAAAGAAGGAAACACATAGACATGTTACATCAAACAATAAAAAACATAGACATGTTACATCAAACAAGGAAACACATAGACATGTTACATCAAACACGATATAACAACAAACTAAAGACATCAAAACATAGACCTTCTGTACATTTGAGGACTTTTTGTTTGGCTAAAAAGAAGGGGGTAAGAAATTTTTGCTTTGTGTGTGTGTATAATATATTTTTGTCGTTCATTTATTTATATTGCTTGATGGATTATTCATTTATTATTGTAAGCGCTTAGGGCTTTTTTTAAATTAAAGATTAGGCGCTATAAATTCTAATTATTATTATTATTATTATTATTGTATAATTGTGGGCCCTGAAAAAGGGTCCTAAGAACCCAAAGTCTCAGTTTCTCTTTGTATCATTGTGGGCCCTGAAAAAGGGCCCTAAGACGCCAAACTCTCAGTTTCGCTTTGTGTCATTAGGAGCCCCAAAGAAGGCATAAGAACCCTAACCGCCATTTTTGCTTTGTGTCTTTGGGAACCAAGAAGAAGGGTCCTAAGAACCCAAACTTTCATTCTTGCTTTGTGTCATTGTGGGCCCTGAAGAAGGGTCATAAGACACCAAACTCTCAGTTTTGCTTTGTGTCATTGTGGCCCTGAAGAAGGGTCATAAGAACCCAAACTCTCAGTTTCGATTTGTATCATTGTGGGCCCTGAAGAAGGGTCATAAGAACCCAAACTCTTAGTTTTACTTTGCATTATTGTGGGCCCTGAAAAAGGGCCCTAAGAACCCAAACTCTCAGTTTTGCTTTGTGTCATTGTGGGCCCTGAAGAAGGGTCCTAAGAACCCAAACTCTCAGTTTCGCTTTGTATCATTGTGGGCCCTGAAGAAGGGTCCTAAGAACCCAAACTCTCAGTTTCGCTTTGTATCATTATGGGCCCTGAAGAAGGGTCATAAGAACCCAAACTCTCAGTTTCGATTTGTATCATTGTGGGCTCTGAAGAAGGGTCATAAGACCCCAAACTCTCAGTTTCATTTTGTATCATTGTGGGCCCTGAAGAAGGGTCATAAGAACCCAAACTCTCAGTTTCGCTTTGTATCATTGTGGGCCCTGAAGAAGGGTCATAAGAACCCAAACTCTCAGTTTTGCTTTGTGTCATTGTGGGCCCTGAAGAAGGGTCACAAGAACCCAAACTCTCAGTTTTGATTTGTATCATTGTGGGCCCTGAAGAAGGGGCATAAGAACCCAAACTCTCAGTTTCGCTTTGTATCATTGTGGGCCCTGAAGAAGGGTCATAAGAACCCAAACTCTCAGTTTCGCTTTGTATCATTGTGGGCCCTGAAGAAGGGTCATAAGAACCCAAACTCTCAGTTTCGCTTTGTATCATTGTGGGCCCTGAAAAAGGGCCCTAAGACCCCAAACTCTCAGTTTCGCTTTGTATCATTGAGGGCCCTGAAGAAGGGTCATAAGAACCCAAACTCTCAGTTTGGCTTTGTGTCATTGGGAGCCCCAAAGAAGGCATAAGAACCCTAACCGCCATTTTTGCTTTGTGTCTTTGGGAACCAAGAAGAAGGGTCCTAAGAACCCAAACTCTCAGTTTCGCTTTGTATCATTATGGGCCCTGAAGAAGGGCCCTAAGAACCCAAACTCTCAGTTTCGCTTTGTATCATTGTGGGCCCTGAAGAAGGGTCCTAAGAACCCAAAGTCTCAGTTTCGCTTTGTATCATTATGGGCCCTGAAGAAGGGCCCTAAGAACCCAAACACTCAGTTTCGCTTTGTATCATTGTGGCCCTGAAGAAGGGTCATAAGAACCCAAACTCTCAGTTTCGCTTTGTATCATTGTGGGCCTGAAGAAGGGTCATAAGAACCCAAACTCTCAGTTTTGCTTTGTGTCATTGTGGCCCTGAAGAAGGGTCATAAGAACCCAAACTCTCAGTTTCGCTTTGTATCATTGTGGGCCCTGAAGAAGGGTCATAAGAACCCAAACTCTCAGTTTTGCTTTGTGTCATTGTGGCCCTGAAGAAGGGTCATAAGAACCCAAACTCTCAGTTTCGATTTGTATCATTGTGGGCCCTGAAGAAGGGTCATAAGAACCCAAACTCTCAGTTTCGATTTGTATCATTGTGGGCCCTGAAGAAGGGCCATAAGAACCCAAACTCTCAGTTTCGCTTTGTATCATTGTGGGCCCTGAAGAAGGGTCATAAGAACCCAAACTCTTAGTTTTACTTTGCATCATTGTGGGCCCTGAAAAAGGGCCCTAAGAACCCAAACTCTCAGTTTTGCTTTGTGTCATTGTGGGCCCTGAAGAAGGGTCCTAAGAACCCAAACTCTCAGTTTCGCTTTGTATCATTATGGGCTCTGAAGAAGGGTCATAAGAACCCAAACTCTCAGTTTCGATTTGTATCATTGTGGGCCCTGAAGAAGGGTCATAAGAACCCAAACTCTCAGTTTCGCTTTGTATCATTGTGGGCCCTGAAGAAGGGTCATAAGAACCCAAACTCTCAGTTTCGCTTTGTATCATTGTGGGCCCTGAAGAAGGGTCATAAGAACCCAAACTCTCAGTTTCGCTTTGTATCATTATGGGCTCTGAAGAAGGGTCATAAGAACCCAAACTCTCAGTTTCGCTTTGTATCATTGTGGGCCCTGAAGAAGGGTCATAAGAACCCAAACTCTCAGTTTCGCTTTGTATCATTGTGGGCCCTGAAAAAGGGCCCTAAGAACCCAAACTCTCAGTTTCGCTTTGTATCATTGTGGGCCCTGAAGAAGGGCCCTAAGAACCCAAACTCTCAGTTTTGCTTTGTGTCATTGTGGGCCCTGAAGAAGGGTCATAAGAACCCAAACTCTCAGTTTTGCTTTGTATCATTGTGGGCCCTGAAGAAGGGTCATAAGAACCCAAACTCTCAGTTTCGATTTGTATCATTGTGGGCCCTGAAGAAGGGCCCTAAGAACCCAAACTCTCAGTTTCGCTTTGTATCATTGTGGGCCCTGAAGAAGGGTCATAAGAACCCAAACTCTCAGTTTCGCTTTGTATCATTATGGGCCCTGAAGAAGGGTCATAAGAACCCAAACTCTCAGTTTCGCTTTGTATCATTATGGGCTCTGAAGAAGGGTCATAAGAACCCAAACTCTCAGTTTCGCTTTGTATCATTGTGGGCCCTGAAGAAGGGTCATAAGAACCCAAACTCTCAGTTTCGCTTTGTATCATTGTGGGCCCTGAAGAAGGGTCATAAGAACCCAAACTCTCAGTTTTGCTTTGTGTCATTGTGGGCCCTGAAGAAGGGTCCTAAGAACCCAAACTATTTTTTGGGGGGAGAGATGAAGAAGCAGTTGTAGCTCATCATTTTGAGCTCATTATTACAGTAGCATAACCAAAAGTGAAAGACACCATTGTGAAATTTATGTAAAAACATGTTTCATGGGTGAAAGTAAAACATTCTCTTAATGTTTCAATGTTCAATGAATCAATGTTCTCTGAATCTTCCCAATCCTGAAGTGGTGACCTCATTAAAAATAATGTTCAACATGCGTGCGTCTGTGTATACAGAACGGGTGGGGATAGTGTTAGAATTGCATATATCTATCATCATGTTTTAATCTGCCATAATTTTTTTTCCGCAGAAATGTTTGATTTTATAAGACTGTGGTTCGGGATGAGAAGATAACCAATCGTGAACTGTCTGAAGACATTTTCTATCGGCTTTTCCAATCCTGATTTCAGGAGCATTCCTGAACTACTTTTACCCATGCTGTTTTTGTGTGACTGGGAGCCCTGAAGAAGGGCCATAGATGCATAGGTGTCAACCCAATTTTCCTTTTTTCAAAACTTACCTTATTGAAAAATAATTTCCCCCTTATTTCAAGCCTGAAAACCGTATAAATTTCAGAACACGCAAAACCATGAAAAAGTTGCTGTGAATATATTATATTCAGACATCGTTTTCATGTAGTAGTAGTAGTAGTAGTAGATAGGGACAAAACAAGCCGTCAAGCTTTTTAGATACATGCAGTTTTGTTATACATATTAAAAAATGGGTAGGGGAGCGTACCTTCCTTTCTCAAAGGACAGGTTTTCCCATTCTTTCAAGTGTCTCCCACTCCCAACTCGTGCCATTTCGTTCGTAGAACTGGAAGAATTAGTGTCCGCCATTTTCGATTCAAACAACGCTCACAAGGTAGTTCTGAAGAAACCACGCATGCGCAGATTACCAGAACAAATCGCTCTCTGCGCATGACCAATCATCTAGCCTACTGCTTTTGTTTTCCTGTTCGGCTGCTTGGCGTCCGCGTTTTGTCGTCTGCTATCACAAAATTCTATCACTTCGCGGTTTGTCTCTGATTTCTGATCTGCCCGTATAAATCAGTTTTACCCGTATTGAAACTGTTATACGGCCGTACAGACCCAAAATCATGGTTTTCCTGTACAGCAATACGGGAAAACCATATAGGTTGACACCTATGTAGATGCCAAACCGTCCTGCAGTTGAGGTGGCGGTCTCATTAGTACGGTAGCATAACCAAAAGTGAAAGACACCATTGTGAAATTTATGTAAAACAATGGGGTTTTTTGGTGACTGGGAACCCTGAAGAAGGGCAACACGACCCACAGCACCCAGTTTCGACTCCCTTTTAGTTCACGCCTTTGGTTAACCCTCATCACCGGCATAAACCAATTTAAAGCGCTTTATCCATTTGGCTTACATTGCTTCATAGTGGTATATCACTTGTAAGGTCTTCTTTTTCTTTTTCTATCCCTAACCACAATCAATGAAAAGAATAATTGCCTCTGTTAACCCTTTCTTCGCTGATGTTGCATTTCTGCAACCACACTGATTTCAGTTTTAACACCTGTGTCACTAAAAGGCATAAATAGGATCTGTTGAGTGTTATCCAATGAAAACAAAAATCTAAAAATAAAATCCAATGATCTTACGTTGCTAACTTTGGGAGATACGGAAAGGCCTTATTTGATACATGTCATAGGCCTGATAGGGGGGATTCACAGTATTGCAGATGCCAACTTTTCTTTACCCACGTTACTGTATTTTTCGGACTATAAGGCGCACCTTTGTATAAGACGCACCCCGTAAATTTTACTAAAATTTCTGATTTTGTTACTATATTTTGCTACCATTTTTTTTTGGTCGTTTTATAAGGCGCAGGGGTCGTAATCTGGGGAAAAAAAGTATCGCCGTATTGTCCGAAAAATACGGTAAGTTTGACAGAAATTGTTTGGCTGAAAATGCCTGGCGGCGAAAGGGTTGAAAAAAAAAGGATTTCCTTCCTGAGAAGGAAGCAGTTTAAACCATGCAGGCCTGACCTGCTCCTCGGTGGGGCAGTTGAGGCGTCGGTCCCGCAGCAGGTCACCGATGCACTCGACGGAGAGGCGCAGGAAGTCGAGGTCCTGCTGCACCGTGGTGAAGTGCTGGCAGGCGAACTGCTTGGCAAACTCGTACATGGGGCGGTGGTTGTGCGTGTAGGCCAGCGTCATGGCCGCCAAGCAGTTGTCCACGTTCATGCAGTCCTGAGCAGATTTTTGGGGGGAGAAAAAAACACCACACACTCAAGAGTCTATACAATGTTTTTCACAAGCAAACTGACCATATTTAACAGACTATATGGCGCACCTTATTATAACAGACCTGTTTACCCCCTACACAAGTCTTGAGTAGTCTGGATAGCTGAAATGAGTAGTTTTGGTGCAAAATGTGTAGTTTCATTCATTAAACCATCAAATAATGTTCACTGAAAATGAGTAGTAATCAAGAATTAAGGAGCATTATTTTCAGTTTTGAAGAGTAGTAGAGGTCCAAATTGAGTAGAATACTACTTGAAAAGAGTAGAGTAAACAGGTCTGTTATAAGAAGCGTCCCAAACCCCAAATTTTCCACAGAATTCTGATTTTGTTCATATAACTTCTTATTATATCATTAGTCACATTATAATGCACAGGGGTCTCAGTCAGGGGGGAAAAGAGCATCGCCGTAGCTATATTCCATAAAATACGGTACACAGCGTAAAGACTGTTAATCAACCCTTCAGTAAAAACTGAAGACTGTGTGCACGAACACATATTGCACTATATACATGCATTTGTGCACGTGCATACACTATCATCATATGCATACATAATCATACCAGCAAGACACACTATACAGGATGTGATCACCAAAGATCTGAAGATGTGGACAGATGTGGCATTTCACTGATTTCATCCTATGCGCTACAAGACACTATAATTGATGGATATAATAACTATTCGCATAGAGAGAGAATGGAATGCCTGAATCTTCCAAGTTTGAAAGCGAGAAGAATAAGAGATCTAATACAAAAGTTATAAAATATTTAACAATATTGATGACTTAACTAACACAAGAAAATATTACTTTACAGAGTTGCACCTTTATCATCATGGAATCAACTACCAACTAATATTAAGAGAGCACCTAATACTAACAGCTTTAAAAATCAGCTCGACCAATTACATTTTTATAATGACATAATGTACGAATATGATGCTTAATTAATCGCAAAAAACTGAGTGTATGATATACCTTGAGTATGTAAAAATAAAACCCAAAACACAAAGATGGGACTTTGAAAGCCTAAAGGATATATTATTTTTGTCCCTATTCCTAATCTTAATTAAAATACTTCTCTGAATTTTTTTAATCAGCAAAAAATATAACAAATAGAAGAAGAAAGGGTAAGAGTCTCCTCCCCTCTCCATAGCTTACTCCTCCCATTACCTCCTCCGGTAAAGGTAAAGATGTGCCACCCCTCCCCTGCATTTCTCGGTTAATTCCATTTTTTTCTGTTTTTGCCTTTCTTACCAAACATAAAGCTGTATTTTATGAACCTTTTCAGCTAATTATCTTTTTGGAATAATAACCCTAACCCTACCCCTACCCCTACCCCCCTATAAGACGGAAAAACGCAATGAACCACGACTGTGACAAATGCTGCGGTGTACTGCAGTACATAGGGGGGGGGGGGGGGGGGGGGGGGTCCTATTAGATAATGGCCTTTATCATGACTGCAATTAATTACTGAACAAAGATAATTAGCTGAAAATGTTCATAAAATACAGCTTCATGTTTGGTAAGAAAGGCAAAAACGGAAAAAAATGGAATTGACCGAGAAATGTAGGGGCTGTGGGGGGGGGGGGGGGGGGGGGGGGCACATCTTGACCTTTACCCCACCCCCATTCCACACACCCAAAGAAAAAGAAGAAATCCCACCTGGAAGAAAGTGACGCACTGCTCCACCAAGGGAGCGATCTGAAACATCTGGGCCTGTGTAAACAGCTCCTGCACGGTGCTGCCCCCTATGTCCACGCGGCCTGTGTAGATGAAGCGCAGCACCTGGGCGAAAACCCCTGCCACGATCTGCTTCATCTCGATCTCCTTCCGTCGGCTCTCCTCCATGCCTGAGGCAAACATCGTGCGGAAGTAGGGCGATCCTGCCGCCAGCACCACCTGCAGAAACGAGGAACATTTCGGGGAAAGTTGCAGTTCTTCTTCTTCTTCTTCTGCGTTCCCAGGCCATATGGCCATAATGGGTAAGATACGTATGTGTCCAGTTTTCAGTTTTCACTGGTCTCCCCGCTGCGTACAGCCGACACATTCCGATTTCGGAGGAGCTCAAAGGAGAAAAATTATTTGGAAGATTTTTTAAAAAAAGGGCAGGAGAATGGGCCAATAAGTCAGAAAGATAGATGACAGAGAGCAAAGGGAAAAGGCAGAGTCAAAGAGAGTGGCAGATTAGAGGAAGTTACAAGCACAGAACTTCCAGAAGGTGGGGGAACTATTTTTACGAAAGACCCCCGGTATCCCCATGGGGAGAAAGTTGCAGTGAAGACACGCCCCTTCAAATTTTCGCATTGGAAATGTTCCTTGAGAAGCAACATCCTGCTGTTCTGGGGAAAGGGACAGGGATAGGCTGTGTACACACATAAGCGGATATTCCATGCGGAAACCCGTGCGCAATCCATAAATAAGTGAAACAAAGACGGGAAAAGATTTGCGCACGTGTCAGAAATTCCCCATTATGCATAAACTTTTATTTGTCTTTCTTCTACTTATTAGAGGTGGGGGGAAAAACCCGGTTTGAACCGAAAAACCAATGCTAAACATTCGCGGTTCAAAAAACCGGTTCGAGTTGCTGTGAACCGGTTTTTAAAATGCAAACTGAAAGTAAGTTTTTCTTAGAATAACGCATTCTTTTTGAAGAACACTGATTCTCAGCGCAGATTGGGTGTTTGTAAACCCAAGAGTAGCTGTTTCTTGTTTGTGGTGGTGTATGGCTTTGACATTGAGTGTTGAGTTGAGTGTGTGTGTGTCATAAGTTTCTTTATTGTCTCTGTGTGTGTATGTGTGCGCGTGCATGTGTGTGTGTGTGAATATTCTGACAAATGAATATTTTTTGGTGAAACTAGTCATGCCAGTACTTGTTAAAAAAAAATGGTTCGGTAAAACCGGTTCGAAGAGGAGAAAAAACCCGGTTCGGATTTTTGAACTGGTTCTCAACTCTACTACTTATTTAGGGTTATTGTCATGGAAGTGAAAGAACCAGACTTTGAGATTGATGAGAGTAGCGAACATGCCTGGGGTGTCTAAACTACAAGCTTGCCAACATTTCTATGTAGAGTGAAAGCCAGAAAGTATTAAGGCAAATGTTAAGAAAAGCCCCCTCCTCTGCACCCTTCCATTCATTTCAGGCTGTTCCTTCGACCGCTGTCGCATTATCAGATTACCGCTGACACTAAACTGACCCTAAACCTATCCCTAACCCTATCCCAAACCCTAACATGAAATATCTGTCGCATTCCCTTAGGGTTAGGGTTAGAAATAGGGTTTGGGATAGGGTTAGGGTCAGTTTAGTGTCAAATGCACACAAAAACACAAAAGTTGATGGTACGTTATGATCATGTGCACGTTAATTCATACCACAGTAATCTGAGAATGCGACAGCGGTCGACAGAACAGCGTGAAATGAATGGAAGGGGGAAGAGGAGGGGGCTTTTCTTAACATTTGCCAGTACATGTATTAATATTATTAAGACTAAAGAAAATATCACTTGAATTTATGGTGCAATGGTCGCAGACAAGATGTCTGCCAGTCATAGATCTGTCTTAAGCAGTCACAAAATAACATAAGCACATTAGGAAAAAATAAACAAGGTGTGGAAAGGTACCTGGGAAAGGGAAACACATTAGCCGAAGATGACTATCAAAACAGTGTGCACAGTAGAAACAAAAATTGCTGTCGCTCTGTATTCTTCTATAAAGGAACTCTCAAGGTCAAGTGAGTCCAGTCATGTGCAGGGCTTCTGAAAACGTACAGATTGTGCGTATTTACGCACTAGAGCTCTCAAATCACCCCCTAGAATCTGAAACAGTGTGCGAGATTTACCCTTTAAAATATCATTTAGGGGGTGAGATGATGCATTACATTGCATTGATGACGCATGCGTGAACACAACCGTTACTTATCAGTAAGTTAATGACGTTCTTCGTATTTCAATCGTCTGCTAGGCCTTTCTGCCACAAGCTGTCTAGGCTAGATCTAAAATTCTACTGGGTCGCGCAGAAAGCCCAAATCACTGAAAGCTCATTGCTAATTGGAAGACTTTTTGTCAACATCCATACCAAGATGGTGAATTGTCTTTCAGTTGTTTTTTCAATGTAAAAGCAGAAGTATGAGCGTTTTTTCCCCAGTGCACATCAATAGTCGAATGTAAAGAGCTACGAGATTAAACCACTTAAGTTTGTTCCTGTTTGTGTGTGTGTGTTTGTGTGTGCGTGTGTCAGTGAGTGTGGGTGTTTGTGTGTATACATGTGTTTTATATGCATGGGTGAGGGGGGGGGGGAGGGCATGGGATGGCGCTTCTCCCATGTTTTCGCCATTACCCCTTAAAATTTGCAACTGGGGGTGAAAATACCCGTTTAAATTCTAAACAGGGGGTGAGTGCACCCCTTAAGAGGGGAAAAGATCAGAAGCCCTTCAGGATGTGTGTGTCCAAGTACCATGTGACAGGGGAACTGTTGGTCATCAATGCAGATGGTGAGGTCAGTGCAGCCCATGTCCAGCCTCAGCTGCTCCAGCTGTAGCTCTGTATTCCCTAAGGGAACTCTCAGGGTCAAGTGAGTCGTCATGTGTGTGTCTAAGTACCTTGTGACAAGGGAACTGTCGGTCGTCAAAGTAGATGGTGAGGTCAGTGTAGCCCATGTCCAGCCTGGGCTGCTCCAGCTCTGTATTCCCTAAGGGAACTCTCAGGGTCAAGTGAGTCCAGTCATGTGTGCTTCCACATACCTTGTGACAAGGGAACTGTCGGTCGTCAATGTAGATGGTGAGGTCAGTGTAGCCCATGTCTAGCCTCAGCTGCTCCAGCTCTGTATTCCCTAAGGGAACTCTCAGGGTCAAGTGAGTCCAGTCATGTGTGCTTCCACATACCTTGTGACAGGGGAACTGGCGGTCATCAATGCAGATGGTGAGGTCAGTGTAGCTCATGTCCAGCCTGGGCTGCTCCAGCTCTGTATTCCCTAAGGGAACTCTCAGGGTCAAGTGAGTCCAGTCATGTGTGCTTCCACATACCTTGTGACAAGGGAACTGTCGGTCGTCAATGTAGATGGTGAGGTCAGTGTAGCCCATGTCCAGCCTGGGCTGCTCCAGCTCTGTATTCCCTAAGGGAACTCTCAGGGTCAAGTGAGTCCAGTCATGTGTGCTTCCACATACCTTGTGACAGGGGAACTGTCGGTCATCAATGCAGATGGTGAGGTCAGTGTAGCTCATGTCCAGCCTGAGCTGCTCCAGCTGCTCAATGAGCAGGTCTCGGTGCTCGTTGCTGACCAGCACGGCATCCACCACCGACACCTCCTCCTCCTCCTCCTCCATCATCGCCTCGTCCATTGACCGCACAGCATCACCCTCGTCTTTCAGCACAATTTCCTCCATTTCTCTGGAGAACGGACAAATACAGTGGAACCTCCCTTATAAGACCTCCAACTATAAGACTCCCTCTCATATACATGTAAGGCCTACTTCTCTGATTCTGAGACATTGCCCTTCTTTGTAAATATTAAAATAACCTCCCTTATAAGACCTCAGTTTGGATGATTTTTGAAGGTCTTATAAGGAACGTTCCACTGTAGTTTTTAAAAAAATTCTTCAATACAGTCATGCATAATACAGTATACCATGCATCACTTCAGAAACACACTGAGCGTGACATCTATGATAGAACAACTGAAGTTGCCCTCCCTGCAAGAACGAAGTGAGGCAGCCAGACTAGTCATGTTCTGTAAAATCCAAAATGAACTAGTCACCGTGAAGAACCTGAAAGAGGAACTGATCCCAGCACACAAAGTAAGCCAGCGTTGGCCAAAATCTACTGCCGCACTCGATTTCCTGCCGCATACCATCAAGGCATGGAACACTGCGTACTATCAAGGCATGGAACAATCATCTCCATGAACAGGCTGTTGAGGCGGGGACCTTGGACACTTTTGTGTCTTAGGGTCTCCAAATCACACTAAATTAGACTAACTACACCCCCCCTCTCTCCCCCCCCCCCCCCCCCCCCCTAATGGTGCAGCATCACGTTGCTGTTGGGGACCGATCAGCGGGACCTTGCTGGCTGGGCCATCCTCTTGCTTGGTGCGGCATCACGTTGGGGACCGATCAGAGGGGCCTGGCTGGCTGGGCCATCCTCTTGCTTGGTGCGGCATCACGTTGGGGACCGATCAGAGGGGTCTGGCTGGCTGGGCCATCCTCTTGCTTGGTGCGGCATCACGTTGGGGACCGATCAGAGGGGCCTGGCTGGCTGGGCCATCCTCTTACTTGGTGCGGCATCACGTTGAGGACCGATCAGAGGGGCCTGGCTGGCTGGGCCATCCTCTTGCTTGGTGCGGCATCACGTTGAGGACCGATCAGAGGGGTCTGGCTGGCTGGGCCATCCTCTTGCTTGGTGCGGCATCACGATGAGGACCGATCAGAGGGGCCTGGCTGGCTGGGCCAAATTTTCTGTCTTCTTCTTTTTCTTCTGTCTGTTTTCCTCCTCTTTATTTCTGAACTCGTGCATTTCCTAAGACAATAGGGTCTTTGGATAATAGACTCCATTTTGATGCCTTTTAGTGACATAGGTGTTAAATCACTGTGGTGCTAAAATGCGACCTTGGCAGTGAAAGGGTTAAGCTTAATGGTATTTTTTGGCTGAAAAATGGTGAAAGGGTTAAAATGATCACTTCAGTCAATATGGACAACATAAATCGGCAAAGGACCAAAGGTGCAATTTACTTCTAGTATAGTTTTTACACTGTTTTTAGTTTCCACCTTATCAGGCTTATCAATCAATCAATCAAATCAATTTATTGTCTTCACAAGAAGAAATTTGTTGCCCAGCTTGCACATAACATACAGAATAAATAATAAAAACATTTCATTAACTGGTCAGTTACACAACATACATTGAAGAAGACAATTTTATACAATGGCACAAGTAGATACCATGGAAACAATTAAAGTTAACAGGAGCCCCCCCCCCCCCCACACACACACACACACTAGGTTAAAACTAATAGATATCCAATTAGCTAAATGCACTATTCCTAAATTAAAGACAAACAGTAAGATTAACTTGCATAAATACATAAAGGATAATACTGTAGATGCCGTGGTATCACAAGTCAATTGATCACAAAAGGGGAGTAAGAACAAAACCAAATATATGTCATACAATTAAGCAGTCATAAATGACAATAATATCACAAATTTAAGTCCACATACACACACACACTACACACACTACACACACACACACACTATTTAGATAAAAGTACTAGTTAAGTAAACAGGCATAGAAACAGTTTTAGATAAAACCTAAGGAACCAAGGTCAATACAGCATTAAAAGAGGGGTGTAAATCAACTATTTATAAAATCCTAAAAACATGCATTATAATAAGGACAAAGCAACTGCATGTCATACAAATATGCAATCATAAAAATATTCTGCTAAAAACATAACTATAATGACAATGTAATACCACAAACTGAAGTCTTCAGAGCACACACACACACACACACACACACACACACACACACACACACACACTCACATACACACACACACTCACACACACACACACACAGTGTAAAAGCATTTTCCCCATAATAATATGTACTTATACTGTGTTATAGTACTACAATAATATCACAAACTGAAGTCTTCAGGAACACATGGACCACATACCCACCCCACCCCCCACACACACACACACCTGAGCATCAGATTCAGAGCAATAACAAATACATAAATGGAGAAAGTAAGTGACAAAGCAACTAAAAAGAACAAAGGAAAATCGGTAAAGGTCAAGATGTGCCACCCCCCCTACATCTTTACCTTTACCAGAAAATCAATTGAATAATATACATTATCATTGTCTATGCATTACATGCATGCGCGCACACACACACACACATGCATGTACACACTCACACGCATACATGCACGCACACACACATGCATGCACGCACACACACACACACTGCTGCCAATGTTCACAGAGCTTTTCACTTCAGTTTCAATGACAAAATAGGCTTATTGTTCTTTCAGTTTCATAAATTAACCCCAACCTGATTGAATTAGTGATTGCCAACCTATTCGGAATAGTATTCCCATAACAAGGCAAAATGTTGCATTATACTTATTATACTATAGTAAACATTTTTTATGCAAAAATTTGGTGGGGGGTAGCTAAACTGTCTAGGGCTAGGCTTTGCTATATTCATTGCCATAATTCCTCTGGGGGGTAGCTAAACTGTCTAGGGCTAGGCTTTGCTATATATATTCATTGCCATAATTCCTCTATCCAAAGTTACAAGTAAAAGTAGTCTAATCTAAATTACTTCTTCTTCTCTTCAGCAGGGCGGGCTACGGTCAGTATCAGAGTATGTTGACCATTCTGGAAGAGATACTTGAAGAGATGTGAGAAAGAGCATAAAAATGACCAAGAGTTTATGAATAAGTAAATAAAAAATTCAAAAAAAAATCAGTGAAACCATCGAACGAAAGTGATAATCACACCACTAACACCTCTGACCTCACCTTGATTATCCTAATGTGAACGTAGCAGCCGGATTTCGTCAACTGCCAAAACAGTAACAGTAGTGGTTATGCCCAAAATGGTTTGACCGTGGCTTTTCTCCCTCTAGTGGAAAAAATAAAACAGGCTATTTTCCCTCACTTCCGGTAAATAGGCCTCTGCGCTACTAAAAAAAAGAAGAGATTTAGCTGGTACATACAGTAACTCCATGTGTGTGTGTGTGTGTGCGTTGCACGCACAAGAGCCCAATATTCCACTATTCGGTACGAGTAGGCTGTGTGTGCCCGTGGAATGGATGACACAAACTCACAATTAAAGCATGCATCGTACGTGAGCCAATAGCAGTCTAAGCGAAGACTTTGGGCATGGGGCAGGATAAACATCCCAATCAGAAGAAGAAGTGTGTGTGTGTGTGTGTGTGTGTGTGTGTGTGTGTGTGTGTGTGTGTGTGTGTGTTTCTGTCTGTATTTTCTTAATCTTTGTCACTGTCCATCTCTCTGTGTCTCTCTTTTGTCTTTTCTCCCTTCCTGCTTATGTGACTGCCAATCAATTATCTCTTGCTCTGTCACCTTGTTGCTCTCTGTCTCTGCCTCTCTCTTAATCTCTCCCTTCTGCCTGTTTCTGTTTCTTTGTCTCTCACTTTGTCGAGATCTGTCTGTCTCTTGCTACCATCTGTATTTCTGTATGTCTCAGTGTTTGTGCAGAAGAGTGTGTATGTCCATGCACAAACATCTTTGTGTATGCATCACTCTGTGTGTGTGCATGTCCATTTCTATCTATTTATTTGTCTGTCTGTTTCCTTGTCTCGATCTTTGTGCGTGTGTGAATGTGTATATTTGTGGAATTGTGTGTGCATGCTGGTTTTGTGTATGCATGCTGGTATCTGTTTATGTGCATGCATGTATGCATGTGTGTGTGTATGTGTGTGTGTGCATGTACATGTGTGTGTGTGCGCACGCACATGCATGCATGAGCGCATATGTGTATGTGTGTGTAAGTAAGCGAGTGCCTCTCTGAATTTGTCTTTCTGCTTGAAATAATGGTATGGGCACTTGTGCACGCATGTCTGTGTATCTAGAAGAGGTGGGGGGAGGGTGGTGGTGCTTAACTATGTCTTTATTTTTTTGTTATGCTAAGTCATACAAGTACAAAAGCATAAAGGAGAAGCTAAGCAACCCTTCCCCTAACATAGATTGAGAGAGAGAGACACACACACACAAACGTGGACACACACAGAGTAATGCACACAAAGAAGCTTGTGCATCCATGGACAAACATACTTTTCTACACAGACACTGAGATAGACAGAAACACAGATGGGAGAGAGAGAGAGAGAGAGAGAGAGAGAGAGAGAGAGAGAGAGAGAGAGAGAGAGAGAGAGAGAGAGAGAGAGAGAGAGAGAGAGAGAGAGAGAGAGAGAGAGACAAAGACACAGACAGACTTCTTCTTCTTCTTCTCTTTGGGGTCCACGATCATTTAGTTGATCATTTTGGCACCCTCAGGGTAAAAAAGACTGAAAAAAACAGACGGACACACACACACACACACACACACACACACACACACACACACACACACACACACACACATGCGCTTAATTTGTTATTATTTAGTCTGAATCACTTTTAGTGGAAGGACGTTAAACTGAAGAACAACAACACATATGTGCGCTTAGTTATCAATTATATCTATTATATCGCAGAGACATTCCATTTAATGGAAGTAATGGGAAAACATCCCGAGTTGTATTTTACCACTACGGCACTAGAGGGAGAACAGCCACTGCCAAATGTTTCACTTTTAGCTTATACCACGTAATACTGAATCTACAATCCGCATGAAACCATATTATCTGCAGATTATTTTTGAAACGATGTAGGTACATTTTAACGCTATAACGTAGTGTTTTACAGAGCACGAACATTAAAAATGACAAATAACCTAATAACAGCGTGACAGTGTTTCCGAAAACAGAATACCGTTTACGAAACCGGTATAAGCTTATTCCTAGATGGAGCGGAAGAGATAACTCTGATGAAAAACTTCAGGGAAAGGTAATAAACCATTGTTTACGAAATTGTTTGGGATCACGAGACCGTTAGTCAGGAAGTGTGACCAACCTGACAAAAATTATAGTGAATGAAGTACACTCTAAAGAACTAACAAGACCGATTTAACCTTCGGCACAGTGACTGAGAAGCAGATTTTCAGTGAGTTTTCCATGGTCTCTCTCCTCCCTTCTTCTTCTCTTTGAGTCTTTGTCTTTGACTTTGAGACTTTGTTTGGGGCCACACTACGATTGGGGTTTGCCCCCCGGGGACCGCTACGGTAGATCTTGCTTGGATACTGCGAAACAAAGGTCTATGGTCCATAAATATGCATCCACCCACACCCACACACACACATACACACGTCACACACACACCGAGCATGCATCCTGTGCGCCAATAGCAGTCTAAACGAAGACTTTGGGCGTGGGGCAGGATAAACATCCCCAATCGGAAGAAGAAGAAGACACACACACACACACACACACACGGTCTACCTAAAATACGAAAACCAGCCAAAACGAGCAAAAACGGGCGAAAACATAAGAGACTGAATCTGATTCAAAGGGATTACGCTGATCTTGGGTCATTGCGTCAATTTTAACACCATGGGCAGCATCTAAGGAACCTTTCTGCCAAGTTTCATTAAGATTTAATAGTATGGTACAATTGTGAGAAGTGGAAAAAAGTTCAGTCGGCGGAAGTAATAGCTAGCGGAAGCGGGTTTATAAAAAAAATGCAGATCGGAAATTACATCTGAATATGGATCAACAGTCGATTAAAGATAAAATCTATGCAAAATTTGGTAGGGTTTAGACAAATTAAAAAATGTTTGTTCTTGTTTACGATCAAAAATGCACTTTCGCTTCTGTTTTCGCCCGTTTTCGCTCGTTTTCGCCCGTTTTCGCTCGTTTTCGTATTTTAGGCACACCACACACACACACAATTGGAGATAGGAGTAAATAGACTTTTTTCTTCCTGGCCCCCCCCCCCCCCCCCCCCCCCAAATTATTTTTTTTTCAGGAAGCATTGCGCAGCCTCAAGTTTGAAGATAATTTAATTGATCATTCTGGCACCCTTCTCTTCTTCTTCTTCTCCTTAGGCAGCCAGTCCCGTGCAAATTTGCAGCTCGTGCAAATTTGCAGCTCGCTAGTACTATGAGAGTGTGTATTTGCGACATTGAGCATGAACCACAAATTTCACTTTTTTCTAGGGATAGGGTTAGGGTTAGGTAAATGGTTCAAGTAACGAAAAAGTGAAATTTGTGGTTGTCGCAAATAGTCACTCTCATAGTAGCGAGCTGCAAATTTGCACGAGCTGTATGAGTCGACGCGCGAAGCGCTAGTATAATATATTTTGATTTTGCATTGGGGTCTGACACAAAAAATATAAATTATACAAGCAATCAAACCATCTTTAGTAATTACTAATCAAATTCCAGAAAGAGATCTCTATAAATTTTGGTAATTCATCCACAAGATTTTTGAAACAATTAGTATTTGGTGCATATTTGATATTAGTGGGGAGGTTATTCCAATATGTGGCAACTCTGTTAAAAAACCACAATACTTCCTAAATGTTAGTACGGCAGTGTTTTATTTTGCTCTCAGACTTTCTTGTATTATCATAAGGATAATATAGGATTTAGGAGCTATAACTTCTTCTTCTTCTGCGTTCCCAGGCCATAAGGCCACAATGGTAACGTATGTGTCCGTTTTCCAGTTTTCACTGGTGTCCTCGCTGCATTCAGCCGACACATTCCAGGCAGGAGAATGGGCCCAAAGTCAGAAAGATAGTAGATGACACTAAGCAAAGAAAAAGGCAGAGTCAAAGAGAGACAGATAAGAGGAAGTTACATGCATAGAACTTCCAGAAGGTTGGGGAACTATTTGTACAAAAGACCCCTCCCCGGTATCACCACGAGCTACATTAAAGACTTCAAGAAATTATGTATCACCAGCGCAACGCCGAGTACCGGTAATGCCTAGTACCGGTAACGCCAAGTACCGGTAACGCTGAGTACCGGTGCTGAGAGGTCGGCATTCTCTCTCTCTCTCTCTCTCTCTCTCTCTCTCTCTCTCTGTGTTGTCTCTCTCTCTCTCTCTCTCTCTCTCTCTCTCTCTCTCTCTCTCTCTCTCTCTCTCTCTCTCTCTCTCTCTCTCTCTCTGTCTGTCTCTCTCTCTCTGTCTGTCTCTGTATAAAATAAACTGCTGACAGTTCGCGCGCGCGCTAAAGTAATCTCTGCTGTCACTCGGTGAATAGCGCGATATTGTAGCGCAACGCCGAGTACCGGTAATGCCTAGTACCGGTAACGCCAGGTACCGGTAATGCTGAGTACCGGTGCTGAGAGGTCGGCATTCTCTCTCTCTCTCTCTCTCTCTCTCTCTCTCTCTCTCTCTCTGTGTTGTCTCTCTCTCTCTCTCTCTCTCTCTCTCTCTCTCTCTCTCTCTCTCTCTCTCTCTCTCTCTCTCTGTCTCTCTCTCTCTCTGTCTGTCTCTGTATAAAGTAACTGCTGACAGTTCGCGCGCGCGCTAAAGTAATCTCTGCTGTCACTCGGTGAATAGCGCGATATTGTAGCGCAACGCCGAGTACCGGTAATGCCTAGTACCGGTAACGCCAAGTACCGGTAACGCTGAGTACCGGTGCTGAGAGGTCGGCATTCTCTCTCTCTCTCTCTCTGTCTTTCTCTCTCTCTCTCTGTGTTGTCTCTCTCTCTCTCTCTCTCTCTCTCTCTCTCTCTCTCTCTCTCTCTCTCTCTCTCTCTCTCTCTCTCTCTCTCTGTGTATAAAGTAACTGCTGACAGTTCGCGCGCGCGCTAAAGTAATCTCTGCTGTCACTCGGTGAATAGCGCGATATTGTAGCGCAACGCCGAGTACCGATAATGCCTAGTACCGGTAACGCCAAGAACCGGTAACGCTGAGTACCGGTGCTGAGAGGTCGGCATTCTCTCTCTCTCTCTCTCTCTGTCTTTCTCTCTCTCTCTCTGTGTTATCTCTCTCTCTCTCTCTCTCTCTCTCTCTCTCTCTCTCTCTCTCTCTCTCTCTCTCTGTCTCTCTCTCTCTGTGTGTAAAGTAACTGCTGACAGTTCGCGCGCGCGCTAAAGTAATCTCTGCTGTCACTCGGTGAATAGCGCGATATTGTAGCGCAACGCCGAGTACCGGTAATGCCTAGTACCGGTAACGCCAAGTACCGGTAACGCTGAGTACCGTTGCTGAGAGGTCGGCATTCTCTCTCTCTCTCTCTCTCTCTGTCTTTCTCTCTCTCTCTCTCTCTGTGTTGTCTCTCTCTCTCTCTCTCTCTCTCTCTCTCTCTCTCTCTCTCTCTCTCTCTCTCTCTCTCTCTCTCTCTCTCTCTCTGTGTCTCTCTCTCTCTCTCTGTGTGTAAAGTAACTGCTGACAGTTCGCGCGCGCGCTAAAGTAATCTCTGCTGTCACTCGGTGAATAGCGCGATATTGTAGCTCGCTAAAGTAATCTCCGCTCTCCAACCCTTTTCTTGCCTGCGCGCGCGCAGTACTGAGTTGTTTCTGTGTAAAGTGTTTGTTGTGGACGGCTTGAAAATTTGGGTCCGCGCAAATGTAAATTGGCTCATATCGCACGTGTTTATGAATGGATGCTGTTGAAATTTTGCACCAAGATAGTCACTATCCCTGGTCATGCACGTTCTAAATTTCGTGTCAATGTAAGGTCTTGTTTCGCCGCGGTTTGTGAAAAGGTGAAGCGGCGCATATTGCGCGTGTTTATAAATCAATTCGCTTCCAGTTTGGCACACAGATAGTCACTGTCCCTGGTCATCTACCTTCCAAATTTGAAGGCAAGCCATCCAGAAATACCGGAGAGACGGGCGCCGAGAAGCCGGTGGATACGCGTTTCGCGCATTTGCCAATCCGCGCAAATGAATACACGTACATGATCTGGAAGAAGAAGACGATTTTTAAAAAAAGTGTTTATGGGCCACAGACCTTTATTTTGCTGTACATCCAAGCTGGACCAATCTGGCTAGCAAAGCACTCCTCAGGGACAAACCCCGACCGGCACAGCTCTTGCCCTTCATTGTTTATCAAGCTACTTTGATCTATATAAAATAGTTTCCTATTTTGATAGTTCAGCAAATGTTAAGAAAATCCCCCTACTCTGCCCTTTCCATTCATTTCAGAGGGTTTCAGGTTAGGGTTAGGGATAGGTTTAGGGTCAGCTTAATCATCAACTTTTATTTTTGGGGTTATTTGACACTAAACTAACGCTAACCCTATTCCTAACCCTAACCAGAAGTTAACCTGAAACCGTCTAATCCACACAACAACAACAAATTGATGGTATGTTATGAGTTTGACACTTGACTTACCTGACCCTAAACCTATCCCTAACCCTATCCCAAACCCTATTCCTAACCCTATCTGAAACCGTCTGAAATGAATGGAAGGGTCAGAGGAGGGGGCTTTTCTTAACATTTGCTGATAGTTCGTATATATGTTTAAAAAACAACAGGGTGGTTTAGTAGAGGTGTTATGGAGGCCTCTTTTGAATGCCTCCATGACTGGGTAGATAATACTTCTTTATGGAGGGGATGCCAACTGCCATTGTGGAATGATATGTTGAATACTTTTTTCTTCTTTTTTAATTTTTTGGTTAAAGAGGTAGTCTAAAATTATGTAAATCCAGCTTACAAAGAATTTGTTATTGTCTTGTGCCTATGGATGATGACACTATCATGACTATGCCATGCTGTAAGTTGTACTGACTGACATGTGATAGGGGTTATTTTGTCAGTGTCATAAGACTTGGGTGTTTTTGTCAGTGTCATAAGACTACACTCATCTGTTTTTGTGATGGAATCATTTTGTAACACATTGAAATTTGGTCACAATAGTGTGATTTCAGTTCTGTATTAATACTACTGCGTTTGCTGTAAATAGGCACACTTCAGGTCTTTTCTGTTTTTCATGGGAAAGTGATTTGAAGCACAATGATACTTGTTATTATTATGTAGTTAATCGTGACCACAACTGTTTGGTAGATTGAATGCACAAATAATTTACATGCATTTTAAGATAAACTTGATTGTATTAGACACATATATATATATGGATATTCATCTACCAGCATGTCTCTCTCTCTCTCTCTCTCTCTCTCTCTCTCTCTCTCTCTCTCTCTCTCTCTCTCTCTTCTCTCTCTCTCTCTCTCTCTCCGTATTATTATTTATTATGTCTGATTATGCCTGACTGTGTTCTATTGTATCACCCTCTCATGAGGGGCTATGACCTTGATTGATTGATTAAATATCCGTATCCGTATCTGTATCCGTCTCTCTCTCTCTCTCTCTCTCTCTCTCTCTCTCTCTCTCTCTCTCTCTCTCTCTCTCTCTCTCTCTCTCTCTCTCTCTCTCTCTCTCTCTCTCTCTCTCTCTCTCTCTCTCTCTCTCTCTCTCTCTCTCTCTCTCTCTCTCTCTTTTCAGAGGGCTGGATGTAAAAATGTACATGTATAATGTAATTGCTAATTCTATTACCCTCTATCAATAAAAAAAAAGTGTTTGTTCATTCATTCATTCATTCATTCATTCATTCTGTCTCTCTCTTATCTGTATGTCTCTTTCTCTCTCTTCTGTCTGTCTATTGTCTGTCTGCCTGTCTCTTCTTTGTCTCTGTCTCTTTGTCTCTATCTCTTTGTCTCTGTCTCTCTGTGTCTCAGTCTGTCTCTCTCTCTCTCTCTCTCTCTCTCTCTCTCTCTCTCTCTCTCTCTCTCTCTCTCTCTCTCTCTCTCTCTCTCTCTCTCTCTGTCTGTCTGTCTGTTTCTCTCTCTCTCTTTTATTTATCCTTGTCAAATAAAGTTGTCCAGTGTCTCTCTCTCTCTCTGAGTCTCTCTCTCTCTCTCTCTCTCTCTCTCTCTCTCTCTCTCTCTCTCTCTCTCTCTCTCTCTCTCTCTCTCTCTCTCTCTCTCTCTCTCTCTCTCTCTCTCTCTCTCTCTCTCTCTCTCCAGCCTCTTCTCTCTCTCTCTCTCTCTCTCTCTCTCTCTCTCTCTCTCTCTCTCTCTCTCTCTCTCTCTCTCTCTCTCTCTCTCTCTCCTCTCTCTCTCCTCTCCTTCTCTCCTCTCCCGTCTTTGCCTTTGACTTAAACTAAGAAGTTAAGATACTTTTTTCCCTCATCATCTCTGTCATGATCAGGGTAGGTCTACTACAGAATCATATATATTCATACCACCAAACATCTGATGAACAGTAAATATTCAAAAACGACTATGCAATAATAATTAACATTCTATTAAAACAAAACATCATGTGATGAATTGATAAAAAAAACGATAGGTTAAAACTCCAACCCGAGAGACAACACTCCCACAATCGAGGTTGCTAACAATGCTATCACTCAGAGTTTTGATAACGCATAGATTTCAATTTCTAGGGGGCTTACATTCAGTTGTGTTTTTGTTGCACTGCGAAGGTGTGTGTCTGTAGCTGGCTTTGTTCATGAGTGCTTCCATTGTTTGTTGTTGTATAACCAGCCAACAGTTTGCAGTCTTAATTTCCCCAAATCGTGTATACAGTGAATACAGTGAAAATAGCTTCACTCAAAATTGAAGGGACTGAAATGTTATGTTGAGATCGCCAATATTTTGAGTTCAAAAGACCGTTTAGCATAAAGATGATTAAACTGGGACCAGAATATTATTGTGAGTTACCCAGTGTTTTTGAGTTATCCGATTTTGAGTTCTCAGGAATCCACTGTACATACTTAAACCTGAAGAAGCAATGCTATTGATTATTATAATAACTTGAATGACAATCCGTTTAACGTCCTCCGGTCTGAAACAGACACATATGGGACATTAGTAGATATAAAGATGGTGGGAACGATCCTGGAGGCAAATGCCCGGAGGCAGTCAGCAACTCCAGGAAAGTCTAGAATTTTTAACGATACAGATGTATGTATATAATATTATAATGACTTGAACTGAAGAGGCCAAGCTATTGAACATAATCTATGCAATTTTTAGGGGAGAATTTGTTTTTATATTGCTCTTTATTTTATAGTCTAAACCAACTCTGATGGAATGGTTGTTTTGTTCATATCAGAAAATGACTGGCTCAGTCAGAGGCCTTTTTTGTTTTTTTGTACTTTTTGGAAAAATATACACCCACACCATTTGGAAAGTACTCTTGTAACATTTTAATATTTTAGTCACTTTTCTCCCCTCTCAATCTCGTGTACATCATCGCTGCTTTAAAAACAATCTTGTCCAGTTGTTGTTCAGAACCATATTTTAAGCAAAATTTCCTACGTTCTAAATGCATTGTTCAGAATATTATTTTGTTTATTTTCATCAGTGACAGACCCCTGTAGACAGACAGCTGTAGTTACGTTTATGGTACCGACGGAAGGAACAATCCGGATCAATGCAGGGAGATGACTCTGAAGAGCCTCGCGTCGGTGATCGTCAAGAAAGTCCACACAACCAACGCAGGCATCACCAGGTATATATCGATTTTTTAAAAAACCACCCCCCCCCCCCCGCCCCAATGCATGTTGTAGGATGTTTATATTATTTTGACCACACCAAGGTTATGTCTATGTTCTTGTTGCTAAAGGCCTTCGCACACTAGCATCAGGCGTCAATTGTTTCTCAGAGCAACGCCTTGACGCGTTGACGCCTGCATCACAGCACACATTGTAGCGAGGCAGTGGTGTTCTCACACACGACTCTTGTCGCTTCGCCTCTTGTCGCGCGAACTTCCTTATTTGGAAAGCAAGGAAAGATTACTCTAGCGTCAGACGCTTTATTTCGGGTTCGAGCAAGTCTGCCATTTTTTTTCTTCAATCAGGGTTATGGTCCTTCCGTCCGTTGTGATTGGCTAGTTTCACGATCTCTGCGATCTTGAGCATCAAAATTAGAGCCGGTTCTATTCTCGAGCAACAAAAAATCGCGCAGCTATGCATAAAAAATCCTGCCGTGCTGCGAATCTCTCACGCGCAAGCGGCGCATCAAACTGCGCCTTGCAGCAAAAAAAATCGCCGCGATCTCGAGATCTTGACGCTAGTGTGCGAAGCCCTTTAACTATTTTTTGATGTTCATGGTTGTCAATTGCATCTCAGCCGACAAGAAGGGGGGGGGGGGGGGGGTGTAACTGTTTTTATGAGTGTGTATGCTTTGCTTTAACCCTTTCACCGCCAGCCATTTTCAGTCCCCAAAATGCAATTAAACTTAACTGATAGAGAAAAAAAAAATCTGCAATATTGGGAATTCCTCTGTGACATGTATAACATTAGGCCTATCCTTGCCTCCCAAAATTAAGAAAATAGGGTCTTTGGATAACAGGCCCTGGTTTGATGCCTTTTAGTGACATGGGTGTTAAACCATTGTGGTGCATAAATGCGTCATTGGCGGTGAAAGGGTTAACGGAAAGAAAAGCACATGGCAGGGTTAAGATTAAGATTAAGATTAAAATTATAGCCCCATCGAACATGGCAGGGTACTTGGCAGTGAATGTTTTTTGCTTTTGATGGGAGTGATGTATATATATGTATATACTGGGCAAATACAATTCACTCACCTGGTGTCAGGGGCTAGGGATGATAATTCCACATAAACCGCTGAGCCATTAGCATTATTGCTCATAAATGATATGACACATCTTTTGATGGGATTTTATGGAGGGCTACGATATCACTCGAGGAATAGTCCAATTATGGATTCAGTTTTGGCATTGATCTGAATTGATGTCTAGATGCATGGTCTTATGTACGTATTTCTTACTCTTCTCCTCTATATGTGTGCGCGTGTGTGTGGTCTTTATTATCTCTGTGCCTGTGACTGTGACGATGCTGGGATCATACGACTGATAAAAAATATCATAATAGTAATGATATATTTTATGATGATGGTGATGAAGATGATGTTGATTATTTTGATGATGACGGTAATGTTGAGAAAAATGTTAAAGATGATTCTGTTGATGATGATGATGATGATGATGATGATGATGATGAATTAGATGATGAAGAGAAGGATGATGATGATGATGACAATAACAATGACAATGATGATGATGATGGATTTGATGATGAAGATATGGATGATGATAATGACAATAACAATAATGATGATGATGAATTTGATGATGAAGATAAGGATGATGATGATAATGACAATAACAATGATGATGATGAATTTGATGATGAAGATAAGGATGATGATGATGATGATGATAATGACAATAACAATGATGAAGAAAATAAGGATGATGATAATGACAATGACAATAACAAGGATGATGATGAAGATGAAGATAAGGATGATGATGACAATAACAATGATGATGATGAAGATAAGGATGATGATGATGATAATGACAATAACAATGATGATGATGATGAAGATGATGATGATAATGACAATAACAGTGATGATGAATTTGATGATGAAAATAAGGATGATGATGACAATAACAATGATGATGATGATGATGGATTTGATGATGAAGATAAGGATGATGACGATGATGATGATGATGATAATGACAATAACAATGATGAAGATGATAACAATGATGATGACAATGATGATGATGATAATGACAGTAACAATGATGATAATGATAACAATGACAATGATGATGATGATGAAACAAGTGACCTCCAAGACATTGTGAACGCTTGCAGACGAGCATCAACGCCATCATGGGACCGGGGCCGAACTTTGAAGAACCCAGTGAGCGTACCCCGGTGAGTCAGAAATAAAACAATAACAACAATAATAAGTGAATGAAAGTTAGAAGAACATTCCACCATCTGATTAACGAAGACAGTGGTGCAAAGCTCATTTAGATGTGTGTATTTTTTATACTAACAGAGAACATATTTGTGTGTGATTTTTTACAATACCCAAGACTGTTTTTGCTCTCTGAAGATGGTGATGATGAACATGCTTTTTCTTTGTGTGTGTGTTGTTATCATCTTGAAGTTGTACAGTTTCATGATTGTGCATAGATCTACGTTATCCATACTTATTTTCTCTGCTTTATGCACTCTTTCATTTTTTACACTGATTTCAGTATTTTTAATTTGACCAGAAACTGAACTTCAGTCTTTTGTAATTCATCCCCCCCAAAAAAAAAGACAAGAAAAAAAAAGACCACAAGCGATTTGGGGCGTCTTGAACTTAGTCTAGTTGTTCTATCTTGGAAGTTTGCAAAGGCAATGTAATAATTTTACAAGGCTTATCAGACTCAAACTGCCTCTGTCTCTCATTTTAACTTGGTCCTTCGGATGAGACCTAAAACCGAGGTCCCGTGTGCGAACGCACGCACAAAATCTTGCGCGCACGTTAAAACCCATTCCACTATTCGGTACGAGTAGGCCGTGTTGTGCCGGTGGAACGGATGACACGAACTCACAAAGCATGCATCCTGTGCGCCAATAGCAGTCTAAAGGAAGACTTTGGGTGTGGGGCAGGATAAACATCCCCAATAGGAAGAAGAACTGTCTTGTCTGTCTGTCTTGTTGTATCTCTCTCTCAATTTGCCCCCCTGAATCGTCCGATGGGGCTGCCTGGACCCCTGCCTTTCAGTTTTGTTTCATTTTGGGGAGTTGCACCCATGTTTATGTTTCCTCTTCCCAATTAAAGCTTTCACATGCGCAACCCTTGATATTGTTATTATTATTATTATTATTATTTTTATTTTTTTGTAGATTGTTAACTTGATGTTCTTCCTTTCCTTGGTGCGTTTTGCATATGTTTTGCATATTTTTGCGTGTTAGACAGCCTGATAATAAGTGATAATGAGCCACTGCCTGGAAAAACAAGATTCTTGCACATTTATGTGAACATTTATCCAAACTAAGTAATTATTTTCTATCAAATTCCCATTTCTGAAGGTTGGAGAGTATTTTGGGACTGGAGTTTTGCATACGTTTTTTTATATGTTTTGATTTCCTGTGTATGCGTGCGCGCGCGCACACGCACACACACACACACACATTCTCTCTCTCGACTGTCTCTTATCACTCACTCACTCATTAAGCTCACTAACTCACACACACACACATGCATGCACACACACACACGCACACGCACACACACACACACACACACACGCACATTGCACCACACATTCAAGTTCATTCATTTTGAGGATGGTCTCGTTCAAAGAGAGAACAATCCCACATCATTTGTGAAAGCATGTTTATTGGCAAAGAAGTGTGTTCTGATTGCTCTATCAGTATGTCCCACTCTACATAACGGTCCTTTATCAGTCTGTAACATATATAAGGTGTGCACACGGCACCCGCCCCTGACCCTTAACCCTGACTCACCGCATGACCGTTACACTGTGTGAGACACTGGGTACTGCATAGCTAACACTAACAGACATATAGGCACAAACACGTGCTTGAACTTAGGGTACACGTGATCAGTGTGATTAGCGATTACAGCTCATGATAAACGAGGAACATTTTTTATCAGAATCATAGTAACACTCGGGACATGTATGTATCCCTTAGGTCATGTCCCTGGTTGCATAGTGTACCAGTACACTTTTCACATCGTTGTGAAATTGAAGGTGTGTTGCCCAATAGAAGTTAGCCGACATAACAGGCGATCAAGTTATGAGCAATGCTTGTTTGAAGGCACATATGAAAATTTTGAAGAGTTACCTCCCCACCCCCCCACCCCCACTTAACACTTTAACTTAACACACACACACTCACACACACTCACACACTTAACACACTCACTCACACACTTAACACACACACACACTCACACACTCATGCATGCATGCAATCGCACACGCACACACATACAAACAAATACACACACATACACAACACACACTCACACACTCAAACACACATGTGCGCAGGGTGAGGGGGGGGGGGCAGATTTGGGAAACCTAGCTATCAATTTGGCCATACCAGGCAGCGGGATTTCTCCCTGCTCTTACCGACTTTCAACTGCCATGGGATTTTTACGTGCGTAAAGCGCATGGGTCAGACTAGCTTTAAGTCCCCATCCGAAGGACTCGACGTTCAGTTCGAATTTTCCTGTCGAACTAGAAAGAAAGGGCGAGGCCGGGATTCGAACCCGGGTCACTCACGTTGCAGTCACGCATTACATTTGGAATTCTTTCTTTTTGGGGAGTGGGTGGGTGGGTGGGGTTGTTTTAAGTCAGTCTTATCTTATATGTTGTATGAAGCTGATGTGTTTGTGTACATGCAAAATGCGCATGCGCAAAATGTTTGTGTCTTGTTTGCACGTGAATGCATGTTTGCGTGTGAGAGTGTAGAATATCAATCTGGGAGGAGCCTTCTAATGTGACAACTCACATACCTTTACGGTTTATGCAAAAAGACTCAATCTGGCGACCTTTTTATTTGCTCCGTCTCGACTCTTTTAAAAAGCTTGGAAGGTCAGCTAAGCGACAGGAGAATGCAAATAAGATAACAGGGGTTAGAAACTTACTCAGTGGACATTCAGTGGTCTGAGTTTTGACACTGACAGAGTATTTGAGGTGAGCAGCTCTTGTGGATGATAATAGGGACGTTCGCGTGTATATGCCAAAGTGGAAATTTTATATCAGTCCATGGTTGCTGTTCGTCAAAGGAAAAACGTTTCCGAAATATCACAGCAGGCAAAATGTAATGGGCGTAGGGGTGTTTATCGTTCCACAAAGTAGAAGTTTCTGTTAGAAGACATTTCATGACAGTTTCGTTTTTTGTTTTATTTTCAGTTGTTTTTGCCAGCTGAGGGGGAGAAAGATTGTGTGTTTGTTATTCTTTCTAAACGATTGTTTGTTTGTTTGTGTATTTCTTTTAAAATAACTTCTAGGATTATTGAACTGATTATTTTCCTTCACGAGTTACCAGTAACTTATTGGATGCTCTTCTGCATATGACGAGAAGAAAATTGGGCTCTGTACTAGAACCCAAGAACCTTTCATTGTTTAAAATCATCGCTGTATTTGGGTCTGCCACCACAAGCTTTGAACATTAAGCTCTGAAAGTAACAGCTGGTTTGTTTGCAACCTAAAGACGCCCTTGGATCTACAAGACAGAGAATGGGTTTTCTGATGTTGTGTAAGATACGTTTAATGGTGAAAAAGAGATTGACTCAGGGCTTCAAGTTCAATGCCTTTCACTGCATTTATGGCATTTATTCTTGTTCATCTAAACAACACAGTCAAAGCCTACCAAAGCCAAGTGTATCTAAAAACGTGGAACTTAAGTTGAATCCCTATCCAGAGTGTTATCGGCCCTTTTCTGTTTCTTTAATCAAAATTAATGATAAAAAAAATGATGTTGCAAAATATATGGTTCTGTAGAACCTGCCAGCTGTCGATCATATCATAACTGAAAAAAAAAAGCCTGCTTGCATTGAAAAAAAAAAAGAGTTGAAACAAATTCTTACAATTTTCTTTTAGTACATCTGTCCACCTGAAGAAGTAGTAAAACAAAAAGCTGTTGTCATTTTTTGGGGACTGATACCACAGTATTATCAGTATCAAATCAGAGAGTAGACGGCGCAGCTCTCTCTATGTCCCAAGTGGTGCCGGTCAAAGAGGAAAAGTGTGACATGAAGCACAGGGGCGGTGCTGTGATCACAGAGCCAGGTTTGGAGGTAAACCCTGACGTTATCAGTTTCGACTTGCCTGATTCAATTTTTGTTGTTGCCGTTTTGATGCTTATCTTTTTGGTCAGTTGAAGTGGTGGTTTTGAACACTTTTAATTTATAATTTTTTTTATAGTTTCTAGTTGAATGATTTTGCATAAATGTTTATGTAAATGTGTGTGTTTTGTATGTATTTTGATGCATGCTTATTTAGTTATTTGTTGATTGAATAGAGGGTAGCGGGGATGGGCATTAATTGGAGACAATTATTGTGATGTGTTGTACATTAGTGTTATTTGCATGCCATTTCAAATGACTGAGAACCTTTCTATTTTTTGGGGAAAAAAGCACACAAGAAACAAAACAAAAAGTGATATAAAGGATCTCAACACCCTGTGTTAGTTAGGTGTAGAGTGGCAAGTAAACCCAAGTTCGAACCTGGGTACAGGGGATTTTCCCTCTCACTTTGCACTAGGCCTTACGGTCTGAACGTGGAGTCTTTCGGATGAGACGATAAACAGAGGTCCCGTGTGCCCATGCACTTAGCGCACGTTAAACCCAATGGCAACGAAAAAGTTGTCATTTGGTCAAAATTTATCCCCCCCACCCAACCCCCTTTCTTTCCTCATCAGTCACACAAAAACTACATGCAAATGTTTTTTAAAAATTGGGTGGTGCGCCTCTGGCTGTGACGCGCTCTCCAGGTGGGAGCAACCCGAATTTCACAGAGACGCCTCTTTGACTATAAAGTACCTAATACCTAATAATGTTTCAGACGTTGATGCTTCTTTCCCCCCAGCACAATCAAGAGGTGCACACCAAAAAGGCTATGCTTTCTAAGTCAAAGCCAATGAGGCGTTATACTACTCCTTGCCGACACGAAAGGGCGATAATTTTAGGCCCGAACTGCCGATGCCCCCTGGTGATGAGTCAGGAGCAGATAATTTTCTAGTTCCTGACAGGCAAGGGCGATAATCATAAGTAGGTGGCGTTCGCATCTCAGGGCACGAGACAGGGGCAGAGAATTTTCAGTACAACGCCTCATTGCCATAAAACAGACTTATTTACAGCTGAAAAATACCTTTTTTATCGGGTTCCACATATAAAGCCGAAAGCTGCCTTTGTGAAATGTTCCTAATGTTTTCCTTTTATGACGCTGTTTGACTGCGTGTGGAAGTAATAATTCGTCAGTTTGCCCTTTTGGTTGTAAATTGGAACTTGGTAATATACTAACATCATTAAAAACACATTTGACCACCTTGCTCAAATCTGAAGAGTGATCGCGTTACCTGTCTGGGATATATAAAAAAAAAGAACCTTGTATCAATGACAAACTGGCCAAGGAATTCACTCAAATCTATTCCCTCTAAGTAATTAGAATGCTTTGAGTGACATTAGTGTAACTGAAGCTAAATAAACACCAGCAATCCATGAATTAATTACTGTTTATTCAGCTTGTAAATATATTCATAAATCTTGTCATAGCTCCTGGGAAGCGACGGCAGGAATCAGTCAGGCATGGGGAGAGGAGACACGCAGGAACGACCAGAGGCGTCCAGCGGGGTGTCAGCGGGCCGGCTGGGCTTCTTCCCTCAGGTGTGGCTGCTGCTCTGGAAGAACCTCCTGCTGCAGAGCCGCAGCATCAAAGTGACCATAGCAGAGATCCTGATCCCCCTGGTTGGAGCCATCATCATGGTCATCGTCAGGCAGGTGGGTACTGTACTGACCTCAAAGTGACCATAGCAGCGATCCTGATCCCCCTGGCTGGAGCCTTCATCATGGTCATAGTCAGGCAGGTGAGTACAGTACTGACCTCAAAGTGACCATAG
>CM065696.1:30992276-31019776 GCA_017654935.2 Phymorhynchus buccinoides
GGTAATCAAAAACGGTCACACACGTAATGTTCTCATCCGTGGCATCATGCACTTTCACCATAGTGTTCAAGTGCTTCTGTTATTGGGATGATCCCTGGAGTCTTTTAGCCAGGGTATGACAACAACAACAGCAACAACAACAGAAAGTGCAGACATTCATCAACGGCTGTCTTAGAAGAACCCTCAAAATTCATTGGCCAGACAAGATCAGCAACACCGATCTGTGGCAAAGGACAAATCAGTTGCCAGTGCAGAGCCATATTGGTAAAAGAAGGTGGGGATGGATTGGGACACATGCTAAGGAAGCCAGCATCAAACACCACCAAACAAGTTTTGACATGGAACCCCCCCAAGGCAAAAGACAGAGAGGCCGGCCAAGAAACACCGGGCGAAGAAATCTCCTGGCAGACACCAGAAGGATGGGCCTTACCTGAAGCCAGTTGGAGGCAAGGGCACAAAACAGGGGGCTGTGTAGGTCTCTTCCTGGCAGACACCAGAAGGATGGGCCTTACCTGGAACCAGTTGGAGGCAAGGGCACAAGACAGGGGGCTGTGGAGGTCTCTTCCTGGCAGACACCAGAAGGATGGGCCTTACCTGGAACCAGTTGGAGGCAAGGGCACAAGACAGAGGGCTGTGTAGGTCTCTTCCTGGCAGACTCCAGAAGGATGGGCCTTACCTGGAGCCAGTTGGAGGCAAGGGCACAAGACAGGGGGCTGTGTAGGTCTCTTCCTGGCAGACTCCAGAAGGATGGGCCTTACCTGGAGCCAGTTGGAGGCAAGGGCACAGGACAGGGGGCTGTGGAGGTCTCTTCCTGGCAGACTCCAGAAGGATGGGCCTTACCTGGAGCCAGTTGGAGGCAAGGGCACAAGACAGGGGGCTGTGGAGGTCTCTCATTGGCGGCCTATATCCCGGAGGGGGTGCAAGGCTAAAATAACTATATGGTCACTTATGTAACTTAATGACTGCTGCATGTGACATGAGCAATGTCATGTCAGTCAGGCGAAGTGTGCGGTCCCACAAGAGTGATGTCAGCATTGTAGTGCTCCTGGGAGACCGTAGCTAAATGAACAGATCAACTACTAGTGAGAAAAGACGCTGTGTCAGAGATTGACCAGCATTACATTTGGTTGAAGGTTTGTTTGGAAACTCGAGTTTACTTTTGATCCAGTTGCCATTTTAGATTGACAACATTTCTTTCAATCGCTCTTTAGACATTGATTGTACATCACACAATCAATATTTCCGGTGCCGAAATGGCAACGGTATGTTTTTTACCATCTGTATGGTTTTGTGTGTGTGTGCGTGTGCGTGTGCGTGTGTGTGACTACGTCGATTATCTTAAAAACTACTGGACGGATTTTAATAAAATTTGGCAGAGGTGTACACATCTTGAAAAGGAAGCTTCCTTTTCATAATCATGACCCTGTTGATCTTGACCTTGGAGTTTGACCTTGAAAACCGAAATTTTCTTCTTTGGGCTTTATATTGTATGTCCAAGCTGTATACCGTGAGGAGGTAAACAAAATCTCTTCACATTTTGTGTGATGGTGTATCATGGTGCAGAGATGTTCCAGTAAAAGAGTTATAGCTGTGCTGACCTTGACCTTTAAGTGTGACCTTGAAAACTGAAATTTCTTCATGTGGCCATATCTTTCACATCGTTGGACTTATGTTGTTCAAACTTTGTACATGCATGCCTCGGTTTATAGTAAGTCTGAGTATAGAGGACTGATCAAGGTCAAGATTAATCCTTTCACCGCCAATGTCGCATTTTTGCACCACAATGATTTAACACTCATGTCACTAAAGGGCATCAAACCAGGGTCTGTTATCCAAAGACCCTATTTTCTTTATTTTGGGAGGTAAGGATAGGCCTTACTTTAAATATGTCACAGAGGAATCCCCAATATTGCAGGTGATTTGTTTTCTCTACCCAGGTAAGATTAATGGAAAATTTTTGCTGAAAATTGGCTGGCGGCGAAAGTGTTAAAGACTTAGGCCTTGGAGATGTAAAATTGGTGTTTTGGTTATATCTTTCGCATTTTTTCAGTTACAGGCTTCAAATTTGGCAAGTTGGTAAACTGAGTCAAGGTCATGTACGGTGCAAAGTAATGTTCACATTCATGATCTTGAGTTTTGAACTAGTTTCTTGGGTCCAGTCTCTTTTAGCAATGACTATAGTTCGAAAACAAAAACAAAAACAAAAGCCCACATGGAAACAAAGTGGATCTCTTGGTAAAACATTTATGAATATGAGGGTGACCTTTAAAAAAAAAGAAGATTGAACTGTAAGTAGATCTTCAAAAAAGAAGACTTGAAAATATGAAAAAGTGAATGAAGGATGTGTTCAAATGTGGCAAAGATCTTTGCTTTAAAGTTGTTTTGAGTTTTTTTTAGCTTATGTTATTTTGTGTGTGTGTAGTTTTTTTTTATATCACAATCATTCTATTGCGTGAGTGAGATTTTTGCAAATCTTTGAATGTTGTTTCTGTTTTGCCACATTGTCGTTTTTACTGTGACTTATCTGTTGTCTAACCTATTCTCACTTTTGTGAAAAGGATCATTCTACGTTATGCTTATGTCTCAGAAGGTTGAACAGTCTGTTGGATGCGTGAATGTGGATGAGTGAAGTGCGTTTCTGCTAATAACTAGAAATGCTGAGAATAACTGTTGGTAATATTACACATGTGGATACACGTGATGTTTTTACATGATTAAAGACTTATTGGCAGAATGAACATGTGAATAAACATTTTGTCTCTTCATGAACAAAAACATCCATTATTTGAGTCTGGCCCAGTTTCACTGCATTTTGGTATTTTATCGAATAACTTCTGATTGTATATAAACCGTTCCTGTCTTTTTCAGTGAAGATTAAAGGTTTCAAGTCTGAGTACGACCTCACCCAATTCTACCGACTGGCTGGAAAGAAGTCTTCCCATTATTCCATCTCCGTCATTTTTGACGTCAGTCCTTCAGCCACGACCTTGCCCACTAACGTCAAGTACACCATACGTCCTCATACGAAGAATAAAGACAAATGGCAAACGCAGAGAGTCTTTCCCTTCTTCCAAACGCTGAGCCCACGTCTGCCAGATGATCAGCGTAAGTTATAAGTGCTACTGTTTATGTGTGCGTGCATGCTGGGAGATCTACAAAAAGTAGGTCAGCTTGAGGTCTATGAAGGGGGATGGTGAATGCGGGAGTGGGCCGAGGAGGGGGGGGGGTAGTGTGAGAAAATGCCTTTTGCGTGGAAAACGCTATTTGTAATGGTTTGGATTCTAGGGGAGTGTGAAGGTGGGGGGGGGGGGGGGGGGTGACGTAAATGTAGTTATTGTTATTTCGTTTCGGGTTGTTCCTTATGATAAGTGCGTTGTTTTGTTGTTGTTTCTGCTAAGATTTTTAACTTTTTTGTGAAGCGCTTAGAGCCCCATAAGGAGAATAAGCGCTATGTAAGTTGTCATTATTATTATTATTATTATTATTATTATTATTATTATTATTATTATTATTATTATTATTTTCTTTTAAATCTAAGTTTGTTTTTCCTTCAGAGAAACTTCAACAGAAGAGCGACATTTAAAGGCATTTAAGTTTTAACATGGTAAACTCTATTGCATCTTCTGCGTTATTGTTAAGCCGAAATTTTGGTTACCTGCTGGATTCAGTGTGTGTTCTTTATGATCTCTGTCAGTTTAAGCTCATGATTTGAGGCTTTTATTAAGAAATATTGTACTTTCAATTCTGATTTGGACTAAGTTCAGATTAAAAAAAATATTATTAGGTTAAAACTGCTTGTTTTTCTTGCATGAGGAGAACTACCCTCTTCTTGGACAAGCACAAATTCTAATGGTCATAGACATTTTGAAGAATATCAAACATTGTGGAGAAAATGTGGTGAATGATGGATATTAACCATTGAAAACTCAACAGGGAAAGGAGATAATTTAAGTAAATTGCATTCATTGAAGACCTTGGATCAGTAATCTAATAATGATATAATAATGTATAAACATGCTCAAAGGGCCACCCTGACGGATGAGTTTTTGTAAGAAACACATCCAGATCACCAGGAAAACACCCTTTACAGAGATTGCAACTCTCACTTTGCTCTGGTTTCCTAGAAATCAAACCGTCAAATCGGCGATTCCTCCTTGGCGGAGGTGCTGGAAGTCAAATTATTTCACTTAAAGAGAACGTGTGTGCCGTCTCTTTTCTAATGGTCGCCTGCATTTAGACCAAATCGTTTGCACAGAATTTTTGCAATACAAGCCTTTTTTTTCTTTAAAAAATTTTTGTTTATACAGATTATCTAAAGGAGTTTCGCTCACAACAAAGGAAACAGCTCCAATTTTGTTTTTACTGCACTACAAAAAAAGAAAACGCTTCAACCACAATGAGTGACCTCCACCCACCCCATCCTAATGGCTACTATCTCCGCCAAGGAGGAATCGCCGTTTTGACGGTTTGATTTCTAGGAAACCAGAGCAAAGTGAGTGTTCCGATCCTTGAAAAGGCTGTCTTTCTGGTGATCTCGACATGCTTCTGGCAAAAACTCATCCGTCAGGGTCCACCTTGAAGGCCGTTGGAATGTTCAGTCATAAAGAGGTAATGATGGCCATATGGCCTGGCAACGCAGAAGAAGAAGTAGAAGAAGAAACCTGGGAAAAGTGAAAAACAGGAAGGCTGGGGTTCCAGCGGACGCCTTGGCGGGATACAGCTTTCATCTTCTTTTTCAACAGTAAAACAACCTTTTTTCTCATTCCAGTGGAACGAGGCGTTATGCTACTTCTTGACGACATGAAAGGGCAATAAGTTTACGACTGACTTGACCATGCCACCTAGTAATGAGTCAGTGGCAAATCATTTTCTTGTCTACTTCATGACAGGCAAGGACGATAATCTGATGTAGGTGGCACACGCATCTCAGTGCACGAGACAGGGGCAGATAATTTTTTCAGTCTATCGCCTCACTGCTCGTCATTAAAGTATTCTCACCCATGCAGTTTCATGATTTAATAATAATAATAATAATAATAACAACAACAACAACAACAAAAACAACAACAACAACAACAAATTAAGCTTATATAGTGCTCTTCGATGACAAATTCATCCTCAGAGTGCTTTACAAATATATTGAGAAAAAAAAAGTAGAAGAAAACATTATTACAAAACATTAAGAAGCACAACAATAATAATTTAGCAGCAATTTAACAATTTAAAGTAAAAATAAAAAAGCTCACGCCGGCCCTTCCCAACACCCCCCCCCCCCCCCCCCATTCCCCCCTCCTCTTTTTTTTCACACACACACTATAGACACTCAGGGACACTCAAAATCATCGCATCAGAAAGAAAAAAAAAATCCTGAAAAGACAATGAAGACTAAAGTCAGGATTCCTTCTTTGGTAAAGGTCAAGATGTGCCACCCCCCCCCTACCTATCTCGGTTAATTCTATTTTTCCGTTATTGCCTTTCTTACCATACATAAAGCTGTATTTTAGGAACATTTTTAGCTAATAACCTTTTTGGAATACTAACCCTAGCCCTAAACCTAACCCTACCCCCCACCCTATAAGACGGAAAAACGCAACGAACCACAACTGTGACAAATCGCGGTGTACTGCAGTACATAGTGGGGGGTAGGGTTAGGTTTAGGGCTAGGGTTAGGGCTAGGGTTAGTATTCCAAAAAGGTTATTAGCTGAAAATGTTCCTAAAATACAGCTTTATGTATGGTAAGAAAGGCAAAAACGGAAAAATAGAATTAACCGAGAAATGCAGGGGGGGGGGGTGGCACATCTTTACCTTTACCCCTGCTTTTCCTGATGGGCGGTTCCATCCATGCCCATGCCTCCTTTTTTCACCCCTGTTGCAGAGGCCGACTACTACAACCGCAGCTTCGTCTACACGCAGCGCCTGGTCTCGGAAGCCCTGATCAAGAAGTGGAGCCCGGGCGGGGGGGACATGCCCGTGTCGGACTGGAGCGTGCATCGCATCGCCTACCCCCCCTACATCAACGACGCCCTGGTGGTGGTGCTGCAGCAGAACTTTCCCCCCGTGCTCATGCTGTCCTTCATCCTCAGCGTCATCATCATGAGCAAGAACATCATCTACGAGAAGGAGAGGCAGCTCAAGGTCTGCCCCCCCCCCCCGGTTAACTCTCCCAGCACCAAATTTCAGAGATGAGATTTTCCTTCTTCTTCTTCTTCTGCGTTCCCCGGCCATATGGCCATAATGGGTAAGGTACATATGTGTCCGGTTTTCAGTTTTCACTGGTCTCCCCGCTAGCGTACAGCCGACACATTCCGATTTCGGAGGAGCTCAAGAGAAAAATTATTTGGAAGATTTTTTTTTAATAAAGGCAGGAGAATGGGCCAATAAGTCAGAAAGATAGTAGATAACAGAAAAGGCAGAGTCAAAGAAAGTGGCAGATTAGAGGAAGTTACAAGCACAGAACTTCCAGAAGGTGGGGGAACTATTTTTACGAAAGACCCCTGGTATCCCCATGGGGAGAAAGTTGCAGTGAAGACACGCCCCTTCAAATTTTCGCATTGGAAATGTTCCTTGAGAAGCAACATCCTGCTGTTCTGGGGAAAGGGACAGGGATAGGCCGTGTACACACATAAGCGGATATATAGAAGGTGGGAGAACTATTTTTACGAAAGACCCCCGGTATCCCCACAGGGAATTTTGTCCCTCCAATTGGAGGATTTCCTCCTTTTTGATGGCCCCAGGGGTCATTTTTGAGATCAGTGTAAATCCATTGAGAAAGTGGGTGTGTGGGAGTAGGGGTGTTAGGTTTTGTGTTGAATCGTAAATGCAGTAAGACATTTTGTTCTTGATCGGTTCATTCTCAAATGAACGTTTCCAGTTTCTGTTGGGGGCAGCCAAGACTGCTCTATTTATCATTACTCTGCAGTTGGCAACACTGAAGACGGAAGTTATTCATTTACTGATGAAGCTTATACTCCGGGCCATGAATCCCTGCCTTCTTTTTTCCTCCTTTTTGGTTTTCTGAGAATCTCATCTCTGCGTTTGGCGAATCTATTCGCCTAAGGACATCACTCTTTTTCCTCTCGCCCCAAATGCAAAAGACATTCACAGCCAAGCACCCTACCGTGTGTTTGTCTTCTTTCAGAGCTTTTGCTAGTGATTTTAATGCAACGCATGCGCGCTCGGAAAAAAAATAGTTACTCCCCTCTTGTCGGTTGAGATGCAACAGGACAACGAAGAACGTCAAAAAAATCCATGGCGCTAGAAGAGTTAAAGCTTGTGAATAATTGAATGTTTGAAATGCGCTTCTCGTATTACATTTATTGTTATAGTACGATGTCTCTGGCAGCCCTCTCTGGACTTCAAGGTTATTGCATTAAAAGGAAGGAACAAATTCTCCATGAATGGCTCAACGAAATATGAGGCGCTGTGGCCGGTTGGTTAGAGTCGCCGCTCGTAATCCAACGAGTTTGCGGGTGCGGTGGGTTCGAACCCGGCTGGTCACGGTGTTGTATCCTTGGGAAAGATACTTTACTCCTATTTCCCTGGTCCTTCGGATGAGACCTAAAACCGAGGTCCCGTGTGCGAACGCACGCACAAGATCTTGCGCGTGCGTTAAAGCCCATTCCACTATTCCGTATGAGTAGGCCGTGTGTGCCGGTGGAATGGATGACACGAACTCGCAAAGCATGCATCCTGTGCGCCAATAGCAGTCTAAACGAAGACTTTGGGTGTGGGGCAGGATAAACATCCCCAATCGGGAGAAGAATATGTAGGTGTTTGCAAAGGTCTGGGAAGCCCATAAGGATGCACAACAAACAAGCTTCGAAAGACTGATAATAATCAGCTGAGTACAATTTGTTAGTGTTTGCAGGAGTTGGTGAAGCTGATCAGGTGATAAGGAAGCATAATTTGTGTCACGGGAAATTTTGGAATCCAGGAAACTTTGGACTCTTCTAGGGAAAAATTGGAATTCAGAATTTTCCTGGGAAGCTTCCGAATTTTCCCAACCTCTGGAAAATTCAGAATTTTGACATTGCAAAGAAGTAAGAGAGTAAAAATGAATGGCTGAATAGTGTGTGCAGGAGTCGATGAAGCTGATGGGGAAATCAACATAGAGAGAAAGACATAGTATTTCAATAATAGTTAATGCTGGGATTGCTGGTGTTCCCAATAGTCGATGAAACTGATGGGGATGTCGGCACATGAAGAAATGTATTATTCCATAATGGTGAAAATATTGCTGGTGTTCCCAGGAGTCGATGAAGCTGATGGGGATGTCGGCATAGAGACGCAGACATAGTATTTCAATAATAGTTAATGCAGGGATTGTTGGTGTTCCCAGGAGTCGATGAAGCTGATGGGGATGTCGGCATAGAGACGCAGACATAGTATTTCAATAATAGTTAATGCAGGGATTGTTGGTGTTCCCAGGAGTAGATGAAGCTGATGGGGATGTCAGCATAGAGACAAAGACATAATATTTCAATAATAGTTAATGCAGGGATTGTCGGTGTTCCCAGGAGTCGATGAAGCTGATGGGGATGTCGGCGGCGGCCCACTGGACATCGTGGTTCCTGCATTTCTTCCTGTACCTGGTGCTGGCCTGCGGGGTCTACACCCTCTTCATGTCCATCCGTCTGGGGGACAAGCCGGCCGTGCTGGTCTACAGCGACCCCTCCATCGTCTTCGTCTTCCTCCTGCTCTACTCCATCAGCATCGTGGCCTTCACCTTCCTCATCAGCACGCTGGTCAGCAAAGGTCAGTTCAGTTGAAAGGCTGGTCAGCAAAGGTCAGTTAGTATGTTAGTCAGCAAAGGTCAGATAGTATTATGGTTGTCATTATAATGTCAGCATCGTGGCCTACACCTTCCTCATCAGCACACTGGTCAGCAAAGGTCAGTTAGTATGTTAATCAGCAAAGGTCAGATGGTATTATGGTTGTCATTATTATGCCAGCATCGTGGCCTACATCTTCCTCATCAGCACGTTGGTCAGCAAAGGTCAGATCAGTTGACACGCTGGTCAGCAAAGGTCAATTAGTATGTTAGTCAGCAAAGGTCAGATAGTATTATGGTTGTCATTATTATGCCAGCATCGTGGCCTACATCTTCCTCATCAGCACGCTGGTCAGCAAAGGTCAGTTAAGTTGACACGCTGGTCAGCAATGGTCAGTTAAGTTGACACGCTGGTCAGCAAAGGTCAGCTAAGTTGATACACTGGTCAGCAAAGGTCAGTTAAGTTGACACGCTGGTCAGCAAAGGTCAGTTAAGTTGATACACTGGTCAGCAAAGGTCAGTTAAGTTGACACGCTGGTCAGCAAAGGTAAGTTAAGTTGACACACTGGTCAGCAAAGGTCAGTTAAGTTGACACGCTGGTCAGCAAAGGTCAGTTAAGTTGACACAATGGTCAGTTAAATTGACACGCTGGTTAGCAAAGGTCAGTTAAGTTGACACGCTGGTCAGCAAAGGTCAGTTCAGTTGACACGCTGGTCAGCATAGGTCAGTTAAGTTGACACGCTGGTCAGCAAAGGTCAGTTAAGTTGACACGCTGGTCAGCAAAGGTCAGTTAAGGTGACACGCTGGTCAGCAAAGGTCGGTTAAGCTAACACGCTGGCCATCAAAGGTCAGTTACTGTCTGTCCACTTCACTTCATATTTTTGAGCTTAATTAAGGAGATGCCCTTTCCCTAGTTTTGCATATTCATCTTTAAGAGCAATTGGCCCCTGATCACCATAAAGGGCTTTCAATCCCTTGATTACACCAAGAGACAACACCATCTAAATGCCTATAATATTTTCAGAGAAAAATGCTTTTCCTCCATTGCCATGCCTGATGTATTGCTCTTTCTTTTTCAAGAGAGTAACCCTAACTGAAAATGTTGACCCTATCCTGAATAAAATGTTCTTATCAGTGAACATTTTCAATTTAAGAAAAGATGGTGATGGGTAGTAAAACAGCACCTTTGCCAAACTTTTTGTGTGTGTAAGCGTTTCATAATTTCCTTGTTTCTTGGTAATGACGATACTGGTCACTGCCTACTGCGTGCCCACATGACCCGCCTTGGGCTGTCACACACACCTGACTGCCCGTGTGAGACAGGCCCACAAACCCCCCGAGCACATCCTGCAGTCCTGCCCCCTGTATCAAGAAGCACGGACCCGGCACTGGCCAAACGGAGCTACGCTGGCGGGAAAGCTGTGTGGTACAGTGGAACCTCCCTTATAAGACCTTCAAAAATCATCCCAAATGAGGTCTTATAAGGGAGGTAATTTTAATACTTACAAAGAAGGGCAATGTCTCAGAGAAGTAGGTCTTATATGGGAGGGAGTCTTATAATGGGAGGTCTTATAAGGGAGGTTCCACTGTACCAAGCAAGTCCTGGAGACAGCCACCAACTTCATGCACAACACCGGACTGGACATCTAGGGCATGCATGATTCAGCTGGAACGCTGAAGAAGAAGAAGGTAATGACAATGTCTTACTTGTTTTCCCATTTCCAGCTAATATTGGGGCCGCCAGAGAATGACTAAACCAGAATTCCAGCCCAGAATTTTTTAGGGGCATAATTAGTACTTACCCCCCTAAAAAAGACCTAATTTTACGGAACACCGAGTAAAATCAGAAAGTCACTTTTTCCCCCGATTTTGCCAATTTTCTACTAAGTTTTTGGTTTTGGAGAGTAAAAAATATAAAAAATCATTGAAGCCAGTTTAAAAACTCCAACTTTTTAGAAAAAGCAAAACAATTAATTTTAAATTACGTATTTATTTTTGTGTTATAAAAAATGAGTCTCAATAAAAAACACCAGTACAAAAAACAGTTGAATAAAGAATTGCGTGAATTATTTGATGAAGATGAAATAGATTTTGGAGAAGTAAGTGATTTAGATCAAACTTTTAAAGAAACAAAAATAAGAATTGTTGATTCACTTAATGTTTTAAAAAGTGTTAAATTCGCTATTTCTCAAATCAGAAACAGATTAGCAATTGAACCCCCAGTTAAAGTTTTTTTGGCAGTAAGGATAGAGTTTACTTCTAGATCTACTGATGAAACCTTGTTAGTTTGGGTCTCAACAAAACAGCAAACTGTATTAACGTATGATGATTTTACAAGCGAATGGGAAGATAATATGTATGATCAGTTTGTTAAAGCATCTGAAGAAGCAAAACAGCGAGGATCTGGTTGGGGTGAAGGAGAAGTGGTCGAAATAAAATTGGTAGAAAGTAAATATGAACCAATTGTAGGAAACTCCTTTATACCACTACCACCTAATCTTGCCGGCAAACGAGCCATAATTAATATTAAAAACACAGATAACAAATGTTTTATGTGGAGCGTTCTTGCAAAAATACATGTCGTAGTTAAGAACCCAGACAGAATTTCTAATTACAAACCATTTGCTAACGAATTAAACTTTGCTAATATGGAATTCCCCATAACGTACAACCAAATTAACCAGTTTGAACTCCAAAACAAACCACTAACTGTCAATGTTTATACTTGGGAAAAAAATAAACTCAAACCTATTCGCTCCTCCAAAAATGCTCCAAGAATATTGGATCCGCATGATAATCACATCGATCTTCTTCTAATATCAAATGATGATGAAGATAAACATCATTACACTTTAATTCGCACAATGAGTAGGCTACTAACCCACACAACAGAATATAATGGAAAACAAGACATTTGTAGAAGGTGTTTACTTAGAATGTCAAGTACTACAGCTGCTAATCGTCATCAAACAAACTGTGAAAGTCCTGTTGAAAGCATAATTGAACGAGTTACCCCCAAAGCCGGTAGTAAGTGCTTTTTTACAAATTACAAAAAGTTGCAAACTAGTCCTTACGTTGTTTATGCCGACTTCGAATCTTTACTCGTTCCATATGAAGGACCTACTCCAGAAAAACTTCCTAAAACCGTTTTATTAAACAACCACCAAATTTGTTCATACGCATATATTATTGTAAGATCAGACGGAAAACATTTTAATCCAAAACTTTATAGAGGGCCTGATGCTGCGAGCCGCTTCTTAAAAGAAATGATGAACTTACGAAATCACTGCTCCAACAATCTTAACTTACGTGAATTAATTATGCTACCAGAAGATCAAGTTAATTTTGATAACGCAACTAGGTGTTGGATCTGCAAACTTGATTTTTATGAGTTTGAAAACCCGAAATCCCCCAGCTTCCACAAAGTCCGTGACCACGACCACATAACAGGCAAATTCAGAGGGGCTGCTCATAGCAAATGCAATCTGGAGTTAAAGTTCGAACCGAAGAATTGGAAACTGCCTATATTCTTTCACAATCTACGTGGATACGATTCCCACTTAATTCTGCAAGCAAACATAGACAAATTAGAGTTTAAATCTGGTTCATGCATCGCACAATCATCAGAAAAGTACATGACGTTTACACTCGGTCAACTATCATTTTTTGATTCGCTACAACATTTAGGAATCTCGCTAGAAAAATTGGCTAAAGCATTAACCTCCTTTCCTGTAACAAGTAAATACTTTAAACCAGAACTTGCTCAAAAAGGAATCTACCCCTACGAGTACATGGATTCTTGGGATCGGTTTGACGAACTTTGGCTCCCCGCTAAAGGAGCATTCTACTCAAGACTAACTGGGTCTGATATAAGCGACGTCCAATACGAATTCGCTCAAACCGCTTGGACGGAGTTAAAATGCAAAAACATGGGAGACTACCACGATGCTTACTTAAAAGCAGATGTTTGTTTACTTGCCGACATCTTTGAGAACTATAGAAAAACTTGTATAAAACATTATTCTTTAGATCCAGTAAATTACATTACTGCTCCCGGAATGAGCTGGGATGCGTTCTTGAGATCAACAAACATTGAAATAGATTTGCTTTATGATGATACAATAACTCAAATGTTAGAAAAAGGTTTAAGAGGTGGAATTAGTGTGGCTTGCCATCCTTACTGTAAAGCTAACAATAAATACTTAGATGACTACGATCCAACAAAACCATCCAACTACATTATGTACTTAGATGCTAACAATCTTTACGGCCACTCGATGTGTCAAACACTCCCACTCCGTAACTTTGAAATCCTCAACCTGAATTCACCAAACATTAGCAAAGTTATAGATTGGTTAGCTGATCAAATGCCAGATCAACCAAAGGGTTATATTTTAGAAGTTGATTTAGATTACCCAAATGATTTACATGATTTGCATAACGACTTCCCACTAGCTGCAGAAACAAAAACAATTGGATCAGCTCTACCAAAACTTGTGCCCAATCTACACAACAAAAAAAAATACGTCTGCCACTACCGCCTACTTCAATTCTATTTGCGTCACGGTTTAAAACTAACCGCTGTTCGTAGAATCATCTCTTTTGATCAAGAAAAGTTCATGGAACCGTACATTATGAAGAATACAAATCTTAGAACTGACGCAACTGATGATGCTGAAAAAAACTTCTTCAAACTAATGAACAATAGTTGCTTTGGTAAAACAATGGAAAATCCTCACAAACGAAAAGAAGTTAAACTGGTTCTTTCAAAAAAGAAAGCTGTTAAACTTACCTCAAAACCGAATTACCAAAGTTTTAAAAGATTTAGTGAGGGGTTTTATGGTGTAATGATGAAGAAGTTAAAAGTGTTGCTAAATAAACCAGTCTTTATAGGATTTGCCGTTCTTGAATTATCAAAACTGCATATGTTAGAATTCTTATATGATTACGTTAAACCGCTCTATCCAGAAGCGAGTCTTTTATATACAGACACCGACTCTTTTATTTTAAACATCCCCACGGATGATTTTTATGAGGACTTAAAAACTGATGTAGCAAAAGGAGCAGACTCCTGGTACGATACATCTGATTACCCCAAGGATTCAGCCCTACACTCAGACGTAAATAAAAAAGTAATTGGAAAAATGAAGGATGAAATGAGCGGTACAGTTATTAAAGAGTACGTTGGATTGAGAGCAAAGATGTATTCAATCATTACTGAATCAGAAGCTAAAGATATTAAAAAAGCTAAGGGAATTTCTAGATCAGTTGTTCAAAAACAAATAATACACGAAAACTATAAAGAAGCATTGTTCGACAGCAAGACGTTTTTTCATGACAACGTATCACTTAGATCAGATTTACACCAAATTAATACAATGATGGTAAATAAAAAGTCACTCGATTCAACCAACACAAAACGTTTAATTCAATCACCTGAGTTTTCGTATTCAATTGGACACTGGAGAACTAGAAGTCATAGTCAGTAGACTTTTTAAACTTGTAATCATACGTTAAACTGTATACACCCTTTAGAGTTCTTATTGTTATTTCCCTAGAACAGATTTTAATGTGTCGTTTATTTTTTTTTCACATTCTTTTTTTATTGCTTCTATGTCTTGCGGTTGTGAAAAACTTGCTCTTGATTTTTTCTGAAGTTCAAACTTTTGCATTTTGTAGTCGTTGTAGTCAGCTTGGAGTCTATTGAACTCCTCATCCGAAATTTGAGAGTCTTGCAAAGCTTTACTAATTATCAATCGAAATGAACTAAGTTTTGCCATTATTAATTGAACCATGGCTGTATGCTTTTGAAGTTTGACTTTTATTTTTTTGTTGAAAGCGGTCGTTGTCATTGAAAGCAACCCGAGCGTCAACGACACACAACCCAACGGCAAAGCTACTACTGTTCCAACACCAGTCGCTAACAAACCAACAGAGCTTCCCGCAGTTAAAGCGCTTAGACTACCAAATCCAGTATTTAAGTATGTTGCTGTATTAAACAAACAAGAGTACCTTCGTTTGGTTCTGTTATAGTTAGTGAGGTCTTTTTCCAATTCTCTTTGTATTTCTGTAATGGTAGACAATCTGAACTTTCTGATTTCAGGATCATCACCACCATCAGTCTTTTCTTTGTCAGTATTTTCTTTCGGTATTTTTGGATAAACTGTAACGGACATCTTTTTATATTTAAAAAAAAAAAAAATTTAACATTTAATTTGCACTTGCTATCATTTTAAGAAGATCATCAGGCAAAATGCTTTCAGTGTAATAAAACCCAATGAGATCTAAATTAGTAACATTAATGTACGTTAATTCTTTAAGATTGTCTGGATCAACACTCAATATAACTTTATCGCTGGTCGACACTGCCTTAATTTCTTCACCGCGGTTTTGAATAACGATAGTACACTTCACTGATTCAACATCCAAGTTTTGCCAAGAAATAAGAATCCCTTTCATTAGGTTGTCGCTAACACCAACAGGTAGGGAATCAGGGTTGTCTGCTCTAACAGAAAGTTCAAATATCATAGTAAATTCGTCTGCTAAAGCCATTTTAGGAATGAACTCTAATTGCGTGGCTGCATCTTTTGTCACTGTCTTTTTTCTATGCAGTATGTACTGTCTCTTTTTATAAGGTTTGATTGCTATTTCTCTTCTGCTGTTGTTTTGTGGAATCAGACTGACATGTAACGGTCCTGAGTTAAATGATTTGCGAAAGTGTTTGTTATTATCAAAGAATGTAAACGGGCTTAAAAATTCAAACTTTATTTCCCAATCAATGAATGGAATTAAATGCCATTTGTTATCCCTTTTCCTAACAACTTTATATTCAAACTGGCCAACATTGTCAGCTACTACATTACGCAGTTGCTCTAGTTTAGGAACCTTTTTATCACTTATTTCTGCTCGTTTATAATAGCCGTTGTTTGTGTACTCAAAACCATACAGCGCTCCTATCTCCCCATTTAAATCAAAGTCTTCTGTGTCTGCTAGGTCCTTCAATTCTAAAGTTGCGCATCTAACAGGGTCAAGCATAACCGGTTGATCTGGTCCGCGTGACATTGTTTTATACTAAATTATTTTATTTCTAATAAAGCATTCAAGCTGTCGCACTGAACTTCTTTTCCTTTTTCGTCAGTTATTCTTATTTTTAGTGAATGGTGAACCCCACAAACTAATTCTTTAAACTGTAAGTTAGTGAACGTAATAATTTCGTAATCACAGTATGCCGCTTTTGCTGTTGGAAGAACTCTTAACACAGTAGACGGCTGGTTATCAAATAAGTTGTTATCCGTACTCAGGATATCTAAATGAAAATATAATAAAGAATGTATTCCGAGATTAAGTGATTTTTCAGCTTCAAATGAATTACTTTCTGTGCATTATCAGTGACATGGAACCTGTCTAATCTAAAACCTAATAGTTTTGCCAATTCATTAGCAAATTCAAATACTTACTCCTTTTTGCTCTCTAAACGTCATCTTCACTTTTAAATTTCCCTCATTAAGTTTTAAAGTAATGTCGAAATCGTTTAATATTTCTTTTAATGAACAAAAACCGTAATAACCGTCTGGTATAGTTAGTTCAATCCTTTCTTCTTTGGTAATTTTTCTTATCCAATTGTTCTTTAAGGATTCGCTTATGTTAATCCATTTGACTTTGTAATAAATTTCATGGAGCGCTACTTTTAGAGAACCATGATTTTCAATAGGGCGTTGTAAAAGTATTGGCTCGTCTTGATCAGTTATATAAATAAACATTTTTATTGCGAATATATAAATGAATGCTTTTAAATATAACAAAGACGTTAAATATGCAGTTGGATCATATAACCCTAAAACTATAGCTGTTGATTCAATAGTTGTTGCAGTGGGAGTTGATTCTTTTGAAGTTAAGGTCAGTAATCCATTAAACCATTATTTAAATCCTAGTGTCAAACATGATAACATCGCAAAGGCATGGTTTAGTCATCCAATGCAGTTTTATCAAAACCAGTTAAACTTTGCTGTGTTCTGTGCAACAACAGGGTGTGGTGTTTCTTTCGCTGATCACTTAAATCATCCTGGAGTCATGGTAAAAGCAGTTTATAGATTTCATTTCTATTATACTTTCAAGCGTATTTTGTCTGAACTGCATGCTCCATTACCGAATGATTCTACTTTTAATCCGTTCAACAACAGAATTGACTTGAAGGCCTTTGAACGGATTTGTAATGAGTTTAACATTAACTTGAATACAGACTTTAGACAAAAGTTAGATCGTAATCATGGTTTGGGTACACTTTATTATTGGGGTGTGCACAGAAAGTATAACTATGATTGGAATCCTCCTTACACGTCTTTTTCTTCAGGTACGACCGTTCATCTGGGGTCTATTCAACAAAAACATAAAAACGCTTGGTCAACATTTATTCTTGATACTTCTGAAGGACTAACTAAGGCGGGAATAGAACGAGTAAATGATTCTATTCGTACTTACGTGTGGTGTTTGCTGGGATCTCAAGCGCAAGTTAAATCTGAGATAATGGATCCTTCTACTGGGTTTGATGCTCAGAAACAGTATTTAGCTAATTTAGAAGATGCAATCAATTCTACAGTTGACCTCCCAGCAAGCATTAAAAGGTATCAAGATGTTTTAAGATTCGCAAGATCGAAAGTAGACTTTGCTGTCGGTAGTGGATTATACATGCTGCCCTCTGATCTCAGGCTTCAAATAGGAGTAATTGAAAACTATAACAACAAAATTCTTATAGCTGGAGACGGTCAAGCAATCGGTAAAAACAATGATCTAAATTCTGAAGTTGCTGCTCCATCAAGTGTACAACAAACAATTCCAATAAAATATGGCTGATTCAAATTCAACGAACTTACCAACTTCAATTAAATCAACGAACTTACCAACTTCAACGAACTTAACTGCAACTGATAATCATGAAAATGAAAAGACAGCACTAGTTCTTTTTTTAACAGCGGCTGGTCTAGTTTATTTTTATTTTACTGAAAAGTAATCCGACAATCATAACTAGCAGCATCCATAAATGTTCTGCCATAAAACCGACTACTTTGCTTGCTGTAGAAAAAAGCCAACTAATTATTCCACCTAATATTCCTGGTATAGCGTCTAGAGCTTTTATTCCTAATTTTTTTAATAGATTCTTTAAATGATCCAGTTGTTTTTTAATCCAATTCTTATCGCTTGATGGTGGGCCAGGAGCTGGCGGTTGAGCAGCAGGAGCTCCTGATCCTGACCCGGTTAAAGCAAACACTAAAGTAGAGATTGCAAAACCTAAAGCTGTTAAAACACTAGCAATCGTAACACCTTGCTCTCTAAATAAAGTTTTTATTCGTTCAGCTAGCGTTGTATCTTCGTGTAAAATTCTTTGGATGGTTTCTTTTATTCTGCTGACTTGTGTGCGTAATTGTTCACGGTTAGTTGACAGTACTTCTAGTCTTGCAGCTCTCTCTTGTTGAAGATCATCTAGTCTTTGTATGATTCTGTCTTTTACGTCTTGTCCAAGGTTACCGTCATCAGCTTCAACCAACTTTTCTTTTTCTCTGTCAATGTGAGCATCCAGTTCGCTTAACTTTGCTAGATTATTTGTTAACTCGCCTCTGGTAGTTTGTAATGATGAATTGAGAGCCATTAGTTCTCTCATAGGTAATGGTGGGTCATGTAATGTTTTTAAATGGGTTTCTTCATCTTCTAAAGTCATAAAACTAGTTTCCATTTCTATTATCTGGTCAGCAGTTGCGCTGGCAAGTCTCTAAGAGGAATCGATTGAAGTTGGGAATCAGTTGGCAGTCTTTGTAGTGTTTTTTGAAGAGCAGAAACAGCTTGTGTGCTTAGGTACGGGGCGATCCCAAGTTGTCTCAGCACGCTAACACCAAACCTACTACGAAGACCACTTCTTGTTAAAAACAATGAGGGGTTTTTATCGTGTGTAAATTTGTTAGTTACCCATCTTTATCCTTCACAAATAAATGCCCCCCAGGAGCTAAAACATAGTCATTAGGGTCATAGAGATCGGATAAATCTTGACCTATAAATTTACGAAAAGCCATTACTTTCGATTTTTTTATTTCTAGGCGCATTTCGCCTGCTATATTATCCTCCTTTGGTCTAACTTCTACAATCGGGTTTGGTTCTGCTTCATCTAGTTCATGTCTTAAAGATAGTAGGTTATGACGGCGAGATAATAAAGGAATATTTTCACTCATGTCATCTCCAGCTTCATCATCAAAATCATCATAATCGAGGTCTGGTTCTATTCCTGCCATGTTTTTATTTATAATTATGTTTTTATTTTATTTCTAAAAAAGAGAGATGTCGCAATCATACGGAACAATTCTTGATCCATACAGACGGTTAAAAGAACCACTTGGTGTAAAAGGAACCAGGCAGAGTATTGTGATAAGTAATAATCCTTCAACTATCGATCAAAGACAAATATTATCAGTAAGATTTCCTAGTCTAGGGAGTAATGAAGTCATTGTGCCAGGTACTGCACGTCTTGCTTTTAAAATAGACCTGGAGTCAGAGGCCGATCCAAACAGAACTTTAGTTGCTAATCTTGGTAGAGCGATCGTTAGTAAGATTACTATTAAACTTGAGGGGAGAGAGGTAATGTCTTTAGATAATGCAGATGTTTTTTTGAGTTATTGCGACCTCTGGTTAACAGAAAATGAAAGAAAAGATCGGGTTTATCAGGGAATACAAGGAGATAATGGTATAAAACATAGAATTGATGCTGATGATAAAAAAGATAGCAATAAAGATGAGTTGGTTGCTCAAGTTTATGGTAATCGATTCTACATTCCTCTTGACTTTGAACTATTGAACACACACTCACCATATTATCAGGGAGCTTTACAAGATAGGCTTATGTATGAATTTACTTTTAATGACTATGCCCGTGTTATCAGATCAACAGAAGATTCAAATGCAAAATATAGTATTTCAGACATCACATTAGAGTTTGATGTTGTTCGTCATCAAGAATTAGCTCGGTTGATTTCACAACAATACCAGTCAAGATTTGCAATATACTACAACAGAATTTTAAATCACAGTAAGTTAACTAAAAACACAACAGACACAATCTGGAACATCGATTTGAATATATCAGCAAGGTCGTTGAAAGGAATTTTGCTGCTGTTTGAAGAAACCAAAAAACCCTTTAATAGATTAAGCGAGAGGTTTTATAATCCAAAAATAACTAAGCTGACTACTGCGATTGAAGGGCAACCGAACCAATTGTTTGCGAGCGGTCTTTTACCTTATCAGCACTTTGATGAAATAAGAAAACTGTTTGGTGGAGGCGGGCAACTAAGAGATCCATCTGTTGATTTAATTTGCAAAGACCTCCATCTTCATGATGTTAGACTAGAAGATTATTTATCTTCGAAGTATGCTTTGTGGTTAGATCTTAGAACAACTGATGATAACAAACTTCATGGTAGCGGAAGAACAGTAGGTGATGGGTCAGGCGGAATAAACATTCAAATTCATAAAGAAGCAGCGGAAGTGAGCAAACAAATATATGTTTATGTGTATTTACTATGCGATGCTCAGCTGAACATTGAGAATAACAGATTAAAAGATATTGTGTATTAAAACAATGGACTTGAACAGTTTAAATTTCCTTACAAAAGAACCACATTGCGGGTTATTTTGCGGGATGACTGGGTGTGGAAAAACGATATTTATGTTAGATTTAATACAAACGGTTTATCGAAATCACTTTGAACATATAGTAATTTTTTGTACTACTTTAGAATTCAACAAGTCTTATAAAGAAAGAAAGTTCATTTGGGAGGATGATAAAATCTATTTAGTCAATCCAAGTAATAAACTAAGCGAATGTTTAGAGTATTTTTATCAACTGTTTAAAGGAACACCAACATTGTTTATTATTGATGATTGCTCAGCTGAAAAAGACATTGTTAAAAAAAGAAATAGTTTAGCTAAGTTAGCTTTCAGCGGTAGACATGCAGGAATTAGTGTATGGATTTTAACACAGAAGTATAATTCGGTTTTAAAGGACTTCAGAGAACAGTTAAAGACGGTTGTTTTGTTTTTTACTAAAGACAAAAATAGTTTTGATGAATGTCTAGATGAAAATGATGTGATTGAATCAAAAGAAGAAAAAAAGTCGATTAAGCAAAAACTGAGGAAAGAGAAGTTTTGTAAGCTAGTGTTAAAAACAGATTTTCCTAGTCAGTACAAATGTTTGTGAAGGCAAAAAAAAAAAAAAAAAAAAAAAAAAAAAAATTTTTTTTTTTGGTTTCTTTTTTTATACTGGGTCAAATTCAAGGTTAAACTTGTTGTAAATTTCTGATAAAGTATCCATTATTTTGCTTTCAATTTCGAACAAGTATTTACTGACTATTTCATCGTCTTCCATTAATAGCTGAGATAGAACAATTTCTTTCTGCGCATTCCTTAATCTTTTCAATAAAATGTCGTAATTCTTTGTCTTGAGTATCTCTTTATTCTGAGTCTCCATTTTAAAACTCTTTTTTTTTTTTTTTTTTTTTTTTTTTTTTCTAATCAAATCGGAACTGTGTCTGGTGGAATTATCTGTAATTCTTCTTTAACAAAGGCTCTTTTTGGAACGGGTCGTGTTGTCGAGTCAGTTTCTCTTAAATAATAAACGGGAGGATTCATTTCTATTACACTTTTTATCTCGTACGGATCAATACTCCAAATTGGATCAGTTGCTCTTATGCGTGTGTCTCCTTCTGCTTCTCCTGGTGCATAAAGAAACCTAACTTTTACTCCAAACGGTATCAGTTGTTTTGTAATTGAATGATCTTGCGGTAAGTCTATCGAAGAGTCAATTGTTTTCTTTTGTATTGCTTTTACTGGTCGGAGTCCAATGACCTTAGATTCTTCGTTATTCATGACACGCAGAACGGAGGGTAGTCTTCTAACCCATTCAGTGTTTCTAGTTGAATCAAGGAGTTCTCTATGGTATTGATAAGAAAAAAGTCTTTCTGCCAATTGTTTGTTAAAGTTTTCGACTAAGGCCTGAGATCTATGGTTTCCAGGAATACCTCTTTTAATAACGACTTTGTGTTTTAACATTAACTGATTGAATTGTCCTTTAAATTCTTTTCCTTCATCAACTTGAATTAAACGAGGATAGGTTAATGGACCGCGTCTATAGATTTCTTGTAAAGCAACAGAGACTGAAGTAGCACTTTTATCAGTTAATGGTTCAGCATCTTTATATCTTGAAGCTAAATCAACAACTGTAAGCGCGTATTTAAATCTTTTTCTTCTGATTAATCATGAGGGAGGTATAGAAGATCCATTTGGTGAGTGTCATTTGGTGTTGAGTTAACAAAGTGTGGTCTTTTGATTCGTTTAGGCGCTGGTAAATAAATTTGCCAAATAGCTTGTTTAGATAGCCATTCTTTTGCTGTTTGTTCAGTGACTCCTGCAGCTTGATTTAATTTTTGAATAGCAGTTAAACCTTTCCAATAACCTTTCGGTGAATAATAAATTTTAGATAGTTTATCATTCATTTTAATACTACACGTTTTTTGCTATGAAATAAACAGCAGTCATACCAACTACAATAAAAGCTATTTCCTGGAGTTTTTGTTTTTCGGATGGTTGGTAGAAGTCACTTAGTTTTGGTGGTGGGAGCTGTTGGAGGTCTTCTCCTGTCACTAAATAATACTCTTTAATAGCGTCGTCAACATTCTTAAAAGTGTATGCTGCATGGTTTTGTAGTTTTAATTTGTTGTTAATAAAATCTAACTGAGCGAGTCTTTGTTTTTCATAGGCGTCTTGTGCTGCTGCTAATTGCTCCATTGCTCGATTATGTCTTTGTCTTTCCTTGCTTGTTTCTAGCTTACTAAACATGTAATTACTTCCTGAAAAAGCAAGAGCGTTTACTACAGCACCGCCAATCATCATTGCGAGTGAAGCCATTTTATTTTTACATATATATATTTTCTGGAATTATTCCTTGCTTAACTAGAAAGTCTTTTGTTGCGATTGAAGCTGTGATTATAGCGATTAGTTTACCGGAGTCCTCTAGGTCAAGTTTTCCAAGGTCAGCTGCTTTCATTTTCAATAGTTTCTTACCAACCATCGTGTACGCAACAGAAAGTCCACCAATCAGAGCAGATTGATATACAAGGTTAGCAACAGTTTTTTCAGCACTCATTTTTGTTTTTAAAATAAAAATAATAAATCAACTAAAAAATGAATTGTGACGAACTGTTGTTAAATGCGCAGGAAGCCGTAATGTCTGATGAAGTGTCGACAAGTGTTATGAATAAAAAGGAAAAGTTGTATTCTCTGGCTGCGTGTGGAAAAACAAAACAATACTTAGGAACAGAATTTAGTATAGAACAGATTCAAGCAATGTCTTCTGCTGACATTGAAAAGTACTACACCAGATACGAAGCACAATTAGGATCTAAAATGGTTAAAAGTTTAGGTCAAACTGTAATAGGCTTGTACACTAAGTTAGTTAGTCAGTTTTTCCCCTCGATTCAAGCCAAGATTTAATGTATGATTTAAGTCAAGATCCTGTTTTAACTAAAACGTTAGAGTCTCTTAGTTGTGATCTTTTTTATAGGTTTGGCGGGCTTTTATCACCAGTTGTTATGGGGTTAATTACTTTTAATCATATAGATTTTATGGCTATTAAAAATGAACGTGACAGAGAATCAAACGAATCAGACGGAACAGCAAACAAGCCCCAGTCCGACAGTAACCAAGGTAACGAAGAGCCCAGGACGAGTTGAAGCAGGTAAAAGGTTATCAGAGTGGAATCGGCAACAAAGAATGAATAGACAAACAAAACAAAAACTGTTGTCTCAGAATGAAGATGAATCAACCATAAGCGCAATACCAGTTAAAAAAGAAGAAAACAAACAAAACAGTACGAATTACGATGTTGTATTGCTTACTGTTGGTGTGGTTGCTGGTGTTGGTTATTTGTCTTATAAATTATATAAAACACACATGCAGCCAAAGCTAGAAAAACGAGTAGAAGTACAAACAAAACAACCAGAGAAAGTAGCAGACAAACAAGAAAAACAAAAGCCAAATAGCTTAAAACCTGACTCCGATCCATTTTTAATGCAATAATTTTTTTATTTGGTACTTAATAAGAACTTAATTAAGTAAAACTTAAAAAGAACTTAAAAAGAACTTGAACTAGAACTTAATAAGTGCTAAGTAAGTTTTTGTGTTAGAACTTAACAATTGAAGATACTTGAAATGACTTGAAGATGACTTGAAGAACTTGAAGATGACTTAGCAAGAACCTAGAGAAGTACTTTAAAAAGAACTTGAAAAGAACTTGAAAAGAGCTTACTTAACAAGTAATAAAGATCTTTTTAGCGACAAAATCCAACCTAATAAAATACCTTCATTCCTGTTAGCGACATAAGAGCAGATCAGGGGAAGTAATTTTGGATTACTATTCTTAGCTGTATTTTAAAGAATGCTTGTAAGTTTGTTTGTTTTTACTAAAAAGTAGAGTTAAAAATGATTTTTTTGATTTATAAACAGTACAAGTTTAATATTCTTCGATTCGTAAAAGAATTATACGTTTATTTCTTAAATCGTAAAAAATATATAGTTGTTTTTAATAAAATCGTTCTCTCAACCTGGGAGCAAGATGCATCAACACATTGTACGTAATATATACGAAGCTAATCACTGTACTGTAACAAGCGTTTTTGGTCTAAAGAATGGGGAAATCCCGATTCAAAATAGAATAAATATCCGGTTTGTTTTCTTTTTTAATACTGGAGAACGTAGAATGGAAAAATCCGATTTGTCTCTAAAAATACTGAATTAGGTCAAACGTTCCTGTGTGAACGGTTGACCCAGTTAATAAAAAGCATGTGAATCTACTTTTTGATCAAGAATTAAAATCAGCTACTAAAATAAATATTTTAGAGCATTCTCACAGTTTCAATGATTTTTTTTTTTATAAAGAGATTTTTTTTTTTTTTTTGCCTCCTAAAAGTTGGTGTTTTTAAACTGGCTTCAATGATTTTTTATATTTTTTACTCTCCAAAACCAAAACTTAGTAGAAAATCGGCAAAATCGGGGGAAAAGTGACTTTCTGATTTTACTCGGTGTTCCGTAAAATTAGGTCTTTTTTAGGGGGGTAAGTACTAATTATGCCCCTAGTGTGCACTCTTTAACATGGCCATGTCTTACGGCATCAAGACCATCGGCCTCTACGAGGGCACAGGTACTGTGTAGTTATTCTTCTCCCCTCTGTGGGGATACCGGGGAGGGGGGGGGGGGTCTTTTGTACAAATAGTTCCCTCACCTTCTGGAAGTTCTGTGCTTGTAGCTTCCTCTAATCCATCACTTTTCTGCTGCCCCCCCCACACCAGTAGGAAGACTGCGCAAAGAAAATAACCCCTTGGACTCTCATTCAGTCCAGTAACATTATCATAGGGAGAATCCCCCCGTGGGGATGCCAGGAGGGTCTTTCATACAAATAGTTCCCCCACCTTCTGGAAGTTCTGTGCTTGTATCTTCCTCTAATCTGCCACTCTCTTTGACTGCTTTTTCTGTTTGCTTACTGTCGTCTGCTATCTTTCTATCTTACTAGTCCATTCTCCTGCCTTTTTTCTATTAATTCTTACAAAGATGTCTTCAGCCGTAGTCGGACATGCTGGGCCTAACTATTTTTTAGTTAGGTGCATAACGGCAGCATGACGCATATACGCTCATATGACAGGAAACTGTCTGAGTGAACGAAGAAGAAGTTTTGTGCATTCTGAGGCTTGATGCATGATTGCCTGAATATTTAGCAAACACTAGATTTATTTTGGCTTTGACCTCTTCACTGCCCCGTCACGGATATTTCTGTCCAGTTCTGGTGACCTATAAATTGCCCCGTCAAGAAAAAATCCATCCTGGTTATTCTTAGAGTTTCCCTTTTCTTTATTCATATGCTTTTAGCAGTATGTTCAAATGCATGTGAAAGTATACTCAAAAGATAGTATATTCAATTCCCTTTCAGAAAAGTATAGGTTATAAGCATTTTTATTCGGTAATTTCTGCGCTAGACCCCGCAACCTAAAGCGGCTGGGCAAATATACTGGTCTCCAAAAGTTAAGGGCCGGCTTCTGTTTTCAGTAGCTTGATATCTATTTATTGTACACTAAGACAACAATGAAGAAAATGGCAAAACTTAGGCTACTCAATAACTTTCCTTCCTGTTGCACGTGCCTGAACCAGTTTTGCAAACATTGCAGTACAGCAACAGCGTTTTCAGGTACGCTTAAAATGTGGCAAATTCACGAGAATTTCACGAAAGTTTGGTCTCTTTTCGCTGAAGAATCAGGGCTGATGCAAGTTTCTTGCCTATTGCACGTGCAAGGCATGACTGTAGTGAACACTGCTGAGCAAAAGTTAGACACGAATGTGTATTTAAGGGCGGCAACCAGAGCTCTCAATAAGCATGCCTCCAAGACAGAAGAGAGAAATTTTGGAGACCAGTATAGTTGCCTCAGAACAGAAAAGGGGTGCGGCAGGAAAGGGGTTAAGATGAAGCTCGAAGTCTGTATAAACTTTTCATATTCAACTCCTTTTCATGATTGTCCTTCTTGTACAAGATCATAAATGGCCATTTTCCAGCTGTCAAGGGAGAAGACTATATCACAACATACAACAAACAAACGACTACACGACAAGTGTAAAGTGACGTTATTTTATTCACAAGAGACAAAACAAAACTACTGGATATTTCGGCGAATGCGCCTTTATAAACATAGACAAACAAGAAAACAGCAAACAGCAAAATATAGCAAAAGGAGCAAAAAGCAGGCAACAAAAGGAGCAAAAAACCAACAAGATCATAATAAAAAAACAATGCTTCCCCTCTACAGTCCAATGCATAAAACCATTTACGCATTGGACTGTAGAGGGGAAGTATTGTTTTTTGGTTTTGATCTTGTTTTTTGTGTGCTCCTTTTGTCAAGCAAGATCACTCCCACACGCTATGAGATTATATTTACGAACAATTCCCATTGACCGGTGCAGGGAAAGGTGCCCAGTGGGACGGGTTCACGGAGCCGGCCAGTGTGGACGACAACTTCTCCCTGATGCACGCCATGCTGATGCTGCTGGTGGACACCCTCATCATGCTGGTCCTCACCTGGTACCTCGACAATGTGCGCCCCGGTACCTATGGGGTGCCCCGGCCCTGGTACTTTCCTTTCCAGGTACGCTGACATTTCTTTCTGTCTTTGTATTACCTCGATAGTGTGCACCCCGGTACCTATGGGGTACCCAGGCCCTGGTACTTTCCTTTCCAGGTACGCTGACATTTCTTTCTGTTTTTGACAATGTGCGCCCTGGTACCTATGGGGTACCCAGACCCTGGTACTTTCCTTTCCAGGTACGCTGACATTTCTTTCTGTTTTTTACAATGTGCGCCCCGGTACCTATGGGGTACCCAGACCCTGGTACTTTCCTTTCCAGGTACCATGACATTTCTTTCTGTCTTTGTATTACCTCGATAGTGTGCACCCCGGTACCTATGGGGTACCCAGGCCCTGGTACTTTCCTTTCCAGGTACGTTGACATTTCTTTCTATTTGACCTCGACTGTGTACCTATGGGGTACCCAGGCCCTGGTACTTTCCTTTCCAGGTACGTTGACATTTCTTTCTATTTGACCTCGACTGTGTACCTATGGGGTACCCAGGCCCTGGTACTTTCCTTTCCAGGTACG
>CM065696.1:31024776-31069776 GCA_017654935.2 Phymorhynchus buccinoides
ATGAACTTTCCTCTTTTTTCTGTGTGTAGCTACTCATGATCTGGCCTCATTTGTGTGTGTGTGTAGCTACTCATGAACTTTCCTCTTTTTTTCTGTGTGTAACTACTCATGATCTGGCCTCATTTGTGTGTGTGTGTAGCTACTCATGAACTTTCCTCTTTTTTTCTGTGTGTAACTACTCATGATCTGGCCTCATTTGTGTGTGTGTAGCTACTCATGAACTTTCCTCTTTTGTGTGTGTGTAGCTACTCATGAACTTTCCTCTTTTTTTCTGTGTGTAACTACTCATGATCTGGCCTCATTTGTGTGTGTGTGTAACTACTCATGAACTTTCCTCTTTTGTGTGTGTGTGTAGCTACTCATGAACTTTCCTCTTTTTTTCTGTGTGTAACTACTCATGATCTGGCCTCTTTTGTGTGTGTGTGTAGCTACTCATGAACTTTCCTCTTTTTCTGTGTGTAGCTACTCATGAACTTTCCTCTTTTGTGTGTGTGTGTAGCTACTCATGAACTTTCCTCTTTTGTGTGTGTGTGTAGCTACTCATGAACTTTCCTCTTTTTTGTGTGTGTAGCTACTCATGAACTTTCCTCTTTTGTGTGTGTGTGTAGCTACTCATGAACTTTCCTCTTTTTCTGTGTGTAGCTACTCATGAACTTTCCTCTTTTGTGTGTGTGTAGCTACTCATGAACTTTCCTCTTTTGTGTGTGTGTGTAGCTACTCATGAACTTTCCTCTTTTGTGTGTGTGTGTGTAGCTACTCATGAACTTTCCTCTTTTGTGTGTGTGTAGCTACTCATGAACTTTCCTCTTTTGTGTGTGTGTGTAGCTACTCATGAACTTTCCTCTTTTTTTCTGTGTGTAACTACTCATGATCTGGCCTCATTTGTGTGTGTGTAGCTACTCATGAACTTTCCTCTTTTGTGTGTGTGTAGCTACTCATGAACTTTCCTCTTCCGCATAAAGGCACAGCATCCGCCAACAGGAATCTTGTGAACATGCACTGCCTGCTGAGAGAAATGGATTTTATTTTCCGAGAACAGCTCGCTTGGTGTTAAATAGCGTGGCTGTAGCTTTTCTAAAAATGAAATGTTTTGTGTCTAATGTTATCCTTTTTCTTTTTTTCTTTCTTCTGATCCAATATTTAAATGTGAAGGTTGTAAATTTCATGAATCGTGACAAATAGTACAATCGACATGAAATTCAGACATCACAAAAATCAGAGGGTCACAATAATAAAAAAGATGAAGATAAAATCAACTTCAATTCCCCTCACCTGATATCTGCTGTAAGGTAGTGTAAACTGTAATGCGTAAGTAGTGGAATACAAGACCATTGAGATTTTAAAATGAAATTAACATTTGGCTGCTATTGTATGATCACAGCTGAAGGGTGTGCCCAGGAAGGAGATCCCGGCAGCAGTGCAGTACATGGCCCAGGAGGTTGGCTTGGAGTCCAAGACATCGGCAAGATCCAGCACTCTGTCTGGAGGACAGAAACGCAAACTCAGCGTCGGCATCGCCCTGATTGGTGGATCCAAGGTGAGGCTTTACTGTTCTCGTTGTTGATTGGTGGATCCAAGGTGAAGCTTTACTGTTGTCATTTGTGATTGGTGGAGCCAAGGTAAGATTTTTGTGTCGTTATTGATTGGTGGGTCCAAGATGAGGCTTACTGTTGTCATTGTTGATTGGTGAATCCAAGGTGAGGCTTTACTGTTCTCATTGTTGATTGGTGGAGCCAAGGTGAGGCTTTACTGTTGTCATTGTTGATTGGTGGAGCCAAAGTGAGGATATTTTGTTCTTATTTGTGATCGGTAGATCCAGGGTAAGGTTTTTGTGTCATTGTTATTGATTGGTGGATCCAAGATGAGGCTTACTTTTCACATGCTGGGTTTTCTCCTCAAATTAATGCTAATGTTGGGCTTCCCTCTCACAGTACTCTATTCTATGTGTCCCCCCTTTGTTCAAAGATCATGATATTTGATGAGCCCATCTATCGATCGTAGTGCTCTGTTCTCTGTGCACAGATCGTGATATTTGATGAGCCTACCTGTCATACTCCTCTGTTCTCTGTGCACAGATCGTGATATTTGACGAGTCCACCTGTCATATTGCTCTGTTCTCTGTGCACAGATCGTGATATTTGACGAGCCCACCTGTCATATTCCTCTGTTCTCTGTGCACAGATCGTGATATTTGATGAGCCTACCTGTCATACTCCTCTGTTCTCTGTGCACAGATCGTGATACTTGACGAGTCCACCTGTTATACTACTCTGTTCTCTGTGCACAGATCGTGATATTTGACAAGCCCACCTGTCATATTCCTCTGTTCTCTGTGCACAGATCGTGATACTTGATGAGCCCACCTGTCATATTCCTCTGTTCTCTGTGCACAGATCGTGATACTTGACGAGCCCACCTCAGGCATGGACCCCGGGGCACGGCGCCAGACCTGGGACATCCTGCAGCGTCACCGCAAGGGCCGAACCCTGATGCTGTCCACCCACTACATGGACGAAGCTGACCTGCTGGGAGACCGCATCGCCATCATGGCCGAGGGCGTCATCAAGTGCTGCGGGACATCGCTGTTCCTGAAGAAACTCTATGGTGAGAGTGCTTCTATTGTTGTATGCTGTGGGACATCAGTGTTCCTCAAGAAACTCTACGGTGAGAGTGCTTCTATTGTTGTATGCTGTGAGACATCAGTGTTCCTATAGAAACTCCACGATGAGAGTGCTTCTATTGTTGTATGCTGTGGGACATCAGTGTTCCTATAGAAACTCTACGGTGAGAGTGCTTCTATTGTTGTATGCTGTGGGACATCAGTGTTCCTATAGAAACTCTACGGTGAGAGTGCTTCTATTGTTGTATGCTGTGGGACATGGCTGTTCCTATAGAAACTCTATGGTGAGAGTGCTTCTATTGTTGTGTGCTGTGGGACATCAGTGTTCCTATAGAAACTCCACGATGAGAGTGCTTCTATTGTTGTATGCTGTGGGACATCAGTGTTCCTATAGAAACTCTACGATGAGAGTGCTTCTATTGTTGTATGCTGTGGGACATCAGTGTTCCTATAGAAACTCTACGGTGAGAGTGCTTCTATTGTTGTATGCTGTGGGACATGGCTGTTCCTATAGAAACTCTATGGTGAGAGTGCTTCTATTGTTGTGTGCTGTGGGACATCAGTGTTCCTATAGAAACTCCACGATGAGAGTGCTTCTATTGTTGTATGCTGTGGGACATCAGTGTTCCTATAGAAATTCTATGGTGAGAGTGCTTCTATTGTGTGCTGTGGGACATCGCTGTTCCTATAGAAATTCTACGGTGAGAGTGCTTCTATTGTTGTGTGCTGTGGGACATCAGTGTTCCTCAAGAAGCTCTATGGCGAGTGGGCTGAGTATTTTCGATGAATAGCATTGTGCTGTGTAAATTGAGACTGTAATGTTTAGTCCCCTTGCATATATATCAGACATTGACGTACGAGAGAAGGGCCCTTTTGTAGCATATCGGTGGGTGTATTTTCTTCCTTTTAATGCCTTTGCTATGTTGATGATTTCCTTTTATATCAATACTTTTGTGTGTACGTGTATTTCCCTTGAAATCATGTAACATGTAAATATGAGTAACTTCCGGAGTGCTTTTCTTTGTTTTAGTGATGTTCTTTTTGTACTTTTGTTATTTGTCATAAATTTTGATAATTTGTTTTTGCTTCAATACTTTACGTAGCCTTCGTATCTTGTCATTGTAAAGCGCATAGACCATTTTTAATGGATTATTGCGCTATGTAAATAAAAATATTATTTATTATTATTATTATGATCAGTGGGCTAAAAGTACTGGCTCAATAATAAACAATTACGCAAATATTTTTGTGTGCCTATTTTTTAAAAATTAAAAAATAATTATAAAATATTGCAGTCTGTCATTTTGTTGCTAAATTCCCACATCATTGTTGACAGGAGCGAGATAAATCCTAACTGACTTTTGTCATTTGGCCTTGTGACTACATGACTAAATCTCACTTGGCTTTTGTCCTTCAGCCTTGTGACTCCATTTCTAAACTCCCACACCATTGTGGCCACAGATGGAATAAATCCTAACTGATTTTTGTTATTTGGCTTCGTGACTCCACTTTCTAAAATCCCACACCATTGTCAACAGGGGCGGGCTATCACATGGTGCTGGTCAGAGACCAGAGCTGCGACGTTGCCAAGGTGACTGAGGTGGTTCAGGGGCAGGTCAGCGGTGCATGGCTGGAGAGCAGAGTGGGGGCGGAGTTGTCCTACCTGCTGCCGGAAGAAGAGGCGCCCAAGTTTGCCGACCTGTTCCGGGTGATGGAGAGTAAGAGTGCCGCACTGGGCATCACCAGCTTTGGGGCCACAGCCACCACTATGGAGGAGGTCTTCCTCAAGTAAGATGTCTGTCTGTGTGTCTGTCTGTCTGTCTGTCTATCTGCCTATCTGTCTGTGTATGGAGAGGAAGAGTATCCAGCTGGGCATCACCAGTTTTGGGGCAACAGCCACCACTATGGAGGAGGTCTTCCTCAAGTAAGATTGTCTGTCTGTCTGTCTGTCTGTCTGTCTGTTTGTCTGAGAGGAACAGAGGCTGTGGTGATTGAAAAGCATTTGTGTTCACATACAGGCAAACAGATAGACATGCACAAGGCCCTTAATTGTTGCAGTTCCAGTGTACCATGTTTTACAGACTATAAGGTGCGCCCCCTCCCCCAGTGATGTCCTGAGGCCCCGGTCATAGGACATTGACCTATTCAAATTGAAAACGTCATATTGTGTTTTCCCCTGTCAGGACAAATGTCCTATTACATTTTTAGCACTGGCATGTTTTGTCTTATTGATTTCTGCAAGAGCCAGTACAATGTCCTATTGATTTCTCTTGTCCTATCACTTTTTGATCCTCGGTACATCTCTGGTCCCCTTCCCCAGTTTTGCACAAAGTTCCGAATTTGTTGTTATAGTCTCTTTTTTATATCATTATTCTCATTATAAGGTGCAGGGGGCTCTGTTTGGGAAAGTATGTGTCACCTTATTTAGTCCGTGAAATACGGTAACTTCCACCATCTGAGAACCTAAAACTGACTGTCAACAACCAGCAGATCCCACAAGAAGATGCTCCCACCTACTTAGGTGTTAAACTGGACAAGCGACTGACATGGAAGCCTCACATCAAAGAGATGGAGAAGAGGGTTACAAGATGGCTTTCTCTCATGCAGAAACTGGCTGGCACCAAGTGGGGAGCCAGCAACAGCATCCTCAGACAGGTGTACACGGGCAACGTCCGCCCAGTGATGGAGTAGGAATCAGCGGCACGGGCCACAGCTGCAAAGAACAACACCAGCAAGCTGGCCAAAGTGCAGAATAGCAGGCATGCGACTCATCACTGGGGGACTGAAAACCACACCCATCAACGCCCTTGAATCCACCACAGGACGTCCTTCCCTTGACACCGGACTAGAAGAGAAAGTTCTCACCCAACACGAAAAGCTGCAACGACTTCCGTCTCATCCAGCCCACCAACATCTGCAGGAGCCAACAAAGAACAGGCTGAAAAGAACGCTGAAGAAGAAGAAGAACGGTTAGGCCATGTACACACATAAACCTGTGCACAATCCATAAATAAGTGAAACAAAGAAGGGAAAAGATTTGTGCAAGTGTCCGAATTTCCCCTAATTGCGTCAACTTTTATCCTTCTTTCTTCCACTTATTTAGGGTTTTCTGTACGGAACTTACACGTCTAATGTGAGCCCGGCCTAACTCCCAACCCATTCTACTTGAACCGTGAGGGAAAACGATCAAGCGTGTGTGTGGTTTATTTCAGGGTGGGGGCCAGCGGGGAGAGGGAAGACGAGAACAACTGCGCAGATGCTCCTCCAGTGGGTGGCAAATCCAGCCCCGTGGAGAGCTACTCCAACCCCAGCTTCACCGAGGAAGCCGAGGGAGACGGCACAGACAAGGCGCGGGGAAGGGGAGGAGGAGGGGGGTCGGAGGTCAACGGTGCCCGCCATGCGACGAACGGGGAAGTGGGCATGCACACTGTTGTGGACACTGAGGATTTGACAAGTATGTGATGTCATGTGTTTTGCATGTCACTATGCGTGTGTGTGTGAGTGAGTGTTTCTGACTGCATTTTTAATCATCAATGTCTCTTATAAATTGTTATTGACGTTGAGTATATATTCGTCTAAATGCACCCTTGTAATCTGTACATTGTGTGTCTCATGATAAGTCACATACGCTTGGGCATGACTACACATACTCTTTTCCTAGTCTTCCTTCAATACATTGTATCTGTCCCCAGCTAAGATGGTCCTAGACAAGAGCTATATATGATGTTGTCATACACTGTTTCCTTCTTCAAAACATGGATTCTATTTCTGCCTCCAGCTAAGATGGTCCTAGACAAGAGCTATATATGATGTTGGCATACATTGTTTCCTTCTTCAAAACATGGATTCTATTTCTGCCTCCAACTAAGATGGTCCTGGACAAGAGCTATATGTAATGTTATTATACACTGTTTCCTTCTTCAAAACATGGATTCTATATCTGCCTCCAGCCAAGATGGCCCTGGACAAAAGCTATATGTAATGTTATCATACACTGTTTCCTTCTTCAAAACATGGATTCTATATCTGCCTCCAGCCAAGATGGCCCTGGACAAAAGCTATATGTAATGTTATCATACACTGTTTCCTTCTTCAAAACATGGATTCTATATCTGCCTCCAGCCAAGATGGCCCTGGACAAAAGCTATATGTAATGTTGTCATACACTGTTTCCTTCTTCAAAACATGAATTCTATATCTGCCTCCAGCCAAGATGGCCCTGGACAAAAGCTATATGTAATGTTATCATACACTGTTTCCTTCTTCAAAACATGAATTCTATATCTGCCTCCAGCCAAGATGGCCCTGGACAAAAGCTATATGTAATGTTATCATACACTGTTTCCTTCTTCAAAACATGAATTCTATATCTGCCTCCAGCCAAGATGGCCCTGGACAAAAGCTATATGTAATGTTGTCATACACTGTTTCCTTCTTCAAAACATGAATTCTATATCTGCCTCCAGCCAAGATGGCCCTGGACAAAAGCTATATGTAATGTTATCATACACTGTTTCCTTCTTCAAAACATGGATTCTATTTCTGCCTCCAGCCAAGATGGCCCTGGACAAAAGCTATATGTAATATTGTCATACACTGTTTCCTTCAAAACATGAATTCTATATCTGCCTCCAGCCAAGATGGCCCTAGACAAGAGCTACCGTCGCCTGCAGGGGACGCAGCTTCACTGGAGCAGGTTCTGGGGCATGTTCGTCAAGAAGGCCATCCACACTCGCAGGAACCGCGTCATCTCTGCTGTGCAGCTGGCCCTGCCAGTCCTCTTCACCATCGCCGCCCTCACCGTCGACAAGGTCAGTCAGCCATCCACGGCCTCTGAATTAACATGGGTGTTTCTCTTCAGGCTGTAGGCCTCAATTTAGATTGTTTTTACACTCAGGGCCTCTGCCAGAATTCACATGGGTGCTTCTCTTCAGGCTGTAGGCTTCAATTTAGATTGTTTTTACACTCAGGGCCTCTACCTGAATTCACATGGGTGCTTCTCTTCAGGCTGTAGGCCTCAATTTAGATTGTTTTTGCACTCAGGGCCTCTACCTGAATTCACATGGGTGCTTCTCTTCAGGCTGTAGGCCTCAATTTAGATTGTTTTTGCACTCAGGGCCTCTACCTGAATTCACATGGGTGCTTCTCTTCAGGCTGTAGGCCTCAATTTAGATTGTTTTTGCACTCAGGGCCTCTACCTGAATTCACATGGGTGCTTCTCTTCAGGCTGTAGGCCTCAATTTAGATTGTTTTTGCACTCAGGGCCTCTACCTGAATTCACATGGGTGCTTCTCTTCAGGCTGTAGGCCTCAATTTAGATTGTTTTTGCACTCAGGGCCTCTACCTGAATTCACATGGGTGCTTTTCTTCAGGCTGTAGGCCTCAATTTAGATTGTTTTTACACTCAGGGCCTCTACCTGAATTCACATGGGTGCTTTTCTTCAGGCTGTAGGCCTCAATTTAGATTGTTTTTGCACTCAGGGCCTCTACCTGAATTCACATGGGTGCTTCTCTTCAGGCTGTAGGCCTCAATTTAGATTGTTTTTGCACTCAGGGCCTCTACCTGAATTCACATGGGTGCTTCTCTTCAGGCTGTAGGCCTCAATTTAGATTGTTTTTGCACTCAGGGCCTCTACCTGAATTCACATGGGTGCTTCTCTTCAGGCTGTAGGCCTCAATTTAGATTGTTTTTGCACTCAGGGCCTCTACCTGAATTCACATGGGTGCTTCTCTTCAGGCTGTAGGCCTCAATTTAGATTGTTTTTGCACTCAGGGCCTCTACCTGAATTCACATGGGTGCTTTTCTTCAGGTAATGTGCCTGCATTCAGATTTTTTTTTCAACTTCACACTCTTTGCCATAAAAAACAAACCAAACACAATATTGATCAGCTTCACTTTCTTTACTATCAATTTTTAAAAAAAGACCAGGGTCAGCTGGTGCACGTCACGTGTCCACACATGGAGCACAGCCTTGTTAAGCCACATTGTGTAAAGCTGTTCAATACTATATCTCCCCCTCCCCCCCTGTCACTCTCTCTCTCCCTCACCCTTCTATTGTTTTCTCCCTCTCTTTCCTTTTTGAATGAAACACTACCACTTATAAATGTACACAAAATCATTCAATGCTGGACTTTTTTTTTTTTTTTTTTTTTTTTTTTTTTTTTTTTTTGCTGTCCCATCTTCTGGGCTGTACAGTGGCGTTGCTCCCACGCTCAATGCTGGACTTTGTTTGCTTGTTTTTGTTTTTGTACGTTTATGCAATGGCCCGTCGTTGAAAAAAATGTAAAATTGAATTGGGAATAGTCGACCAATCTGGGAAAGTAATGGTCAGGAGATCCTTTTTTTGTTTTTTTGTTTTTTTTGTTGATCATTGTCATCATCCTTTGCTTACTCTGAATTCAGATTTTTACAGTGGCCTCTGTTTTAACTCTGCTTTAAAAAATAAAAAAAAAGAAGAGCAACCCCCCTTTCTCACCTCTGCGCTTCCCATATTTTGTCCCTCCCTAGAAATAAAGTACCATATTTTTCGGACTATAAGGCGCACCCCCCAAATTTGACACAAAATTCAGATTTTGTGATTATATTTTCTTACTATATTATCAGTCATGTCATGAAGCGCAGGGGTCTCAGTCTGGGGAAAAAAGTATCGCCCTAGAGTCAGGAAAACGTAGAATAATTACAAAGTATTGATGTTTGTCAGTTAGAAGTAGAGATTAAAAAACTTGTAAGCTTTCATCATGGAAAACGAATGAGTGAAAGAAAAATGGTGCTTTACGTCCTCTCGGTCTGGAACAGACACATATGGGACATTTGTAAATACAAAGATGGTGGGAACAATACTGGAGGCAATGCCCGGAGGCAGTGCAACTCCAGTAAAGTCCCGATTTTTTAACAATACAGATAAGTGTAGCGGTAACCACGCCTCGGTTAAACCTCATTGGCTATGGTACCGCCACAAGTAACAAGTAACTACATACACATATCATGGAAAACCTAACTCATATATTTTTGGTATCTGACCTTAGGTACGACCCAGACAAACCAACGACCCGGCCCTGAACCTGAACCTCGGCATGTTCCACGGTGAAACCTACACATCCTACACCCCGGGAGTCGCCCCTACGGGCCAGTCCTCCGCCCTGGCCGCCAATTACTCCTCCCAGTTTTCTGGCGGCGACAAGGTCCACCTGATTGACCGCTCCAAGTTCCCTCACGTGAACAACTTCTACCTGGCACAGGCTGACCAGCTGGGCATGTACACCTACAACAGGAGGGTGGTGGTCGGGGCGCAGTTTGACCCGGAGGGGGCGGGGGGGCAGGGGGTGAACGGAACAGCCTGGTACAGCGGGCAGCCCTACCACGCCATGGCCGTGTCCGTGGCCTACTTCATGAACGCTGTGGCCAAGCAGGTGAGGGGGGGCAGGGGGTGAAGGGAACAGCCTGGTACAGCGGGCAGCCCTACCACGCCATGGCCGTGTCTGTGGCCTACTTCATGAACGCTGTGGCCAAACAGGTGAGGGGGGGCAGGGGGTGAAGGGAACAGCCTGGTACAGCGGGCAGCCCTACCATGCCATGGCCGTGTCCGTGGCCTACTTCATGAACGCTGTGGCCAAACAGGTGAGGGGGGGCAGGGGGTGAAGGGAACAGCCTGGTACAGCGGGCAGCCCTACCACGCCGTGTCCGTGGCCTACTTCATGAATGCTGTGGCCAAACAGGTGAGGGGGGGCAGGGGGTGAAGGGAACAGCCTGGTACAGCGGGCAGCCCTACCATGCCATGGCCGTGTCCGTGGCCTACTTCATGAACGCTGTGGCCAAACAGGTGAGGGGGGGCAGGGGGTGAAGGGAACAGCCTGGTACAGCGGTCAGTCCTACCACGCCATGGCCGTGTCCGTGGCCTACTTCATGAACGCTGTGGCCAAACAGGTGAGGGGGACGTTTGTTTGCTCAAAAAGGAGTTTGAAAGGATTCTCGGGTTTATTTTTTAAAGGGGCACCCTGACGGATGAGTTTTTGTAAGAAACACGTCGAGATCACCAGGAAAGCACCCTTTACAGAGATTGCAACACTCACTTTGCTCCGGTTTCCTAGAAGTCAAATCGGCGATTCCTCCTTGGCGGAGGTGCTGGAAGTCAAATTCTTTCACCCAAAGAGAAAGCGTGTGCCGTCTCTTTTTTAATGACCGCCAAATCGTTTGCACGGAATTTCCGCAATACATGCCTTTTTGGCTCACGTCGTCGTCGTTTTTTAAAACAAAGTGAGTCTATAGTATCGTACATGTTCGGTTGTGTGTATGTGTGTGTGTGTGTGTGTGTGTGTGTGTGTGTGTGTTGCGTCCGTGGCCCCGACCTTTAACCTTAACTCAAACCTTAACGTTGTCATTTTCTCTAAACATATAAGGCGTTAGAGGGTTAAAGTTAGCAGGATACTTGATTTTGACGTGAGCCTTCAAGTCACGACGATCAAAGCAGTCAGATACATTGATAAAGAATAAAATAAAGATAATCATTTGTTGCAGAGATTACTGTTGTGCAACCTTTAACCTTGACTCAGTCACACTCTTCAAACTAAAGAAGACTCTCACTCTCCACTGAAACTTTAACGTTGTCATTTTCTCAAAAAAACATAAGATGTTAGAGGGTTAAAGTTAGCAGGATACTTGATTTTGACGTGAGCCTTCAAGTCATGGCGATCAAAGCAGTCAGATACATCGGTAAGGAACAAAAGAAAGAAAATCATTTGTTGCAGAGATTACTGTAACTGTTGTGTTGTACCGAGTAGGAGATACATACTGGAAAGAAGACTCTCCATTAGATATACAAAAACGCTCTTTAAAAAGAAACACAAGACTTCAGGTGTGTACAAATAGGTACATTTTAACGTCGTCAACTTATATTTTCTGTAACAAATGGATGTACCGAGTGTGTGCGTTGACGGCCCGGTTGTTTAGCTTTATTTGCGCCTTTGAGTAACGGTTGTTCGTGTTCATTTGCGCATCATCTCTGCGCATAACTTAGCCTACTGCACTTCCGGCAACAAGGCCTAGGCCTAGAGTCCATGCCTTACCTCATAATCAAGACGACGTACTTAACATTTAGCCCACATTCATTTCAGTCTTGAAAAAAAACCCACGGAAAATCCAGGGTTCGTCGATTTCACTGCCTTCGACGTACGAATCCTTTGTTAGGCCTAGACGATTGATCACCATGAGCAAAGACTGTACAGGGGAAGATAAACATGGATGAGCTTGCTGGCTGTGACCTTGACCTTTGCTTTGTGGCAGAGGGGGGGGGGGGGGGAATTAACGAAACGAAAATAAAATATTAGGACTAATATAAAATATCTTACAGAAATGTAGATGATGTGGAACAAGTTTTCATCGCATGAACAATCAGTTTAAAACAGTAACAGATCACGCAACTTCAATTATTAATTTTCTAAGAGTAAGAGGCTTAGACCCACAGGCAAAGACTAGGCCTACTACAGGTGTCCGTAGACCCCCCTTACCCCGGCGGGGGGGGGGGGGGGGGATTGGTCACTATGTTTTTTCTGAAAGCTTGGTCAATATGCTTTTCAATTTTACTTGTTTGCCAAAAATAAAAATAGGGCTCCACTATGTTACATGCGCATACATATAATTAAATTTTAAAGAAAGGGGTAGGGGTGCATAGAAATAATTTTAATTTACACAGTAAAATAAAAATTAATTCTGTTTTCAGATGCACAAGTGTCTACATAACAGTATTCTCTCTATACAGGCATGGGAATTGTCATGGGAATTCCCATGCCTGCTATAGTAATAAAAATCAGACGTGAGCCTTGCAGGCTTTGCCTCTTGTTATTTATTATTTTAAAAGGTGTTACACAGTTTATCTAAAGGAGTTTCGCTCACAACAAAGGAAATAGCTCCAATTGTTTTTTTTTACTGCACTACAAAAAAAGAAAATGCTTCAACCACAATGAGTGACCTCCACCCACCCCATCAAAAATGGCTACTCTCTCCGGCATCTCCGCCAAGGAGGAATCGCCGTTTTGACGGTTTAATTTCTAGGAAACTAGAGCAAAGTGAGTGTTCCGATCCTTGAAAAGGCTGTCTTTCTGGTGATCTCGACGTGTTTCTGGCAAAAACGCATCCACCTTTAACTGTTGTTGTCACGATTATTTTGTCGCTGTCTGACGCTAACTGTGTATCTGCAAAATCAGTGGTTTTACAGAAGCATAAAAAAACCACCATGTTGTCATCTGCTACAATGTCATTCCCCATTTGATATACGCTTGACCCTTCTTCTTTACCGATGAGTAAACATGTGACACAATAAAAGTTGCCTAACACCTAAAGTTTTCGTGATAATTCAGTTACACGCTTCGCGCCGGAGTTGCAAAGAATGGGAGATCGACAGCTGCAATCTCTGTACCGGCAGCTACACGGTTAGCGTGTCAAGACTGTAGGATTTCCAGTGGATGCGTGTTGATCATGTGACAAATTTGAACATTTCCATTGGTCGCAGACACAAGATATTTATAGAAGACATGTGTGAGGTCATTAGAAGGGGTTTCAGTGGGAAATCTATTTTTGTCAAATTTGCAGATACACGGTTAGCGCAGGACAGCGACGATTTAGTCCTAGGTTTTGTGTTCTGGAACGATTTGATAAAAAGCGGAGAAGGAAAGTGCTGAAACGCAATGAATGAAAATAGCTTGTGGAGAACCTAAGTCCAAGAATGGATGTTGGATGGCTGAAAGTAAGGAAAATAATATGAAGAAAAGGAAAAAGAGGATGTTTCACATTTGAGTTCTTTTGTCCCTCTCCCACGTCCATTTCCTCTCTTGCAAAATTCATTTTGTGTCATGCCATCATTCAGTGTATCACGTTTCATTGTTGCAGGTGGTTGCAGTGAACCACCCCATGCCCAAGGAGAACCTTGCCCTGGCCCAGGACACCATGCATGAGGCTCTAACCCTGTATCACCTTTCATTGTTGCAGGTGGCTGGCCCGGACCACTCCATCTATCCAGTGAACCACCCCATGCCCAAGGAGAACCTTGCCCTGGCCCAGGACACCATGACCCTGGACTTAAGGATGTCACCTTTCATTGTTGCAGGTGGCTGGCCCGGACCATTCCATCCATGCAGTGAACCACCCCATGCCCAAGGAGGACCCGGTCAGAGTGTCCTGACTCAGGACACCATGACCCTGGACTTAAGGATGTCACCTTTCATTGTTTTAGGTGGCTGGCCCGGACCACTCCATCCATGCAGTGAACCACCCCATGCCCAAGGAGGACCTGGCCCTGAGCTATAGTGTTACATTTCGTTGTTTTAGGTGGCTGGCCCGGACCACTCCATCTATGTAGTGAACCACCCCATGCCCAAGGAGGACCTTGCCCTGGCCCAGGACACCATGACGGAGGCCCTGGCCCTGGGCTTCTCCATCGGGTTCAGCATGCTGTTCGGCATGGCCTTCCTGACGGCCTCCTTCTGCCACTTCCTGATCCGCGAGCGCCAGACGGGCGCCAAGCACCTGCAGGTGGTCAGCGGGGTGGGCCCCCTGTCCTTCTGGACGGCCTCCTACGCCTGGGACCTGGTCAACTACCTCATCCCATGTCTGTTCCTGCTGATTGTCTTCGCTGCCTTCCAGGTGAGAGCAGGGGGGTGGCAGACCTGTTTACTCTACTCTTTTCGAGTAGTGTTCTACTCATTTTGGGCCTCTACTACTCTTCAAAATTGAAAATAATGCTCTAACTACTCATTTTCAGTGAACATTGTTTGATGGTTTAATGAATAAAGCTACACATTTTTCACCAAAACTACTCATTTCAGCTAACCAGACTACTCAAGACTTGTGTAGGGGGTAAACGGGTCTGGGGTGGGGGTGAGGCGTTGGCATTATGGTTAGGGAAGAAAAGGAGGAGTGGGTGGGTGGGAATAATGAGATGGGGGTGGATTGAAAGGAGCGAAATTTAGCAGGATTGTGCGCCTTGGCATGAGACTGTGTCAGACCAATTGACATAAGCTAGAACACCGAGGCTACATCAAAATGTTGTTATGTTCTGCATGGTTGTGCGGGGATTGTCTTTAAAGCCATGACAAGCTCCTAGCATAATATCATCCGTTTAAAGTCCTCCGAAGTTGGAGTGTGGCTGCCCACGTGGTGGGGCAATCAAAAGCGGCCACACACGTAATTGTTCTCATCCCTAGCTGGTGCGCATTTGTGTTATAGTGTTCAAGTGCTTTCGGCTTTTGGGATGATCCCTGGAGTCTTTAAGCCAGGAGGAGCGGAGAGGGAGGGGGTGGCATGGATGGAAAGGATGGAGTTAGTACTAACAGTAGGACTGTAGTTGGCCGATATTAAGCAGTGAGAAAGGTGAAACAAGTATGAATGTAGCTCATAGGTCTTGTGTGCTGTGCAAGTGTAATTCTTGCAGTCGTGTTGCGTGTGCAGTTCTGTTCAGTTAGCAAGCTGTGTATCTGCCATAAGGAACTGTTTAGGTGGCTTTGTTATAGCAATATGAAATAGCAAATGCTGACTGTTTGCTAAAAGAAAAAGTAACATAACCCTGTTGTCACAAGTCCCCATGATTTTAAACCTTTCACTGCCGATGTCGCATTTTTGCACCACAATGGTTAAACTTCCATATCACTAAAAGGCATGAAATTGGGACCTGTTATCTGAAGACCCTATTTTCCTAATTTTGGGAGGTAAGGATAGGCTTAATGTTATACATGTCACAGAGGAATTCACAATTATTGCAAATATATTTTTTCTCTCTACCCAGTTAAGTTTGATGGTATATTTTGGCTGAAATATGGCTGACGGCAAAAGGGTTAAACATGGGAGTGAAGCCATGCGGTTGCAAAGTTACCTCGTGCCAGTTAGTTCCCTTTCTGGACGTACAAATGCATGCGCACAGGAACACGCATGGAGGGATGAAACAAAAACAATAGTCCCCCGCCGAATCGCTCGGGAACTGATGGTTGCAAAGTTCCCTCGCACCAGTTCCCTTTCTGGACGTACAAATGCATGCGCACGGGAACACGCACGGAGGAATGAAAACAAAAACAATAGTCCCCCGCCGAATCGCTCGGGAACTGATGGTTGCAAAGTTCCCTCGCGCCAGTTAGTTCCCTTCACGGAGGGATGAAACGAAAACAATAGTCCCCCGCCGAATCACTCGGGAACTAAGAGGCACTAACAGTAGGATTGTAGTTGACAGGCATGATTGGGGGTGCGTGTGTCCTTGACCAGGTGCACGCCTATGTGGACGACAACAACCTGGGTCTGGTGCTGCTGTACCTGGTGTTCTTCGGCATAGCTGTCATCCCCTTCGTCTACATCCTGCAGTTCCCCTTCACCACCCCCGCCACGGGATTCGTCGCCCTCATCATCCTCAACATTGTATCTGGTGGGTGGTGGCTCAGGACTGTTCACTAGTTGCTACCCCCCGTGGGGATACCGGGGGGGGGGGGGGGGGGGGGGGGTCTTTTGTATAATAGTTCCCCCACTTTCTGGAAGTTCTGTGCTTGTAACTTCCTCTAATCTGTCAATCTAATTTAATCATACTATACCAACACTCAAAACAACTGCATTAGCCTAAAACAACCTGGAACCTTACCCTAGCACATAGCTAAAACGAAAGTGGCCCCAAGGGACTGCACCCATACCGCAGGGAGTAGCGGGAGTGACTCCCCTTACTTCCGGGTATGACGCGCACCCTTGGGGCACCGGATATGTCATTCTTAAATTTTCCAGCCTTTCAACCACACCTGGGCCTACCCTGCTCCGCCTTTTCTGACTCTTGTCTATCTGGTGGGTTCGTTCCGTGTTTAGCTTTGTTCTATTCAGTTTCTTGGGAAGGCTGTTAGTCATCCTATCGATATTATTTCATTGTCATTTCTTGGTGTTCGTTTTAGTTGAAAAATTATTTCGTTCACTCTGTTGTTCGTTTTCGGGGTGGCGTCAGCCATTATGGCTTCTTTCACCCCTCGGTTTCCACTTCGGGGAAAGCAGTTTCTCTTCGGTTGTTTTTCTGTTTTCCAAGTCAGTTGACTCTTCTTCTCTCACTAGGGACCCTTTGGGCAGGTTCTCTTAATCTTCTCAAGAAGTTTTCGTCTAATCCCCTCACAAATCCTACGTCTAACGTCCAGTCACAGTCCGTTTCGGTTACACCGGCCTAACCGGTTTCGGAGCCCATTCCAGTTTCTCTCCCTTCGGAGGTTTCTGCTCCTTCTCCTTTTCCGTTGGACTCGCAGGCTTTGTACTACGTCACTTGGACTCTTCGGGTTTCAGGGTTCTCCCTTTCGCATCGACAGAATCTTCCTCCTATTTCGGTTCTATGTTTAGGCCAGAGAGGGTTCCGCCAGTTGTCTCTTCTAACGTGAGACTGTCACTGGCGCAGCCCTCTCTCCTTCTTCTGTTCACAGGCTTGCCTCCAGGAGGCCCTTGTCCGCTAAGGCCAGCGTCGACCTCAACAGGGATAGGCAATCCCTTTCCACCTCTGGTTTCCGTCCTGTGGGCTTGATGTTTACGGAACAGAGAGGCTCCCCTCCGGGGAGCTTGCCTAGTGACAGAGGTGACTCCTCTGTCACCAGACTGGCCAGTCTGTCAGGCAATCATCCGGTGGTACCTGGGAGGTACCTCCAGGATCGGGAACGGCCTGTTCCCTTTCCTGAGTCCGGGCTCAAATCCTCCACTCAGTTCGAGGGAGAGGTTACCAGGACAGTCAAATCGGTCGGTGCGGGGCACCTTCAATACCGATAAGAGTCCATACCCCCCTCCCGGGGGATGGCTCTCCAGTGATCCTGGCACTGGCGCGGTTGGGGCCTCTTGGCAGTCCCACCGCAACCGGAAATTCGCTTCTCACGGTTGTGAGACGGTTTCCTCCGGTTCTCCCGGTGCTTACCCGGTTTCACCCGGTATTCATCCGGTTTCTCCCGGTTGTCTCCCGGTTGCTTGGCCAACGCGGACATACCGGGGGATGGCACGGTTGGAGCCTCTTGGCTTTCCCACCGCAACCGGTTATTTGCCTTTCCCGGTTGCGAGACCGTTTCCTCCGGTTCTCCCGGTGTTTACCCGGTAATCATCCGGTTGTCTCCCGGTTGCTTGGCCAACGCGGACATACCGGGAAAGGGTTCGCCTAGAACCGGAAAATTCCGATGATGAATTTCCGGTTCGTTCCTCCGGTTTGGGTCAACCGGGAATGTCCCGCTCGCACGGAGGACGCCACGTTCTCCCGGTTCCGGCCGGTGTTCAGTGATCCTCTCACTCCCTACCGGCAGAGCCCTCTGCCAGGCATGGCCTCCGGTGGTGTTTGACTCTTGGGCCGCCCTTATCAGAAGCTTCAACGGCCAGACCCCTCCAGGGAATTCTCTGAGTTTCAGTCCGACTTTGAGTCAGACATGGAACTGGACCCTCAGTCGGAGGTCCCTCACTCTCTCACTGAGTCCTCGGTTCAGAATCTTCTCAAGATTTTGTCTCGATCGTGCCCTTACGTGGTACCTGTGCGTTCCTCCCATCAGGAGTCCGCCACTGATCACGCGGTTGGCTCTCTTCTGCAGGCCAAGAGCTCCTTGACTCTCCAAGCCCCCTCCTTCCCGGAGGATTTGGTGGTTAAAGCGGAGTTCACGTTGAGGACCGGCAAGGTCCTTTCGTTGAAACAGATTGCTGAGGCTAATCTGGGGCGTTCTCAGCCGGCCTCGTCTCAGTTCGGTTCCTTTTTGGTACCTGGATTCAGACCTTTCGTCCCCCTACCGACGGAATACCTGCCCTTCCCCTCCGTCTCCAAACCTTCTTCTGAGGAGGTGGAGTCCTTGGGGTCCTGCTGCTGTTCCTCCCGTCACGTTCAAGCCTTCGGCCTTCAAGTCTCTCGAGGAATCTCTGTCTGGTTCTCTCAGGGCTTGTGGCATGGCCACCTCTCTCGTGCAAACCTTGGCGGAGTCTCTAGGCAAATCAGCCTCTGATTCACCGGCGGTTTTTTCAGTTCTTTGATCAGGTGGATGAAGCTTCCGTTGGAGTCTCTCTAGCCCTTTTGGGCAATGTGCTACAGAGCCTCTCTGATGTCACGGCTGGTTTGAAGGTTCAAACCTGTGCCTTGGCCCGGGATTCTTTCTGGCGCAGAACAGGTCTCTTTCGTCCAGGGAAAAGGAGCGTTTTGCGCTCTCTTCCCCTTCCGGAGTCGGGCTTGTTCGGGGAAGAATCGGTTCCCCCAGTTCTCGAGTCCTCTTCAAAGAGGAAGTCAGCTGATAGCCAGAAGGCTATCTATCGGGCCCTGTTGAACCAGCCCCGTCCCAACCATTTCGTCCGGGGTACTTCGCGTCCCGCTCTAAGAGTGTGGGATACTCCTCTAGGCCTCCTCCCCAGTTCAAGGCCTTGAGGCCCCCCTTCCCAGTCTTCTCGTGGCAACAGGAGGCCGAGCCTTCCAAGAAACGGCGATCCTGTCCGTTGGAGATCCTCCAGAGGAAGTGGAGGACCTTCTCTTGAAGGGCGCGGGCGCGAGTGAACGATCCCAGTCCGGGTTTCTATTCCCGACTTTTTCAACCGGTCCTGTCAACCGGTTTTATCAAAATTCCCGACCGTTTTCGGCCCATTCTGACTCTAATTGGCCGGCGATCTCTTAGGCCGTTTAAAGGGTTTTTTGTTCTTCTGTTCTCTACCGTTTCCAAGTCAGTACCGTTGAAATGGGTTTTTTTCCACGGTTATCCTGACGTCTCTTGGATACTCTGTTCACAGTCTCAGCCTCGGAGGACACAGGTGGTGTCCGACCTCTCAGTAACGAAGGCGGTCACACTTCGCTGTCCCCTCGGTTTTCTTAGTCTGATGGGGTCGATTTCGGAGCTCCTTCCTCTGGCCTGGGTATACATAGGCCCTTGCAGAGAGAAGTCAGAGTGCGCACTCCTTCTTTCACGGTTTCAACCATGAGTTGTTCAACCTGTTGACTCGTTCGGCCGTTCCAGTCATCCTGTTTCGGACTGGTTCCGTCCCGATCTGGCTTTAACTGTCCGGCTAGCATGATCTTCCCTTCTCAGCCGTCAGATCACCGAACGGCACAGCTTTCAACCTAAAGTTGTTCGACGGGGTGATTTTTGCCTTCCTTCAGGCCCCCCCCCCCCCTTTTTGGTCTTCGGCGTCTCGTTCCGACCGTTTTTTATGGTTTAGGTCGAGGTGTGTCATCGTCACGTTTGCACACTGTTTCGCTTTTTGTCTACATGTTTTCCTTTTCGGTGGGGACTTTTCCGCGTCATCTGGTTTGATTTGACGTCATGCGATAGCAACTATGTTGCTGTTGCTGTCTGTTCCTACTTCATAGGCAGTTTTTTATTTTTATTTTACCTCCCTACCGATCGAATTGTCTCCGCTGGTTTTTCACCCAGTCAACGGGGGTCCCTTTCGTCGGTCTTAGCATGTAGAGTTGGTTACGAAGTGCAGTCGCACATTCGTACCGTGGTTTCTCAGTTTGCTAGGTCAGAGGCTGAATCTGCTGCTCTTGCGGATTCTCATCCTAGTACTAGCTGTCTCTATCCCGCCATCGGTCCTTTGCTTGCCCGACATTCTGAACTAGTCTTGTCCAGTTTGTTTTCTGACCCAGACTCGCCCCTTCGATCGATATTTTCCAGTTCGAAAGGGCGTAGCAGTGTGTAGTGGCCCGGTCCGGCCACTCATAGTCCGTAATGTATCAGGCCTTGGCTGCTCTAGGTGACTCGATGCGGAGTTTGTCTTCTTCAGTATGAGTTCCATGGCCTTAGGTGCTACCGTACCGCTAAGCTGTACGCCACCACTGTCTCGCACTTCTTGCTGAAGTGCATGCCGTTGTATTCCTCCCCTCTGATGGCACTAATCCCCCGGGTGTTGAAGAAGTCCTCCGGGAGCACCCGGACTTGATTCTCGTCACACCAATGTGGCCCACGAGCCATTGGTTCCCAGAGCTCCTCGACATGGCGCAAGACGGTCCTCTTCCGCTCAATCTCACTCCCGCCACTCTTCTTCAGTCAAGAAGCGGGGTCGGACACCCTTGCCCTTCAAGGCTAAACCTGGTCGCATGGCGGCTGTCCGACTAGGCCTTCGCTCTCAGGGGTTTTCCACGCGCACCGTGGATCTGTTGGTCGCCTCTCGGCGTAAGTCTACAAACGATCTGTATGATCTTCGCTGGGCCACCTGGTTTGCGTTTTGTCAGGAGAGAAAGTTTGACCCGCTTCGTCCCTCAACGGTTCAGTTCGTGGAGTTCCTCTCTCACTTGCTTAGAACTAGGAACTCTTCCTCTCAAACCTTGTCAGGTTATAGGGCGGTCTTGATTAGCACGATCTCGTTGTCTTTAGGTTCCAAGTTTACGGGGAATCTCTCGGCTTTGCCAGTTTCTCACTTCCTGGACGCTGTGCGCCTCCAAGCCCCGTCCAGAACGGTCCAGTGTCCTCAGTGGGACATCTTTTTGGTTCTGGTTTTTCTCTGGGTCAAATTTGAACCCCTGGAGTCGTTGTCTCTTAAGCTTCTGACTCTCAAGACAGTTTTTTCTCATTTCTTTCGCCACTCCCGTCGCCTCAGTGGTTTGCATGCTCTGAGAGGTCTCACCAAGGATGTCAGTTCGAGGAGGACTTCTCGTCTGTCTCCCTTTCTTTTCTCCCGGAGTTCCGTGCAAGAACCAGTCTGGTTATGTTTCCTCTCCCTTGGCCTCTTTTTCGAGTCTTCGCTCCGTTCTGGGTCCTGATGATCGTGATATCTTCCTCTGCCCCGTTAGGGCTCTTCGTTCTTCTGGCTCGTACCAAGTCCTTCAGAAGGGCTAAACGTCGCCTGTTCGTCTCCTTTAATCCCAAGTACTGCAGCGATGTGGCTAAGGGTACTGTGTCCCGTTGGTTCCTCGACCTCATTAAGTTGGCCTATGCCCGCTCGCTGGTTAGGTTACCTGATAACCCCATTCGCGCCCACGAGTTGCGGGCCATCAGCTCTTCCCTGGCGGTAGTCAAGGGTGTCCCTCTTGTGAAGGTTATGGCCTCAGCGTTCTGGTAGTCGCAGAACACCTTTCTTCAGTTTTACCTGAGGGATATCTCTGCTCAGGGCGAAGACGACTCCTTTTCCATCTAGAAGGTGGTCGTTTCGCAGGTCCCGGTCTCCTTGTAGTGTGAGTTCCGGTGTTTTTTGTGCCTCTGTTTTTTCTCTGTGTTCTTTGGTATATCATTGACATGACTGTTTGGGGGTATTTATTTGCATATTTTCAGGGATGTTGTACATCTTTCGGGGGATTCTCTTAGGAGTGTTTCCCCTCTTTTACTGATATGCTTTTGGGGTTGTTGGTGTGTCAGTTGGCACGCATCACCCTCCACCACGGTGGTAATCTGCAGTTGTTTTGAGTGTTGGTATAGTATGATTAAATTAGATTGGTGGATTTTGATTAATCCTACTATCTATTTAATTTAATACTTACCAACACTCAAAACAAAAAATGTTCCCTCCCAGCCTCCCTCCTGATGCGGGGCTGTAAAATTACATGAATGACATATCCGGTGCCCCAAGGGTGCGCGTCATACCCGGAAGTAAGGGGAGTCACTCCCGCTACTCCCTGCGGTATGGGTGCAGTCCCTTGGGGCCACTTTCGTTTTAGCTATGTGCTAGGGTAAGGTTCCAGGTTGTTTTAGGCTAATGCAGTTGTTTTGAGTGTTGGTAAGTATTAAATTAAATAGATAGTAGGATTAATCAAAATCCACCACTCTCTTTGACTCTGCCTTTTCTCCTTTGCTTACTGTCATCTACTATCTTTCTGCCTTACCCGGTCCATTCTCCTGCCTTTTTTCACGAAACGCTTTCAAAAACATTTCCTCCAGCCGAAGTCGGACTTGCTGGTCCTAACTATTTCTTAGTTAGGCGCATAACGGCAGCAGGTTCTGTTCACCATGATGATGGTGTTCATCCTGAGGATCTCTCCCCCTCCCCCCCTATCTCAATCATTATCGTATGGTATTTGGTATTTAGTCACAGAGGCGTCTCTGCGAAATTCGGTGCTCCCATCTGAGAATGCGTTGCAGCCAGAAATGTTTATGTTTATAGTTTAAAATATTATGCTTTTTACAATCCTTTTTTAAATTTATTTACTCAACCAAGTCGATCAAAACTCGTGTGGCTTTGTGATACTAGATCTAGATCATAGCAAAGTGGTCAGCCCGTGGAGTAGGAAGTTTTTGTTTTCCTGACGAAGCGCATTTCATCAGATTATTTACATCGTGAAATATACGTGGCTCACTCGTTCAAAGTAAGAAGTCTTAAAAAATGCACTGATTTATCTGTTACTCGGTACATGTTGCATGGTTGAGTGATGTGCATTTGATTTTTGGCGATTTTTAGAAAATGGCCTAAAGCATGGGTGCTACTCTTTCATTTTTACATTGATTTCAGTATTTTTAATTTTACCAGAAACTGAACTTCAGGTTTTTTTAATTCATCAAAAGAATGAGCACAAGTGATTTGGGGCGTTTTGAACTTGGTTGTTCTATCGTGAAAGTTTACAAAGGCAATGTAATAATTTTACAGGGCTTATCAGACTCAAACTGTCTCTGTCTATCATTTTAAGTGTCTGTCTCGTTATATCTCTCTCTTAACTTGCCCCCCTGAATCGTCCGACGAGGCTCTGCCCCTGTACCCTGCCGGGGCCATGGGTCCCTGGACCCCAGCCTTTCATTTTTGTTGGCACCCATGCTAAAATAATGCGATCTGAGGGAGACACTGCGTCATTTTGTATGCGACTCAATAGGAATTGTTCGGAAATAATTAAGGGGAGTAATTTCATGGTGTGTAGGAGTTGATCTTGCCTAATTCAATCGGTCAAACAGGGCAAGTTACTCTGCCATCAGGTAAATCCCCAGCCCTCGCTTCTTGTGTTTGAGGAGACACACAGCATGTAGAATGCAGTGCTTCATATGTCATTTATATTTTTACGTCACAGTTTGCAAGTTCTATCACTTTGTAGCAACTGGCCACCCCTTATTTTTCTACAAAATGTTTGCAAGTTGCTGACTGGCATCCTGCAGTTTCAAGCTTCGACGCCATTGTTACATTGTCGCTATGGTATTTGACCGAGCAATGGAGGTAAACAACTCTAATTTTCACGAAGTGCTCTCCCCTAGTTTTTTTTCTAAAAAAAATCGTCATTTGAGTTAAGAGTTGGTGTGTGTGCGCGTGCCTCAGGTCTGTTCACCATGATGACGGTGTTCATCCTGAGGATCCCCTCCCTGGACACGGAGGACGTGGCGGAAGCCCTGGATTGGGTGTTCATGGCCGTGTTCCCCCACTACAACCTGGGCACCGGCTTCTCCAACATCTACGTCAACAAGCTGGACAAGGACCTCTGCACCCAGGAGTCCACCGACGTCAGGGCCTTCTGCCAGGCCTTCAAGGAGCTCAACCAGACCAACCCCTGCTGCAAAGGTAAGGCCGGTGTCATGAGAAATAAGTACCTACCGTGAAATAAGTACCCTTCAAAAGCGCACTAGAGCCATTCTTCTTTCATGTGATAAATAAGTCAACTATTATTTAAAATATTGATATTGAAGTGCTCAATCTACACGGAAAGAACCAAGAAATAGAGCGGGAGGGTGTAAATCTACATATTTGCTGAGAAATCGATATGCAAAGCCTTGTCACTTAGTTTCGTATTTTTCTCGAAATGGCGGACGATAAAAACAAAAATAAATAATTATAAATATTAGAAAAATATCCCTGACTTCTCATTATTTAATGATGAATCTTCTGTTCTTCCTGCATGCCACAAGATGCCTCTGAATGTATTTAGGGGCGAATCTTTCCCAAACAGCAAACAATTTGAATGAAGAAAAGTGTATTTATTTAATGGGTGAAATATGTTATGCAACACCGGGTTCACATTAGACGCGTAAGTTCCGTATGGAAACCTTAAATAAGTGGAAGAAAGAAGGATAAAAGTGTACACATATAGGGAAATTTCGGACACGTACGCAAATTTGTTCCTTTTTTTGTTTCACTTACTTATGCCTTATGGATTGCGCACGGGTTTCCGCATGGAATATCCGCTTAGGTGTGTACACGGCCTAAGGCCGCAAATGTCTGGTACGGTTAATCATGAGTGCGTTCAGGGAGGGACGTTTAGTTTGTCTGTATTTTCATAATGTTTTTTCAAGCCAACTGAAGTTTTCCATAAATAACCTTTCACAAATGACAGTCAAGATTATGTTGCAGTATGTTTGCAAATAAGTTATACTAGTTACACCCGTGTTCCGCACGGATACAGAATTTTTTTTTTCAGATGCAAAGATAATTTATTCATTGTTACATTGATAGAACATATAGGCTGTCTGTGAATGTAAGGGTAAAGATGCAATACTGGAAGCAATGTATTGATTTAAGCCAATTTTGCGTGACTTAGTGACAAACTTTATTAGCACTGTTGTTGTTGTGTGAGAGCGAGAAGGAGAGACAGAGAGAGAGAGAGAGAGAGAGAGAGAGAGAGAGAGAGAGAGAGAGAGAGAGAGAGAGAGAGAGAGAGAATGTGTGGGGGTGTGGGGATACAGAGAAAAGTAAAGGGCTGGAAAGAAAAGGGCGGATGTTACAAAACACAGGTTCGGCATTCTTCATGTCTTCCTAGGTAGATTCGGCAATTTCCGACACAGCTCGGGTGACGCAGACACCACAAAATGTATTGGAAATTTCATACAATCTATTCTATCATCCTTACCATTCCACTACAAAGTGCATATTTGTACAAGATTAGCTTGGAAGACAGAACAAAATCCAGAGTGTCTTACTACCACAACTCCCAATCCACGTAACTTCCGGTGTAGCAGACTACTCACTTTCTTTCAAGCTAGCATGGAAGGCAGGCTTGTTATTCTGTTTCTCCAGGAATTTTTTCTCCTGCTTTCAGCTTTATGAGTGTCTTTTGTTTTCCTTTAGTTTTCTTTGTGTTGCTTTGCTACTTGGGTAAGTTCGTTCGGCCCTCCCCCCTTTTTGGTTGTAATCTTTGTGAAGATTTCGGGCCTGTTGGTCAAAAGGTGGGCGTGGCTTCTGGCTTCGGGTTTCGCGTTATGGAATCTACTCCTTCTAAAAAAGTTGTAGATTCTTCGGCGTTAGTTGGCAAACCTTCAAGTAGTTCAACTAAGGAACCTCAGCCTACTCCTCCCAGGGATGACAAGGGCCGTTTTCTAAAATCGAGTCCTTCAGAGAAGTCTTTGTCCAAGTCAAATTCTCGGTCAAGAAGTTCGAGTAGGTCTCACTCTTCGCGTTCGGTTCAAGATACAAAGCAAGTGGTGTCGGAATTGCTGGCTCATTTGCGTTCTACGGGCGAATTGTCTTCGGCCATGCCGTTCTCCTTCTCCCAAGTGGACTCGGCTGGTTTGGTCCAGCACATTTCGGTGGATGATTCTCATGTTGATTTGTTGGGTGTTTTGGACGATGACCCGGCCTTTTCGACGGTTGGTCTTCCACTCCAGGATTCGTTGTCCGTTGAAGATCTCTCACGGATGGAGCTGCAAACCGGCATCCGGGTTTTTCCCGAACAAGGTCAGTACGGCTCTTCTAGCCAAGCTAGCTCCCGTACCCCATTGGTTCCTGGCGTTCATGATACCGCACGGGCACTTCCGGTTCTGGAAGAAGAAGCTGCGAAGAAACCGGTGGTACTGTCCGACTTGTCTTACAGAGCTATAGACAACCGGGCGGTACCCACCGATGCCACCATTACGCCTGGTGATGCCGGCCGAAAAACGGACGATGCCGCTAATGGGGGTAGCTTCCCTGGCGACGGCAGCCTCGGTGCCTTAGGCACCGGGCCGGCATCCGCACCCGGGGTTCTCCGGAGCGGACCGGCCACGGCGACATGGTCTCGCGGGTCCACCACGGGCACGGCGGCTACGGCCTCTGCCGTGGGTGGTCCCCAGGCCCAGGACCGTACGACGGCAGGCATTCAGTCCATGGGACGTTTGCCTCGGCCCGTACCGGTCACGCCCGTTACCGCTGGTATGGTTCCACCGGTTTCAGGGCAGGTTCCTCAGCGGTCCTACTCTCACCAGGAAGTTATGGACCTTTTGTCGCGTCGTTCTTCCTTGGGTCAGTCAGCTCAGCCGGCGGCGTCGGTTACGGCTTCGGATCACACGGTGGATCCTATGGAAGAGGATTTTTCTGATCCCTCTGTTTCTGGCATACAAGGGTATCTGGCGGCCTTGCAGCCTTACTGCCAGGATGTTGTCTCGGTGGAGTCCTCTCAGGTTCTGCCCCAGGATGATGCTTTCGGTACCCTTCAGTCTCGGCGTGGTCATAGACTGGTCTTGCAGTGCTCTTCGTCGATTTGTGATGCTCTCGATTTGGCTGACACACACATGTGGTCTAGAGCTAAACAGTCTAGAAGGGAACAGGAGGTGTCCCCACCTATTCCTTCTCTGTCCGGTTCATGTCCTGGGGTTCCTCAGTTCGCCCCAGTTCTTCCCATGGAGAGTGAGTTTTTGCCGATTCCAGCCTTTTCGGCTCTTTCCCAGGAGGAAATTTCTGATCTTGGTCTGTTGCTGAATGGTCCTTCCATCAGGTCGGTGTCCATCCCTGCCAAGTCTTACTTGGCTCTGGAGAAGGCTGTCTCGCAATCATTGATGCATTGTTCCACGGCTACTTCTATGCTGCACGGTCTTCCCACTCTGTTGGGCAGGACCTCCACGGGCCGTCCTGAGGATTTTCGTCTGGCGGATGCCATTGATGAGCAGGCTTTAGGCTGCCTTCTGTCAGCCTTGCGTGATTCAGTTCAACTCACCGCTCTGGGCCTCGCTACCTTGCGTAGTAGGCTTTCGGCCTTTTTCAGGGATCAAGCTCTCCAACAGTCCTCTCTTGCCATGTTGGAGGTGGAACGTCGTGCCCTTCGTTCGGACCCAATCCCTTCCTCAGGAATTTTTGCTTCGGCAAGGGTGTCCAAAGTTAAGGAGGCGTGTTCGGGTCGTCAGTCTCTCTCTCACAATGACAGGGTCCTGGCTACTTTGCAGACCTTGGCGGCTAGGGCTAGGCCACCCTCTCGTTCTGCTTCTGTGTCTCCTGCTCGTTTCCAGCAGCGTGGTGCATTTTCAGCCCGTCGGGCCTCTTCTTCTTCCTCTCGCTTTCGTACTCCACAGCCGTTGAGGAACTCGTTCCGTGGCTCTTCTCAGCCGTACCCTTCTCCTTCGGCTCGGGGCAGGCCCTTCCAGCGCGGTGCAAATCGCTCTACTCGTTTGCAGAACTCAAAACGCTACCCTCCTTTTCAGTAGGGCCCGCGCGGCTTCGGGTGGATCCCGAGTTGGCTGTTCCATCAAGTGTGGACTCTCTGGCTCAGCATCACCTTCAGTGGTCTCTGCTGTCAGTCAGCTCTTGGATCCTCCGTGTCGTGCGGGATGGGTTCCGCTTTCCGCTGCTCGCGGAACCTCCTCTCTCGCGGGTGCCTATTGTCTTTCCTCCCCCTGCAGATCCTCTTCGCTTTCAGATCTTGGACGCAGAGGTCAAGTCCCTTCTGGACAAGGGTGCTGTGATTCCAGTACCCAACCCGGGCCCGGGTTTCTACTCGCGCATGTTCACTGTACCAAAGAAGAACGGCGAGTTCCGTCCAGTGCTGGACTTGTCTCCTCTCAATGCTTTTCTGCGCCCCATGGCGTTCAGAATGGAGACGGCTGCTTCGGTTCGCAACTTCATCCAGCCGGGGGATTGGGCGACTTCCATAGACCTCAAGGATGCCTATTTCCATGTTTCGATCCACCCAGATCGAAGGCATCTCTTGAGGTTCGTATGGGGGAACACGACTTATCAGTTCGTAGCCCTTCCCTCCGGGCTCTCTCTGGCCCCATGGATTTTCACCATGGTGGTCAGGGAGTTCGTCGGCGTGGCCAGGTCCAGGGGGATCCGTCTCAAGGTGTACCTGGACGACTGGCTCACCTTGGCTCAGTCCAGGGACCGGTGCCAGGAACACACCTCGGAGCTCCAGGACCTAACCGTCCAGGTTGGCTTCAACGTGAACGTCAAAAAGTCGGATTTGACTCCGGCCCAGGAATTCAAATATCTGGGGATGGTATTCAATACCCAGACGTTCACGGTCTGTCCGTCTTCGGAGCGAATCCAGTCCATTCAGTCCTTCCTGGAAAGCCTTCTGTTGGCGGGTTCAGCAACGGTTCGTCAACTTCTCAAGTTGCTGGGCTTCATGGAGTCTTTGGCAGACCTCTTGCCTCTGGGTCGTCTGCACAAGCGTCCTCTACAACGGAAGTGTGCGGAACTCGGGGTTTCTCATCTTCCTCTGGAATCTCAGGTCGTTTTGGGCCCGTGGTTTCGCAGTTCAGTCCTCCAGTGGTTGGACCCGGTTTGGCTGGGGTCCTCAGTTCCCATTCGGCCTCTCCACCATCAAGAATTCCTTTTCACGGATGCGTCAAAGGAAGGTTGGGGGGCTCATCTGGACCGGCGAGAGGTTTCGGGGTTGTGGTCCGAAGCAGAGTCGTCTCTCCACATCAATTTTCTGGAGATGGAGGCGGTTTCGCTCGCGCTCAAAGCGCTACTTCCCCTGCTACGAGGCAAGTGGGTCACAGTTTGTGGCGACAACACCACGTGCCTCTCATACCTTCGGCGTCAGGGGGGCACGAAATCGCCTTCACTCTCCAGGAAGGCAGAGGAGATCCTGCTTTGGACTGCACGGAATTCCATTCATCTAACCGTGGAGTTCATTCCCGGGAAGCTGAATGTTCTCGCCGACCAGCTGAGCCGTTCCAACCAGGTGATTGCAACGGAGTGGACTCTCGTCCATCGGGTCCTTCAACCCCTTTGGTCGATGTGGGGAAAGCCACACGTCGACTTGTTTGCAACTCGCTTCAGCCGGCGTCTTCCGCTCTTCGTCTCCCCGATGGCAGATCCCTTGGCATGGGCAAGGAATGCCTTCAGTCTCCAGTGGTCGGGTCTGTGGGCCTACGCCTACCCACCCACAGCTCTTCTTCCAAGGGTGTTGGAAAAGTGCGCTCGGGAGCGTCCTGCTCTCATTCTCATAGCGCCAAGATGGGAAAACAGTCCGTGGTTCCCCGAGCTGTTAGCTCTCACCCACGTGCCGGGTGTTCCCCTCCAGTTGACCCCAAGGTCTCTGGTTCAACCGCGCACAGGCGTTCCGCATCGAAATCCTGCCGTCCTTCATCTGACCGCTTGGCTACTTTGCGGTCAGGGTTGCGGTCACAGGGTCTGAGAAGTGAAGCCATTGAAGTGATTCTTCAATCCCGCCGTCAAAGCACTAATACCTTGTATTCCTTGCGTTGGACCTCTTGGTTCAATTTCTGTACAGTTGAGTCTTTTTCTCCTTTGCACCCGACTGGTGCTCAGTTTGTTTCCTTTTTGTCTCATTTGCATAATGAGAAGGGCCTCTTGGCCCAAACTTTGTCAGGTTATAAGTCGGCGGTTATTAGCACTATTTCTATTGCTACTGGTCGTCAACCTTCCTTTGCTTCTTCTGTTTTGGTTTCCCATTTTTTGGATGGTTTGCGTAATAAGTCAATTCGCCCGACCATCAGACTTCCGCAATGGGACGTTTTTCTTGTGCTTCACTTTCTCAGGTCAGAATGTGAACCGCTTTCTTCGTTATCTTTTAAGCTTCTTTCTTTTAAGACGCTTTTCCTTGTTAGTCTTGCCTTAGCGAGACGTGTGAGTGGTATCCACGCTCTTAGTGGTTTAGTTAATGATTATGAGTTCGCGGAGGATGGTTCCTCGATCTCCCTGTCTTTTCTACCGGAATTCCGTGCGAAAAATCAATCGGCTCAGCAAGCTTCTCCGTTGGTTGTTATCGAGAGTCTCTCTAACATCCTCGCTCCGGACGATGAGGATAGATGTCTGTGCCCGGTTCGCTGTTTGCGCACGTATCTCCTTCGGTCAGCCTCGTTCCGTAGCCAGAAGCGCCGCCTTTTCATTTCTTTGAATTCCAATTATTCAAGCGATATCCGTAAGGCCACTTTGGCTCGCTGGTTAGTCGAGTTGATTCGACTAGCCTACTCCCACGCCGATCGTTCTGCGCCCCCAGGTATACGGGCTCACGAAGTTAGGGCTATTAGCACCTCACTAGCCTTGGTCAGGGGTGTTCCAGTCCCTGCCATTATGTCCTCCGCCTTCTGGAAGTCGGAGACTACATTTACCTCTTACTATCTGCGCGAGTTTTCTACTCTCCGGCAGGACAACACTTTTGGTATTCGCCGTGCTGTGTTGTCCTCCAAGACGGTGTCCTTTTGAGGTATGACTTTTGTCTGTTTGTTTTTATAGACTTATTTTAAGTCTTTTGGGGGATATGTAACATGCTTTGCGGATTTACCTTCTTTCTAGAGGGTATGTGTGTGTTTATGTGATATCTCTGTCATGGTTTGTTCCGTGGTCTCAGAGTAGTGCTTTACCATTACCCTCCTCCTTGTTGGTAATCTTGCACTTTGTAGTGGAATGGTAAGGATGATAGAATAGATTGAGGAATTTTTATTAATTCTACTATCTATTTTATCTATATACTTACCATTCCACTACATTTAATTGACCCTCCCACCTCCCTCCTAATGGTTTTTGAATGTGTACCTTCCCTTTTATTGGGTGCTTGCTTTCAAGAAAGTGAGTAGTCTGCTACACCGGAAGTTACGTGGATTGGGAGTTGTGGTAGTAAGACACTCTGGATTTTGTTCTGTCTTCCAAGCTAATCTTGTACAAATATGCACTTTGTAGTGGAATGGTAAGTATATAGATAAAATAGATAGTAGAATTAATAAAAATTCCTCATTTTGCCTTCAAAATCAACTTTCCCAAGCAAAATTTTGAACCAGACATAGCGGAATCGCGTCCCAACGCGTTCTTCTGGAACTGTATGACAAGCAAAAGTCCTACATTTACGCGGTTTCCGAGTTTTTGCGTTCTTTTACACTTCGGGCATTTTTGTATTATATATAGATTACTTTGCCATTGCTAGATTTTCACTCATGGGCAGTTGTATTTGTTTGCGATATCAAGTGTATTATTTAAGAACATTTTCTACTGAATATGTAGCATGATACTGTTCAATAAAACCTAATTTTTACTTTAACCCTTTCACCGCCAAAGTCGCATTTTAACACCACAGTGATTCAACACCTATGTCACTAAAAGGCATCACATTGGGGTCTACTATCCAAAGACCCTGTTGCCTTAGTTTTGGGAAGTAAGGATAGGCCTTATTTTATGTATGTCATCAGAAGAATCCCCAATACTGCAAATGGATTTTGTTCTCTACACAGGTAAATTTAATGGGCATTTTTGACTGAAATATGGCTGGCGGTGAAAGGGTTAAAGCTGATGGAAGAAATACATCACCAATACTATAAAGAACATACAGGCAGTATATTTGTATATGGACATGCTTGGTGCAGTTTTTATCCATGATTTCTTGATTCAGTGTTCTAACCAAAGATTCTAAAAGGGTAAGATGGACTACTTAAGAGTTACGGCGAATCGGGCTGATAGAGTTGTCGTTAGTGGGAACAGTACACCACACACAGTGGAGGCTATCTAAAAACTCAGACTGGAATTTGAACGGAGAATTCAACTGGCCTATCGACGTGTAAATGTGTACTGTTTAAAAGGGACATAACCAGTGTTTCTGTCCTCACTACTCATATAGGGAAAAGAGACCGGATGTTAGTCTTTTCTTTTCAGTGTCTTTGTTCTAACTAAGCAGCTTGATTTTGTCTATTTTGAACGGCTGTGCTTAACCCTTTCACCGCCAACGTTGCATTTATGCACCACAATGGTTAAGCAGCCATGTCACTAAAAGACATCAAATCAGGGCCTGTTATCCGGAGACCCTATTTTCTTAATTTTATTTTCTTGGGAGTTAAGGATAGGCCTATCCTATAGGCCAGATCTACCCCCCCCCCCTCTCCCCACTCCCCTCCCCCCCCCTGTCCCTTCTTCCTCATCTACTTACCTCCCCCCCTCCACCCTCATCCACAACTCCCTCTCTACCCATCATACTAAGCCAAGACTTTAAACCAGAAGCCTAACCTAAGCGCAGAAACCTTTTTTCAAGTTAATCTTCTGAATCTTCAGTACGATGAAAGTGGAAGATCAAACGAAGAAGAAGGCCTAATGTTATGCATGTCACAGAGGAATTAACAATATTGCAAATACATTTTTTTCTCTACCCAGTTAAGCTTAATGGTATATTTTGGCTGAAATATGGCTGTTGGCGAAAGGGATGAACAGTTGTTGGGTAGCAACATGCGGATTGGCATAAACAATCAATCGTATTGGCAGTTTCTGCTAATCTACATGGTACTACCTCCATGTGTTAACAGTTTTATTAAGACGTACTCATGAATATCGTACCTGATGTTGTGCATATATTTATCTCTCCTGTCTGTCACGTAACAGAACTTTTTATCAATATCGGATCTGTTTGGATTGCTCTTGATTGATTTGAAGTGACTAAAAGACTTGGATTGGGATCACTATGACTTCTGCAGATTTCCTGCAGTCTCTGAAATGTTTTTTCCTATTAATCGATCTACTTCCACTGGGCTGACTTAAGGGCCTGCTACACTACATACGATTCGTTGTCAATGCGATGCGATTGTGACGACGCGAGTCATGATTCACATGAAATACTTCTGTCTAAAAATAGTACTACTGCTTTCGCTCTTATATACTCAAGTAGACCCAATGCATGACTTTCATGTGAATCATGACTCATATCGTCACAATCGCATCGCATTGACAACGAATCGTATGTGGTGTAGCAGGCCCTTACTTAGCTCTTCTAGCACCATGGGGACGAATTATACATTCGCCAAGTACAGCACTCTACACTCCCACCAAATGCTTTAAAGACATTCCCTGTCAAGTGGCTTGCCATGCGTTTGTCTATTTTGAGAGCTTATGTCGCTGTTTCTTTCATTAAAGCAACAAATGAGCATTCAACAACAAAAAATTGTCACTCTCCTCTGGTTGGTTGAGATGCAACGGACAATGAAGAATGTCAAGATAATGCATGACGCTAGAAGAGTTAAAGGGAAAGCAACCGATCCCAGGGATCGGGTCTTTCTTGTCAGAAAAGCTCTGCCTCACGGTGGCTCGCACAACAGGGAACAAAGAAGGGCGAACCGTCTCTCTCGCCATCTGTGATTCAAATGCGACGCGCGCTTAGCGCCTCCCCTCTTTTATAGTCCGGCCGTGCCTTTAAGATTTCTGTGTGTTTGTTGCTACAGACATTTGCGGGGACTTCTGCCTGCCCTTTGAGGACAGCTACCTGTCCTGGGAGTTTCCCGGCGTGGGCCGCAACCTGTTTTTCATGGGCGTTCAGTGCGTCGTCTACTTCCTCCTCACCCTCGTCATCGACTACCAGCTGATCCAGAGGCTGGTCTACCTCTGCCGCGGCAAGGACACCATCCGGCGTCCTCCTCCCCTGGAGGGTGTGCTGAACCCCCAGTACCCAGGTGAGATAATGATGGAAAACTATGAATGTGTATGTGTGAAGGTAGGTCTGAAGTCAGACATCAGGAGGGTGTGCGGAACCCCCAGTAGCCAGGTGGATAACTATGAATGTGTATGTGTGAAGGTAGGTCAGAAGTCAGACATCAGGAGGGTGTGCTGAACCCCCAGTACCCAGGTGGGATAACTATGAATGTGTATGTGAGAAGGTAGGTCAGAAGTCAGACATCAGGAGGGTGCCGATCTTGAACACCCAGCTTAGATGATGGTAGATATGAACAGACATTTGAATCATTAGCAAAGGTTTGGAGTGTATGTTTGTATGTAATGGGGTGGGGGGTGGGGTGTGGGGTGGCACCTGTTCATTGTGTGGTTTCCCTGTTGTCAGGAGCCAGCACCAGCTCCACAGTCCAGGACGGGGACGTGGCTGTGGAGGAGCAGCGGGTGAAGGGCGGCGGGGCGGCGGGGGACACCCTGGTGCTTCATCAGCTGTTCAAGCAGTACGGCTCCTTCGTGGCCGTGGACCAGATCTCGGTGGGCGTGCCGGAGAACGAGTGCTTTGGGCTGCTGGGCCAGAACGGGGCGGGCAAGACCACCACCTTCAAGATGCTGACCGGCGATGTCATGGTCAGCGAGGGGGACGCCTTTGTCCAGCAGCACAGCGTCAAGACGAATATCAAAGAGGTGTGTGTGTGTGTGTGTGTGTGTGTGTGTGTGTGTGTGTGTGTGTGTGTGTGTGTGTGTGTGTGTGTGATGTTATGGTCAGCGAGGGGGGCACCTTTGTCCAGCAGCACAGCGTCAAGACTAATATCAAAGAGGTGTGTGTGTGATGTGTGTGTAGTGTGTGTGTGTGTTTGAGGGGGGTTGTGTGTGTTGTATATGTGTGTGTGTGTGTGTGTGTGTGCGTGTGCGTGTTGTGTATGTGTGTGTGTGTGTGTGTGTGAGTGTGCTTGCGCGCGTGCGATATCATGGTCACCGAGGCCAACGACTTCAGTTTAATCAACGAAACAACATGACACATCTTAGCAGTAATCTTCATAAACTTAATGAGTTATTGGCTCCAGGTTTTATCTGCTATATCACAAGAAATACATCACTGCTCATCATAAAATAGGTGAACAAAATAGATATAATTATTCTAACAGAGACCTGTTTCAGATACATGCCAGCATGGGCTAATGCCCCCAGTTTGACGCCCTGATCGACCAGATGACCAGCAGGGAAACGCTGACCATGTACATAGCCACTGACCATATGCATAGACACTGACCATGTTCAGTATATAATATGTTCTATACTACAGAGATATGTTTCAGGTGCAAGCCAACATGGGCTACTGTCCCCAGTTTGACGCCCTGATTGACCAGATGACCGGCAAAGAGACACTGACCATGTACGCCCGTCTGCGAGGAGTGCCCTCCCTTCAGATCAAGGACATCGTCAGCAACCTCATCACCTTGCTCATGCTGGATGCTCACGCCGACAAGATGACCATGAACTACAGGTGGGGCTGCCTTTTCTTAACAGTGTGCATAGATTTTGGAAAACATAAAGCGCACAGTAAACGAAATGAGCTCTTAGAATTACAAAATAGTCTCCAGACATTGGAACAACAATGCGCAAATGATCCTAATAATGAACATTTACTTACTCAAATGATAGGAATTAAGAAAAAGCTTGAAATAATGTCACTAGAGAAAGCAAGGGGAGCACAAACTAGGGCAAGAATAAAATGGGTGGAGGAGGGGGAAAAGAACACAAAATATTTTTTAAATTTAGAAAAGTACAGGGGCAAGAAGAACACAATAACACAACTAGAAAAAGAAAACGGAGAGATTATAACAAATCAATCAGACGTGTTAAAAGAACAAACACATTTTTACTCAACATTATACTCTAGGGTAATTGATGAAGAAAATATGACTTCAAAGGTTGATAATTTTCTTAGAGGAGAACACTTTGCTAAGCTGGATGATGATGAATCAGCACTTTGCGAAGGCATGATGAGTGAGACTGAAACAGGTGAAGCACTACGCCAGATGAAAAATGGCTCAGCTCCGGGTAATGATGGATTAACAATAGAATTTATGAAATTCTTTTGGTCACACATAAAAACACTTGTTACAGAATGTTTTAACGAAGCATTTATGAACGGTGAAATGTCTTATAGTCAGAGACAAGGTGTCATTACTTTAATTCACAAAGATACTAATCTTCCCAGAAACAAATTAAATAACTGGCGACCCATTACACTTACTAACACAGATTACAAGATACTAGCAAAAGCATTGGCGTTAAGACTTAATATGGTAATTGGAAAAGTAATAAACCAAGATCAAGTGGGTTACTTAAAAGGTCGAAATATTTCAACAGTTATTCGCACAATAGATGACGTTATTAACTATTTAAATGAAACGAAGAAATGCGGATATTTGCTTGCAATAGACTACCAAAAAGCGTTCGATTCTATTTCCAAACCCTTTATGTTGCATGCTTTTGACGTATTTGGCTTTGGGGAACAGTTCAGAAAATGGGTAAATGTCATTACAATAAATACAATGAGCTGTATAAATCATGGAGGGTGGCTCTCAGAAGCATTCCCTATTATATGTGGTATCAGGCAAGGCTGCCCATTTTCACCGCTAGCGTTTGTTCTTGCAGTCGAGCTACTTGCAATAAAAATTCGTAATAGTGACATACAAGGAATTGCACTTCCATCCCAAGACAACGAACCAACCAAGCTTAAAATCAAACAATATGCAGACGATACTACAATGTTTTTAAAAAATAAAACAGACATGATAAAAGCAAGGGATATCTTGAATGAATGTTCAAGTTTCTCTGGTCTTAAACTTAATATACAAAAAACAAAAGCAATGAAACTAGGAACTCAAATACATGAAAACAATTTGCCGTTCATGTTGACAGAACAAATTAAGATATTAGGAATACACTTTAGAAATGACAGAGCAGCAGTAGAGATAGAAGAAAACTGGTCCAAAAGAATGGAAGTTATGAACAATTTAATTAATATATGGAGTAAAAGAGATCTTGGAATATATGGTAAAATAATAATTGTCAAATGCTTCTTGTTGAGTCAATTTGTGTTTGTTATGCAGTCGATTGGCTTACCAGGGAATGTCTTGACAAAAATAAATAGAACTTTGTATAAGTTCATATGGCAAAGGAAAACATCAAACAGGAAGGCCTTTGAAAAAATAAAAAGGAAAATAATGGAAGCAGATGAAGCACAAGGAGGAGTTAATATGATTAATATTAGCATAATGCAAGATAGTTTTTACTTACATTGGATGGGAAAACTATATACAGAGCCTAACGAAAGTTGGTGCTGCATCCCAAAATGGAATTTGAATAAATTAGCTGACAACATGAGAGCGTTCAATATCAATTGTAGATCAAAATTCCTAACGCTTAACAGTCAAATTGTTAACCCCTTTTGGAGGGAAGTGCTTCACACATACCTTAACAATAAAACAATCACCAAAGAAAATGAAATAAATCAACAAAACTTTTACAAACAAATGATATGGAACAACTCTATTGTTAAATATAAAGGACAAGTTCTTTTTTTCAAGGCATGGAGGCGGGCCGGGTTTGAATATGTTAAAGATATCATCAATGAAAACGAAAAGAGACTTATGTCTCTACAGGAGATATTTAATAAAATAGGACAGGGACGAGCAAGCTTAGTATTTGAATACAATGCGTTGATTAACGCAATACCAGAGACCTGGACACGCTGGATGACAGAACCCCTTCTAGAAGAACAGCATTCAACCAATGAAGTGGATAATAACCTCCTTTTCTCTAAACCGAAATTAATCAGGAAAACACTGAGAGAAAATAGTACTAATGATTTAAAACCATGTGCTCATGGTTTTTGGCTAAGAAATCTTAACTTCGAAATAAACAAAAAGACTTGGTTAATGGCAAAACATGCTACCAATGAAACCCGGTTAAAAGAGCTTCAATGGAAGATGCTGCATAATATTTACCCAACAAATATACTGCTAAGCAAAATGAAACTGGTAGAAAACAATAAATGCTCTATTTGCAGAAATGAAATCGATTATTTAGAACATTTTTTCTTCAACTGCCCACCAGTTAGAGCATTTTGGAAGCAACTTGAAAATTACATTCATGCTCAAATTGAATTCAGGTTGAATCTCACCGTATTTGATGTGTTATTTGGAGTAAGCAGAATTAACATAGAAAATGATATTAAAAATACAGCTAACCATATAATATTAGTTGGGAAAATGTGTATAAGTATTCAAAAGAAAACAAATGCAAATGTACAAATATTCTTAATTTTTGAACAGCAGATACAGAGCAGAATGTTACGCTCAAAATAAGCCTATGTCATGACAGTAGCAATGATAGAGTTGATAACTATTTGACTCATTAAGAATTAATGCTTTTGATATTATATGCACACACACACACACACACACACACACACACACACAGACACACACACGCGCGCACACGCATGCGCACACGGGCACACGCACACACACACGCGAGCACACACAGGCACGCAAGCACACACACACGTGCGCGCACGCACACACAAATGGTATGAGTGTATCAGTACACCAAGCACTAAGTCACACAGAAACCCAGACACTTATGTATCAGACAAGAACACTAAGTACTTCCCCCCCAAAAAAAAAAGTCCATAATAGTTCATCACACAGACAAATGAATGAGAGTAGCGAGGGGAAAAACAAACAAAAAAAGAAATTAAAAAAAGAAAGAAAAAAAACGAGAAAAAAAAACAAGAAAAAGAAAAGAAAAGCGGGGACAGTGGAGGGTCAAAAAAGAAAAAAAAAAAAGAAAAGAAAAAAAAGATGACCATGAACTACAGGTGGGGCTGCCTTTTCTTAACAGTGTGATCTGTTATGGTCATAAAGATGACCATGAACTACAGGTGGGGCTGCCTTTTCTTAACAGTGTGATCTGTCATGGTCATAAAGATGACCATGAACTACAGGTGGGGCTGCCTTTTCTTAACAGTGTGATCTGTCATGGTCATAAAGATGACCATGAACTACAGGTGGGGCTGCCTTTTCTTAAGTGTGATCTGTCATGGTCATAAAGATGACCATGAACTACAGGTGGGGCTGCCTTTTCTTAACAGTGTGATCTGTTATGGTCATAAAGATGACCATGAACTACAGGTGGGGCTGCCTTTTCTTAACAGTGTGATCTGTTATGGTCATAAAGATGACCATGAACGACAGGTGGGGCTGCCTTTTCTTAACAGTGTGATCTGTCATGGTCATAAAGATGACCATGAACTACAGGTGGGGTTGCCTTTTCTTAACAGTGTGATCTGACCATGAACGACAGGTGGGGCTGCCTTTTCTTAACAGTGTGATCTGACCATGAACGACAGGTGGGGCTGCCTTTTCTTAACAGTGTGATCTGTTATGGTCATCAAGATGACCATGAACGACAGGTGGGGTTGCCTTTTCTTAACAGTGTGATCTGTTATGGTCATCAAGATGACCATGAACGACAGGTGGGGTTGCCTTTTCTTAACAGTGTGATCTGTCATGGTCATAAAGATGACCATGAACTACAGGTGGGGTTGCCTTTTCTTAACAGTGTGATCTGACCATGAACGACAGGTGGGGTTGCCTTTTCTTAACAGTGTGATCTGTTATGGTCATCAAGATGACCATGAACGACAGGTGGGGCTGCCTTTTCTTAACAGTGTGATCTGTTATGGTCATAAAAATGACCATGAACTACAGGTAAGGCGCGAGGCGGCGTTTTCTTAATGTTCTGTTCTGTTCCTGATGTGAAATATTTGAGTCACTGCTAGTATCATTGTCCTGCACTGCCTTTTCCTTGTGTTCCACAGCGGTGGCAACAAGCGCAAGCTGAGCACAGCCATAGCCCTGGTTGGAGGCCCGGCGGTGGTGCTGCTGGATGAGCCGTCCTCAGGCATGGACGTTGCTGCCCGCCGTCAGCTGTGGAACATCCTGTCTCAGGTGCGGGCCAGCGGCAGAACACTGATCCTCACCTCACACAGGTAGGTCATAGCCCTGATCCCCACCTCACACAGGTAGGTCATAACCCTGATCCTCACCTCACACAGGTAGGTCATAACCCTGATCCTCACCTCACACAGGTAGGTCATAGCCATGATCCACACCTCACACAGGTAGGTCATAACTCTGATCCTCACCTCACACAGGTAGGTCATAACCCTGATCCTCACCTCACACAGGTAGGTCATAACCCTGATCCTCACCTCACACAGGTAGGTCATAACTCTGATCCTCACCTCACACAGGTAGGTCATAGCCCTGATCCTCACCTCACACAGGTAGGTCATAACCCTGATCCTCACCTCACACAGGTAGGTCATAACCCTGATCCTCACCTCACACAGGTAGGTCATAACCCTGATCCTCACCTCACACAGGTAGGTCATAACTCTGATCCTCACCTCACACAGGTAGGTCATAACCCTGATCCTCACCTCACACAGGTAGGTCATAACTCTGATCCTCACCTCACACAGGTAGGTCACAACCCTGATCCTCACCTCACACAGGTAGGTCATAACTGATCCTCACCTCACACAGGTAGGTCATAACTCTGATCCTCACCTCACACAGGTAGGTCATAACTCTGATCCTCACCTCACACAGGTAGGTCATAACCCTGATCCTCACCTCACACAGGTAGGTCACAATTGTGTGATATTTCCCGCAGTAAAGCCTAAATCCTCTGTGTGTCTTTTAGCATGGAAGAGTGCAATGCATGATGTGTTATTATCCTTTGATATTTCATCCTACAGTCTCAATCAATGTCCGTCTTTCAGCATGGAAGAGTGTGATGCATGATGTGTTATTATCCGTTGATATTTCATCCTACAATCTCAATGTCCGTCTTTCAGCATGGAAGAGTGCAATGCATGATGTGTTGTTATCCTTTGATTTTTCATCCTACAATCTCAATGTCCGTCTTTCAGCATGGAAGAGTGCAATGCATGATGTGTTGTTATCCTTTGATATTTCATCCTACAATCTCAATGTCCATCTTTCAGCATGGAAGAGTGTGATGCATGATGTGTTGTTATCCTTTGATATTTCATCCTACAATCTCAATGTCCGTCTTTCAGCATGGAAGAGTGTGATGCATGATGTGTTGTTATCCTTTGATATTTCATCCTACAATCTCAATGTCCGTCTTTCAGCATGGAAGAGTGTGATACATGATGTGTTGTTATCCTTTGATATTTCATCCTACAATCTCAATGTCTGTCTTTCAACATGAGAGAGTGCGATGCATGGCGTGTTAATGTTTTGATATTTCACCCAGTCAAATTTAACCCTTTCGCCGCCCATGTCACATTTCTGCACCACCTTAATTTAAAACCCATATCACTAAAAGCCACGAAATTATGATTTGCTATCGAATGACTGTCTCCCGTCGTCCAATAATCCCAAATGGGGAAGTAAAATGCATATCGTTGAACACTAACATTCATCTAAAAATATGATTTGCTATCGAATGACCTTAATATGTTCTTACTTTTGGCAGATAAGGATAGGCTTCCTTCTTTCCTTCCATCCGTTAAGTGATCACAGTCACACTTGACTATTGTATCACCGTAAACATCTTTACAGGCTTGAAAAACAAAACAAAAAAACTTTACAGGCTTTACTTGATACATGTCATAGGCGGATTCACGGCATTGCAGATGCCGAGTTTTATCTACCTACATAAACTTTGGCTGAAGAATGGCTGACGGTGCGGCGAAAGGGTTTGGCTGACGGTGCGGCGAAAGGGTTAAGCCGACTGTGTGTCTTTCAGTATGGAAGAGTGTGATGCATGATGTGTTATTATCCTTCAATATTACATCCTACACTCTCAGTGTCCGTCTTTCAGCATGGAGGAGTGTGACGCGCTGTGCACGCGGCTGGCCATCATGGTCAACGGTCAGTTCAAATGCCTGGGCAGCCCCCAGCACCTCAAGTCCAAGTTCGGCCAGGGCTACACCCTGGTGGTCAAGATGGCGGCGGTAGGGGCTGACCACCAGCAGCAGCTGACCCCCACCCAGCCCCTGGTCAATGCCATCATGGACAGGTTCCCTGGGACCCAGAAGTTTGATGACCATCAGGGCTACATCCATTTCCAGGTAAGGCTGTGTGCAGATGTGAGCGGAACTTCCGCGCGAAAACCTCATGAATAAGTAAGAGAAAGAAGGGAAAAATAAGTATGTGTTTCCGCACGGAAAGTCATGCGCTTATTTTTTTCTTTCTTTCTTTTACTTATCCACGGGGTTTCAGCGCGAAGCTTCTGCATAATATCTGTACACAATCTAAAAGTGTGTGTGTCTGTGTGTGTGTCTGTGTGTGTGTCTGTGTGTGTGTGTGTCTGTGTGTATCTGTGTGTGTGTGTGTGTGTGTGTGTCTGTGTGTGTCTGTGTGTATCTGTGTGTGTGTGCATCTTTGTCTTTGCATCCTTATAGAAAGTGCGCAAGTTTGTGTACATTTATCAATGGGTGTGTGTTTGCATGCTTATGAAATCCTATCGCATTCCGTTTGTTAACTAATCTACCAATGGTTTGGGTTTTTTTTGGTTTTTTTTTACTAATCTACCAATGTTAATCCAGGTGCCAGATACCATTGTTGTTGATTGACCTTGATATCAACTTCTTCTTCTTCGTCGATCACTCAGACAGTTGATGCGCCATGCTGCTACTATATATGCACCTTTAACTAAGAAATAGTTAGGCCCAGCATATCCGTCTTCAGCTGGAGAGACTCTTTGTAATAGTTTCTTGAACAAAGGCAGGAGAATGGACTAGTAAGGAAGATAGTAGATGATAGTAAGCAAAGGGAAAAGGCAGAGTCAAAGAGAGTGACAGATTACATTATTAGAGGGAGCTACAAGCACATAGCTTCCAGAAGGTAGGGAAGCTATTTGTACGAAAGACCTCCAGTATCCTGGGGAAGGGGGAGGGGGGTAATGAACTAACCCGTCCTACATTAACCCAGGTACCTGATACCAGCTAGTGTTTCTCTGTCCGAGATACACATTCAAACAACACAGTTCGTTTTAATTAATACATCAAATGGAACAGAAGTGCATTCAGTCGTTTCTCCTGTGTCGATCCAGGTGACAGACTCCAGTGTTTCCCTGTCGGAGGTGCACGTTCAAACAACGCAGTTCATTTTGTTACAACAAATTGAACAGACGCCCCCCCCCCCCCCCCCATGGGGTTACCGGGGGGTCTTCCGTACAAATAGTTCCCCCACCTTCTGGAAGTTTTGTGCTTGTAGCTTCCTCTAATCTGTCTCTCTCTTTGACTCTGCCTTTTTCCTTGCTTTGTGTCATCTACTATCTTTCTGACTTGTTGACCAATTCTCCTGCCTTTTTTCCAAAAAAATCTTCCATACAGATTTCTCCTTTGAGCTCCTCTGAAATCGGAATGTGTCGGCTGAATGCAGCGAGGAGACCAGTGAAAACTGGAAAGCAGACACATACGTACCCATTGTGGCCTTATGGCCCAGGAACGCAGAAGAAGAAGAAGAAAAAGAAGAAGAAGAAGAACAGAAGCCAGTGTTCCCCTGTCGGAGGTGTATGTTCAAACAACTCAGTTCATTTTGTTACAACAAATCGAACAGAAGCGCATTCAGTCGTTTCTTATGTGTCGATCCATACAGGTGCCAGACTCCAGTGTTCCCCTGTCGGAGGTGTTTGCTGCCATGGAGACGGCCAGGTGTGAGCTGGGGGTGGAGGCGTACTCCGTGCACCAGACCACGCTGGAGCAAATCTTCCTCACCTTCACGAGAGCTCAGTTCGCCCCTCGCCCCGTTCGCCCTGCCTCCATCTGCTCCAGAATATGTCCTTGCCTGTCTTAAGTTCCGTCTGATATTACCCTGGTTCTTTTAGGTTCTGTTCAATATTGCCTCGTCTGTCGTAAAATCATTTTTCATATTGACTCTGTATTTTTTTTACTATAAGGCCGGGTTCACATTAGATGCGTAAGTTCCGTACGGAAAACCCTAAATAAGTGGAAGAAAGAAGGATAAAAGTTTACGCATATAGGGGAAATTCGGACACATGTCTTTTGATATCCTTATGCAAATCTTTTCCCTTCTTTGTTTCACTTATTTATGGATTGCAGTTTCCCTTCTTTGTTTCACTTATTTATGGATTGCGCACGGGTTTCCGCATGGAATGTTCCGCTTATGTGTGTACACGGCCTAAGGCGATGCATTCTGTCTCAGACTGACTCACCTGTACCTCATAATATGTGTACACGGCCTAAGGCGATGCATTCTGTCTCAGACTGACTCACCTGTACCTCATAATATGACTAATAATAATATAGTAAGAAAATATAAAAGAACAAAATTTGTGTAAAATTTGGGGGTGCGCCTTACAACAAAGTGTGCCTTTTCGATAGCGCCTTTGTCTCTTTGGGGTTATGTTTGATAACACCCTCGTCTGTCTTTGATTCTTTTTTATATACTCTTCTGTGTCTTACATTTTTCTTTCTTTTTTTTGCCTTTCTGTCTTAACACGCTTGCATTGGTAACCCCCCCCCCCCCCCCCCCCCCCCTGCCTGACCCCATGCTGGAGAAATTCCATGACACTGGCTATGTTAGACTCTAGATGTGATTTTCAAATGTCATCTCAGTGCCAGTGCCAGTACTGGACGGACGTTCCTGAAAGTACCGGTAATGATACTATTGAAAGAATGAATAGATGCTCTTTATGACAGTTCCCAGCTTTAAGTTAAAAGGTCTAAAAAAAAGTGAACACCAGGACCTGTATTCACGTTGAGATAGCATGAGACTTAGCATGATGCTAACTTAGAAGCTCTTCCAAAAGTCCTATTAAATCCTATAGGACATTGGAAGAGCTTCTAAGTTATCATCATGCTAAGTCCTATAGGACATTGGAAGAGCTTCTAAGTTAG
>CM065696.1:31074776-31114776 GCA_017654935.2 Phymorhynchus buccinoides
CACTGCCAGTGATTTAACTCGTCTGCTTTGTCGAAACTTTAATAATGATGATATTGGGGGGAGGGGGGAGGTTTTTTTTTCTTTTTTTCTTAATTCTTTACCAAGTTCATGTCTGTTCAATTCTAAACGACGCATGCATCTCATTTGATTAAGAAGCAAACCCCAGTTCGCGAACTACCCATGCCACTCAACTGGATCGTGATTGCTCATGAACCTCTGATTCATACACGATCTATAGTTTGGCAAAGCAGGTTTACCAACCATAAGACTGCCCTATGAAGAAAAGGCTCTTACACCCCGAACATACATAGTGTATATACATTGCAGTTTTATGCTCTTCTCCACTGGACTGTATTAATATCTTTTAGTCAGATATTGTTTGATCATTTGTTGTTATTTTGACTTGCAAATTGTTTTCCTTTTAACTCAATTTCACTTTGTTGATTGTTTTTACACTCGAACGTCTATAACACTTACAGTTTTTAGATTCAGACTTAGCCATGACTTTGTTGATTGTTTTTACACTCGAACGTCTATAACACTTACAGTTTTTAGATTCAGACTTAGCCATGACTTTGTTGATTGTTTTTATACTCAAACGTCTATAAAACTTAAAGTTTTTAGATTCAGACTTAACCATGACTTTGTTGATTGTTTTTATACTCAAACGTCTATAAAACTTAAAGTTTTTAGATTCAGACTTAGCCCTGTGATTTTCTGTCTCTATGCGTGAGTGGCGGTTGTTAGCAACTAAGCAACTTAAACAATAATAAGGAAATATGTGATAATGGTTTCTTGCACCCCATATACTAATTACCTCTTATTTGTGCACTTAGAATTCGTGATTCTTTTTTTTTTTTGGGGGGGGGGGGGGGGGGGGGGGGGGGAACATTTGGCATAACGCAATAGGAACTTTAATTTTTGCCTCAAAGAAGTAAAATTACCGGTGATGCAAATATGGTACAATCACTATATGGTTTTAAGTTTTGCCGTTGTGATGATTTTGTTTTAGAAGTTGAAAGTTAAATAATTCACTCTCATTGAAGGATAGCGCGATATGAAATGAACGTTCGATTTGTTTTAGCCCTGTTGCGCCTCGACGGTTGTCAAGGCTATGAGCTCAAAATGAAAACATTCCTGTTTAATTGATAAGTGCGTCATTGTATGTGGGCCGAATCAAAGAGCAATGCTACTCAAAGGGTACGCTTGATGTGGGCAGTGTTGTGTCTTTTGACTCGTTTGTTTCATTTTTTGTTTACTTTGATCAAAGATTCTAAAAGGGTAAGATGGACTACTTAAGAGTTACAGCGAACCGGGCTGATAGAGTTATCGTTAGTGGGGTAGTTATACACCATTCACAGCGGCGGCTATCTAAAAACTCAGACTGGAATTTGAACGGAGAATTCAACTGGCCTATCGACGTGTAAAATGTGTCACGTTTAAAAGGGACATAACCAGTGTTTCTGTCCTCACTACTCATATAGGGAAAAGAGATCGGATGCTTGTCTTCCCCTATGCAGTCTTTGCTTTGATTAAAACATTGAAATATATATATTTTAATGTTCTTAAACATTGCATGAAAAGGGAATTTTATCCTATATATTACTGAAAAGACCAAACACCTTCTAATAGACATGAAATAGGAATGGTCCTTACCTTTATTTGAACAGGATATAATATGTATTATGGGACAGTGGGTGGATGCCTCGTGCCTCCATATAGGGAGCTGGACAGCCCCGCCCCCCTCCATGAGTCTATCCCCATGGGGATGCCGGGGTAATCTTTCAAGAAGTACAAGTAGTTCCCCCACCTTCTGGAAGTTGTGTTTGTAACTTCCTCTAATGTATTACTCTCTTTGACTCTGCCTTTTCCCTTTGCCTACTGTTATGTAGGCCTACTATCTTTCTGCCTTACTGGTCCATTCTCCTGTCTTTTTTTCTTCTAGAAATTCTTATAAAGACTTTGTCCATGCTGGGCCTATTTCTTAGTTAGGCGCATAATGGCAGCATGACGCATCAGTGCTCATAAATGTATGACAGGAAACTGTTAGAGCGTTCTACAAAAAGATATGTATTACGTGCAAGTTGTATAACATTCTACACAAATTCATGCATATACATATTGAAGGCCACGCCTATAAACTCCAAATTCCATGCAGATCACCAGCCTCTGCAGTCTTGTAACAGTTGTAAGTTGTAACTGTCCTGGACCTTTGTTTTGGGGTGCACTCCAGTAATCATGTGTGCCACGAATCCTGCGTGAAGATGGTCCTACTAACCTTCGCCCCAACCTGAGGACCAATGCTACGTAGGACTATAATGACACTTAGGACTGTTGACGTGTAAAACTGGTGACATGTCTGTATGTCTGTCGGGACACTCTCCTTTTTGTACAAATTAGGCGTTTATTACTTCTTGTTAAAATGTTGTCGTTTTAAATTGTTGCAAACATGCGTTATGAACAAAACTATTCCAAGAGAATGATATAGTTTTTTTGTTTTTTTGTTGGTGTTATATATTTGAATGTTGCTGAAAAAAATGTTAGAGGTGTGGAAGTTTTGGTGCTGGATGAAGGAATGTTGACCTTTATATTGCCATATGTCAGCGTGATTTGAGCTTAACGGCTTGTTGGCTCATTGTTATTCTAGCGTTGGAAGCTTTACTTTCTAGCTTTGTTTTTAATCTGATGAGACTATGAAGACAGTATTTGTATGTTTATTAAAGAGAATGTGCGTGGAAGAAGAGCTTTTTTCCTTTGTAATTTTGTTTGGAGCACGCAGTAAACGCACAATTCTGCACACACACGCAGCGGAGACTCGTGCACTTGTTTTTTGTTTGTTTGATCGGTTTTTGTTTTACACATGCTTATATTGGCTACTGCGAAGAACACCTTTTGCAAGAGTGAACGCCCTTGGTGGGTGTCGGGGGGGGGGGGGGGGGGGGAAGATGGTTGAGGTACTGACCAAACAAGGGCATAACTCTCGCCAATAACCCTATTTGAGGCCACTGAATGACTGCCTTTTGCAAGAGTGAATGCCCTTTTGGATACTGATCAACAAGGGCTTAACTCTTGCAGTCAAGGGCGTTAATAACTGTAGTTGCAATGGCCAATACACAGCACATAACAACTTGTCTTGAGAATGTGAATGTGTGATGCCTGCACGTACACCCCAATTCTTTATTTTAAAGCCTATTTGCAACTGTCAGTTTTGAACAGCCTCGGTAAAGATCTAAATTTACCTCTGATCCCGAGTTTGTCTTGTGGCTACCGCGCATGTGCAAAATCTCAGATAAATAATGATTATTCCTTTACCTTTTGACTGTTTGAAGTGTTTCCGCCTGTCTCTAGCTCCATTTCTGTCTCTATCTCTGTTTGTCTCTTTCATTTTCTCTGTTGAAATTCGAACTCACGACTAACTTAACTGGATTTGGATACATTTGTGGTGATGGGTGGATGTGGATGGTATGGAATTGGGTGAGGGTGTGTGTGTTGGGGGAGGGGGGTGTAACAGTTGGGGTATTTATATGTACAGTCCATAAGTATGCAAGTGGTGTTCTCAAACGATCGGGAAGCGTGCATGTGCATATGGGTGCAGTCGTATGTGCATGTGGGAGGGTGTGTGTAGTGTATATGAGAAAGAGAGAGAGAGAGAGAGAGAGAGAGAGAGTGAGTGAGTGAGTGAGTGTCGTTGTGCATGTATAAGCTTTACTCATAATCTTATATCTGTGATATGTTACTTCTCGTGTGTGTTTTTGTATGTTTTAATGTGATAGTAAACACAATTTCCTTGTTCATTTTAATGGGGATAATAAATATGGATTGATTGATTGATAACTGAGATCAGAGGAAGTGAGATGGTTGATTTGCACATGCGCAGAAGCCATCAAGGCAAGCTCAGATCGGGGGTAAACTCATATCGTTACACCGGTGTGTGAGCTTGTCACTGAGAGCATGTTTTCAAAATGAAGACGGGACAAACAACCACGCTTAGTTTCAGGGCATTTGAAAGCATGCTTAAAGGGGCACCCTGACGGATGAGTTTTTGCAAGAAACACGTCGAGATCACCAGGAAAACACCCTTTACAGAGATCGGAACACTCACTTTGCTCTGGTTTCCTAGAAATCAAACCGTCAAATCGGCGATTTCTTCCTTGGCGGAGGTGCTGGAAGTCAAATTATTTCAGTGGAAGAGAAGGCACATGCCTTCTCTTTTCTAATGGCCACCTGAGTTTAGACCAAATCGTTTGCACAGAATTTCCACATTACAAGCCTTTTTATTTATTTGTTATTATTTTTAATACAGTTTACCTAAAGGAGTTTCGCTCACAACAAAGGAAATATCTCCAATTTTTTTCTTACTGCACTACAAAAAGAAAAAGCTTCAACCACAATGAGTGTCCTCCACCCACCCCATCCAAAATGGCTTCTCTCTCCGGCATCTCCGCCAAGAAGGAATCGCCGTTTTGACGGTTTGATTTCTAGGAAACCAGAGCAAAGTGAGTGTTCTGATCTTTGAAAAGGCTGTTTTTCTGGTGATCTTGACGTGTTTCTTGCAAAAAACTCATCCATCAGGGTGTCCCTTTAAGGCAATATTTAAACAGCCATGAAAGAAACATTGAGGCCAGTGACATGTTTTTCTTTTTTTCAGATGACTGTAACAAAAAGTATTAGCGTCCGAGCATGTGCGTGCATGCACACAAACACACAGTGACACACACACACGCACGCACACACACACGCACACACACACACACAGAGTACTGCACATACACACACACAGTGACACACACAGACACACAGTGACACACACACACACACACACAGAGTACTGCACATACACACACACAGTGACACACACACACAGTGACACACACACACAGAATGACATGCACACACAGTGACACACACACACACAGACACAGAGTGATGTACACACAGAATGACATACACACACACAGTGACACACACACACACACACACACACAGAGTGATGTATACACAGAATGACATACACACACAGTGACACACACACACACAGAGTGATGTACACACAGAATGATATACACACACACAGTGACACACACACACAGAGTGATGTACACACAGAATGACATACACACACACACAGTGACACACACACACACAGAGTGATGTACACACAGAATGACATACACACACACAGTGATCAAGTCAAATCAAATCTTTATTATTTCATAACAGAGAAATTGCAGCCAGGTGCACATAAGAAAAACAACAATAAACACATTTATCAACAACAATTAAAGAATATAAACTAATAACTAATAACACTGCAATATTGTAATTAACAAACTGGATGAATACGAACAATTACTCCAGTAAAAGCAGAACGCATTTCAAAAATACATTTAAAATACATTTATATCAAGATATAATCAATTGAAAAACGAGGCAAGAATAACACTTACAATTCAGCAATAATAGTACCTACACCATCTCTACACAGACAATTTAGTCAAGGACATACACAGTAGTAGTCTACTGTAGAACAATTAAGGGGACTACAAATAGGCTTGCACAAATTTAATCCCAAGGAGATGGACAGGCTGCTCAGCAAAACAATCACTCGATGCAGTGCATTAAGACTAATAAGAGTTCAACAGATGAATTGATCTTGGTAAGACGGTTTTCTGTGCTTTTATTTTCAGTTTTAGAGTTCTGTATCGACTGCCCGATGGTAACACTTCATAGTATTTTGCCAGAACATGACTGTTATCATTAAGAATTTTCCTGGCTTTCTTGACTACTTGTCTGTCATGCAACTCTTGCATACCATTCTGCCTTGCACCCACAACCTTACTGCCCACATTCACCATATCACTCAACACGCGCTTACTTTTTACACTCAAGCTTCCATACCAACAGATAAATGACACAGTAAGAACAGATTCAATGCAACATCGGTAGTAGGTTTGAAGAATATCTGAACAGACACCAATATTCCTTAGCCTCTGTAAACAAAAGATTCTGGACTGACTTTTCTTATGTATATGCTCAATGTGTTTATCAAAATAGTAAGTTTCTTGTCTAAAACTGTGCCTAGGTATTTGTACTCATCAATTCTTTCAACCGTTTCACCATCAATTTCCAAATGTGGCACTGGCACTGGGTTTCTACGAAAATCTACAAGCAGTTCTTTGATTTTGTTTTAACAACATTTAAATCCAGATAATTATCTTTGCACCATGAACAAAACCTTTTGACTTCACTGAAGTACACAGAATCAGAGTTTGACAAATCTTCGATGGCAGAATCATCTGAGTATTTAATGACAGGTGTTTCTTCAGTGCCTCTACAGTCATTTGCGTACAATGTAAAAAGAACTGGGGACAAAACTGTGCCTTGGGGGGCACCTGTAGAAGTGGAACGTTCTGAGGAGATTGCAGATTGAAAGCGGACAGACAGTTCTATTGTGTAGGAAATTGGTTATCCAGAGAATGAGCTTGGGGTTAACTTTCAGGTCTAATAGTTTCTGGGCCAGTAGATGGGGCTGTATTGTATTGAAGGCAGATCGAGGAGAAATCGATGAATAAAATACGAACAAAAGAGTTGGGGGTATTTAAGTGAAGAAAGGCATCGTCTGTTCCTCTACACCATTTGTAGGCAAACTGAAAGGGGTCAAGGAGTTGGTTAGTAAAAGAAAGAAGGCGGTGAAGGACAATCTTTTCAAAACATTTCATGGCAATAGACGTTAAGGCAACAGCTAGGGCGGTAATCGTTCAGTGTGGCAGGGTTCTTTTTCTTAGGGACAGGAGTAACTGTAGAATTTTTCCAGATACATTGTACAACACAATCACGTAAGACCAGTTAAATAGAGAGCAAAACACACCACACAATTGACAACAGCATGCTTTCAACAATTTTCCACACACATTATCTGGTCCCACAGCTTTCCTCACATTTAGTTTCTGAAATATGGACTGAACAAATTCATGATCTTCACTTGCATTGATAATTTTTTCTCTTAACTGTGACGTTACCCCGTTTAGATCTCCCTCAAGATAATTTCTTTCAAACCGACAATAAAAGTCATTTAGCTCATTATAAAAATCCGTCTGTTCTTCTCTTGCAGTGTCCATGAAATAAGTCAACAGTCAATACATGCATTATGGGAATGGCTCCCGCCCACCTGCGTGCGCATCTCGACCCTTCCAACGGAAGTGTCGCCATCTTAGATTTGTGTGTAAACAGCATCGATCGGGCATTTTTCAAACAAAGTTACTGACTAAGATGGCGGTCTCCCATACTATGGAGCGCTCCTTGTGGCCGGATATGACGACACATGTCGTCCTCAGTATAATGTGTATTGCCTTGTAAGGAAGGAATGCTACATAAAAGCACACCTAAAAAACAACCCCCCAAAATAGAATGTGTACGCCCTTCACTAAGTGCTTTTTTTCTTTCGTTCCCAGGTCATATGGCCATAATGGATGAGGTATGTAATTAGGGGAAGACGGGGTAAAAAGCGCATGGGCGGGTAAGAAGCCCCCCCCCCCCAATTATCTCATGAAATGAAGCAAATTGCAGTCTCATTTTGCCCATGAAACGAGCGTTAATGTCTAGCATTCGTCTCATCTGCAAATTTGACTGAAATTTTCTTTATTTCATGAGATAATTGGGGTGGGCTTCTTACCCGCCCATGCGCCTTTTACCCCGTCTTCCCCTATGTCTGTTTTTCAGTTTTCACTGGTCTCCCAACTGCATTCAGCCGACACATTCCAGTTTCGGAGGACACTAAGTGATACAAATCCATTTGAATTTGCACAGCCTACCACATATAGCTTCAGATAATCAAAGTAAAAAATAAAAAATGTTTATCTGCCTGCTAATCCAAACTTTCCCCCCCCAAATGTAATGTAATGTTCTTTGGGAAATACGGAAAGTCTCCAACAAAATTAATTTCAGTAACTTCTTTTCATTCTGTTCACATACGCACTAACGGAAAATGACAATAAATAAAAATCTTCACCAAGGATATAATTTAAAAGACAAAAAGAAGGCAATTTGATACTACAGTATAACACAAACCTGGTGGCGCATCTCATGCAAGAGTTGCATCCCTTTGAAGAAAAACGCGCAAAGAAAGACAAAAAAATCAAGAAATCGTTCCTGTATTATTCAAGCCATGCTGAGGGATTTATTTTCAATGTGATATTCCTTTTTCGTTCCACAAATCCGATGAAACAAAAGGAGTATTCATGCCAGATCCCCTCCCCCCTCCCCTCCTGGTGTTGATATCTTAGCATTGTTTCTTCCTTTCAACATCCTTTACATTCCGCTTGGACCAGCACAACCAAAAAACCCTGACCAATCCATAACACAAAACAAATCATCACAGGGTCTTTCCTGTATTGCAGTACCTCCAGGATCGACCCCCTGTCTTCATATACAAATATCCCACAACGTACCTGTACCAGGTGGGAGGACGTCACATTTTTCATTCATAGCAAAGCAAGTATTCCAATTTCCATGGCACATCGAATTTAGACAGTAAAACATCAATATGACAATAAGACAGACAAGGGATATACTAAGACGAACAAGGACACATTCTGGAGGAGGCGGGGCGAACGGGCGAGGGGCTAACTGAGCTCTCGTGAAGGTGAGCAAGTATATTCCATGGCACATGGAATTTAGACAATAAAACATCAATATGACAATAAGACAGACAAGGGATATACTAAGACAAGCAAGGACATATTTTGGAACAGACGGAGGCGGGGCGAGGGGCGAACTGAGCTCTCGTGAAGGTGAGGAAGTATTCTATGGCACATCGAATTTAGACAGTAAAACATCAAGATGAGATTAAGACAGACAAGGGATATACTAAGACGAACAAGGACATATTTTGGAACAGACGGAGGCGGGGCGAATGGGGCGAGGGGCGAACTGAGCTCTCGTGAAGGTGAGGAAGTGTTCTATGGCACATCGAATTTAGACAGTAAAACATCAAGATGAGAATAAGACAGACATGCAAGGATATACTAAGGCGAACAAGGACATAGTTTGGAACAGACGGAGGCGGGGCGAACGGCGCGAGAGGCGAACTGAGCTCTGGTGAAGGTGAGGAAGATTTGCTCCAGCGTGGTCTGGTGCACTGAGTACGCCTCCACCCCCAGCTCACACCTGGCCGTCTCCATGGCAGCAAACACCTCCGACAGGGGAACACTGGAGTCTGGCACCTGAATGGATCGACACAGGAGAAACGACTGAATACGATTCTGTTCGATTTGTTGTAAAAAAACAGAACAGTGTTGTTTGAACGTGCACCTCCCTCCAACAGGGGAACACTGGAGTCTGGCACCTGTATGGATCAACACAGCAGAAACAACTGAATACGATTCTGTTCGATTTGTTGTAACAAAATGAAATGTGTTGTTTGAACGTGGAGTCTGATACCTGTATGGATCGACACAGGAGAAACGACTGAATACGCTTCTGTTCGATTTGTTGTAATAATTTAAACGAACTGTGTTGTTTCTTCTTCTTCTGCTTCAGCGTTCGATGTAGCTGGCAGCGTCAGACTTTCAAATTGGTCGCCATGACGAAGTCCACTGTCTTATCCAGGTCGGTGCGGCTGCCCCAAAGCTGCACCTGCAGCTCCACCCCCCCTGGCTAGGTTTGGCGTCGTAGAGCATCATATGTTGGACAGTGTTGTAGTATATCTATGTGTTCAGGGGTCTGGGATCCTGAACCACATGGGCATTCATCGGTATGGGTGATTTTGAGTCGAACTGCGTTGTTTGAATGGAAACACTAGCTGGTATCTGATACCTGGGTTAATGTAGGACGGGTTGGTTCATTACCCCCCTCCCCCGTGGGGATACTGGGGGTCTTTCGTACAAATAGTTTCCCTACCTTCTGGAAGTTATGTGCTTGTAGCTCCCTCTAATAATATATCCTATATGTCACTCTCTTTGACTCTGCATTTTCCCTTTGCTTACTATCATCTACTATCTGCCTTACTAGTCCATTCTGCTGCCTTTTTTCAAGAAACTGTTACGAAGATTTTCTCCAGATGAAGACGGATATGCTGGGCCTAACTATTTCTTAGTTAAAGGTGCATAACAGCAGCATGGCGCATCGACTGTCTGAGCGATCGACGAAGAAGAAGTTGATATCAAGGTCAATACACAACAATGGTATCTGGCACCTGGATTATCATTTTTTTAGGTACTTTATAGTACTTTATAGTCACCTGGAGAGCGCGTCGCAGCCAGACTTTTTTTGACATGCAATTTTTGTGTGACTGATGAGGAAGGAAACGGTGGGTGGGTAAAATTTGACCAAATGACAACTTTTTCGATGTCACTGGGTTTAACACTTTTAGACTGTGTACAGATATTGCGCAGACGTTCCGCGCGGAAACCCTGTGGATAAGTAAAAGAAAAGAAGGAAAAAAACAAGCGCATGACTTTCCGTGCGGAAACACATACACTTACTATTTCCTTCTTTCTTTTACTTACTCATGGGGTTTCCTCGCATATCTGTACACAGCCTTACCTGGAAATGGATGTAGCCCTGGTGGTCATCAAACTTCTGGGTCCCAGGGAACCTGTCCATGATGGCATTGACCAGGGGCTGGGTGGGGGTCAGCTGCTGCTGGTGGTCAGCCCCTACCGCCGCCATCTTGACCACCAGGGTGTAGCCCTGGCCGAACTTGGACTTGAGGTGCTGGGGGCTGCCCAGGCATTTGAACTGACCGTTCACCATGATGGCCAGTCGCGTGCACAGCGCGTCACACTCCTCCATGCTGAAAGACGGACACTGAGATTGTAGGATGAAATATTGAAGGATAATAACACATTGTGTTGAAAGACAGACATCGAGATTGTAGGATGAAATATCAACGGATAATAACACATCATGCATCACACTCTTCCATGCTGAAAGACGGACATTGAGATTGTAGGATGAAATATCAAAGGATAATAACACATCATGCATCGCACTATTCCATGCTGAAAGACGAACATTGAGATTGTAGGATGAGATATCAACGGATAATAACACATCATGCATCGCACTCTTCCATGCTGAAAGACGAACATTGAGATTGTAGGATGAAATATCAACGGATAATAACACATCATGCATCGCACTCTTCCATGCTGAAAGACGGACATTGAGATGGTAGGATGAAATATCAAAGGATAATGAAACATCATGCATCGCACTCTTCCATGCTGAAAGACGGACATTGAGATTGTAGGATGAAATATCAAAGGATAATGAAACATCATGCATCGCACTCTTCCATGCTGAAAGACACGTATTTGGTTTAGATTTTGCTGGGTGAAATATCACGAAATTGTGACCTACCTGTGTGAGGTGAGGATCAGGGTTATGGCCTACCTGTGTGAGGTGAGGATCAGGGTTTTGTATGACCTACCTGTGTGAGGTGAGGATCAGGGCTGTGACCTACCTGTGTGAGGTGAGGATCAGGGTTATGACCTACCTGTGTGAGGTGAGGATCAGGGCTATGACCTACCTGTGTGAGGTGAGGATCAGGGCTATGATCTACCTGTGTGAGGTGAGGATCAGGGCTATGACCTACCTGTGTGAGGTGTGGATCATGGCTATGACCTACCTGTGTGAGGTGATGATCAGGGCTATGACCTACCTGTGTGAGGTGAGGATCAGGGCTATGACCTACCGGTGTGGGGTGAGGATCAGGGTTATGACCTACCTGTGTGAGGTGAGGATCAGGGCTATGACCTACCTGTGTGAGGTGAGGATCAGGGTTCTGCCGCTGGCCCGCACCTGAGACAGGATGTTCCACAGCTGACGGCGGGCAGCAACGTCCATGCCTGAGGACGGCTCATCCAGCAGCACCACCGCCGGGCCTCCCACCAGGGCTATGGCTGTGCTCAGCTTGCGCTTGTTGCCACCACTGTGGAACACAAGGAAAATGCAGTGCAGGACAATGATACAACACTTCATAACACTAACACACATACACACACATGCACACACAGAGACACAGACACACAAACACACATACAGACACACACCACACACACACACGGACACACAACCGAACACTGATGAGAACATAGACTCACTTCATCAACACGAGTGAGCACAAAAGGTTGCCCCACCTGTAGTTCATGGTCATCACCTGTAGTTTATGGTCATCTTTATGACCATAACAGATCACACTATTAAGAAAATGCAGCCCCACCTGTCGTTCATGGTCATCTTTATGACCATAACAGATCACACTGTTAAGAAAATGCAGCCCCACCTGTCGTTCATGGTCATCTTTATGATCATAACAGATCACATTGTTAAGAAAAGGCAGCCCCACCTGTAGTTCATGGTCATCTTTATGATCATAACAGATCACATTGTTAAGAAAAGGCATCCCCACCTGTCGTTCATGGTCATCTTTATGACCATAACAGATCACACTGTTAAGAAAAGGCAGCCCCACCTGTAGTTCATGGTCATCTTGTCGGCGTGAGCGTCCAGCATGAGCAAGGTGATGAGGTTGCTGACGATGTCCTTGATCTGAAGGGAGGGCACTCCTCGCAGACGGGCGTACATGGTCAGTGTCTCCCTGCCGGTCATCTGGTCAATCAGGGCGTCAAACTGGGGGCAGTAGCCCATGTTGGCTTGCACCTGTTGTGAGATATAGTATAGAGCAACATAAACTGTACACGGTGATCAGTGTCCATATACATGGTCAGTGTCTATATACATGGTCAGTGTCTATGTAGTATGTACATGGTCAGTGTTTCCCTGCTGGTCATCTGGTCAATCAGGGCGTCAAACTGAGGGCAGTAGCCCATGTTGGCTAACACCTGAAACAGGCTTCTTATAAGAATATATTTACATGTATTGATCCCCTACATCTCTATGATATAGGCCTTCACACACATACCTTCCACTACCACACACACACACACACACACACACACACACACACACACACACACACACACACACACTACACACACACACACACACACACACACACACCTCTTTGATATCCGTCTTGACGCTGTGCTGCTGGACAAAGGCGTCCCCCTCGCTGACCATGACGTCGCCGGTCAGCATCTTGAAGGTGGTGGTCTTGCCCGCCCCGTTCTGGCCCAGCAGCCCAAAGCACTCGTTCTCCGGCACGCCCACCGAGATCTGGTCCACGGCCACGAAGGAGCCGTACTGCTTGAACAGCTGATGAAGCACCAGGGTGTCCCCCGCCGCCCCGCCGCCCTTCACCCGCTGCTCCTCCACAGCCACGTCCCCGTCCTGGGCTGTGGAGCTGGTGCTGGCTCCTGACAACAGGGAAACCACACAATGAACAGGTGCCTCCCTTCACCCGCTGCTCCTGACAACAGGGAAACCACACAATGAACAGGTGCCCCCCCATTCACCCTCTGCTCCTGACAACAGGGAAACCACACAATGAACAGGTGTCCCCCTTCACCCTCTGCTCCTGACAACAGGGAAACCACACAATGAACAGGTGCCCCCCCATTCACCCTCTGCTCCTGACAACAGGGAAACCACACAATGAACAGGTGCCTCCCTTCACCCGCTGCTCCTGATAACAGGGAAACCACACAATGAACAGGTGCCCCCCATTCACCCTCTGCTCCTGACAACAGGGAAACCACACAATGAACAGGTGTCCCCCTTCACCCTCTGCTCCTGACAACAGGGAAACCACACAATGAACAGGTGTCCCCATTCACCCGCTGCTCCTGACAACAGGGAAACCACACAATGAACAGGTGTCCCCCTTCACCCTCTGCTCCTGACAACAGGGAAACCACACAATGAACAGGTGCCCCCCATTCACCCTCTGCTCCTGACAACAGGGAAACCACACAATGAACAGGTGCCCCCCCATTCACCCTCTGCTCCTGACAACAGGGAAACCACACAATGAACAGGTGCCCCCCCATTCACCCTCTGCTCCTGACAACAGGGAAACCACACAATGAACAGGTGCCTCCCTTCACCCGCTGCTCCTGATAACAGGGAAACCACACAATGAACAGGTGCCCCCCATTCACCCTCTGCTCCTGACAACAGGGAAACCACACAATGAACAGGTGTCCCCCTTCACCCTCTGCTCCTGACAACAGGGAAACCACACAATGAACAGATGCCTCCCTTCACCCGCTGCTCCTGACAACAGGGAAACCACACAATGAACAGATGCCTCCCTTCACCCGCTGCTCCTGACAACAGGGAAACCACACAATGAACAGGTGTCCCCCTTCACCCGCTGCTCCTGACAACAGGGAAACCACACAATGAACAGGTGTCCCCCTTCACCCTCTGCTCCTGACAACAGGGAAACCACACAATGAACAGGTGCCCCCCTTCACCCGCTGCTCCTGACAACAGGGAAACCACACAATGAACAGATGCCTCCCTTCACCCGCTGCTCCTGACAACAGGGAAACCACACAATGAACAGGTGCCCCCCTTCACCCTCTGCTCCTGACAACAGGGAAACCACACAATGAACAGGTGTCCCCCTTCACCCGCTGCTCCTGACAACAGGGAAACCACACAATGAACAGGTGCCCCCCTTCACCCGCTGCTCCTGACAACAGGGAAACCACACAATGAACAGGTGCCCCCCTTCACCCGCTGCTCCTGACAACAGGGAAACCACACAATGAACAGGTGTCCCCCTTCACCCGCTGCTCCTGACAACAGGGAAACCACACAATGAACAGATGCCCCCCTTCACCCGCTGCTCCTGACAACAGGGAAACCACACAATGAACAGGTGCCCCCCTTCACCCTCTGCTCCTGACAACAGGGAAACCACACAATGAACAGGTGTCCCCCTTCACCCGCTGCTCCTGACAACAGGGAAATCACACAATGATCAGGTGTCCCCCTTCACCTTCACCCTCTGCTCCTGACAAGAGGAAAACCACACAATGAACAGGTGTCCCCCCTCATTACATACAAACGTACACTCCAAACGTTTGCTAATGATTCAAATGTCCGTACATATCTACCATCATCTAAGCTGGGTGTTCAGGATTGGCACCCTCCTGATGTTTGACTTCTGACCTAACTTCACACATACACATTCATAGTTTTCCATCATTATCTCACCTGGGTACTGGGGATTCAACACACCCTCCTGATGTCTGACGTCTGACCTACCTTCACACATACACATTCATAGTTATCTCACCTGGGTATTGGGGGTTCAGGATTGGCACCCTCCTGATGTCTGACTTCTGACCTACCTTCACACATACACATTCATAGCTTCCCATCATTATCTCACCTGGGTACTGGGGGTTCGGCACACCCTCCTGATGTCTGACTTCTGACCTACCTTCACACATACACATTCATAGTTTTCTCACCTGGGAACTGGGGGTTCAGCACACCCTCCAGGGGAGGAGGACGCCGGATGGTGTCCTTGCCGCGGCAGAGGTAGACCAGCCTCTGGATCAGCTGGTAGTCGATGACGAGGGTGAGGAGGAAGTAGACGACGCACTGAACGCCCATGAAAAACAGGTTGCGGCCCACGCCGGGATACTCCCAGGACAGGTAGCTGTCCTCAAAGGGCATGCAGAAGTCCCCGCATATGCCTGTAGCAACAGAGAAATAGAAAAGAGGGAAGGGGATGGGTGTGGGATTAATCAGGAAGACAACAAACAGACACAGAATCAGAGAATGAATGAAAGTTGATGTTGAACGTCCTCCTGGTCACAAGGACACAGTCATATGGGACATTACTATCTGTACAGTTATAGAATCAGAGCAAACGGTTAAATCTTAAATCTGGGTATGTATGCTAATAAACCATAAAATAAGCAACGAATCAAGTTCGTTGCTAGTGCCAGTGTCACATCCTTTCACGTTCAATGTTGCATGTTTGCACCACAATGGTTTAACACCCATGTCACTAAAAGGCATCGAATCAGGGCCTGTTATCCGAAGACCCACTTTTCTTAATTTTGAGAGGTAAGGATATGCCTAATGTTATATAATTATGTCACAGATGAATTTGCAACATTGCAGAAATATGTTTTTCTCTACCCCGTCAAGTTTAATGGTATTTTTTGGCTGAAAAATGGCTGGCGGCGAAAGGCTCAAGAGAAATGGCTGCCGAGAAATGAAAAACACGATGGACATTTTGAACGTGAAAGACTGAAAGCCACTGTTATAAGACACAACAAACTCAAACAGTTTTGCTTATTGGGTTGATATGATATGATCATCAGGACAATATTATGCTTAGCAAACATTTGATAACAAAACAAATCTTGATGAAAAGCTACCACTCCCAGCAGTTACTTTACCTTTGCAGCAAGGGTGGGATTGCTTCTTTACTTTGAAGGCCTGGCAGGCGAGCTTGATGTCGGGCAGCTGCTTGTGGCAAAGGTCCATGTTCAGCTTGTTGACGTAGATGTTGGAGAAGCCGGTGCCCAGGTTGTAGTGGGGGAACACGGCCATGAACACCCAGTCCAGGGCCTCTGCCACGTCCTCCGTGCCCATGGAGGGCATCCTCAGGAAGAACACCGTCATCATGGTGAACAGGCCTGAGGCACACACACACACACACACACACCAACCACAACGCTATAATGATGTTACTAAAGAATATCGAATATAACCGTACCTTTTTAGTACTATTTTGGACAGGCTCTATGTAAGAGAAAACAGACTTTGCCAAAAATGTCATGAAATAGAAGATGAGTTACACGTTATGTATAAAGAAGATCGTTACAAATTGATGGAAAATGTAGACAAACAAAGTTTAGAATCAAATGTTCAGTCTCCATCAGATGTTAGATGAACTACTGCCATTTGTGGCAAAATATGTTAGTATTTGTTTTAACAAAAAGCATGAATAGTATTTCGCGTTGTTTGTAATCTTAACCTGTGCCTTATAAGCCTTTGTTTAGGTTTCATGGCAATAAACCAATGTTCAATGTTCAATGTTCTATTTTCGTAAAACATGATTCTTTAACTGAAACTGCCCACTAAACCCAAAATCAGCAACACCTGTATAATACTCACGAGACGTGCTATCCAAACTGTTGACTCAGATAGGAGAGAAATTCAGTTAGGCTGCAAAGGAAAAACAATCTACACATAGGGCTCCCAATCGTCCCCCAAAACAAGGGGTCCCAGGGACTCCTTCACTTACAGCATAGAGGGTCCTGGAGGCGGGACAGAGGGTCCCAGTGGCATAGTGAATGCTGAAAAGAATTTTTCTAGTGCATCCCTGGGACCCCCTGCACATTCTTTTAGAGGGTCCTGTAGAATTTTAGTGCTTCGTAGACCCCCAAATGGGGGTCCCTGGGATCCCTGACGCATTAATTCACACCACAAACATTTCTTCGCCACAAAGCAGAAAATGCATGTGATGACGAATCAATCACTACTTTCACTGATTGCACAACGACTGCATGATGGAAATGCAAACCAGACAGACAACCCAGGACAGGCCAAGAGTTTGAACTACCTGCACAGGATCGAGACATGCACACTGAAATACAGCCTTTTGGGAAGTAATACAAAATCAACCACTGTACAGTGGAGCCTCCCTTATAAGGCCTTCAACAATCATCCAAAATGAGGTCTTGTTAGAGAGGGGTCTTATAAGAGAGGTAATTGTAATACTTACAAAGAAGGGCAATGTTTCAGAGAAGTAGGTCTTATACGGGAGGGAGTCTTATAATGGGAGGTCTTATAAGGGAGGTTCTACTGTACTACCTGAGACAATGCTGAGGATGACGAGGGCGACGAAGCCCGCGGCGGGGGTGGTGAAGGGGAACTGCAGGATGTAGACGAAGGGGATGACGGCCAGGCCGAAGAACATCAAGTACAGCAGCACCAGACCCAGGTTGTTGTCGTCCACGTACGCGTGCACCTGGTTAAGGACACACGCACCCCCAATCATGCCTGTCAACTACAATCCTACTGTTAGTGCCTGTTGGTTGCACCTGAAACACCCATTGATCTACACACACACACGCACACTTGCATGCCCAAACTCACAGACACACACACGGTGCGGTGGTATATTAAAGGGGCAGTACCCTGACGGATAAGTTTTTGTAAGAAACACGTCGAGATCACCAGGAAAACACCCTTGACAGAGATTGCAACACTCACTTTGCTCTGGTTTCCTAGAAATCAAACCGTCAAATCGGCGATTCCTCCTTGGCGGAGATGGTGGAAGTCAAATTCTTTCACCCAAAGAGAAGGCGTGTGCCGTCTCTTTTCTAATGGCCGCCAAATCGTTTGCACGAAGTTTTCGCAGTACACGCCTTTTTATTTTTATTTTTTTAATTTTTTTATACAGTTTATTTAAAGGAGTTTTGCTCACAACAAAGGACATAGCTCCAGTTTTTTTTTACTGCACTACAAAAAAAGAAAACGCTTCAACCACAATGAATGACCTCCACCCACCCCATCCAAAATGGCTATACTCTCTCCGGCATCTCCGCCAAGGAGGAATCGCCGTTTTGACGGTTTAATTTCTAGGAAACCAGAGCAAAGTGAGTGTTCCGATCCTTGAAAAGGCTGTCTTTCTGGTGATCTCGACGTGTTTCTTGCAAAAACTCATCCGTCAGGGTCCACCTTTAAGCCTACCAGAAGCCGATGTGTCTTGCTGAGTAACTCCCGCGGCCAAAAGTTGGCTCTACTGGGCGATTCCATAATACAATAGACATGCTTTTACTGAGCAGACAGACAGACAAAGAGACAGACAACCGAAGGCGAGAAAGCATTATCTTCCTTGAGGAGGTAATACTCGTCACACTCCGCTTATAAGAACGCAGAATCTCCTGATTTTAGCATTCTATTAAGTAGACAATAAAAGGAAAGAATGAACTGCATGCGATAAAAAGTAGAAGTATATGAGCCTTACTGTTCATTCTGTAATTGTAGAACTCCACAGCATCGTCCACAGTGAATGGATTACTGTGTATGGTATATATGTTACGCCCAATCCATGAAACTGCCCATTTCATGAAATGGGCAAAATGGTTTGCCCAGTTCGTGATATAGCCAATTTATAACTTGCAATTGAGAAAAGCAATACATGTATGAATGAAAAATAGTTTTCGCTCATTAGCACACATAGATCAAGAATTGGTTCAAACGAATGAGAAATCTCATCTTTAGATGAGTTAACATTATTTTATTCAGACTTAATTTGATAAAACGTTTGATTCAACATGTGGCTCAGGCATGCCCCAGCCTAGCATCTGGCCGAGTTGGGGGACAGGATATAGGGGTGCAACTACAATGCAGAAAAGTGTGATACCATTGAATCAATCTTAATCAATACCTGTGTGAATGGGGATTCAAAAATGTGATATACATTGTCCATTTCATAAATTGGGCAAAGCATGTTGCCCATTTCATGAAATAGGCAATTTCACGGATTGGGCGTAACATATACACCGCTGAGCCTCTTTGTGTCTACTCCAAATATAATTCGTGGTAACCGAATTCGTCGCCCCCTCCCTCATTGTAGCCTACTAGCCTGCCCTTGCTCTCACCTGGAAGGCAGCGAAGACAATCAGCAGGACCAGGCATGGGACGAGGTAGTTGACCAGGTCCCAGGCGTAGGAGGCCGTCCAGAAGGACAGGGGGCCCACCCCGCTGACCACCTGCAGGTGCTTGGCGCCCGTCTGGCGCTCGCGGATCAGGAAGTGGCAGAAGGAGGCCGTCAGGAAGGCCATGCCAAACAGCATGCTGAACCCGATGGAGAAGCCCAGGGCCAGGGCCTGGTTCATGGTGTCCTCAGCCACGGCCTCGTCCCTTTTAGGCATGGGGTGGTTCACCGCTCGGATGGAGTGATCTGGCCCTACCACCTGACACATGAGGAACGTGATCAATTCAAATGTTTGGCCACCATGCCCCATCTCCCTTACTCCTCCCCAATCATCGCAAAAAAAGACACAAAACCCCCAACCCGAAACAAACAAACAACAACAAGAACAAACTGAGCAATAACTAGAGGGCTTATGCTTTTCAGAGCAAACATGGGAGGATTCACCTCTCCAACCTCCTCCAACCTGCCTTCCTGTGTTGTGGCACTTGCCGGCGGATGGTACTTTAACTCAACCCTCATCCCTCAGTGTCGGACGCAGTATCGCTAGAGTTCCTTCTTTCCCCGGACAATCAGGGGATGGAACGACCTCCCTACATCAGCAGTGGAGGCCAGAACTCTGGAGAGTTTCGCAGCCAGAGTCTGGAAGCACGTACTGAATGGACACCCGCCTGCTGCACCCGTCATGCCTGATGGCACCACTCAGGGGTCATTGGGCTAGCAACCCAAACTCTCTTCTTCCTCCCCCTCCCCCCCTTCTCTTCTGCTTTTGCTTGTTGCTGGAAGTGGGGCCTGTTCCTTCCCGGCTGAACTGGGGGGTTTAATGGTCTTAACCCAGTGCAAGCACTTAATCCTTTATCTTTTTATCTGTCCCTGTTCTGTCTAAGGCCTAACTTTTCAGTTTCTTCTCAGGCTTTGAGCCTTTTCATCCAACACAAGTGGTAGTAGAACCTCCCGGTTCCGTGGCAAAATAATGAAAGAGCTGATTGTGGCCAAGCACAGCGAAGAAGAAGAAGACGAACTGATTTTATACACTAACAGTCTTGCAAAATTCATGTACGAATAAAGTTAATAGAAGAAACATAAAGATACTCTGCAATACAGTTCTAAGAAAATAGTTATTATTATTATTTAAGAAAATTTATATAGCGCTTCACCTTTAAGCTCTAAGCGCTTAGTTGACCTGAGCGGGCTCAAACATCTCTCGTGTAGGCTACATGCGTGCAACACTATAATTATATTTTTATTTCCTGTGTCACACAATTCCTTACAAAACTTTTATCCAGCCGAAGCCGGGCCAATTAGTTCTTAATTAGGCACATAGCTAAAAAGAAAGGAGGGTGGCAGAGTGGTTAAGACGTTCGCCTGTCAATGGCGTAAGTGATCCGGGATCCAATCCCGGCCTCGCCCTATCTTTCTAGTCCGACAGCAAAATCGAACTAAACGTTGAGTCCTTCGGACGGGGACTTAAAGCTAGTCTGACCTGTGCGCTTTATGCACGTAACAATCTCACGGCAGTTAAAAGTCGATTTATAAGAGTAGGGAGAAATCCCGCTGCCTGGTATGACCAAATTGACAGCTAGGTTTCCAAAGTCCCCCCCCCCCCCCACTCTCCTGACCCCACAACCCCCCGGAAAAAATGGGTGGCATTGCGTTTGTGGTGACGCGCTGTCCAGGTGGGAGCAGCCCGAATTTCACAAAGATACGTCACTGTGACTGGAACATACCAAGAAATACCAAATAAGAGCAGGATGGCACAATGGTCAACTTAGGACGCACATGTCACCGCCAGGCGGCAATCAAACCAGTAGGGGCTTAGCGCATGATATTCTTAGTTGGGGGTAGGAATCCCTCCCTCTCTCTCCCTCCCCCTCTCTCTCTATCACTACCCCCAACTAATAATATCATGCGCTAAGCCCCAACTGGTTTGATTGCCCACTGGTATCTCCCTCCCTCTCTCTCCCTCTCTCTCTCGATCACTACCCCCAACTAAGAATATCACGCGCTAAGCCCCTGCAGGTTTGATTGCCCCCCTGGCGGTGAAATGTGCGTCCTAAGCTGTTCATTGTGCTCATATGCCTCTCTCTCTCTCTCTCTCTCTCTCTCTCTCTCTCTCTCTCTCTCTCTCTCTCTCTCACACACACACACTATCCCCAACTAAGAATATCACGCGCTAAGCCCCTACTGGTTTTATTGCCCCCTGGCGGTAAAATGTGCATCCTAAGCTGCTCATTGCGCTCATATGCCTCTCTCTCTCTATCTCTCCCTCTCTCTCTCACTATCCCCAACTAAGACTATCACGCGCTAAGCACCTAATGGTTTGATTGCCCCCCCCCCCCCCCCCCCCCCGACGGTGAAATGTGCGTCCTAAGCTTGCTCATTGCACTCATATGACAGGAAACTGTCTGAGCGAACGACGACGACAACGACGACGACGACGACGACAACGAAGAAGAAGACGTTTGGACCCCCTCACCTGTTTGGCCACAGCGTTCATGAAGTAGGCCACGGACACGGCCATGGCGTGGTAGGGCTGCCCGCTGTACCAGGCTGTTCCCTTCACCCCCTGCCCCCCCCCCCCCCTCACCTGTTTGGCCACAGCGTTCATGAAGTAGGCCACGGACACGGCCATGGCGTGGTAGGGCTGCCCGCTGTACCAGGCTGTTCCCTTCACCCCCTGCCCCCCCTCACCTGTTTGGCCACAGCGTTCATGAAGTAGGCCACGGACACGGCCATGGCGTGGTAGGGCTGCCCGCTGTACCAGGCTGTTCCCTTCACCCCCTGCCCCCCCTCACCTGTTTGGCCACAGCGTTCATGAAGTAGGCCACGGACACGGCCATGGCGTGGTAGGGCTGCCCGCTATACCAGGCTGTTCCCTTCACCCCCTGCCCCCCCTCACCTGTTTGGCCACAGCGTTCATGAAGTAGGCCACGGACACGGCCATGGCGTGGTAGGGCTGCCCGCTGTACCAGGCTGTTCCCTTCACCCCCTGCCCCCCCTCACCTGTTTGGCCACAGCGTTCATGAAGTAGGCCACGGACACGGCCATGGCGTGGTAGGGCTGCCCGCTGTACCAGGCTGTTCCCTTCACCCCCTGCCCCCCCTCCCTCACCTGTTTGGCCACAGCATTCATGAAGTAGGCCACGGACACGGCCATGGCGTGGTAGGGCTGCCCGCTGTACCAGGCTGTTCCCTTCACCCCCTGCCCCCCCTCACCCGTTTGGCCACAACATTCATGAAGTAGGCCACGGACACGGCCATGGCGTGGTAGGGCTGCCCGCTGTACCAGGCTGTTCCCTTCACCCCCTGCCCCCCCTCACCTGTTTGGCCACAGCATTCATGAAGTAGGCCACGGACACGGCCATGGCGTGGTAGGGCTGCCCGCTGTACCAGGCTGTTCCGTTCACCCCCGCCCCCTCCGGGTCAAACTGCGCCCCGACCACCACCCTCCTGTTGTAGGTGTACATGCCCAGCCGGTCAGCCTGCGCCAGGTAGAAGTCGTTCACGTGAGGGAACTTGGAGCGGTCAATCAGGTGGACCTCGTCGTTGGCAGAAAACTGGGAGGAGTAGTTGGCGGCCAGGGCGAAGGACTGGGCCGTAGGGGCGACTCCCGGGGTGTAGGATGTGTAGGTTTGGCCCTGGAACATCCTGATGTCCAGGTTGAGGGGTGGGTCATTCTCTGCCTGGGGCCTCACCTGGAGTTGAACAGAGAAGGAAATGGAGAGTGGTCGAGTGATAAGGTTTTTTTGGAGAGACTCATGCTCATTTTGCGTAAATCAATCATGGTATATTCCTAGATACGTATGGTAGGTCCTCTTGTGGACTTTTTGTCCTTATGTGCACATTAGTCTAACATGACCCTGTTTATGCTTTTTAAAAAAATCAAAAAAAATCACAGGACTTTCATGATGTCATGACATCATGATAATACGACGTAATACTTTTTGATGACATCAGAATTGATTTGTGGGTCACAATAGGGCCTGAAGAAAAGTGTGTAAGACGATTGAAAATTCGCTGCAAACTAAAATAATATGGGCGTTTGTGTTTTTTATTTTCTTGTTAAAAAATATTGCAATTATTTGTTTCATTACTCGCCATGTTACACTACCACTCAAAAGTTGAAGCCATTCTACCCGCTGGTTCATCAGATAGTAGATACAGCTCGGACGTGAAGGAAGGACATTTTGCTTTTGTGCGTCTTCCTTGGCAGAGGTTTGCATTGGCGGTTCAAAATTCAGGATCTGGATAAGTTGTGACATGCTGATCAAGAATAAATATGGTTATGGGAGACCCTAGGCTTATTGTAGATCATGGTATCCGCGAGAGGACAAATGTTTGCGAAAGGACTTAACACACGTATATACACGGGTGCAAGTTTTCGTGGTATACAAGGATTTTCTGTGTTTTTTTAACCAGAAAAGGCATTTCCTTCTTTTTAAATGTCAAACAAGATCTTTGTGTGTCTACTGTATTTTTCAAACACTTTAAAAGAAACATTTGCATAAATTGTGGAAAAGCAAACTAAAATACCTTCATAAATCAATTTTTGCTTCAGCTGCAGGGGGACATTACCCATGGACTCCGGCCTTTCAGGTTTTGATTTTGATTTTGTGTAGTTGCTCCCATGTATATAGCAATTTAAACTTTTAACAATTAGCAAGTAATTTATCAATTAAAACAAAACAAAACACATTTATGCCTATCAACACTTTCAACCCTTTTCTGTTCTCGTTAGTTAGTTTGTTTAAAGCAACATGCCGTAAAAGTTTTTGGCACGTCTTAAACAGCATACTGAACGGACCTTGTCAACGATGAGGGCGGCGATGGTGAAGAGGACGGGCAGGGCCAGCTGCACAGCAGAGATGACGCGGTTCCTGCGGGTGTGGATGGCCTTCTTGACGAACATGCCCCAGAACCTGCTCAGGTGAAGCTGCGCCCCCTGCAGGCGACGGTAGCTCTTGTCTAGGGCCATCTTGGCTGGTGGAGGACACACATGTATTGAGGAATAGGACAGCATTATGCATATTATGTAGTTCCTGTCTAGAGCCATCTTGGCTGGTGGAGGACACAAATGTATTGAGGAATAGGACAGCATTATACATATTATGTTTATTGAGGAATAGGACAGCATTATGCATATTATGTAGCTCCTGTCTAGAGCCATCTTGGCTGGTGGAGGACACAAATGTATTGAGGAATAGGACAGCATTATACATATGTTTATTGAGGAATAGGACAGCATTATGCATATTATGTAGCTCCTGTCGTGAGCCATCTTGGCTGGTGGAGGACACAAATGTATTGAGGAATAGGACAGCATTATGCATATTATGTAGTTCCTGTCTAGAGCCATCTTGGCTGGTGGAGGACACAAATGTATTGAGGAATAGGACAGCATTATACATATTATGTTTATTAAGGAATAGGACAGCATTATGCATATTATGTAGCTCCTGTCTAGAGCCATCTTGGCTGGTGGAGGACACAAATGTATTGAGGAATAGGACAGCATTATACATATTATGTTTATTGAGGAATAGGACAGCATTATGCATATTATGTAGCTCCTGTCGTGAGCCATCTTGGCTGGTGGAGGACACAAATGTATTGAGGAATAGGACAGCATTATACATATGTTTATTGAGGAAAAGGACAGCATTATACATATTATATAGCTCTTGTCTAGGGCTGGTGGAGGACACAATGTATTGAGGAATAGGACAGCATTATACATATGTTTATTGAGGAATAGGACAGCATTATACATATTATATAGCTCTTGTCTAGGGCTGGTGGAGGACACAATGTATTGAGGAATAGGACAGCATTATACATATTATGTTTATTGAGGAATAGGACAGCATTATACATATTAAGTAGCTCTTGTCTAGGGCTGGTGGAGGACACAATGTATTGAGGAATAGGACAGCATTATACATATTATGTTTATTGAGGAATAGGACAGCATTATACATATTAAGTAGCTCTTGTCTAGGGCTGGTGGAGGACACAATGTATTGAGGAATAGGACAGCATTATACATATGTTTATTGAGGAATAGGACAGCATTATACATATTAGGTTTATTGAGGAATAGGACAGCATTATACATATGTTTATTGAGGAATAGGACAGCATTATACATATCATGTAGTTCTTTTCCAGGGCCATCTTGGCTGTCACACAGATACAATGCATCGAGGAAGGAAACATTGTGTGACAGCATTATACATGTTATGTAGCTCTTGTCCTTGACCGTCTGATGACATAATAATTATAGTTCCCTTCTAATTAATTGTTCCCTTTTTGCTGTTATTTCATTATTATGTTCTGTTCCAGTGTCTTATTACTTTTGGCAGCCGGTATTGTGTAACATATCTGTGTTTGAGCGCCTTGTATAACCTTTAAGCTTGTTGTGCTCATTTGCATTTGTTTATGTTGCTGCTATATTGATTTTCAATAAAATTCGTTTGAACCAGAATAATTATAGAAATAGAGAAGAACGCAATTGTGTGAAAAGGCAAACAATAACCGGATAATTGTCAGTTTTTTGTTTGTTTCTTAGTATTTTGTTTTTGCAGTTTTGTGGCCAGGCTCATAATGACGGAATGTATGGAGGGAAGAAACAGTGGGAAATAACACGTGAAAGAGAGAGAGAGAGAGAGAGAGAGAGAGAGAGAGAGAGAGAGAGAGAGAGAGAGAGAGAGAGAGAGAGAGAGAGAGAGAGAGAGAGAGAGAGAGAGAGAGAGAGAGAGAGAGAGAGAGAGAGAGAGAGAGAGAGAGAGAGAGAGAGAGAGAGAGCAACCCAGATCTCACTATTTACTGTCATTGGATGCCTAGCGCCAATCAATGCACTGATGTGGTATTGCCTATTCATGAGACAAGTGTGCCCTGGCCTTGCCTAGGTCACGTGACCAATTATCCACAGATGCAAAAGTCAAATAAACTTTTATTAGCCTTCCTTTTCATAATATAAGAAAGACACTGGACACTGGGCTGGCTTAATGTAATCAACCACAAAATACAGAGAGAGAGAGAGAGAGAGAGAGAGAGAGAGAGAGAGAGAGAGAGAGAGAGAGAGAGAGAGAGAGAGAGAGAGAGAGAGAGAGAGAGAGAGAGAGAGAGAGAACTCAAATTCAAACTCAAAAAATGTTTTAATGTTAGACCTCCGGCCTATAACATTGAGGGTGCGCATATACACACATAATGCAATAAATGAAAACAGGACAAAAGTGAATATGAGAGAGAGAGAGAGAGAGAGAGAGAGAGAGAGAGAGAGAGAGAGAGAGAGAGAGAGAGAGAGAGAGAGAGAGAGAGAGAGAGAGAGAGAGAGAGAGAGAGAGAGAGAGAGAGAGAGAGAGAGAGAGAGAGAGAGAGAGAGAGAGAGAGAGAGAGAGAGAGAGAGAGAGAGAGAGAGAGAGAGAGAGAGAGAGAGAGAGAGAGAGAGAGAGAGAGAGAGAGAGAGAGAGAGAGAGAGAGAGAGAGAGAGAGAGAGAGAGAGAGAGAGAGAGAGAGAGAGAGAGAGAGAGAGAGAGAGAGAGAGAGAGAGAGAGAGAGAGAGAGAGAGAGAGAGAGAGAGAGAGAGAGAGAGAGAGAGAGAGAGAGAGAGAGAGAGAGAGAGAGAGAGAGAGAGAGAGAGAGAGAGAGAGAGAGAGAGAGAGAGAGAGAGAGAGAGAGAGAGAGAGAGAGAGAGAGAGAGAGAGAGAGAGAGAGAGAGAGAGAGAGAGAGAGAGAGAGAGAGAGAGAGAGAGAGACTGACAATTCAGAATTCACACAAAGTTTACGGATCCAAGCCTTCTGCCCATGTCAGAGGGGAAGGGGTTACAAAAGGAGAGAGAGAGAGAGAGAGAGAGAGAGAGAGAGAGAGAGAGAGAGAGAGAGAGAGAGAGAGAGAGAGAGAGAGAGAGAGAGAGAGAGAGAGAGAGAGAGAGAGAGAGAGCACTGAAATTGTTATTGTACTTTGGCCATGGGCCCTTATACAAACAAACAGTGGGGGTGGGGATAGGGAAACAGACAGACAGACAGACAGACAGAGACAGAGGCAGAGACAGAAAGCCAGAGATCTGATTTGACTGAGCTCAATTCTCAAACACACAACTAACACACACCTGCGATATCAGAAGTATCCACGACGGTGTCCTGGCCTGGTACTCTGCCCATGTTTCTGCTGTCACCGTTGGCCTTCGACACCCTCCCCCCTGCCCTGCCCGCACTGCTGTGCCCTTCATCCTCCGCACTGAAGCTGGGGTTGGAGTAGCTCTCCACGGGGCTGGATTGGACACCCACCGGAGGAGCATCTGCACCGTTGCTCTCGTTTTCCTTATCCCCGCTGGCCCCCACCCTGAAAAAACGCGCGCGCGCGCAAACACACACGCACACATACACGCACGCACACACATACCCATGCACACACACACACACACACACACACACACACACACGCACGCACGCACACACACACTCACACACACACACACACACACACACCACAAGCACGCACGCAAGCACGCACGCACACACACACGTACGCACGCACGCACGCACACAAGCAAGCACGCACGCACGCACCCACGCACACACAAAGCCCACCACGTCATGTGTCAAAATCATGGTTTTCACGTGTTTTCCCTCTTACAGCTGGTAAGAAATCTTAAGAAATCTTCCAAGCATAAGAGGGAATGTGACATGTGACGTGGGGGGTCTTTAATTCAACTGATTTTGTTCCTATCATTCTTGTTTTTTTGACAAGCTCGCACCCTGATAGATTTTAGGGACTGCTTGCTTTTAATCGAAATATTTGTTTTTATTGTTCTTTTTAACTCCCCTCTGCTTCCTCTCATCCTGACAACGTACATTAATTAACACACACGCCCTTGTTTTGATTTTCTGACCGTTACTTCACTTCCAGCCCAAACATTATGCTTTTGCGTTTATTTTTTCCCATGGGTCTGTGTGAAACGGGTGTCCTTTCATTGCCACCAAGCGCTTCAAACGTATTGCAGCCAATAGGAATTGTTCGGAAATAATTAAGGGGAGTAATGTCACGGTGTGTGGGAGTGATCTTGCCTAATTAAATCGGTCAAACAGGGAACTTGAGCTACTCAACCATCAGGTAGCTCTCCAGCTCTCGCCTCGTGTGTTTGAGTAGACATATAGCACTTATAACACAGCTCGTCATTCTAAATTTGATGTCGTTTATATTTGTACGTCACATTTGGAAGTTGTATCAGTTTGTGGCCATTGCATGGCCACCCCTAATTTTTCTTAAAAAAATGTTTGCAAGTCGCTAACTTCGCACCCTGCGGTTTCAAGCTTCGACGCCATTGTTGCATTGTTGCTATGGTATCTGAAGGAGTAATGGAGGTAAGCAACTCTAATTTTCACGAAGTGTTCTCCCCTAGTTTTTTTCTTTTCCTAAAATCGTCTATTGGCAAGAAAAGGTTGTGAAACCGCTATCATGCGGCGCGGGCCTTCAAAACTCATTTAAAGCACATACTTTTCTGACTCATTTACCTCCTTGCAGAGTTCTGGAGTTCTTCCCCCCACGTTTGCTTATTCTTTACATGGATAAGGCGACAGATTCGTGTTGTCAGATAATGTACAGTGGAGAACTGATAACTCAAAAACGCTGGACAACTCACAATAATTTTTGGGTCCCAGTATTATAATCTCTATGTTGAAAAGTCTTTTTAACTCAAAATACAATTTCAGTCCCTTCAATTTTGACTTAAGGAGCGATTTTTACTGTCTCTTGAAACATATTTGTCTGCTTTGGTGGCGGTTAAGAATGTGTAAGTGTTTCTGGGATTAGCGTTTGATTGTTATTGTAGTTATCAATTTCAATTTCAGTTTCCCCATCGGCCCTTTTCTAGTAACAAGGCAAAACACAAACAAGTGGATATGTACAAGTAGCGCACATAGGCTTACACTCGCCTATTGTATGCACAGGCGCAGACCACAAAATATTGGTAATGTCTGAATAAAATTCGTTTAAACCAACATAATGGTAACGGAAACGCATGCACGCTCACACACAGACACACAGACACAGACAGACAGACAGACAGACACACACACACACACACACACACACACACACACACACACACACACACGCACGTACGCACGCACACACACACACACACACACACACACACACACACACACACGCGCGCGCGCGCACGTACGCACACGCACACACACGCACGCATACAAACACACAAACACACACACAGAGTCTTACTTGAGGAAGACCTCCTCCATAGTGTTGGCGTTAGCTCCAAAACTGGTGATGCCCAGCTGGACACTCTTCCTCTCCATACACAGACAGACAGACAGACAGACAAAGAGACAGACAGACAAAGAGACAGACAGACAGACAGACAGACAATCTGACTTGAGGAAGACCTCCTCCGTAGTGGTGGCGGTGGCCCCAAAACTGGTGATGCCCAGCTGGGCACTCTTCCTCTCCATACACAGACAGACAGACAGACAGACATACACACAGACACACAGACAGACATCTTACTTGAGGAAGACCTCCTCCATAGTGGTGGCTGTGACCCCGAAGCTGGTGATGCCCAGCTGGGTACTCTTCCTCTCCATACACAGACAGACAGACAGACAGACAGACAGACAGACATCTTACTTGAAGAAGACCTCCTCCATAGTGGTGGCTGTTGCCCCAAAGCTGGTGATGCCCAGCTGGATCATCTCCGTACACAGCCAGACAGACAGACAGACAGACAGACAGACAGACAGACAGACAGACAGACAGACAGACAATCTTACTTGAGGAAGACCTCCTCCATAGTGGTGGCTGTGGCCCCAAAGCTGGTGATGCCCAGTGGATCATCTCCATACACAGACAGACAGACAGACAGACAGACAGACAGACAGACAGACAGACAGACAGACAGACAGACAGACAGACAGACAGACAGACAGACAGACAGACAGACAGACAGACATCTTACTTGAGGAAGACCTCCTCCATAGTGGTGGCTGTGGCCCCGAAGCTGGTGATGCCCAGCTCGGCACTCTTCCTCTCCATCACCCGGAACAGGTCGGCAAACTTGGGCGCCTCTTCTTCCGGCAGCAGGTAGGACAACTCCGCCCCCACTCTGCTCTCCAGCCATGCCCCGCTGACCTGCCCCTGGACCACCTGAGTCACCTTGGCAACGTCGCAGCTCTGGTCTCTGACCAGCACCATGTGGTAGCCCGCCCCTGTTGACAATAGTGTGGGATTTTAGAAATGGAGTCACGAAGCCAACATAATGACAAAAATCAGATCTATTCCATCTGTGGCCACAGTGGTGTGAGAGTTTAGAAATGGAGTCACAAAGCCACGTGACAAAAATCAGTTAGGATTTATTCCATCTGTGGCCACCAGGGTGTGAGAGTTTAGAAAAGGAGTCACAAAGCCACGTGACAAAAATCAGTTAGGATTTATTCCATCTGTGGCCACAATGATGTGAGAGTTTAGAAAAGGAGTCACAAAGCCACGTGACAAAAATCAGTTAGGATTTACTCTACCCCTGTCAACAATGGTGTGGGAATTTAGAAATGGAGTCACAAGGCTGCAGGACAAAAAACAAGTGAGATTTAGTCATGTAGTCACAAGGCCAAATGACAAAAATCAGTTAGGATTTATCTCGCTCCTGTCAACAATGATATGGGAATTTAGCAATGGAGTCACAAGGTCAAATGACAAAATTCAATTAAACTTAAGTCATGGATGCACAATGCCAAATGACAAAAATAAGCAAGGATTTATCTCGCTCATGTCAACAATAATGTGGGAGTTCAGAAACGGAGTCACAAGGCCAAAGGCCAATTTTCTTTATGTCAGTGTGTATTTATTCTGTCCTTGACCACAACTATTTCAGAGCCTACCAATTGAGTCACTTGTTCAATTGACAAAAGCCAATGGGTATTCATAATTCCCCTGGTCACAATGGGTTGGGGATATAAAATAGAGTCATATAGTCAAATTGAAATGACAAAAATCAACAGGTATTGACAATGGGAGGGGAGTTTAGAAAGATAATAACTAGCGCAAATGACAGAAATGATTGGGAATTTTAGAAGTGAAGTCACTAGGCCTAATGACAAAAATCAAATAGGTTTATAATTCAATTATGGCTGGCAATGGTTTGGTACTGGTTTGGAGTCAATAGGCCGAACAACAAATATTAAATTTTGATTTCCTCATAAATCAAGAAGATATGACATATTAGTACATCAGCTTATGGAAGCTTGTTCTAGAAAGCCCAAATTACTATAAATGCTTAAAGTCCAGTCACTGTAGGTCAGAGGCTCAGCTCACTATACATACAGTTTCTTCAGCAACTGGGTGTACCTCAGATATCTACAATATAATCACGACACATTATGATACACGAAAGCACAATTAACCCACTCACACTAAAAGCCTTTTGAAGAGCAGAAACACAAAAGCAATATAAGTACTCTCAGCCCATTCACCATAGAGTTTCCTGAGGAACAGCGAGGTCCCGCCCACAGCATAAAACAAGACTCACAGCACAATAGAAACACGCTCTCCGTAGAGTTTATTGAGGAACAGCGAGGTCCCGCCCACAGCATAAAACAAGACTCACAGCACAATGGAAACACGCTCACCATAGAGTTTCTTGAGGAACAGCGATGCCCCACAGCACACAACAATAGAAACACTCTGACCGTAGAATTTCTTGAGGAACAGCGATGCCCCACAGCACACAACAATAGAAGCACTCTCACCATTGAGTTTCTTGAGGAACACTGATGTCCCACAGCACACAACAATAGAAGCACTCTCACCATAGAGTTTCTTGAGGAACAGCGATGTCCCGCATGAACACAACACAATACAATGGAAGTATTCTTAACCCACTCACCGTAGAGTTTCTTGAGGAACAGCGATGTCCCGCAGCACTTGATGACGCCCTCGGCCATGAACACAACACAATACAATGGAAGTATTCTTAACCCACTCACCGTAGAGTTTCTTGAGGAACAGCGATGTCCCGCAGCACTTGATGACGCCCTCGGCCATGATGGCGATGCGGTCTCCCAGCAGGTCAGCCTCGTCCATGTAGTGGGTGGACAGCATCAGGGTTCGGCCCTTGCGGTGACGCTGCAGGATGTCCCAGGTCTGGCGCCGGGCCCCGGGGTCCATGCCTGAGGTGGGCTCGTCAAGTATCACGATCTGTGCACAGAGAACAGAGGAATATGACAGGTGGGCTCGTCAAGTATTACGATCTGTGCACAGAGAACAGAGGAATATGACAGGTGGGCTCGTCAAGTATAACGATCTGTGCACAGAGAACAGAGGAGTATGACAGGTGGGCTCGTCAAGTATAACGATCTGTGCACAGAGAACAGAGGAGTATGACAGGTGGGCTCGTCAAGTATAACGATCTGTGCACAGAGAACAGAGGAATATGACAGGTGGGCTCGTCAAATATCACGATCTGTGCACAGAGAACAGAGGAATATGACAGGTGGGCTCGTCAAGTATAACGATCTGTGCACAGAGAACAGAGGAGTATGACAGGTGGGCTCGTCAAGTATCACGATCTGTGCACAGAGAACAGAGGAATATGACAGGTGGGCTCGTCAAATATCACGATCTGTGCACAGAGAACAGAGGAATATGACAGGTGGGCTCGTCAAGTATCATGATCTGTGCAGAGAGAACAGAGGAATATGACAGGTGGGCTCGTCAAGTATCACGATCTGTGCACAGAGAACAGAGGAATATGACAGGTGGGCTCGTCAAGTATCACGATCTGTGCACAGAGAACAGAGGAATATGACAGGTGGGCTCGTCAAGTATCACGATCTGTGCACAGAGAACAGAGGAGTATGACAGGTGGGCTCGTCAAGTATCACGATCTGTGCACAGAGAACAGAGGAATATGACAGGTGGGCTCGTCAAGTATCACGATCTGTGCACAGAGAACAGAGGAATATGACAGGTGGGCTCGTCAAGTATCACGATCTGTGCACAGAGAACAGAGGAGTATGACAGGTGGGCTCGTCAAGTATCACGATCTGTGCACAGAGAACAGAGGAATATGACAGGTGGGCTCGTCAAGTATAACGATCTGTGCACAGAGAACAGAGGAATATGACAGGTGGGCTTGTCAAATATCACGATCTGTGCACAGAGAACAGAGGAATATGACAGGTGGGCTCGTCAAGTATAACGATCTGTGCACAGAGAACAGAGGAGTATGACAGGTGGGCTCGTCAAGTATCACGATCTGTGCACAGAGAACAGAGGAATATGACAGGTGGGCTCGTCAAATATCACGATCTGTGCACAGAGAACAGAGGAATATGACAGGTGGGCTCGTCAAGTATCATGATCTGTGCAGAGAGAACAGAGGAATATGACAGGTGGGCTCGTCAAGTATCACGATCTGTGCACAGAGAACAGAGGAATATGACAGGTGGGCTCGTCAAGTATCACGATCTGTGCACAGAGAACAGAGGAATATGACAGGTGGGCTCGTCAAGTATCACGATCTGTGCACAGAGAACAGAGGAGTATGACAGGTGGGCTCGTCAAGTATCACGATCTGTGCACAGAGAACAGAGGAATATGACAGGTGGGCTCGTCAAGTATCACGATCTGTGCACAGAGAACAGAGGAATATGACAGGTGGGCTCGTCAAGTATCACGATCTGTGCACAGAGAACAGAGGAGTATGACAGGTGGGCTCGTCAAGTATAACGATCTGTGCACAGAGAACAGAGGAATATGACAGGTGGGCTCGTCAAGTATCACGATCTGTGCACAGAGAACAGAGGAATATGACAGGTGGGCTCGTCAAGTATCACGATCTGTGCACAGAGAACAGAGGAGTATGACAGGTGGGCTCGTCAAGTATCACGATCTGTGCACAGAGAACAGAGGAGTATGACAGGTGGGCTCGTCAAGTATCACGATCTGTGCACAGAGAACAGAGGAGTATGACAGGTGGGCTCGTCAAGTATCACGATCTGTGCACAGAGAACAGAGGAATATGACAGGTGGGCTCGTCAAGTATCACGATCTGTGCACAGAGAACAGAGGAGTATGACAGGTGGGCTCGTCAAGTATCACGATCTGTGCACAGAGAACAGAGGAGTATGACAGGTGGGCTCGTCAAGTATCACGATCTGTGCACAGAGAACAGAGGAGTATGACAGGTGGGCTCGTCAAGTATCACGATCTGTGCACAGAGAACAGAGGAATATGACAGGTGGGCTCGTCAAGTATCACGATCTGTGCACAGAGAACAGAGCACTATGACAAGTGGGCTCATCAAATATCACGACCTGTACACAGAGAGTAATACAGACATAACATAGCAATGTGAAAAATGTGGGCTCATAAAATATCATTCTATGTAGTAGGGGGTGGGGGTGAGGGTGTCTGTCTAGGCTGATGATCGTGGGAGTGTAATAGTTAAGCCAAGAGAAGTAGGTAGCAGAAATGTGTAAAGCGAAATGTTGTTTAAGGCTAAACATTGACAAGGTCCTAAACAACAGTGCCTATGCTAGAGTTTATATCAATATTCGCTCAACAGTACAACTGAACTTTTGATCCTGTAGATCAAAAAGTAGAACAGGTTACGCTTGTCTTGGATCCACTAATCAACAAAATGATCACTAAAACCTCACCTTCAATCACCAATAACAATGAAAACGTAAAGCCTCATCTTGTATCCACCAATCAACAATGAGAACAGTAAAGCCTCACCTTGGATCCACCAATCAACAATGACAACAGTAAAGCCTCACCTTGGATCCACCAATCAACAAAGATAACAGTAAAGCATCACCTTAGATCCACTAATCAACATTGATAACAGTTAAGCATTATCTTGGATCCACCAATCAACAAAGATAACAGTAAAGATTGAACTTGAATCAACCAATCAACAATGACAACAGTAAAGACTCACCTTGGATCAACCAATCAACAATGACAACAGTAAAGCCTCACCTTGGATCCACCAATCAACAATGAAAACAGTAAAGCCTCACCTTGGATCCATCAATCAACAACGAGAACAATAAAGCCTCACCTTGGATCCACCAATCAACAATGAGAACAGTAAAGCCTCATCTTGGATCCACCAATCAACAACGAGAACAGTAAAGCCTCACCTTGGATCCACCAATCAGTGCGATGCCGACGCTGAGTTTGCGTTTCTGTCCTCCAGACAGAGTGCTGGATCTTGCCGATGTCTTGGACTCCAAGCCGACCTCCTTGGCCATGTACTGCACTGCTGCCGGGATCTCCTTCCTGGGCACACCCTTCAGCTGTGATCCAACATTTCATTATCATTTTTAACAATGAAGATGGCTAATGATGACGGATACAATTCTATGTAATCTACTGTTGCAAGAATATCTTTGTATGGTAAAGTCTCACCTGTGGTGAAGTATCGCTATCCAATATTTTATGAAAATTTGATGGAAAATAAAATTCTTATTAAATATAACAGGACCCACTAATGTTATGGTTACTGGTTGTAATATTTTAAAAGGCAGAACATCAAATAGAACTTGTGAGTGGTTTATCATTCATGTTCCCACAAAATACGGGTTGCATACATGGATTATTTGACCAAGACGGTTCTTGCTTGAGCGAAAAACATTTTCCGACTCTGGTGTGTTCATGCATAGTTCAATCAAGCCAGCTCTGGCAACAACTCAGGAGGCAAAAACAACAGCCCCAACTCCAAGATACCCAGCTCAGTATGGATTGACAAAGGCCAGCAGTATTCTGGCCGAAAATATCCCAAGTATGTATTTTTTATTTTTTATTTTTCCTTTCATTGACTCTGAGTCAGAACAAAACTAAGCACGGTTCTTGCTGTTTACTTTATTCTCGTAGGCCTACATTATGTAAAACGCGTAATTGATAAGAGAACAAAAATTATAAATAATGTGTACAATGGCCAAAAATACAAGACATTATAATCTCGGAACATTCTCAATATATTATTGACATGATGTCATTGCAGTTTGCGTTCATCCCACTATCAAAGCCTATAAAACGGATAAAAATAAAGATTTTCAAAACAGTTCCTTGAGCTTTTGGAGTTTGTTGGCAAAAGCAATATACTCATATTAAAAAAAACTATGTAAAGAAAGTAGCTTTTACAGTTATAATGACATTCTAACATTGGTGTAGACCTAATATTTCTTTTAGATAGAAAAGTCCAGAACAAGGCCAAACATGTTTTCCAGTGTCCAAATCATGAGTAGTTACACACACACAAAAAGAGGCCAGATCATGAGTAGCTACACACCCGAGCAAAAAAGCTGAGGTGCTCGTCCACAGTGAGGGAGTCGAAGAGAATGTTGTGCTGCGGACACAGTCCCAGGTTGCTGCGGACGTTGCTGATGTCGGTGCGGATGTCATAGCCGTTCACATAGGCAGTGCCAGAGGTCGGCGGAAGGAATCCTGATCAGTAGAGAACAATCACATGTCTACATTACGTGTTCGGGAAGGGAGGAAAATAGTAAGTAACAAGTGAGAAGGAATCCTGATCAGTAGAGAACAATCACATGTCTACATTACGTGTTCGGGAAGGGAGGAAAATAGTAAGTAACAAGCGAGAAGGGATCCTGATCAGTAGAGAACAATCACATGTCTACATTACGTGTTCGGGAAGGGAGGAAAATAGTAAGTAACAAGCGAGAAGGGATCCTGATCAGTAGAGAACAATCACATGTCTACATTACGTGTTCGGGAAGGGAGGAAAATAGTAAGTAACAAGCGAGAAGGGATCCTGATCAGTAGAGAACAATCACATGTCTACATTACGTGTTCGGGAAGGGAGGAAAATAGTAAGTAACAAGCGAGAAGGGATCCTGATCAGTAGAGAACAATCACATGTCTACATTACGTGTTCGGGAAGGGAGGAAAATAGTAAGTAACAAGTGAGAAGGGATCCTGATCCGTAGAGAACAATCACATGTCTACATTACGTGTTCGGGAAGGGAGGAAAATAGTAAAGTAAAGGGATCAAGTGAGAAGGTGTTCGGGATCCTGATCCGTAGAGAACAATCACATGTCTACATTACGTGTTCGGGAAGGGAGGAAAATAGTGACAAGTGAGAAGGGATCCTGATCAGTAGAGAACAATCACATGTCTACATTACGTGTTCGGGAAGGGAGGAAAATAGTAAGTAACAAGTGAGAAGGAATCCTGATCCGTAGAGAACAATCACATGTCTACATTACGTGTTCGGGAAGGGAGGAAAATAGTGACAAGTGAGAAGGGATCCTGATCAGTAGAGAACAATCACATGTCTACATTACGTGTTCGGGAAGGGAGGAAAATAGTAAGTAACAAGTGAGAAGGAATCCTGATCCGTAGAGAACAATCACATGTCTACATTACGTGTTCGGGAAGGGAGGAAAATAGTAAGTAACAAGTGAGAAGGGATCCTGATCCGTAGAGAACAATCACATGTCTACATTACGTGTTCAGGAAGGGAGGAAAATAGTAAGTAACAAGTGAGAAGGAATCCTGATCCGTAGAGAACAATCACATGTCTACATTACGTGTTCGGGAAGGGAGGAAAATAGTAAGTAACAAGTGAGAAGGGATCCTGATCCGTAGAGAACAATCACATGTCTACATTACGTGTTCGGGAAGGGAGGAAAATAGTAAGTAACAAGTGAGAAGGGATCCTGATCAGTAGAGAACAATCACATGTCTACATTACGTGTTCGGGAAGGGAGGAAAATAGTAAGTAACAAGTGAGAAGGAATCCTGATCCGTAGAGAACAATCACATGTCTACATTACGTGTTCGGGAAGGGAGGAAAATAGTGACAAGTGAGAAGGGATCCTGATCAGTAGAGAACAATCACATGTCTACATTACGTGTTCGGGAAGGGAGGAAAATAGTAAGTAACAAGTGAGAAGGAATCCTGATCAGTAGAGAACAATCACATGTCTACATTACGTGTTCGGGAAGGGAGGAAAATAGTAAGTAACAAGTGAGAAGGAATCCTGATCCGTAGAGAACAATCACATGTCTACATTACGTGTTCAGGAAGGGAGGAAAATAGTAAGTAACAAGTGAGAAGGAATCCTGATCCGTAGAGAACAATCACATGTCTACATTACGTGTTCGGGAAGGGAGGAAAATAGTGACAAGTGAGAAGGGATCCTGATCAGTAGAGAACAATCACATGTCTACATTACGTGTTCGGGAAGGGAGGAAAATAGTAAGTAACAAGTGAGAAGGAATCCTGATCCGTAGAGAACAATCACATGTCTACATTACGTGTTCGGGAAGGGAGGAAAATAGTAAGTAACAAGTGAGAAGGAATCCTGATCCGTAGAGAACAATCACATGTCTACATTACGTGTTCGGGAAGGGAGGAAAATAGTAAGTAACAAGTGAGAAGGAATCCTGATCCGTAGAGAACAATCACATGTCTACATTACGTGTTCGGGAAGGGAGGAAAATAGTGTGAGAAGGAATCAAGTGAGAAGGGAGGAAAATCCTGATCCGTAGAGAACAATCACATGTCTACATTACGTGTTCGGGAAGGGAGGAAAATAGTAAGTAACAAGTGAGAAGGGATCCTGATCAGTAGAGAACAATCACATGTCTACATTACGTGTTCGGGAAGGGAGGAAAATAGTGACAAGTGAGAAGGAATCCTGATCCGTAGAGAACAATCACATGTCTACATTACGTGTTCAGGAAGGGAGGAAAATAGTAAGTAACAAGTGAGAAGGAATCCTGATCCGTAGAGAACAATCACATGTCTACATTACGTGTTCGGGAAGGGAGGAAAATAGTGACAAGTGAGAAGGGATCCTGATCAGTAGAGAACAATCACATGTCTACATTACGTGTTCGGGAAGGGAGGAAAATAGTAAGTAACAAGTGAGAAGGAATCCTGATCCGTAGAGAACAATCACATGTCTACATTACGTGTTCGGGAAGGGAGGAAAATAGTAAGTAACAAGTGAGAAGGAATCCTGATCCGTAGAGAACAATCACATGTCTACATTACGTGTTCGGGAAGGGAGGAAAATAGTAAGTAACAAGTGAGAAGGAATCCTGATCCGTAGAGAACAATCACATGTCTACATTACGTGTTCGGGAAGGGAGGAAAATAGTAAGTAACAAGTGAGAAGGGATCCTGATCAGTAGAGAACAATCACATGTCTACATTACGTGTTCGGGAAGGGAGGAAAATAGTAAGTAACAAGTGAGAAGGAATCCTGATCCGTAGAGAACAATCACATGTCTACATTACGTGTTCGGGAAGGGAGGAAAATAGTGACAAGTGAGAAGGGATCCTGATCAGTAGAGAACAATCACATGTCTACATTACGTGTTCGGGAAGGGAGGAAAATAGT
>CM065696.1:31119776-31156844 GCA_017654935.2 Phymorhynchus buccinoides
ACACTGAAAACAGGACACACATGTAACTAATCCGATGCCATATGGCCTGGGAATACAGAAGAAGAAGAAGAAGTAGAAGAAGAAGAAAAAGAAGAAAAAGAAGAAGAAGAAGAAGAAGAAGAAGAAGAAGAAGAAGAAGAAGAAGAAGAAGAAGAAGAAGAAGAAGAAGAAGAAGAAGAAGAAGAAGAACCAGTTGTGATTGAAACAATAGAAACAAATAGCCAACACTCTTTTTTCAAACTCTTTTCTTCTATGTCATATTTTTGCAAAGGAAATAGCTTGGATGTCGCACTTTTTAAATGACCGTGACACGAAAACTAGCTAAGAATTGATATCAGCATTCTGTTTTCTGTGAATTTATTAGGAATGTTAAAAGTTCTTCTTGTGAAAACAAAATCTCAATTCCTGCAAAAGTTCGAGTGTGTCTGGTTTCCTCGCGCACCAACACAAATATTCAGGCAATCATGCAGTAAGCCTCAGAATGAACTACACAGTACCTGTGCCCTCGTAGAGGCCGATGGTCTTGATGCCGTAAGACATGGCCAGGTTGAAGAGTACACAAGCACCCAGCTTCTCCGTAAGCGTCATGCCCTCATACTGCTGCTCCAAGAAGAAGTAAGGGAAGAAGGTCGCAAAGAAGATCATTCCAGCCAGGGCAGCTCCAACATTGGCTGAAACGAGAAGGGAGAGAATTGAAAGATGATAGAATAATTATGAAATACACAGCCCAGGGCAAAAAAGTTGCATCCCTTTACTTTTACATGATCAGTCGAGGTCATTCATTTTGTCCGTTATTTCTTGTACATCAGGTCATCTTGAGCTTTGATTGTAATTTAATAAGCTTTGAAGACTTAGGTAGAAGAGTATGTGCTGCAAAAGATTTCAGTCTAACAAGAGCAAAGAAGGTTGGTCTGCTACCCAGTCTATCGAAAACTTAAGTTATCAGTTCACTAACATACACATACTTTGAAACTCCTGATGTGTACAATTTAAAGATGAATAAACTGCCGAAAGGATTTGTTTGTAATCAGGGCAGGTTAACAGACGTTTGCAATTAATTAGGTACCAACAACAACAAAATGGATCCACACATGAGAGTTCACTTGAGAAGCTAACACAAAGCATTTGCTGTTCTTTGCTGAACAGGAAGGAGACAGAAGGTGTATGACAGGAGGCCGACAATGCAATAATAATCCTAATACCAACTTACCTTTGCTGACCAGCGTACTGATACAGGAAGGTGTAGACCGCGATGATGACAACAGAATTAGAACCATATGAATCTCAAAGATTAAGACAAAAGACTGACCTTTGCTGACCAGGGTGCTAATAACGAAGGTTGTAGGTTATGCTGACGCTATAAGGACAATCATTATGAAGTGGACAGACAGACACAGCGGACAGTAACTGACCTTTGCTGACCAGTGTACTAATAAGGAAGGTGTAGGCCACGATGTTGACAGTACAATTACAACCACATAAAACTGACCGATTAATACAACGGATATTAATTAACTGACATTTGCTGTCCAGGGTGCTAATAATGAAGGTATGGGCTTTGATGCTGACAATATAATTAGAACCATATACAGGGGACAGACCAATACAACAGACAGTATGTGACCTTTGCTGACCAGTGTACCTGAAAGTGTAGGCTATGATGCTGACAATATAATGACAATTATACTGAACAGACCAACATAAAAGACTGACCTTTGCTGACCAGCGTACTGACCTTTGCTGACCAGCGTACTGACAGACCTTTGCTGACCAGCGTACTGACTGACCTTTGCTGACCAGTATACAGACTGACCTTTGCTGACCAGCGTACTGACCTTTGCTGACCAGCGTACTGACAGACCTTTGCTGACCAGCGTACTGACTGACCTTTGCTGACCAGTGTACGGACTGACCTTTGCTGACCAGCGTACTGACTGACCTTTGCTGACCAGCATACTGACTGACCTTTGCTAACCAGCGTGCCGATGAGGAAGGTGTGGGCCACGATGCTGATGATATAGTGACAAAAATATTAAAAAGGTGGGCAGACAATAACTGATATTTGCTGACCAGCGTACTGACTGACCTTTGCTGACCAGCATACCCACTGACCTTTGCTGACTAGCGTGCTGATGAGAAGGTGTAGGTCACGATGCTGATGATATATAGTGACAAAAATATGAAGTGAAGTGGACAGACAGTAACTGACCTTTGTTGACCAGCGTGCTGACTGACCTTTGCAGACCAGCACACTGACGTACCTTTGCTGACCAGCACACTGACGGACCTTTGCTGACCAGCACACTGACGGACCTTTGCTGACCAGCCTGATGAAAGCTCTAGGAGCAGAAAGCTTGCTATCTCTCTCTTTCCCATGACCACCCACAACAATACCTGGTAAGAATGTACCTTTTCTTCATCTTTGCTGATCAGCATGCTGACTGACCTTTGCTGATCAGTGTACTAACTGACCTTTGCTGACCAGCGTGCTGACTGACCTTCGGTGACCAGCATACCAACTGACCTTTGCTGACCCGTGTACTAACTGACTTTTGCTGACCCGTGTACTAAATGACTTTTGCTGACCCGTGTACTAACTGACTTTTGCTGACCCGTGTACTAACTGACTTTTGCTGACCCGTGTACTAACTGACCTTTGCTGACCCGTGTACTAACTGACCTTTGCTGACCCGTGTACTAACTGACATTTGCTGACCCGTGTACTAACTGACCTTTGCTGACCAGCGTGCGGACTGACCTTTGCTGACCAGCGTACTAACTTATCTGATCTTTGCTGACCAGCATACTAACTGACCTTTGCTGACCAGCGTACTAACTGACCTTTGCTGACCAGCGTGGTGATGAGGAAGGTGTAGGCCACGATGCTGACATTATAATGACAACCATAATACTGTCTGACCTTTGCTGACTAACATACTAATTGACCTTTGCTGACCAGCGTGTCAACCGGACTGACCTTTGCTGACCAGCGTGCTGATGAGGAAGGTGTAGGCCATGATGCTGACATTATAATGACAACCATAATACTATCTGACCTTTGCTGAATAACATACTAATTGATCTTGCTGACCAGCCTTTCAACTGAACTGACCTTTGCTGACCAGCGTGCTGATGAGGAAGGTGAAGGCCACGATGCTGATGGAGTAGAGCAGGAGGAAGACGAAGACGATGGAGGGGTCGCTGTAGACCAGCACGGCCGGCTTGTCCCCCAGACGGATGGACAAGAAGAGGGTGTAGACCCCACAGGCCAGCACCAGGTACAGGAAGAAATGCAGGAACCACGAGGTCCAGTGGGCCGCCGCCGACATCCCCATCAGCTTCATCGACTCCTGGGAACACCGACAATCCCTGCATTAACTATTATTGAAATACTATGTCTTTGTCTCTATGCTGACATCCCCATCAGCTTCATCGACTCCTGGGATCACCAACAATCCCTGCATTAACTATTATTGAAATACTATGTCTTTGTCTCTATGCCGACATCCCCATCAGCTTCATCGACTCCTGGGAACACCAACAATCCCTGCATTAACTATTATTGAAATACTATGTCTTTGTCTCTATGCCGACATCCCCATCAGCTTCATCGACTCCTGGGAGCACCGACAATATTTTCACCATTATGGAATAATACATTTCTTCATATGCCGACATTTCATCATCTTCATCGACTCCTGGGAGTACTGACAATATTTTCACCATTATTGAATATTATATTTCTTCTTCACGTGCCAACATCCTCATCAGCTTCATCGACTCCTGGGAACACCAACTATATTTTAACCATTATATTGAATATTATATTTCTTCTTCACGCGCCAAAGTCCCCATCAACTTCATCGACTCCTGGCAACACCAACAATATTTTCACCATTGTTGAATATCATAATTAGTTCTTCTTCACGTGCCAAAGTCCCCATCAGCTTCATCGACTCCTGCACACAGTATACATCCATTCATTTTCCGTAGCCCTTGATTATAGTTATTAAATAGCACAAATCATCACAAACAAATAACAACAGCTTAAAGCCCTCCAACCAACCTTAGTCCTTTTCTACTATAATGCCCTTATATTATTAGTTCAGTTGTCTGCTGACTGTCCATTTCCCGAAAATTCGTGCCTATGAGCGATTTTGGTGGGTTTTATTTTGGATAACAAGAAACATTGCAAACACAAAAGCTTTCTGCCACATCACGGAAGTTGAAAAGGGAAGGTAGGACGTCTGCAAACCTGTTCAGTCACCATTATGCCAGCAGTCCGAAAAGCATTGGCTTTGGACCTGTCTTACATATGTCTCCTAACTACATGCATAATAAAATTCATAGTGTGTGTGTGTGTGTGTGTGTGTGTGTGTGTGTGTGTGTGTGTGTGTGTGTGTGTGTGTGTGTGTGTGTGTGTGTGTGTGTGTGTTTGTTTGGCCGTTGTATGAAAACCGTTAGCTGTACACCCCTGTAACCATACATATTCGTGTTCAGGATCACAAGAGGAATAAATGCAGTTGGAGACATTTTGACGGCGCCATAATAATGACGCAGCACATTTGAAGACCATTAGATTGTAAATCGTGAGGCGGAGGAAGCGCGGGTGTTGAGCAAACAAAGTTAGACATATGATCTTAGAACTATTAGACATACGATCTTAGAACTATGTACCCTGTTTCTCTGTTTACCAGAATAAAATATCGGTGGCGCCATCTACAATAGTCCAAAATAAATTGACGAGCGTGTTGTGCTGTTTACACAGTGAGATTGAGAGAATTTCCTCCTGTGTCTGTTTGTTTGCCTCCATCATGTCTTCCCAACTGCTAAAAGGGGGGGGGCCCTGCTAGTTTAGAGATAAAAAGTTTTACCTTCAACTGCCTCTCTTTCTCACTGACGATGTTCTTGCTCATGATGATGACGCTGAGGAAGAAGGACAGCATGAGGATGGTGGGGAAGTTCTGCTGCATGACTCCCATCAGGACATCGTTGATGTACGGGGGGTAAGGGATACGTCCGATGTTCCAGGAGGACACGTTCACCACCGCTCCAGGACTCCACGTCTGGATCAGGGCTTCCGAGATCACGCGCTGCATGTACACGAAGCTCCGGCTGTAGTAGTCGGCCTCTGAAAGGAGAACACTCATTAATGTATTACAGTGGAACCTCCCTTATAAGACCCCCCTTATAAGACCCCCCTTATAAGACTCCCTCCCACTTCTTCTTCTTCTTCTTCTTCTTCTTCTTCTTCTTCTTCTTCTTCTTCTTCTTCTTCTTCTTCTTCTTCTTCAGCGTTCAACTGGCTATGCATCAAAACCTCAGACCGAGTGATGTCGCAAACATGGATGGCCTGCGAAGGTCATCTGCCATCCCCCAGAGTTTGGTTCTGAGGTCTGTCCCTCCAGGCCAGGTCTGTTGCCGCATCCTGTCGTACAGAGGGCAGTCCTGAAGGATGAGGGAAGGGGTCTGGTTAGTTTTTTTCACTGGGATGAGTCTGCGACCCCAATCCTTCGTAGGTGTGCACGGAGGCCGCAGTGCCTGTGTGCAGGCGAAAGATAGTGGTTTGATGTCTCCTCTCCAATACGAAATATCTTTAAAAACAACAACAACAACAAAAACCACCCTGTTCTAATATTTCATGGTGTTAATTTTCTTCAAAATCCTGACGAAAATCAAAACGGGATCATGATTATTAAAAAAAAGAAGAAAAATAAATTTGGCAGGGTGGGTGGGTGGGTGACCTTAATGATAAAGTTATGCAAAAGTCGATTTTGATTGCATGCCTTCGGCTGTTAAAAAAATATTCTGAAAAAAAAATAAAAAATCAGAAATATGGCCTGTGGATTCCGATTTACCTTTAACAAGCTATCACATCTTTTCGTCACCTACACCCTCAATTCTTCGCTAAGAAAATGTTCACCGAGAGGCAACACTCTGCCAATTTTGAGAAAGGGGGAAGGTTAGGATCAGCCTAGAATTCTTTCCAGACAACTGAAAGAAGCAGACTTTGAGTATGAGGGTCGTAAACATGAAAGGGGTTGACTAAAGTACGGGCTTGCCCACAATTCTGTATGGCTGGGGACCGCCACGAATTAAAATAAAAACCTCGTTGCTGTGGTGCCTCTTTCAGCAATGAAATTTAGTAGTAAGTGCTGTGGCAATGACCTTGTCTCCATGGTTACGCTTGCGGGCCGCCATTCTGTTCGCCGCATCCTACTACTAAATGTGCCTCTTTCTAGCATTGGAAGTAAGTAGTTAGCGGCGATGACCTTGTCTCCATAGCTACGCTCGGCCGCCATTCTGTTTGCCGCATCCTACTAAATCTGCCACTTTTTAATAGCATTGAAATTTAGTAATAAGTGGCGATGACCTTGTCTCCATGGTTCCGCTCGGCCGCCATTCTGTTCGCTGCATCCTACTACTAAATGTGCCTCTTTCTAGCATTGGAAGTAAGTAGTTAGCGGCGATGACCTTGTCTCCATAGCTACGCTCGGCCGCCATTCTGTTCGCCGCATCCTACTACTAAATGTGCCTCTTTCTAGCATTGGAAGTAAGTAGTTAGCGGCGATGACCTTGTCTCCATAGCTACGCTCGGCCGCCATTCTGTTCGCCGCATCCTACTAAATGTGCCACTTTTTAATAGCATTGAAATTTAGTAATAAGTGGTGATGACCTTGTCTCCATGGTTCCGCTCGGCCGCCATTCTGTTCGCCGCAATCTACTAAATTTCAATACTGGAATAGAGACTTTAGCAACGAGGTTTTGATATTCATAATCATGCTGTGGTCCCCCCCCCCAGCCCCTGTCTCCAATGGGGTGATGGAATTCAAATCCACCCCAAGCGACTTACCACCAGACACCACGCTTCGAGGTTTCAGGTCTTGGACGAATGGGAAGACTTCTCCCGTGGCCCAAACGTCGTTATCGTTTGTCCTAGGGCGTAGCGTGTACTTCAGGTCAGAGGGCAAGGTCGTTGCGGAAGGGTCGAGGTCAAACACGACCGAGATGGGGTACTGCAGAGCCAGGTCCCCAGACATCTGATAGAACTGGGTGAGGTCGGCCTCGGATCCGAAGCCCAGAAAGTCCACTGAGAACAAGAACAAGAACAACGTTTTAATGAACCGGGCCATCTGCCCATGTCAAAGGGAACGGTGGGAAGGGGAAATTGTTAAATCAAACCCCCCAAATTGGGGAAATCCATAACACAAGATATTAAGCATTAGATATCCTCATACATAATTACACCAAGCCTCGTTTAACTTCGCAGATCATAAAGCGTGAGAGAGAGAGAGAGAGAGAGAGAGAGAGAGAGAGAGAGAGAGAGAGAGAGAGAGAGAGAGAGAGAGAGAGAGAGAGAGAGAGAGAGAGAGAGAGAGAGAGAGAGAGAGAGAGAGAGAGAGAGAGAGACGACAAGAAGCACTTGAAACTAAGTATAATACTTAACACATACCATAATGGTTACGTAGAAATCAATGTGCGAAGAAAATAAATGGCACAATTTAAACAAGTCCATTGAGAAAGAAAATGGGAGAGTTGTGGTTCTATGGTGGGAACTCTGTAGGCCTATCCTGTATGCACTATGCTCAAAGGTTGTTTACAGTGGAAACTTCAAAGGGAAAATACAATACAAATGACCCCAAACCATAACAGCAATGACATGGAGCAGATATATAATTTAGTCATTGATTGACGGTGCAGTACAGAAAAGTCAAGTTCAGTGTTTTTAAAAATAAAAAAACAGAGCGATCATTCAAAATGAACAAAATAATGTTCACCCAACGTAGATAAATAACAACAATAAGAAATGGTCGAGGTAGAATCAATACCATTATGTTGGTCAAGTGACAATGATAAGATTGGAACTGTTTGACAAACTGATAAAAGTCATAATTTACCAAAACACACACACACACACACACACGCACGCACGCATACGCGCACGCACGCGCACGCACACGCACACACACACACACACACACACACACACACACACACACACACACACACACACACACACACACACACACACACACACACACACACACACACACTTATTTGCAAATTGTTATAGGCAATCGTGTACTTTAGACCCCCCCCCCCCCTCAATCTTTTTTTGTTGTCCCACATGTTCCTGTTCGAGTGAGCCTTGAAGGCTTTGCTTCTTTGTTGTTGTTGTTGCAGTAGAAATGTTTTTTTGGGTATAAAACTGTAGAAACTCCGGATCTACTTTCTTCAGAGACTATTCACCATGATCGCATTTTAAAAAAAATTACTGGGGGCCAATTTAACACCATAAATGAAGTATTTTTGTTGTTGTGTTGTTTTTGTTTTGTTAAGAAATGAAGTTTCTTATAATATTATTACCCCCGCTGTTGAGTTCTGCGTCGAGGGTGGAGTTGACGTGACCCATGATGGAGCTGACCAGCGAGGAGTTGGGGGCGTACAGGATGGACCGCTGACCAGCCACGCTCAAGGACGCTGCCGCCTTGGGACCCACCAGGGTCTGGGCCTCCCACAGGGTGGGCGTGGACACATTGGTGATATCCACCAGCTGCATCATGAAGCATCAGAATAATGACGACAATAGCATAGTCATATACATTATTTTCCTCGAGAAAAGTTACGGATCGATTACGGATCATTAACGCGTTTATAAAACCCTTTCATCGCCACTGTCGCCTCTTGGCACCACAATGATTTAACACCCATTTCACCAGAATGCATCAACACAGGGTCTGGTATCCAGTGACCTTATGTTCTTCATTTCGGGAGGTAAGGATAGGCCCTATTTTATGCACGCCGCAGAGGAATTCCCAATATTGCAGACGAAATCTTTTCTCTACCCGGGTAAGTTTAATGGTAAAATCTGGCTGAGGAATGGCTAGCGTTGAAAGGACAAAGCTGAACCTAAATCATGTATACTTTGAAGTTGTGTTGACAACATCTTCATTTTTGTCCCGTAAGGGAAGGTAATCTGTTGACAGAAACGCAGCCTGTCTCGCTCTTTCTTGTCGTTTAATGATCTCCCTTGCGGTAAAAAGAAAGAAGTCACTTTGAGGTCGGTATTGTACCACCTATGATCACTGTGAGGTCAGTATTGTACCACCTATGGACACATTGAGGTCAGTATTGTACCACCTATGGTCACTATGAGGTCAGTATTGTACCACCTATGGTCACTTTGAGGTTAGTATTGCATCACCCATGGTCACTATGAGGTCCCTATTGTGCCACCTATGGTCACTATGAGGTCAGTATTGTGCCACCTATGGTCACTATGAGGTCAGTATTGTATCACCTATGGTCACTATGAGGTCCCTATTGTGCCACCTATGGTCACGATGAGGTCAGTATTGTGCCACCTATGGCCACTATGAGGTCAGTATTGTATCACCTATGGTCACTATGAGGTCAGTAGTGTACTACCCATGGTCACATTGAGGTTAGTATTGTACCACCCATGGTCACGATGAGTTCAGTATTGTGCCACCTATGGTCACTATGAGGTCAGTATTGTACCACCTATGGTCACGATGAGGTCAGTATTGTGCCACCTATGGTCACTATGAGGTCAGTATTGTGCCACCTATGGTCACATTGAGGTCAGTATTGTACCACCTATGGTCACTTTGAGGTCAGTATTGTACCACCTATGGTCACTATGAGGTCAGTATTGTACCACCCATGATCACTTTGAGGTTAGTATTGTACCACCTATGGTCACTATGAGGTCAGTATTGTACCACCCATGATCACTTTGAGGTCAGTATTGTACCACCTATGGTCACTATGAGGTCAGTATTGTATCACCTATGGTCACTATGAGGTCAGTATTGTACCACCTATGGTCACTATGAGGTCAGTATTGTACCACCTATGGTCACGATGAGGTCAGTATTGTGCCACCTATGGTCACTATGAGGTCAGTATTGTACCACCTATGGTCACTATGAGGTCAGTATTGTGCCACCTATGGTCACTATGAGGTCAGTATTGTGCCACCTATGGTCACATTGAGGTCAGTATTGTACCACCTATGGTCACTTTGAGGTCAGTATTGTACCACCTATGGTCACTCTGAGGTCAGTATTGTACCACCTATGGTCACATTGAGGTCAGTATTGTACCACCTATGGTCACTTTGAGGTCAGTATTGTACCACCTATGGTCACTCTGAGGTCAGTATTGTACCACCTATGGTCACATTGAGGTCAGTATTGTACCACCTATGGTCACATTGAGGTCAGTATTGTACCACCTATGGTCACTATGAGGTCAGTATTGTACCACCTATGGACACATTGAGGTCAGTATTGTACCACCTATGGTCACTATGAGGTCAGTATTGTACCACCTATGGACACATTGAGGTCAGTATTGTACCACCTATGGTCACATTGAGGTCAGTATTGTACCACCTATGGTCACATTGAGGTCAGTATTGTACCACCCATGGTCACTATGAGGTCAGTATTGTACCACCTATGGTCACTTTGAGGTCAGTATTGTACCACCTATGGTCACTTTGAGGTCAGTATTGTACCACCTATGGTCACTTTGAGGTCAGTATTGTACCACCTATGGTCACTCTGAGGTCAGTATTGTACCACCTATGGTCACTTTGAGGTCAGTATTGTACCACCTATGGTCACTTTGAGGTCAGTATTGTACCACCTATGGTCACTTTGAGGTCAGTATTGTACCACCTATGGTCACTTTGAGGTCAGTACTGTACTCACCTGCCTGACTATGACCATGATGAAGGCTCCAGCCAGGGGGATCAGGATCTCTGCTATGGTCAGTCTGAGGTCAGTACTATACCTATGGTCACTCTGAGGTCAGTACAGTACCCACCTGCCTGACAATGACCAAGATGAAGGCTCCAACCAGGGGGATCAGGATCTCTGCTATGGTCACTTTGATGCTGCGGCTCTGCAGCAGGAGGTTCTTCCAGAGGAGCAGCCACACCTGAGGGAAGAAGCTCAGCCGGCCCGCTGACACCCCGCTGGAAGAGTCCGGTCCTTCCCCTGGTGTGCTTTGCTCCATGCTCGACTGATTATCAGTCTCATCTTCCAGCAGCTGTAAGAATGGGAGAGGAGAGGGGAGGGGGAGGGGGGGGGAGGGGGGAGGGGAGAGGGGAGGGGAGGGGGAGGGGGGGGGGAGGGGGGGGGAGGGGGGGGAGAGGGGGGCACCCGAAATGGGAAATGATTAAGTCAAGTTTGTGACCCGAAATGCAAACATGTGGCAGTTTTCGCACACCTAAATTTTAAACGAAGATTGCTTTAATATCAGCATACACCCACAGCAACCCCCCCCCCCCCCCCCCCACACACACACCATCCCCCCCCCCCCCACACACACACACACACATCACACACTCAAACGGCGTGCATCTACACACACGTACAGTCAAACACAAAAGCTCGTTCATAGTCGTCGCATAGAATGAAGGCATAATCATGTGAGCATCTCAGAAATGTCAGTCGACGGCATAGAGAAAACTGACACATTTGTAATTTTTTGAATGTTTTGGGATACGCACGTATGTGAACAGTGACCAGTTTATCCAAAAAATCAAACTTGACACAAACGCAAGGACAAACGCACTATGGTTTGCACAGAATGAATCTCTCACGTGTGTTCAATTTACAAAGATATTACAGGAACAGAATTAACCCTTTCGCCGCCAGCCATTTTTCAGCCAAAAAACCCATTAAACTTAAAGGGGCAGAGAAAAAAGATGTCTGCAATGCTGCAAATTCATCTGTGACATGCATAACATTAGGCATATCCTTACCTCCCAAAATTAAGAAAATAGAGTCTTTGGGTAACAGGCCCTGATTTGATGCCTTTTAGTGACATGGGTTTTAAACCATTGTGGTGCATAAATGCGACATTGGCGGTGAAAGGGTTAAAATCAACAACAAAAACGGGAAAAAGAGAACTCAATCCTAGCACGCAATTGAAAACCCGTTAAAACAAGTATCCTACTGAACTATGTCAAACTGTTTTGTCCCAGATTGATAGAAAATGAATGATCTTTTGGGTATAGCGTTACACTGATGTAGGGTTAAATCCAGGGGATATACCGCCTTTCGCCTGCCCTATTCACTCTATACACGGCTGACTGCAGGTGTGGGGAGCCCGGAGTCCTACAGAGCCAATTCTCCGACGACACCTCCATTGCCGGCATGGTGACACAGGGGGACGCAGACAGGGTATGCAGGGGGAAAGGGTGTGGTAGCGGACACAGATAGGAATTGGAGGGGGAAAAGGGAGGAGGGAGGGGATATGGACGAGAAGAGAGGGCGAAAGGGAGGTGCGAGGGGAGAGGGTTAGGGGTAAGGAGGTGGAGGGGGGGGGAGGTAATCGGGGTGAGGCGGCGGTTAATATTTAATCTGTGAGACTTCATTTCAACTGTTACTTAGGGATGTCATTCTTTCATGCGCGCCCTTATGTGTGTCTCTATCTGTGTGTGTGGGAGGGAGGGCGGGGGGGGGAGTGAATGGACGTGGGTGTGTTTCTGTGTTATCTTGTTCAACATCATCAATCATTACTATCATTTTTGCTATTAGATTCAGATTCAGATATTTATTGTCTTTGAAAACCGTAACAGGTTTTATATGACACTACAATAAATAATAATATTAATAATAAGCAAACAACGAAACACTAAATGTAAGAAACAAAGCATTTATCATCATCATCATCATCATCATCATCATGATTTTTGTTTTTCTTATTATTACTAATATTAGTATTGGTAGTGGTGGTAGTTCCCATTTTAATTATTCATTATTTAACATAATCTTCATCATTATCACTGTTGTTGTTGTTGTAGTGATTGTCCACTTAACTCTTTTAAAGCACACGTTTATCCACTTGCACAGACACATACACACATATGCATGCGCATGCGCACACACGCATATATACATACACACGCACGTGCACACACACACTCTCTCTCCCACACATACACCAGCTTCACACAGTATGAATGTGTCAGTACACCAAACACTAGGTCACACAAACCCAGACATTTTTGTATCAAATACCAACACTTAAGGCTCTTGGAAATGTCCATCTTAGTCAGCCACACAGACAATAGGATGAAAGAGAGTGGGGGAAAAGCCTACCTAAAATAAAATAATAAAAATGGGGAGGGGAGGAAAAAAAGGGAAAAAGGGGGGTGGGGAAACAAGAAAAGGAACAAGGAAAAAAGGAGGAAAGGAAGGAAAAAAGAAAAGAAAGGGTTAAAAATGAAGGCGGAAGTGGTGGTGGGTTGCATGTTGAGTGAGCAAGATAGCGGCGGAGAGCGGATGAATGATTGGGTGTGGTGTGAGAGTTACATATTTGTTAATGTAAATTTATGTTTCATACTTTTTTAATTTTTTTTTTTTTTTACGCGGTGGAAGACAGGTTTCCATGTGCGTTGTACAATGCCAATGGACAATAAAGAAACTGATGACTTATATCCTCACCCTTCTGGGTTCCTTTTGTAGCTCTTCCCTCTCGTTATCCCACACCTGGCATCAGATAACATGCTCTGTTTATGTTCTTTGTCGTAATGTTCTTCTATCCAATGTATAGTGTAGAGTGGCACAGAGGTATCGCGTTCGCCTCGTGTCAAGTAAACCCAAGTTCGAACCTGGGTACAGGGGATTTTTCCTCTCACTTTGCACTAGGCCTTACGGTCTGAACGTGGAGTCTGTCGGATGAGACGATAAACCGAGGTCCCGTGTGCCCATGCACTTAGCACACGTTAAACCCAGTGGCAACGAAAAAGTTGTCATTTGGTCACAATTTACACCCACCCCCCTTTCCTTCCTCATCAGTCACACAAAAATCGCATGCAAAAAAATAAATAAATGGGTGGCGCGCCTCTGGCTGCGACACGCTCTCCAGTGGGAGCAACCCAAATTCCACAGAGACGCCTCTGTGACTATAAAGTACCTAATACTAAAGGTATTCTGGCTACTTTGTACTATAGTCAGCCAACCCCACCCCCCCACCCCACTGCAATTTTTGCATTAAAAACTTAACTGAAAAGCAATCCTCCAAAGTCGGAGTGTGGCTGCCCACGTGTCGGGGTAATCAAAAAATGGTCACACACGTAATGTTCTCATCCCTAGCTGGTGAATGTGTACTATAGTGTTCAAGTGCTTGGGATGATCCCTGGAGTCTTTAAGCCAGGGTAAGACAAGAACACAACAGCAACAACAACTGAAAAGCAATATTCTGTGATTTGCTTGGGAAAGGGATAGGGTTAAGATCAGCCTAGGATTGTTTTTATAACAATGAAAGAAGGAGACTTTCAGATTGAGGGTCGTGAACAAGAGGGGGGTGACTAAAGAACAAGATTGGTGGTATTCTTCCACTCTCAGGCAGACAATGGGCTGAGAACACTCAAAAGAAAAAAAGACTAGAAACCATCTGCGGAAAACAAATGAATGTTTAAAGGTGGACCCTGACGGATGAGTTCTTGCAAGAAACACGTCTAGATCACAAGAAAGACAGCCTTTTCAAGGATCGGAACACTCACTTTGCTCTGGTTTCCCAGAAGTCAACCCGTCAAAACGGCGATTCCTCTTTGGCGGAGATGCCGGGGAGAGAAGCCATTTTGGATAGGGTGGGTGGTGGTCACTCATTGTGGTTGAACCTTTTTTTGTAGTGCAGTAAAAAAAAGGAGCTATTTTCTTTGTTGTGAGCAAAACTCTTTTAGGTAAACTGTATAAAATTTAAAAAATAAATAATAATAAAACGGCTTATATTGGGACAATTTCGTGCAAACGATTTGGTCTAAACTCAGACTGCCATTAAATTCACTGAAAGAATTTGACTTCCAGCACCTCCGCCAAGGAGGACTCGCCGATTTGACGGTATTATTTTGGGGAAACCAGAGCAAAGTGAGTGTTGCTATCTCTGTAAAGGGTGTTTTCCTGGTGATCTCGACGTGTTTCTTGCCAAAAAAATCATCCGTCAGAGTGCCCATTTAAGAACATTATCTTAGGTTTTTTTCATGCATTGTTTATTCACTGTCTAATCTGAATGCGTATGCATTTTAGCTAAAAAGAAAATCAGCTTGAGTATTTAGATGTTCACACATGCAGATGTAGACAAGTATAATTGTATACTTATACATATTTAAATGTGTATGTCTGTCGTGAATACAAGCTTGTTCAAGTATATATGAACAAGTGTGCGGGTATAAATAAACATGACCATTGAAGTTGATGGGATCTGACTACTAAGAACTAGGTATTAGGTATTTTATCGTCACAGAGGCGTCTCTGTGAAATTCGGGTTGCTCCCACCTGGAGAGAGCGTCGCAGCCAGAGGCGCGCCACCCAATTTTTTGGGGGCATGCGATTTTTGTGCGACTGATGAGGAAGGAAAGGGGTGGTGGTGGTGGTGTAACTTTTGACCAAATGACAACTTTTTTGTTGCCATTGGGCTTAACGTGTTCTAAGTGCATGGGCACACGGGGACCTCGGTTTATCGTCTCGATCATCTCAAAGACTAAGCTTATTGTGAAAAGTTAAGCAATAACTCATAGTGAAACCATCAAGAAATTACCGTGGAATTTTCTTGAATTAGATGTTTTGTGACCTTATGTGATAATAAATTCATGAATCATGTACTTTTGGTATTCTCCATCATCCTTCCTCTTCTTGTTGCGGTTTGCTGTTTCTTCTTTCTTTGTCCTATCACATCTGGAAAGGGATTCGCGACGCCTTGTTGTGAACATGTTCTTTTGTGTTTGGCTACATTTTGTCAGTATCCAAGCATAAAAGAACGACATGGCTTTTATCACTGGTTGACATTAGCCTGTAGAAAGGGCCAATAGTAAATGAGAGCTGTACTATATATGATACTCGTATTGGAATATCATGCTACAGTTTAGTCTTTCGTGGAAGACTGACTCTCGAACGAGGGGGGCCCTTGCACCGGCTCTGGTGCTGCAGCCAATGGGATTGGTTGGCCTTTGGGGACCTTCCCCAACGCTCGTCCTCAAATCCCTTTGGCCGAGAGAGTGGGGAGTGGGGATGTACCCTGGGCAAGGCATCTCCACTATAAACTAATTCTCGCCCAGCCCGCCAGAACAGTATCTGCCCTCTCTGCTATCTGGCAGTCATTGTCGGAAACAACAGACAGGCAACAACAACGTTTTGTTAATAATGAACATGAATAACGTGTGTGTGTGTTTTGTTTCCTTGTTTTCTCCTGTTAATATTGAAAAAAATGAATTTTGCTTACTCTTTATAAAATATGTTAATATGAGTATATCTGTGTTTGCTAGCCCGCCATGTCAGTCTAAATATGAGTAGGCACACTATAAGCCTCAAGCTTGTTGCTACCGTTAGTCTTGTTTACTTGATTTGGATATAATATGTGTTGTTGGTGAAGAAAAGATTACTTAAACCAATGTTTAAAACCAACCAAACAATCTAATGATATAGTGCAGTTTCATTTGATCTTTTTGCAGACAGCGACGACACGGGATGTAATAAAAGCAAAACAAACGTCTTCTCCTGCGTTCCCAAGCCATATGGCCATAATGGGTGAGGTACGATTGTGTCCGGTTTTCAGTTTTCACTGGTCTCCTCGCTGCATGCAGCCGACACATTCCAATTTCGGAGGCGTTCAAAGCAGAACATTGTTTGGACGATTTGTGTTATATAGAAAAGGCAGGAGAATAGGCCAGTAAGTCAGATAAATAATATTAATAATAATAATAATAATAAACGGACACTTATATAGCGCTTTTTATCGAGCACAAAGCGCTTTGCAATCAGCATTGAAACACTCACAACAGACTACAGAAATGGTAGATGATAGTAAGAAAAGGAAAAGGTAGAGTCAAAGAGAGTGATAGATTAGTGGAAGTTGCTAGCACAGAACTTCCAGAAGGTGGGGGGATTATTTGTACTGAAAGATTTCCCCAATATATCCAGGGGGGAGACTATTGGATGGTCGGGTCGTCCATCTCCCCATATGGAGACACGATGCATCCATCCACTCACTGTCCCGGAGCAGAATAAAGAAATACTGACAAAAATTATGCAGGCCTACAACATGTACAGTCGAACCTCACTTAACGGGCACCTCAGTATACCGCACAGTTTTTGTCAGGCTGATCACGAATTTTTAATAGCATAGTCAAAGAAAGATTCAGGCTATATTTTTAAAGCAAAATTCACGTGAAAGGAAATTTGAAAAACGAAGTTCAAGGAAAGATCAGGGAAAAGTTGAGGGAAAATCATTCCTTTGCTACATCAGTCAATGTTTGTCAATAAAATCATATTATTCTTTTCATTACACACGCAATTATTCGCTGCCTTCGTATGGAGTGATTCAGTCAGTATTGCGGGCACCTCATTATTACGGACAGTTTTGACCAGTCTGTTGGGTGGGTCGGTTTACTGAGGTTCGACTGTATGATTATTATGCTTAGTTACCTCCATGCCTGGAACAGTGATAGCGGCATCACCTCTGTGCTTCATGTCGCTCTCTTCTTCCTTGGTGGGTACCACTTTGGACATAGAGAGATGAAATGTCTCTGGTTTGATACTAGTGAACTATTACCTACATCCCCTTGGGTGACAATCAACTAGCTGAAATGTCTCTGGTTTGATACTGGTGAACTATTACCTATATTCCCCTGGGTGACAATCAAACAGCTGAAATGTCTCTGGTTTGATACTGGTGAACTATTACCTACATCCCCTTGGGTGACAATCAACTAGCTGAAATGTCTCTGGTTTGATACTGGTGAACTATTACCTATATTCCCCTGGATGACAATCAAATAGCTGAAATGTCTCTGGTTTGATACTGGTGAACTATTACCTATATTCCCATGGTATGGGTGACAATCAACTAGCTGAAATGTCTCTGGTTTGATACTGGTGAACTATTACCTATATTCCCCTGGTATGGGTGACAATCAACTAGCTGAAATGTCTCTGGTTTGATACTGGTGAACTATTACCTATATTCCCCTGGCATGGGTGACAATCAAATAGCTGAAATGTCTCTGGTTTGATACTGGTGAACTATTACCTATATTCCCCTGGTATGGGTGACAATCAAATAGCTGAAATGTGTCTGGTTTGATACTGGTGAACTATTACCTATATTCCCCTGGCATGGTTGACAATCAACTAGCTGAAATGTCTCTGGTTTGATACTGGTGAACTATTACCTATATTCCTCTAGGTGTCAATCAACTAGCTGAAATGTCTCTGGTTTAATACTGGTACAGTATTACCTATGTTCCTCTGGGTGACAATCAACTAGCTGAAATGTCTCTGGTTTGATACTGGTGAACTATTACCTATATTCCCCTGGTATGGGTGACAATCAAATAGCTGAAATGTCTCTGGTTTGATACTGGTGAACTATTACCTATATTCCCCTGGTATGGTTGACAATCAACTAGCTGAAATGTCTCTGGTTTGATACTGGTGAACTATTACCTATATTCCCCTGGCATGGTTGACAATCAACTAGCTGAAATGTCTCTGGTTTGATACTGGTGAACTATTACCTATATTCCTCTAGGTGTCAATCAACTAGCTGAAATGTCTCTGGTTTAATACTGGTACAGTATTACCTATGTTCCTCTGGGTGACAATCAACTAGCTGAAATGTGTCTGGTTTGATACTGGTGAACTATTACCTATGTTCCTCTGGGTGACAATCAACTAGCTGAAATGTGTCTGGTTTGATACTGGTGAACTATTACCTATATTCCCCTGGTATGGGTGACAATCAACTAGCTCTCCTGTTGACTCGATGGCACAGCACCTGACTTTAGTACTACGCTGTTCTCTTCTTTGCTTCAAAAACAATAATTTTGGTCCACTGTGTATGTGTGTTTTTGAGTATGTGTGCGCGTGTTCATATGCGTCAATATATATATGTATGAACCCCAGAATATTCAGTTTTAATCGACCGTCTGTCTATTAACCCCTTCAGGACATCACTGCCTTAGGTAAACTCCATTACTGGCCTGGGGCTGCCAAGAAATTGTTTATATAACAAATAAGAAGCGCAACAACACTCACACTGTCAATGATTCAGTTTTGACAACATTACCGATTGATCCGAGTTTATTTTTCGCTTTGTACTAGTGATTACTTGCATTGAAATTGGAATAATTAGTCTCCTTATTACTATCACTGTTGATGAAAACGCTTGGAGTATTTTCTGAGGCTCGTGTGGGGCCGATTCTTTTTAACATTTATAACATTACACATTAAGATAGAAGTACCAAACATAAGTAAACCGAAAGCTGGAACAGTGATGAAGGGATGTAACTCGAAAAACGTGGTTTGGATAAAAAAATTAAAAAACAACAACAACAACATGGATTTAGACAGGTTTTAGACTAAATAAATCGCTGTTCCGAGAATACTCGTAATTAGGCCCTGACTGGCGTTCTCCTGTTCCGAGTATACTCGTAATTCGTCCAGAATGAGTTAAAACAACACCCAAGCAGAAAACGTACAAAGAACCACAAAAAACCATCCAATGGCTAAAGACGTTTAATAATATGCCATGGCCAGAAACGTTATATAGCACAACACTGAAACAAATGAGGTGTGTTCCTGCACCTTGCGCCCAGTCACTAAAAAATGTAGTCAAAGGCAGTGACAAGAAACAACAGCATTGATTTAGTCCCTCAGTTGTTCAGAAACAACAGCATTGATTTAGTCCCTCAGTTGTCCAGTTGTGAAATATATGTAACGGTCCCTGTATTGAATGTGTCACCCGATTTGAGAATCACGTCGTGATAGTGAAAAGACCCGGCCCACCCTGTCACTTGAACTCACTTCATACCACACGTAGCAGCACAATGTCGCAATGCACTATTCATTGTTGTTGAGAACCTGACCTCATAGCACTCATGTGATAGATGCACTGTTACTACCCAGATTGTCGTTTTGCCCGAATTGTCGTTTTCCGTCAAAACGACAATACGGGTACCACTCACTGCCCAAATTGTCGTCCTAACGACAATACGGGTACCCCTCACTGCCAGTATTGTTGTCGGCTTTACATGGTATTTTCGATTTCGTATTTCTCTCTCTTAACCTTTCTTTCTCTCTATGTCTGTCTGTCTGTCTCTCTCTATCTCTCTCTCTCAATTTCTCTCTCGGCTTCAATTTCTTTGAAGATAAGACATATTGTTGCCAATTTCTGAATGATCAAATGCATGGCGAAAACGTTTTTGGCGACAAAACTTCCGTTATTCTTTTTGTAGTCGCCGATTCCAGACACGCTAACTTTTCTTTGATTTTGGATGGATGGATGGATGGATAGACAGACAGACAGTCAGAAATATACAGACAAGAGTGAAATCAGCTTCAAATCTGGTAATTATGAGCTGGTAATTATTAGTAAACAAAACGTGATGGGGCTTGTTTTAGGCTATTCAAATTGAAACTGAAAACATATCCAACAATCGTGAGCACATTCGTTCAGTCCCATATACCATCTTTTTTGTATGCGGACATTGTAGGAAACATTTGTTCCAGTTGCCATTTTCCTCTGAAACAAAACAACACACTTTCATGAAAAGTATAAAAGTAACCTTCACTTGTATAAAAGTAAACGCCCATGATTGACAATCAAATGTTACAAACAAACTGTCCGTACCAAAGAGAGAGAGAGAGAGAGAGAGAGAGAGAGAGAGAGAGAGAGAGAGAGAGAGAGAGAGAGAGAGAGAATGGGAGACAAAGAAGTTAAACCCATACATTTTTTGTCAAAATGTGACGTATGTTCGAATCGCTTTCACAAACTAACATTTAATTCCAATCGGCCGAGTACTTTTTGAGAAATCTGTGTTTGCAGATGAACCGACAGACAGACAGACAGATTAAGTGAGAGAGTGGAAACACGAAATCGAAAATGCTTTGTTCAGCGAACGACAATTCGGGTTGTGAAAGTTACCCGTATTGTCGTTTTGACGGAAAATGACAATTCGGGCAAAACGACAATCTGGGTAGTAACAATGCACGTTTGCGCTTGCTCAATGTGTTTGGTGGTCCTGCTATCTAATTCGATTTAAAAAACCACCTTATCGGTCCTAGGTTGCGCAGCATTGTGCCCACGCCTCTATGTGTCCCTCTGTATGTGCTATCATAATCATGTGATAGCATATTTGTTCGATATACTTTTGTATGCTGCAACTTGATTTGCTTATTGCATGTATCATACTATTACTGCATAATAATAATGCTGAGGAGTGTTATCCTTTGCTGATTTTATGATTGCATGATGCGGCATGTTTTGTGCTTTTTTGCCTGTACAAAGAGGGGAGAACACTTCGTGAAAATTAGTTGTTTACCCTGACCCAGGCAGACAAACCATAGCAACCATGGCGTCGAAGCTTCAAACCGCAGGATGCGAGTCAGCGACTTGCAAACGTGTTTTTTTAAAATAGAAAAGTGAGGGGTGGCCAGTGGCCACAAACTGATAGAACTTGCAAACTGTGACGTAAAAATATAGATGACATCAAGTTTAGAATGATGCACTCTTTGTTCTACATGCTGTATGTCTACTCAAACACAAAAGGTGAGTGCTGGGGATCTACCTGATGGTAGAGTAACTTCCCCTGTTTGAATTAGGCAAGATTACTCCAATACACCATAAGATTACTCTCCTTAATTATTTCCGAACAATTCCTATTCTAGCCTTAACCCCTAACCCCGTCCGTAACCCTAACCCGTACCTTAATCATAGACAGGGACACTCAGAGACATGGAGGTGGGGACACATAAGCTTAGAGACGGGGACATATATAAATGGGGACACAATGACGGGGACACAGATGGGGAGACATGGAGGCGGGGACACATAAGCTTAGAGACGGGGACACATAGGGACGGGAACATAGAGACGGGAACACAGTGACCGGGACACAGAGACGGGAACATATAGAGATGGGGACACATGACGGGGACACATATAGAGGGGGACACAATGACGGGGACACATAGGGACGGGAACATATAGAGATGGGGACACAATGACGGGGACACATAGAGATGAGAACATATAGACAGGGACACAATGACGGGGACACATAGAGGCGGGGACATATAGACGGGGACACATATTAGAGAGGGGGGACACAATGACGGGGACACATAGAGACGGGAACATACAGAGATGGGGACACAATGACAAACAGACATAGGGACATAATAGACGATTTTCGGAAGAAAAAAACCTAAGGGATAGCACAAGTTGTTTACCTCTATTACTTGGTCAAATGCCATAGCAACAATGCAACAATGGCGTCGAAGCTTGAAACCGCAGGATGCCAGTCAGCGACTTGCACACATTTTTTTGTATCGAAAAATTAGGGGTGGCCACAAACTGATAAAACTCGCAAAATGTGATGTAAAAATATAAATGACAATTGTTTAGAATGACGCACGGTGTTCTAAGTGCTGTATGTCTGCTCAAACACACGAGTCGATAGGCTACAAAAGCTGAAGGTAGAGTGACTTCCCCTGTTTGACCGATTGAATTAGGCAAGATCACTCCCACACACCATGAAATTACTCCCCTTAATTATTTCCGAACAATTCCTATTGAGACGGGGGCACATCACATTCATCCATCAGTCCCACTGACCCACTAAGCTTATCTTAGACGATCCTTGTAAAACTGGGACCGAATGGAATATTTTCAGCGCTTGCTTGATTCAAACCTATAACTCACTTTGTCGGTCGGTCTGTCGTTCCAAAATTGTCGCACTTCAAACCGAGGCTACACTTCAAAATTAATTGAGGCCGCTCTTTAAAATGATGTATTTTAAAAGCATACAAAATAATAAACATACGTAATACAGACACTACAACAGACACGAGTATGCGGTGCTTCTTTTGATGAGTATAAGTAGGATACATAGTTTTAAATGTTTTCCAAAAGATATAAAAAGTTACGAAAGGGTGCAGAGATAACATTCTGGGACGGTATTCATGTCGAGATAGCATGAGACTTAGCATGATGCTAACTTAGAAGCTCTTCCAAAAGTCCTATTAAATCCTATAGGACATTGGAAGAGCTTCTAAGTTAGCATCATGCTAAGTCTCATGCTATCTCGACATGAATACCGTCCCAGATTAAAATTATTGAAAAGCCAGGGGAGATGACTCATGATTGGAGTGGTAAAAATAGACCGCGCGCCACAAACTATTGCGATTTTGCGCTTGTTTTTTTATCACCTGGATAAAGACCAGACTTCAGATACTTTATTTTACAAGGATAAGGCCGGGTTCACATTAGACGCGTAAGTTCTGTGCGGAAAACCCTAAATAAGTGGAAGAAAGAAGGATAACAGTTTAGCATATAGGGGAAATTCGGACACGTGCGCAAATCTTTTCCCTTCTTTGTTTGACTTATTTATGGATTGCGCACGGGTTTCCGCATGGAATATCCGCTTATGTGTGTACACGGCCTAAGAATTTAGGCTAGGCCTATTCTTCCATTCTGTCCTTGGTTCTAATAGCATGCAACATGTAACTAATACTATAAATGAACGTCGAGAAGGCGTGGGAGAAGGGCCCAGTAAAAATAAACACAAAGGATCGGTCTCTTGTCAAATTATTAAAAAAACAACTGCAAAACATGACATAGGCCTCATAGGGCGCAAACATCTGCCAAGGCAGATAACTCGATTTCCACGCAGACGCCAAGCACAATGGTATTGGTAAAAGATTAAGTCTTGAAAGCAGGAGTTGCTGTTGAAATGCATTTTAAAACTCGTCTTGAATTAGCTTAAAGTGAATGATGCACCCTCCCCCCAAAACAAATCATATAATACACTTAACCCTTTCACCGCCAAAGTCGCATTTTAGCACCACAGTGATTTAACACCTATGTCACTAAAAGGCATCAAATTGGGGTCTATTATCCAAAGACCCTATTGTCTTAGTTTTGCGAAGTAAGGTTAGACCTTATTTCATATCTGTCACACAAGAATCCCCAATACTACAGATGGAGTTTGTTCTCTACTCAGGTAAATGTAATGGAAATTTTTAGCTGAAATATGGCTGGCGGTGAAAGGGTTAATGGAATCAAATCTGGCAAAAGGTTGTTTTATAAATATTGTAAAATGCTGATTTTAATTTATCTAGCTATATGTGTTTTGTTGTTGTTGCCCCTTGCACTGAAGGTTCTTTTTTTTGCAGTTGAGTGTTACAAACAACATAATATCGGTCAGTTTTGCAAACAAAAAATCACGATGATCAAATCGAACACGCAAAGTACACCATCATTTATTAAATAAAATAAACAAGTAATCGAACTACACATTAGCAGCAACCAGGGAGTAGAGATCTCTATCGAAATTTAAGACCCTCTTGACCCGAAGGGTACATATGGGTGTAGAGATCACTGCAACTGAAAGCATACAAAGAGTATGCCATTTTAGGCGAAATCAGCGGTACTAATTTTTTTTTTTTAAAGTGGACTCGGACGGATGAGTTTTTGCAAGAAACACGTCGAGATCACCAGAAAGACAGCCTTTTCTGGTTTCTTAGAAATTAAACAGTCAAAACGGCGATTTTTCCTTGGCGGAGATAGTAGCTATTTTGGATTGGGTGGTTGAAGCGTTTTCTTTTTTTGTAGTGCAGTAAAAAAAAAAGGGAGCTATTTCCTTTGTTGTGAGCGAAACTCCTTTAGATAAACTGTATAAAAAAAAAAAAAGCTTGTATTGCGAAAAGTTCGCGCAAACAATATTTTGGTCTAAACACAGGCGGCCATTCAAAAAGAGACGGCAAATGACTTCCTCTTTGGATGAAATAATTGGACTTCCAGCACCTCCGCCAAGGAGGAATCGACTTTTTGACGGCTTGATTTCTGGGAAACCAGAGCAAAGTGAGTGTTGCGATCTCTGTAAAGGGTGTTTTCCTGCTGATCTGGACGTGTTTCTTGCAAAAACTCATCCGTCAGGGTGCCCCTTTAAGTTTGCACGTTATCGTGACAGGTCCAACTGACATCACAGACGTTATCGTATGAGCATTTTGTTTTGGGAAGTCTCGTGCCTCGTTATCAGCGATGCGAATGTCAATATTGCCTTGGGCGACATCATAAAGCCTGAATATAGGCGACACCTATTGATTTAGTACCTCTTAAGGATAGAGATCTCTATCTCAAGGGCAGATAATCCGAAAGCTATAAAATGTTCAACATGGATACTGCTGGTAGAGAGAGGGCTATGACTGTATACTATAATACAATTATAAGATAAGGTTTATACTTTTGGCTCAACGTTTCGAAGCGTAGGAACGTTTGGGGAGGGGGGTGGCAGGATTGCCAACAAACCGGGAGGGGGGGGGGGGGGGCGCAAGCCCACGGACAAAGGAGGGGAGGAGGCGCAAGCGCACGGACAAGGTAGATGGATAGGTTAAACTACGTCTTAGTAAATGCTACCAAAATACTGCAATTGTTATTTTTACCCATAATTTTTTTATCAACAATAAAAATCTATGAATAAAGGAAACCATTATGTGAATTTAAAGCAAACCAGTATGTGAATTTAAAGGAGACAACCCCCCCCCCCCCCCCCCCCGAAATACAACCATGTTTGGGGGCGGACCATCCAGTCATGGAACAGGGGAGGGGTAGTTCCAAGTGGTCAGTTGGGGTGGGGTGAGGGGTCTGGGGGGATCCTCCCAGAAGCTGATGATAATTTGAATTAAAAGATGCAAGTCAAGGCTTCTCGTGAGAGAATAAGGTAAAGAAAAGTCATATAGCATGGGACTACATTTCTATATTTTTGTCTGAGGGGATGGAACCCCTGTAACCCCTCTCAAATCCATATTTGAGGTAGTACCCAAGTCCAAAGACATGTAACAATATAACGAGGTCTATATCAAGGACTCTAAAAGGGTCAGATGGACTACAGTGGCGGCTATCCAAAGACTCGGACTGGAATTTGAACGGAGAATTCAACTGGCCTATCGACGTTTATAACGTGTGTACGTTTAAAAGGGACATAACCAGTGTTTCTGTCCTCACTACTCATATGGCTCCCCCCCACCTGCGTGCGCATCTCGACCCTTCCAACGGAAGTGTCGCCATCTTAGTCCTTATTTGTCTCTCAAAGTGAAAATGTTATCTAAATTGTAAAGAAAACATCCAGATGTTATAAATACAGTTTAGATAAGTTTCGAATTGGAACCCCAAATACGCAGCATCGATCTGGCATCAAATTACTGACTAAGATGGCGATCTCCCATATGGCGCTCCTTGTGGCCGGATATGACGACACGTGGGTACCAGCCATAGGGAACCGGAGGTCTATTTCTTTTCAGTGTCTTTGGTCTATATATGAAAGAAAAAAAAAAGGAAGGAAGCACATCTGAGCGTGCGCCTGTGGGTGTGGGTGTTGGCGTGTACGTGTACTGTATGTTATTATTGTCCTTTGCCGAACTACGATCGCAAAGGAGTATGAATTCGTTCGTGTTATGTTTGTTTTTTCCTGTCTGTCCCAAGGATATCTCCCGAACCGCTTCAAATTTTGTGTGGTGGTGTGTCACCATGAGGAAGGCATCCGCGCATAAATTATCACCGTCGTGGCCTTGAAAACCGAAAATCTTTAAGGGGCCATAACTTCCACACCGTTGGTCTTAGAGTCTTGAAACTTGGCATGTAGGTACTTTGGCTTATGGCCGTTCTGATGGCATACCGATCAAGGTCAAGGAGATCGATAGGCCTTCAAAGTGGTAGAGGTCTAAAATTGGGTTTTAAGCCATATTTTCCACATTTGTACTTGACAGAAGCGCTTCAGATTGTGTGTGGTACTGTATAACCTAGAGCAGAAAACATCTGAGCATAAATTATTGCCATGCTGACCTTCACCTTGAAGTGCGAAATTTCCTTCTTTGCGCTATATATTTCTTGTCCAAGCTGTAAACTCGTGAACTAGAAGACGGAATCCTTTCAAATTTTGTGTCAGGATGTGAGACTACACACTCGTACATAAATTATCCCTCAGAAATACAATGTCGGCGAGCGGCAGACATGTTTCCGTTTTTCTTCACCCTCCTATATCTCGTTAGTCTTGAAAAGGCCTACTACTTTTGAATCCTGTCGTAAGGCTTTCTATGGAATACGAATACGAATGTTTTTATTGAGAGAGAGAGAGAGAGAGAGAGAGAGAGAGAGAGAGAGAGAGAGAACCGAGCTAGCTTTTCCTCGAGAGAGTGTTTTCAGTGCACACACCCCCCAGTGACCACAGTAGTAGGCAAAATACACACACACCCTCCCCCATTCGCATTAGCTAACCGAAACTATCCCTCAGAAATACAATATTGCCGAGCGGCAGACATGTTTCCGTTTTTCTTCACCCTCCTATATCTCGTGATACGGTATAGAATTACTCCAAATTTTGTGTGGGGGTGTAAAAAGAAGAGTAGAAGACAATGCAGTACAAATTATGCCACGTGGGATTTCATTTCCAATTTATCTTTTCCTACTTAGCCTTCTCCCACTTTACCTATTCCCAGTTCGTTTTCTGTCATTTTGCCTCGTCCTGTTTTCCCACTTCTCCCATTTTGCCTTTTCCTATTCCACCTTTTCCCATTTAGCCTTCTCCCAGTTCGTATTCCCAGTTCGTTTTCTGTCATTTTGCCTCGTCCCGTTTTCCCACTTTCTTTTCCTATTCCACATTTTCCCATTACAATCTTAGTGTTGCTCTTTTTTTTGGCAAAGGGAAGTAATATGAGCCATTAGAGTGATGTCCAGTTAGGCAGCTAGAAAACCTCACTTTGGTGTGCATCCCTTTCAAAAAATACCCCGAGACTTGGGTTCAGGTTTACGCCGGGTTCACATTAGACGCGTAAGTTCCGTACGGAAAACCCTAAATAAGTGGAAGAAAGAAGGATACAAGTGTACGCATATAGGGGAAATTCGGACACGTGCGCAAATCTTTTTACAAAATACTGCGCAAGCTTGAACGACTGCATGTCCCGTGGGGGTCAATCTTTTTATACAAATAGTTCCCCCACCACCTGGAGGTTCTGTGGTAATAGCTTCCACTAATGTATTACTTTTCGCTGCCTTTTCATATTCTTACTATCATTGTTTTTTGCATCGTTGGCCCATTCTCCTGCCTTTCCCCCCCTAAAAATATTCCGAATAATTGTCTCCTTTGAATTCCAAAATTGGAATGTGGCATCTAAATGCAGCAAGGAGACCTCTGAAAACCGGACACATAGGCCTACACATAGGTGTAGAGTGGCACAGAGGTGACGCGTTCGCCTTGTGTCAAGTAAACCCGAGTTCGAACCTGGGTACAGGGGATTTTTCCTCACTTTGCACTAGGCCTCACAGTCTGAACGTGGAGTCTTTCAGATGATACGATAAACCGAGGTCCCGTGCGCTTAGCACACGTTAATCTCAGTGGCAACGAAAAAGTGGTCATTTGGTCAAAAATCCCCCCCCCCCCATTCCCTCCTCATCAGTCACGCAAAAATCGCATGCAATTTTTTTTTAAAAATTGGGTGGCGCGCCTCTGGCTGCGACGCGCTCTCCAGGTGGGAACCCGATTTTCACAGACGTATTATGGGACTATAAAGTACCTATCTTACGCATTACGGTCATATGGTCCGCGGACGCTGAAGAAAAAGGCATTGCAAATCCCGCCGCTTCTCAAGGAGGCAAAAGGCTACTTAGATTTCCAATGAACTAGACTAGTGGCAAGCTAGGCATATAGGGTACAGGTGATGTGTACACGGGCATGTGCGTTTTGTGTATGTGTCAATATTTCTTATATTTTATGCTTGTTGCGTAATTTAAAATAACTTTAAACTGTAAAAAAATCACACACACACACGCGCGCGCGCGCGCGCGCACAGGCAGGCATTAATGTCCAGACTCACACACGTGCGCGCATACAATCATACGCACACAAATAAGTGAACACATGAGAGAGAGAGAGAGAGAGAGAGAGAGAGAGAGAGAGAGAGAGAGAGAGAGAGAGAGAGAGAGAGAGAGAGAGAGAGAGAGAGAGAGAGAGAGAGAGAGAGAGAGAGAGAGAGAGAGAGAGAGAGAGAGAGAGAGAGAGAATCATTTAATGTGAATTCGGCTAATACAGTCATCATGAATGAAAACGATGAACTTTCCACATGTCGTCGAGTGTAAACAACAACAAAAAGTGTATCAAAATATATGGGAAGTGTTGGCATGTTTACATCGACTAGGAACTTCACTACATTGAAACACAGTTCAGAAATACAACAAGCATTTAGAAATTATTTGGCCATACATGTAATGTACCCAACTGGTGCAGAATCAACATAGTCGTGGGGAGCCATTTTGATAAGCCGAAAACAAAACTTAATAATTTCAGCCAAGGGTTATTTTCTATAATTTGATTTTGAAATTCGCTTCCTGGACTTAGAGAAATCTGATCTCGATTTTTTTTTAACCATTCTTTGCTTGCCATTTGGACATAAAAGACATTTTGCTTGCTCTTTCTGGAATAAACAAAAATTGATTTTGAAATTCGCTTGCGCTTCCTGGAATTAAAGAAATCTGATCTCGATCTTTTACTTTAAAAAAAAATTATTTATCGTCCTTCCAACGCCTCAACTTGCCACCAGTCAAAGCTACCTTGTTCCAGGCCAGGATATACTTAGGACAGCCACAGAGAAGAGAGTTGCAATAGTCAATGCGGGAAAGAATAAAGGCAGAAATAAGAGTTTTCGTGGCTGCAACAGACAGAAAGTGTCGAACGGCACTGATTCGTCTGAGCTCATAATTGATGGAACGTATGAGATTAATAACCTGTTTATGCATTGTAAGATTTGAATCGAGGGTAACTCCGAGATTCTTTGCTGACTTAGAAAACTGAACACAAACATGACCAAGCTCTCCATAGTCTTAGTTCTAGGACATGAACAAAACATCGCGTGCCAGTCAATCGTCTCCAACTATGATATCCAGAGATAGCAAAAGGAGGCAAGAATGGCTATCTTAGAAAGATGGGCTGGAATTAGTTCACAATGAATGGAAGAAAGTAAGAGGGAGCGTGGGTAGTATTGAAGGAGTTGGATGCACCGGTTTGTGGATGCAGGTGTGTTACAGCACAATCAGAGGAAACAGAATATAAGGTTAAAAAAGGTACATTTATACACATTACGAAATGCAGACAAGTGTTGTATTTCGGTTCGTGTTCCTTTTAAATGTCCTGTTAATGTTCTTGTAATGTATTTTTTTATCCAGTTCGTAAAAATTAGGAAATGTTATCCCTACAAAAACACACTGCAGAAATACAGCATGCGTTTAGAGAGGGACAGAGGCTGAGAGAGAGTCTGATACTTAGAGAGAGAGAGAGAGAGAGAGAGAGAGAGAGAGAGAGAGAGAGAGAGAGAGAGAGAGAGAGAGAGACTGAGAGGAAGACACTTTGATTTGAGAGAGAGAGAGAGAGAGAGAGAGAGAGAGAGAGAGAGAGAGAGAGAGAGAGAGAGAGAGAGAGAGAGAGAGAGAGAGAGAGAGAGAGACATACAGAGGAAGACACTTTGATTTGAGAGAAAGAGAGGACACAGAGAGAGAGAGAGAGAGAGAGAGAGAGAGAGAGAGAGAGAGAGAGAGAGAGAGAGAGAGAGAGAGAGAGACATACAGAGGAAGACACTTTGATTTGAGAGAAAGAGAGGACACAGAGAGAGAGAGAGAGAGAGAGAGAGAGAGAGAGAGAGAGAGAGAGAGAGAGAGAGAGAGAGAGAGAGAGAGAGAGAGAGAGAGAGAGAGAGAGAGAGAGAGAGAGAGAGGCGGAGGGATATGGACAGGCTGACACTATAAATGTCGATGTTGCTGCTTTTTTCACTGAAAAGATCTTGGTTTCTTCACTGAAGAGATGCTGATGATGTTAGTTTCAGATGCCGTTGATGTCGGTCTCTTCACAGAAGAGATGTAGATTTCTTAACTGAAGAGATGTTGATTTCAGATGTCGGGATTCTTCACTGAAGAGATGTCGATTTCTTCACTGAAGAGATGCTGATGTCGGTTTCAGATGTCGATTTCTTAACTGAAGAGATGTCGATGATGTCGGTTTCAGATGTCGGATTCTTCACTGAAGAGATGTCGATTTCTTCACTGAAGAGTTTATACATCTGTATTGTTACTAATTCGGGACTTTCCTGGTGTTGCACTGCCTCCGGGCATTGCCTCCGGGATCATTCCCACCATCTTTGTATCTACTGATGTCCCATATGTGTCTGTTCTAGACCGGAGGACGTTAAACAGATGTTCATCACTGAAGAGATGCTGATGTCGGTATGTCGATGTCGGTTACAGATGTCGGATTCTTCACTGAACAGATCTCGATTATGTTGGTTTAGTCACTGAAGAGATGCCGATGATGTCGGTTTCTTCACAGTAGAATCGTTATTGTCGCTGCTGGTTTCTTCTCTGCAAACTCGTCTTCTGTGATGGCTGTTCTGCAAGCTGTTTGTTTAGGTGGCTCGCATCTTTTTCGCTGTAGTCCTCGTTTCCTGTAAATTAAATTAAATCAGAATGAAAAAGGAAAGATACTATACTAGTCACAAAACAACCGAAGGGCCGCATTTTCTCAAGCGCACAAAATAAAGATGGCTGATTCCAATAATCTCACAATTGGAAGATAATTAATTCAATTATTCGAGCACTAAAATCTCAAGTTTTATTGTTTTCGTGGGATTGCAATAGCTCAACAAAACAATGCATCCCCAATTGTGAAAATCACGAAAATGCTGCTCAAAATGTGCCAAACTTGGGCGTGTCAACTGTCGTCCCATATGAGCGCGTATCTATCCTACAAGGCCGATATACGTATGTCCCAAAAGAGCGCATCTCAATCATAATTCAGCTTTAATTTCATAATCTACGAGAAAATCCTAACCCTAACCCCAACGTGGCGATGTGTTGAATCGTGGACACGCGCGCTTATGGGATACGAGAATCTGCTACTATCTGCTAATAGACTAGAAAACACGCGCTCATATGGGCCATCAAAAAACGCGCCTATATGGGCTATAAAACGCGCTCATATGGGCGCGCTCATATGGGCTATGCGCTGTTTTGGGAATCTCCGTGCTACTTGAATGTGCACACCCATTTTGACAGTTTTGAGTAGTCATGCTTTGTGACTTTAACTTAGGTGGTGCGTTAATACTCGTGCTGTTTCTTCAAAACTTAGGAGACGAATCTAATGAAGTTCTACGCAGACCTGTTTACCCCCTACACAAGTCTCGAGTAGTCTGGATAGCTGAAACGAGTAGCTTTGGCTCAAAATGTGTAGTTTTAGTCATTAAACCATCAAACAATGTTCACTGAAAATGAGTAATTACAGATATTTTCAATTTTGAAGAGTAGTAGAGGTCCAAATTGAGTACAATGCTACTCGAAAAGAGTAGAGTAAACGGGTCTGTCTACAACATGAAGTACGGATAATTGAAGATGATATGCATAAACATTGAAATGATTTTAATTCAAATTAAAAAACAATAACACATTCATTGTCCAATAAAGAACAAGTTTAAAGTGGGAAGGTTTTTTTTACCATACATTAAATCAAATATCAAAAAACAAAACCACAAACACACAAATGCTCACAGATCAAAGTTACACAACAATTTTCACTGCATCCATCCTCCAACACAGTTTTACCCACACATTCTCTCATAGACAAACAATTTCACACACACACACACACACACACACACACACACACACACACACACACACACACACACTGGACTGGACTGGAACCAATTTATTGTCAGATTAACTATAAAAGTTGTACTGACAATGAAAAAAATAAATAAAACAAAAACGATGAAATTCAAAAGATAAAGAAATTATACAAAAATGAAATTGCAAAAAAACCCTCTCCCCCCCCTCTCTCTCTCTAACCAACTCTCTTTCACTCACCTTAATCACCCTATCTTAATCCATAACACATTTGTGCAATTACTTAGGATCTCAATCAAACACAATAACCCTCTCATTGGCACTTATCACAATCATTTTGTAAACAAACCTGGTTCTACGGTCAACGCTCTACCCCCCCCCCCCCTACACACGCATATGCACACAAAAAATCACGCACACACATACACAAAATACCTACATATTCACACATTCACAAACTCACACTATCTTTCTGCACCTCATCCCCTCCTCTTCTCTCTCTCAAAAGGAAAACAATCATTAACTATTTCTCAATCAATAAAATGACGCTCTAAATTAAACATCAACTACAAACACACACACACACACACATATATACACGCACGCACGCACATACATACACAAGCATAAACACTACGCAAACAAATGAAAATCAGGACGAGACTATTTAAGCTTACTAATAATAGGGGTCGAACAGTTAATATAAAACTTTGCCCTACAAGAATAATAAATACTCAATCCAAATTGATTTTAAGGAAATATAATGATTAAAAGAAGTAAATTAAAAAAATAGTCCGATAGGATGTGATTTTACACACACAAACACACGCACACACACACACGCGCGCGCACACACACACACGCGCGCGCGCGCGCACACACACACACACACTTCTGAACATTAGCACAGTCATCAACATTAATCGTTATTAATAGCATTACCCCCTCCCTTATGCACACTGCAGAAAACACTTTATCACAGAATTTCAATATCAACATCTACATTACAGGATTCAGTAGAGCGAAAGGAAAAGGCAGAGTCAAAGAGAATTATATATAGCACAGAACTTCCAGAAGACGGGGAAATTATTTGTACAAAAGACCCCCCCCCCCCCCCCCCTTTCACCCTCAGGGGAAATGTAGAAAGATGAAGAAAGTATTCAAGAGGATCACGAGCCTGGGTGGGTGGATGGGAGGGACGGGTGGGGGGTGAGGGGAGGTTATTTAATCGGTGACTGCCACAGGAAATATTGCTTTACTTCGTTCCCATACTGCGTGCTTCACTGGGCAGATTTGGACTGTCCTACATACCCACTTCTGTCATCTCCAAGAAAAACGACCAATATTTGTTTTTTCTTCAAGGAGTTCTGGCTCTTTTTCCTAACTTTTTTAAATTTCCACTGAAAGGTCGGCCAGTTAGTCGTTTATAGTCCTGTCAACAGCTATGGGTCATCTCAAAACTGTCACCACGTTAAAAAAAAAAGCTGCCTCAAGCTATCCAATCAGGTCGAGTGAAAATGGTTGTTTCCACAGTGTTCCCTTGTTATGACAGAGTGAGTAGAAATCACACATTATGCACATTTTGGTCGGATGAAACCCTTCCCACTGGACGGAAGGAATTGGCGACCACCATGTGTTTCCAACTCACTCCGGCAGTTGTGGAAATACAGCCAATGCTTGCTGATAATGACGACGGCTTACGGCCACAAGTAGCTGAATAGAGTTCACAAATGAAATGTCTTCCAAATAAAAAGGTTGGATAGTGTGAGGTGGCTTTAAGGCTCAAAACCGCGCATAACAAACACATCAATGTGTCCTCCTACCAACGTTCATGTCATAACTAAAAAGTACGGTAGATTATTTAATACAGACCCACCTATGTCAACAGCTGTAAGGAAATCCACAGCTCAGCCAGACTCAGTACCCTACAGTGTCGGCAGGTTCTTTATTCATTACAGACCCACCTATGTCAACAGCTGTAAGGAAATCCACAGCTCAGCCAGACTCAGTACCGTACAATGTAAGCAGGTTCTTTATTCCTTACAAACAGACCCACCCATGTCAACAGCTGTAAGGAAATCCACAGCTCAGCCAGACTCAGTACCCTACAGTGTCGGCAGGTTCTTTATTCATTAGAAACAGACCCACCTATGTCAACAGCTGGTAAGGAAACCCACAGCTCAGCCAGACTCAGTACCCTACAGTGTCGGCAGGTTCTTTATTCATTAGAAACAGACCCACCTATGTCAACAGCTGGTAAGGAAACTCACAGCTCAGCCAGACTAAGGGATGGTTCTGGCTCCGCCTTTCCGCTGCTGTCTCAGCTCCCATGCCTCCAACGGCCTCAGCAGGTGTGGGGAACTGCTCTTGTGTTGGTAGGGCAGGTGGGGGGTGTCAGCGAGTCTCTAGGTCCCATCGGCACCTTCGGGTGTTTTGCTTTCCATCCTGTGCCTCCAGTGGCCTCATGGGTAGCTTCTCCCCAGGAGCTATGACCATCTCAAGGCAAACCCGCAGTGTGCCGGTGTAATCTATGGGCCTCTGTGTGCTGATGCTCGTCTTTTAACAAGCTGCGTTTATGGGCGACAGTCGGTTGCGACAAGGAGTACTGTCGTTTCCTGAAAATGGCAAAATGCAGAATGTTTACATATATAGTGTTCAAACACTTAATAGTTTAGTTGTATTCTTCTTCAAAAAGAATAGGAATCTTCTTCTTTTTTAAATAAGGGGAAATTGTTAATTTAATTTAAGGGACGATGAAATAATTTAAATTGAAACATTTAATATCCTTTCATCCGTTTAAACTTGTGGGTAAGCGTCTATGTATTTAACATCAAGTTTCCGCTTTTGTACTTATTCTGTGCGCTGTCTAATGACTATTTGAAATAATTATGCTTTTCTGCTTACGCTTTGCACTTTTACAGTCTTGCTCATGTTCTTCATATTATTTATATTGATGCACATAATGTTGATAATTGCACAGGAACACTTTATATTTTGTTACAACCATAACTGGTTTCTTCTCTTCATTTCTTAACTCTTCTAGCACTGTGGGCGAATGTATTCGCTCATGACATCACTCTACACTTCTACCAAATGCAAAGACACTCACTGCCAAGCACCCTGCCATATGTTCGTCCATTTTTAAAGCTTATGTCACCGTTTCTTACGTTAAACTAAAGCGCATGCGCCCTCGAAAATATAGTTACTCCCCGCTTGTTGGTTGAGATGCAATGGGCAAACAAGAATGTCAAAAAATACATGGCGCTAGAGTTAATTTCACCTTTTAAAAAATTAAATAAACTGTATCAAATCTCTCTCTCTCTCTCTCTCTCTCTCTCTGGTTTCCTTTCTTTCCTTTTACTTGCCTTCAGTCAGAAATGAAGCCTGTGGTCGTTCCAGTTTTGCACATACATAGTGCCTCGTCCGTGTTTCTAAAATTCCTTCAGGTCATTTTCAGTTTGCATATGTATCATGGTAAGCCCAAGTTACTGATCTTCCCAGTTCATTCTTCATTTCTTACCTTATTAATTTCCCAATTTTCATTTGACATTATTTTCTCCATTTTGACGGGGGCGGCGAGGGAGGGTTATTATTTTGAGCCATGTCCACTGAGCAGAGAGAGAAATGTCTGCTTGCAAACCAAGGAACATTCCTTTCACGTGCATCCTCTTTACCAAAGGACACCTAGGAAGAAATTTGCCGCCAGAAAACACAACTACGCATAATAAAATGGAAAGCAATTGACATAAAGTATCTCTGTGAAATTCTTTGCAAGACAAAAAATTATCCACTCGCCAAGGACCACTCATTATCTGACAAGAGTTATCTGTGTGCAACACTCCGACAAAAAAAAGAAAGAAAAAAGAACTACGTATCCATATTCCTCAATAAAACACAACAGAAAGCAGGCCTAACGAATAACTGGAACATCACTTCACGGATAATTCCGGCACCTATCGAAGATTTAGTCACAACTTTTACACCCAGGACACGCTTTCGTTTCCATAATAATGGGTGAGACAGACCCCACGGATGGTGATGAGATTAACGTCCAATCGGTCAGAGACCCTTATGGGTGGTGCAGATCCCACTCACCCTATTCCAACATGATGCCATGTCAGCCAGCAAGCACACGTACGCACGCACGCACGCGGGCATGCATGCGCGCTCACACACAGTGACCCAGCCAGTCAGAACCCGTTCAGTGGGTTCTGACGCGATGCTGCCTCAGTTTATTCCAACCGCTCCCCCCCCCCCTTCCCTCTCTGTCTATCTGCGCCAAAGTCAACAATTCAATGCACGCGAAGGGATTGTTTCCATGAAGAGGGATTTGCTTTTGTATTTATTTGCACTTTGAACTTTCGTTTT
>CM065696.1:31157344-31169844 GCA_017654935.2 Phymorhynchus buccinoides
GTGTAGTCTATTTTCTTCATCATTTGTTCTTTTGTGTGTCTTCCGTTGTGTGTGTGTGTGTGTATGTATGTGGGTTTGTGTGTCTGTGTCTCTGTGTGTGCATGTGTGTGTATGTGTGTTAGTGTTATGAAGTGTTGTATCATTGTCCTGCACTGCATTTTCCTTGTGTTCCACAGTGGTGGCAACAAGCGCAAGCTGAGCACAGCCATAGCCCTGGTGGGAGGCCCGGCGGTGGTGCTGCTGGATGAGCCGTCCTCAGGCATGGACGTTGCTGCCCGCCGTCAGCTGTGGAACATCCTGTCTCAGGTGCGGGGGCCAGCGGCAGAACCCTGATCCTCACCTCACACAGGTAGGTCATAGCCCTGATCCTCACCTCACACAGGTAGGTCATAACCCTGATCCTCACCCCACACCGGTAGGTCATAGCCCTGATCCTCACCTCACACAGGTAGGTCATAGCCCTGATCATCACCTCACACAGGTAGGTCATAGCCATGATCCACACCTCACACAGGTAGGTCATAGCCCTGATCCTCACCTCACACAGGTAGGTCATAGCTCTGATCCTCACCTCACACAGGTAGGTCATAGCCCTGATCCTCACCTCACACAGGTAGGTCATAACCCTGATCCTCACCTCACACAGGTAGGTCACAGCCCTGATCCTCACCTCACACAGGTAGGTCATACAAAACCCTGATCCTCACCTCACACAGGTAGGTCATAGCCCTGATCCTCACCTCACACAGGTAGGTCACAATTTCGTGATATTTCACCCAGCAAAATCTAAACCAAATACGTGTCTTTCAGCATGGAAGAGTGCGATGCATGATGTTTCATTATCCTTTGATATTTCATCCTACAATCTCAATGTCCGTCTTTCAGCATGGAAGAGTGCAATGCATGATGTGTTGTTATCCTTTGATATTTCATCCTACAATCTCAATGTTCGTCTTTCAGCATGGAAGAGTGTGATGCATGATGTGTTATTATCCTTTGATATTTCATCCTACAATCTCAATGTCCATCTTTCAGCATGGAATTAAGAGTGTGATGCATGATGTGTTATTATCCTTTGATATTTCATCCTACAATCTCAATGTTCGTCTTTCAGCATGGAATAGTGCGATGCATGATGTGTTATTATCCTTTGATATTTCATCCTACAATCTCAATGTCCGTCTTTCAGCATGGAAGAGTGTGATGCATGATGTGTTATTATCCGTTGATATTTCATCCTACAATCTCGATGTCTGTCTTTCAACACAATGTGTTATTATCCTTCAATATTTCATCCTACAATCTCAGTGTCCGTCTTTCAGCATGGAGGAGTGTGACGTACCCGCTGTTGCACGCGGACCGTCTCTCGTTTTGCCACTCATGGTGAACGGTCACGTTTTTCATAAATGCCTGGGGGCGTGCAGCCCCAAGCCACCTCAAAGTCCAAGTGTTCTGGCCAGGGGCTACCACCCATGGTGGTCAAGATGGCGGCCTGCCTGGTTGGTAGAGGGCTGACCACCGCGCAGCAGCCTTGACCCCCACCCAGCCGCCTGGTCAATGCCATCATGGACAGGTTCCCTGTGGACCTCAGAAGTTTGATCCGACCACCAGAGGCTGACTCCATCCAATGTTCCTACGGGGGTTATTAGGCTGTTTTGTACAGCATATTGCGAGGGGGAAACCCCATGTAGGGTGTTAAGTAAAAGAAAGAAGGAAATAGTAAGTGTAATGTGTTTTTACAGCATCGGGTAATAGGAAATATCAATATCAGTCATTGCTGCTTGTTTTTTTTCATTACTTTTCTTTTACTTATTCCACAGGGTTTGAATTGCGACGTGAAGGAACGTCTGCGCGAATATACTGTACAAAACAGTCCTAAAAGGTGTTAAACCCAAAGAGAGTAATGTGGAGTGACATTCGAACAAAAGATAAAAAAAGGTTGTCATTGTGGTCATATTTTTACACACCCACCGTTTCCTTTCTCATCAGTCACACAAAACAATTGAATTGGTCAACAACAAAGTACGGCGTGCGACGCGCTCTCCAGGTGACTATAAAGTACTATAAAGTACCTAAAAAAATGATAATCCAGGTGCCAGATACCATTGTTGTGTATTGACCTTGATATCAACTTCTTCTTCTCGGGTCGATCGCTCAGACAGTCGATGCGCCATGCTGCTGTTATGCACCTAACTAAGAAAATTCAGTTAGGGTCCCAGCATGTCCGCTCTTCGGCTGCTGAGAAAAATCTGTTCGTAACAGTTTCTTGAAAAAAATAAACACTGGCAGCATGAATGGACTAGTAAGGCAGATTAGTAGATGCTAGTAAGCAAAGGGGGCAAGGGAAAAGGTCAGAGTGTCAAAGAAGAGAGTGACATATAGGATATATTATTGAGAGTGGAGCTCCAGGAAGTTACAAGCATAGAACTTTCCAGAAGGTGTGGGAACTATTTGTACGAAAAAGACCCCCAGTGTATCCCAGTATCCCCACGGGGGAGGGGGGTAATGAACCAACCCGTCCTACATTAACCCAGGTATCAGATACCAGCTAGTGTTTCCATTCAAACAACGCAGTTCGACTCAAAATCACCCATACCGATGAATATCCATCTGGTTCAGGATCCCAGACCCCTGAACACATAGATATACTACAACACTGTCCAACACATGATGCTCTACGACGCCAAACCTGGCCAGGGGGGGTGGAGCTGCAAGGTGCAGCTTTGGGGCAGCCTCACCGGGGACCTGGAATAAGACAGTGGACTTTGTTATGGCGACCAATTTGAAAGTGCTGACAGCTGCCAGCTACATCGAACGCTGAAGAAGAAGAAGAAGAAAGAAAACAACACAGTTCGTTTGTTTAAATTTCATTACAACAAATCGAACAGAAGCGTATTCAGTCGTTTCTCCTGTGTCGATCCATACAGGTATCAGACTCCACGTTCAAACAACACATTTCATTTTGTTACAACAAATCGAACAGAATCGTATTCAGTTTGTTTCTGCTGTGTTGATCCATACAGGTGCCAGACTCCAGTGTTCCCCTGTTGGAGGGAGGTGCACGTTCAAACAACACTGTTCTGTTTTTTTACAACAAATCGAACAGAATCGTATTCAGTCGTTTCTCCTGTGTCGTATTCCATTAAAGGATATGATGTGCCAGACAATAGAAGTGTGACAACTTGATAGGAGGTAGGGTTTTGATTTGCAATGAGAGAAGAATGCGCCAGTGGGGAGGCGAGATGTGGGGGTGGAGGATGATTAAAAAGAAAGAGCAACAAGACACATCACGATGAGAGAAAAATACTTATATTCAACACTTTAAATCCAAGGCAGATCAAGTTCGATAAGACCTAGAGACAGTTGTCGCAAAACCCGCCTCCGAGTCTGTTCAATAGAAAAGATGTAATTGTTCGCCTTTATAGATAATTGAATTGTAGGTCCTTATGTATTCATTCTTTGATGTTTTACTGTATAAATTTACGATGTGAAAATCGAAACACTTCCTCACCTTCAACGCAGTGGAGCCCTCAGTTAGGCAAATCAAGCCCAAATTTCGCCCCGCATACGTCTGTTCCAAAATAAAGTTCTGTTCATCTAAAAAAAATATGTACCTTTGTTTAGTATTAGTATATTACATTGCGATGTATTCAAAATTCATAATCATATATCTGTATGTTTTGATCGTATAAATTCGATATAGTGCAACATTACGATATACTTCCAACCCTTCATTCATCACGAGAGCTCAGTTCGCCCCTCGCCCCGCCTCCGTCTGTTCCAAAATATGTCCTTGCTTGTCTTAGTATATCCCTTGTCTGTCTTATTGTCATATTGATGTTTTATTGTCTAAATTCCATGTGCCATGGAATATACTTGCTCACCTTCACGAGAGCTCAGTTAGCCCCTCGCCCGTTCGCCCCGCCTCCTCCAGAATGTGTCCTTGTTCGTCTTAGTATATCCCTTGTCTGTCTTATTGTCATATTGATGTTTTTACTGTCTAAATTCGATGTGCCATGGAAATTGGAATACTTGCTTTGCTATGAATGAAAAATGTGACGTCCTCCCACCTGGTACAGGTACGTTGTGGGATATTTGTATATGAAGACAGGGGGTCGATCCTGGAGGTACTGCAATACAGGAAAGACCCTGTGATGATTTGTTTTGTGTTTATGGATTGGTCAGGGTTTTTTGGTTGTGCTGGTCCAAGCGGAATGTAAAGGATGTTGAAAGGAAGAAACAATGCTTAAGATATCAACACCAGGAGGGGAGGGGGGAGGGGATCTGGCATGAATACTCCTTTTGTTTCATCGGATTTGTGGAACGAAAAAGGAATATCACATTGAAAATAAATCCCTCAGCATGGCTTGAATAATACAGGAACGATTTCTTGATTTTTTTGTCTTTCTTTGCGCGTTTTTCTTCAAAGGGATGCAACTCTTGCATGAGATGCGCCACCAGGTTTGTGTTATACTGTAGTATCAAATTGCCTTCTTTTTGTCTTTTAAATTATATCCTTGGTGAAGATTTTTATTTATTGTCATTTTCCGTTAGTGCGTATGTGAACAGAATGAAAAGAAGTTACTGAAATTAATTTTGTTGGAGACTTTCCGTATTTCCCAAAGAACATTACATTACATTTGGGGGGGGAAAGTTTGGATTAGCAGGCAGATAAACATTTTTTATTTTTTACTTTGATTATCTGAAGCTATATGTGGTAGGCTGTGCAAATTCAAATGGATTTGTATCACTTAGTGTCCTCCGAAACTGGAATGTGTCGGCTGAATGCAGTTGGGAGACCAGTGAAAACTGAAAAAACCAGACATAGGGGAAGACGGGGTAAAAGGCGCATGGGCGGGTAAGAAGCCCACCCCAATTATCTCATGAAATAAAGAAAAATTTCAGTCAAATTTTGCCCATGAGACGAATGCTAGACATTAACACTCGTCTCATGGGCAAAATGAGACTGAAATTTGCTCATTTCATGAGATAATTGGGGGGGGGGGGCTTCTTACCCGCCCATGCGCTTTTTACCCCGTCTTCCCCTAATTACATACCTCATCCATTATGGCCATATGACCTGGGAACGAAAGAAAAAAAAGCACTTAGTGAAGGGCGTACACATTCTATTTTGGGGGGTTGTTTTTTAGGTGTGCTTTTATGTAGCATTCCTTCCTTACAAGGCAATACACATTATACTGAGGACGACATGTGTCGTCATATCCGGCCACAAGGAGCGCTCCATAGTATGGGAGACCGCCATCTTAGTCAGTAACTTTGTTTGAAAAATGCCCGATCGATGCTGTTTACACACAAATCTTACTAAGATGGCGACACTTCCGTTGGAAGGGTCGAGGTGCGCACGCAGGTGGGCGGGAGCCATTCCCATAATGCATGTATTGACTGTTGACTTATTTCATGGACACTGCAAGAGAAGAACAGACGGATTTTTATAATGAGCTAAATGACTTTTATTGTCGGTTTGAAAGAAATTATCTTGAGGGAGATCTAAACGGGGTAACGTCACAGTTAAGAGAAAAAATTATCAATGCAAGTGAAGATCATGAATTTGTTCAGTCCATATTTCAGAAACTAAATGTGAGGAAAGCTGTGGGACCAGATAATGTGTGTGGAAGATTGTTGAAAGCATGCTGTTGTCAATTGTGTGGTGTGTTTTGCTCTCTATTTAACTGGTCTTTACGTGATTGTGTTGTACAATGTATCTGGAAAAATTCTACAGTTACTCCTGTCCCTAAGAAAAAGAACCCTGCCACACTGAACGATTACCGCCCTGTTGCCTTAACGTCTATTGCCATGAAATGTTTTGAAAAGATTGTCCTTCACCGCCTTCTTTCTTTTACTAACCAACTCCTTGACCCCTTTCAGTTTGCCTACAAATGGTGTAGAGGAACAGACGATGCCTTTCTTCACTTAAATACCCCCAACTCTTTTGTTCGTATTTTATTCATCGATTTCTCCTCGATCTGCCTTCAATACAATACAGCCCCATCTACTGGCCCAGAAACTATTAGACCTGAAAGTTAACCCCAAGCTCATTCTCTGGATAACCAATTTCCTACACAATAGAACTGTCTGTCCGCTTTCAATCTGCAATCTCCTCAGAACGTTCCACTTCTACAGGTGCCCCCCAAGGCACAGTTTTGTCCCCAGTTCTTTTTACATTGTACGCAAATGACTGTAGAGGCACTGAAGAAACACCTGTCATTAAATACTCAGATGATTCTGCCATCGAAGATTTGTCAAACTCTGATTCTGTGTACTTCAGTGAAGTCAAAAGGTTTTGTTCATGGTGCAAAGATAATTATCTGGATTTAAATGTTGTTAAAACAAAATCAAAGAACTGCTTGTAGATTTTCGTAGAAACCCAGTGCCAGTGCCACATTTGGAAATTGATGGTGAAACGGTTGAAAGAATTGATGAGTACAAATACCTAGGCACAGTTTTAGCAGTTTTAGACAAGAAACTTACTATTTTGATAAACACATTGAGCATATACATAAGAAAAGTCAGTCCAGAATCTTTTGTTTACAGAGGCTAAGGAATATTGGTGTCTGTTCAGATATTCTTCAAACCTACTACCGATGTTGCATTGAATCTGTTCTTACTGTGTCATTTATCTGTTGGTATGGAAGCTTGAGTGTAAAAAGTAAGCGCGTGTTGAGTGATATGGTGAATGTGGGCAGTAAGGTTGTGGGTGCAAGGCAGAATGGTATGCAAGAGTTGCATGACAGACAAGTAGTCAAGAAAGCCAGGAAAATTCTTAATGATAACAGTCATGTTCTGGCAAAATACTATGAAGTGTTACCATCGGGCCGTCGATACAGAACTCTAAAACTGAAAATAAGAGCACAGAAAACTTTCTTACCAAGATCAATTCATCTGTTGAACTCTTATTAATGCTTACTGCACTGCATCGATTGATTGTTTTGCTGAGCAGCCTGTCCATCTCCTTGGGATTAAATTTGTGCAAGCCTATTTGTAGTCCCCTTAATTGTTCTACAATAGATTACTGCTGTGTATGTCCTTGACTAAATTGTCTGTGTAGAGATGGTGTAGGTACTATTATTGCTGCATTTTAAGCGTTATTCTTGCCTCGTTTTTCAATTGATTATGTCTTGATATAAAATGTATTTTAAATGTATTTTTTGAAATGCGTTCTGCTTTTACTGGAGTAATTGTTCGTATTCATCCAGTTTGTTAATTACAATATTGCAGTGTTATTAGTTATTAGTTTATATTCTTTAATTGTTGTTGATAAATGTGTTTATTGTTGTTTTTCTTATGTGCACCTGGCTGCAATTTCTCTGTTATGAAATAATAAAGATTTGATTTGACTTGATCACTGTGTGTGTGTATGTCATTCTGTGTGTACATCACTCTGTGTGTGTGTGTGTCACTGTGTGTGTGTGTGTATGTCATTCTGTGTGTACATCACTCTGTGTGTGTGTGTCACTGTGTGTGTGTATATCATTCTGTGTGTACATCACTCTGTGTGTGTGTGTGTCACTGTGTGTGTATGTCATTCTGTGTATACATCACTCTGTGTGTGTGTGTGTGTGTGTGTGTCACTGTGTGTGTGTGTATGTCATTCTGTGTGTACATCACTCTGTGTCTGTGTGTGTGTGTGTCACTGTGTGTGCATGTCATTCTGTGTGTGTGTGTCACTGTGTGTGTGTGTCACTGTGTGTGTGTATGTGCAGTACTCTGTGTGTGTGTGTGTCACTGTGTGTCTGTGTGTGTCACTGTGTGTGTGTATGTGCAGTACTCTGTGTGTGTGTGCGTGCGTGTGTGTGTGCGTGCGTGTGTGTGTGTCACTGTGTGTTTGTGTGCATGCACGCACATGCTCGGACGCTAATACTTTTTGTTACAGTCATCTGAAAAAAAGAAAAACATGTCACTGGCCTCAATGTTTCTTTCATGGCTGTTTAAATATTGCCTTAAAGGGACACCCTGATGGATGAGTTTTTTGCAAGAAACACGTCAAGATCACCAGAAAAACAGCCTTTTCAAAGATCAGAACACTCACTTTGCTCTGGTTTCCTAGAAATCAAAACCGTCAAAACGGCGATTCCTTCTTGGCGGAGATGCCGGAGAGAGAAGCCATTTTGGATGGGGTGGGTGGAGGACACTGAGTGGTTGAAGCTTTTTCTTTGTAGTGCAGTAAGAAAAAAATTGGAGATATTTCCTTTGTTGTGAGCGAAACTCCTTTAGGTAAACTGTATTAAAAAAAAAACAAATAAATAAAAAGGCTTGTATTGTGGAAATTTCGTGCAAACGATTTGGTCTAAACTCAGGTGGCCATTAGAAAAGAGAAGGCATGTGCCTTCTCTTTCACTGAAATAATTTGACTTCCAGCACCTCCGCCAAGGAAGAAATCGCCGATTTGACGGTTTGATTTCTAGGAAACCAGAGCAAAGTGAGTGTTCCGATCTCTGTAAAGGGTGTTTTCCTGGTGATCTCGACGTGTTTCTTGCAAAAACTCATCCGTCAGGGTGCCCCTTTAAGCATGCTTTCAAATGCCCTGAAACTAAGCGTGGTTGTTTGTCCCGTCTTCATTTTGAAAACATGCTCTCAGTGACAAGCTCACACACCGGTGTAACGATATGAGTTTACCCCCGATCTGAGCTTGCCTTGATGGCTTCTGCGCATGTGCAAATCAACCATCTCACTTCCTCTGATCTCAGTTATCAATCAATCAATCCATATTTATTATCCCCATTAAAATGAACAAGGAAATTGTGTTTACTATCACATTAAAACATACAAAAAACACACACACGAGAAGTAACATATCACAGATATAAGATTATGAGTAAAGCTTATACATGCACAACGACACTCACTCACTCACTCACTCTCTCTCTCTCTCTCTCTCTCTCTCTCTTTCTCATATACACTACACACACCCTCCCACATGCACATACGACTGCACCCATATGCACATGCACGCTTCCCGATCGTTTGAGAACACCACTTGCATACTTATGGACTGTACATATAAATACCCCAACTGTTACACCCCCCTCCCCAACACACACACCCTCACCCAATTCCATACCATCCACATCCACCCATCACCACAAATGTATCCAAATCCAGTTAAGTTAGTCGTGAGTTCGAATTTCAACAGAGAAAATGAAAGAGACAAACAGAGATAGAGACAGAAATGGAGCTAGAGACAGGCGGAAACACTTCAAACAGTCAAAAGGTAAAGGAATAATCATTATTTATCTGAGATTTTGCACATGCGCGGTAGCCACAAGACAAACTCGGGATCAGAGGTAAATTTAGATCTTTACCGAGGCTGTTCAAAACTGACAGTTGCAAATAGGCTTTAAAATAAAGAATTGGGGTGTACGTGCAGGCATCACACATTCACATTCTCAAGACAAGTTGTTATGTGCTGTGTATTGGCCATTGCAACTACAGTTATTAACGCCCTTGACTGCAAGAGTTAAGCCCTTGTTGATCAGTATCCAAAAAGGGCATTCACTCTTGCAAAAGGCAGTCATTCAGTGGCCTCAAATAGGGTTATTGGCGAGAGTTATGCCCTTGTTTGGTCAGTACCTCAACCATCTTCCCCCCCCCCCCCCCCCCCCCCGACACCCACCAAGGGCGTTCACTCTTGCAAAAGGTGTTCTTCGCAGTAGCCAATATAAGCATGTGTAAAACAAAAACCGATCAAACAAACAAAAAACAAGTGCACGAGTCTCCGCTGCGTGTGTGTGCAGAATTGTGCGTTTACTGCGTGCTCCAAACAAAATTACAAAGGAAAAAAGCTCTTCTTCCACGCACATTCTCTTTAATAAACATACAAATACTGTCTTCATAGTCTCATCAGATTAAAAACAAAGCTAGAAAGTAAAGCTTCCAACGCTAGAATAACAATGAGCCAACAAGCCGTTAAGCTCAAATCACGCTGACATATGGCAATATAAAGGTCAACATTCCTTCATCCAGCACCAAAACTTCCACACCTCTAACATTTTTTTCAGCAACATTCAAATATATAACACCAACAAAAAAACAAAAAAACTATATCATTCTCTTGGAATAGTTTTGTTCATAACGCATGTTTGCAACAATTTAAAACGACAACATTTTAACAAGAAGTAATAAACGCCTAATTTGTACAAAAAGGAGAGTGTCCCGACAGACATACAGACATGTCACCAGTTTTACACGTCAACAGTCCTAAGTGTCATTATAGTCCTACGTAGCATTGGTCCTCAGGTTGGGGCGAAGGTTAGTAGGACCATCTTCACGCAGGATTCGTGGCACACATGATTACTGGAGTGCACCCCAAAACAAAGGTCCAGGACAGTTACAACTTACAACTGTTACAAGACTGCAGAGGCTGGTGATCTGCATGGAATTTGGAGTTTATAGGCGTGGCCTTCAATATGTATATGCATGAATTTGTGTAGAATGTTATACAACTTGCACGTAATACATATCTTTTTGTAGAACGCTCTAACAGTTTCCTGTCATACATTTATGAGCACTGATGCGTCATGCTGCCATTATGCGCCTAACTAAGAAATAGGCCCAGCATGGACAAAGTCTTTATAAGAATTTCTAGAAGAAAAAAAGACAGGAGAATGGACCAGTAAGGCAGAAAGATAGTAGGCCTACATAACAGTAGGCAAAGGGAAAAGGCAGAGTCAAAGAGAGTAATAGATTAGAGGAAGTTACAAGCACACAACTTCCAGAAGGTGGGGGAACTACTTGTACTTCTTGAAAGATTACCCCGGCATCCCCATGGGGATAGACTCATGGAGGGGGGCGGGGCTGTCCAGCTCCCTATATGGAGGCACGAGGCATCCACCCACTGTCCCATAATACATATTATATCCTGTTCAAATAAAGGTAAGGACCATTCCTATTTCATGTCTATTAGAAGGTGTTTGGTCTTTTCAGTAATATATAGGATAAAATTCCCTTTTCATGCAATGTTTAAGAACATTAAAATATATATATTTCAATGTTTTAATCAAAGCAAAGACTGCATAGGGGAAGACAAGCATCCGATCTCTTTTCCCTATATGAGTAGTGAGGACAGAAACACTGGTTATGTCCCTTTTAAACGTGACACACTTACACGTCGATAGGCCAGTTGAATTCTCCGTTCAAATTCCAGTCTGAGTTTTTAGATAGCCGCCGCTGTGAATGGTGTATAACTACCCCACTAACGATAACTCTATCAGCCCGGTTCGCTGTAACTCTTAAGTAGTCCATCTTACCCTTTTAGAATCTTTGATCAAAGTAAACAAAAAATGAAACAAACGAGTCAAAAGACACAACACTGCCCACATCAAGCGTACCCTTTGAGTAGCATTGCTCTTTGATTCGGCCCACATACAATGACGCACTTATCAATTAAACAGGAATGTTTTCATTTTGAGCTCATAGCCTTGACAACCGTCGAGGCGCAACAGGGCTAAAACAAATCGAACGTTCATTTCATATCGCGCTATCCTTCAATGAGAGTGAATTATTTAACTTTCAACTTCTAAAACAAAATCATCACAACGGCAAAACTTAAAACCATATAGTGATTGTACCATATTTGCATCACCGGTAATTTTACTTCTTTGAGGCAAAAATTAAAGTTCCTATTGCGTTATGCCAAATGTTCCCCCCTCCCCCCCCCCCCCCCCCCCCCCCCCCCCCCCCCCCCCCCCCCCCCCCCCCCCCAAAAAAAAAATCACGAATTCTAAGTGCACAAATAAGAGGTAATTAGTATATGGGGTGCAAGAAACCATTATCACATATTTCCTTATTATTGTTTAAGTTGCTTAGTTGCTAACAACCGCCACTCACAACCAGAAAATCACAGGGCTAAGTCTGCTATTTAAGTCTGAATCTAAAAACTTTAAGTTTTATAGACGTTTGAGTATAAAAACAATCAACAAAGTCATGGTTAAGTCTGAATCTAAAAACTTTAAGTTTTATAGACGTTTGAGTATAAAAACAATCAACAAAGTCATGGTTAAGTCTGAATCTAAAAACTTTAAGTTTTATAGACGTTTGAGTATAAAAACAATCAACAAAGTCATGGCTAAGTCTGAATCTAAAAACTGTAAGTGTTATAGACGTTCGAGTGTAAAAACAATCAACAAAGTCATGGCTAAGTCTGAATCTAAAAACTGTAAGTGTTATAGACGTTCGAGTGTAAAAACAATCAACAAAGTGAAATTGAGTTAAAAGGAAAACAATTTGCAAGTCAAAATAACAACAAATGATCAAACAATATCTGACTAAAAGATATTAATACAGTCCAGTGGAGAAGAGCATAAAACTGCAATGTATATACACTATGTATGTTTGGGGTGTAAGAGCCTTTTCTTCATAGGGCAGTCTTATGGTTGGTAAACCTGCTTTGCCAAACTATAGATCGTGTATGAATCAGAGGTTCATGAGCAATCACGATCCAGTTGAGTGGCATGGGTAGTTCGCGAACTGGGGTTTGCTTCTTA
>CM065696.1:31174844-31182344 GCA_017654935.2 Phymorhynchus buccinoides
TGGGTGCTAAATCATTGTGGTGCCAAGAGGCGACAGTGGTGATGAAAGGGTTAAATTAATTCACCCTTTTATATTTGCTAAATCAGCCATTAAAAAAAATGCCCTGGGCCTGTATTCACGTTGAGATAGCATGAGACTTAGCATGATGCTAACTTAGAAGCTCTTCCAATGTCCTATAGGATTTAATAGGACTTTTGGAAGAGCTTCTAAGTTAGCATCATGCTAAGTCTCATGCTATCTCAACGTGAATACAGGTCCTGGTGTTCACTTTTTTTTAGACCTTTTAACTTAAAGCTGGGAACTGTCATAAAGAGCATCTATTCATTCTTTCAATAGTATCATTACCGGTACTTTCAGGAACGTCCGTCCAGTACTGGCACTGGCACTGAGATGACATTTGAAAATCACATCTAGAGTCTAACATAGCCAGTGTCATGGAATTTCTCCAGCATGGGGTCAGGCATGGGGGGGGGGGGGTTTACCAATGCAAGCGTGTTAAGACAGAAAGGCAAAAAAAAGAAAGAAAAATGTAAGACACAGAAGAGTATATAAAAAAGAATCAAAGACAGACGAGGGTGTTATCAAACATAACCCCAAAGAGACAAAGGCGCTATCGAAAAGGCGCACTTTGTTGTAAGGCGCACCCCCAAATTTTACACAAATTTTGTTCTTTTATTTTCTTACTATATTATTATTAGTCATATTATGAGGTACAGGTGAGTCAGTCTGAGACAGAATGCATCGCCTTAGGCCGTGTACACACATAAGCGGAACATTCCATGCGGAAACCCGTGCGCAATCCATAAATAAGTGAAACAAAGAAGGGAAACTGCAATCCATAAATAAGTGAAACAAAGAAGGGAAAAGATTTGCATAAGGATATCAAAAGACATGTGTCCGAATTTCCCCTATATGCGTAAACTTTTATCCTTCTTTCTTCCACTTATTTAGGGTTTTCTGTACGGAACTTACGCATCTAATGTGAACCCGGCCTTATAGTAAAAAAAATACAGAGTCAATATGAAAAATGATTTTACGACAGACGAGGCAATATCGAACAGAACCTAAAAGAACCAGGGTAATATCAGATGGAACTTAAGACAGGCAAGGACATATTCTGGAGCAGATGGAGGCAGGGCGAACGGGGCGAGGGGCGAACTGAGCTCTCGTGAAGGTGAGGAAGATTTGCTCCAGCGTGGTCTGGTGCACGGAGTACGCCTCCACCCCCAGCTCACACCTGGCCGTCTCCATGGCAGCAAACACCTCCGACAGGGGAACACTGGAGTCTGGCACCTGTATGGATCGACACATAAGAAACGACTGAATGCGCTTCTGTTCGATTTGTTGTAACAAAATGAACTGAGTTGTTTGAACATACACCTCCGACAGGGGAACACTGGCTTCTGTTCTTCTTCTTCTTCTTTTTCTTCTTCTTCTTCTGCGTTCCTGGGCCATAAGGCCACAATGGGTACGTATGTGTCTGCTTTTCCAGTTTTCACTGGTCTCCTCGCTGCATTCAGCCGACACATTCCGATTTCAGAGGAGCTCAAAGGAGAAATCTGTATGGAAGATTTTTTTTGGAAAAAAGGCAGGAGAATGGGTCAACAAGTCAGAAAGATAGTAGATGACACAAAGCAAGGAAAAAGGCAGAGTCAAAGAGAGAGACAGATTAGAGGAAGCTACAAGCACAAAACTTCCAGAAGGAGGGGGAACTATTTGTACGGAAGACCCCCCGGTAACCCCATGGGGGGGGGGGGGGGGGCGTCTGTTCGATTTGTTGTAACAAAATGAACTGCGTTGTTTGAACGTGCACCTCCGACAGGGGAACACTGGAGTCTGGTACCTGGATCGACACAGGAGAAACGACTGAATGCACTTCTGTTCCATTTGATGTATTAATTAAAACGAACTGTGTTGTTTGAATGTGTATCTCGGACAGAGAAACACTAGCTGGTATCAGGTACCTGGGTTAATGTAGGACGGGTTAGTTCATTACCCCCCTCCCCCTTCCCCAGGATACTGGAGGTCTTTCGTACAAATAGCTTCCCTACCTTCTGGAAGCTATGTGCTTGTAGCTCCCTCTAATAATGTAATCTGTCACTCTCTTTGACTCTGCCTTTTCCCTTTGCTTACTATCATCTACTATCTTCCTTACTAGTCCATTCTCCTGCCTTTGTTCAAGAAACTATTACAAAGAGTTTCTCCAGCCGAAGACGGATATGTTGGGCCTAACTATTTCTTAGTTAAAGGTGCATATATAGTAGCAGCATGGCGCATCAACTGTCTGAGTGATCGACGAAGAAGAAGAAGTTGATATCAAGGTCAATCAACAACAATGGTATCTGGCACCTGGATTAACATTGGTAGATTAGTTAATAAACGGAATGCGATAGGATTTCATAAGCATGCAAACACACACCCACTGATAAATGTACACAAACTTGCGCACTTTCCATAAGGATGCAAAGACAAAGATGCACACACACACAGATACACACAGAGACACACACACACAGAGACACACACACACAGAGACACAGACACACACACACACACACACACACACACACACCTCCGACATATTCTGGAGCAGATGGAGGCAGGGCGAACGGGGCGAGAGAGGAACATGTATTCATTTTTTGTTGTTATTATTACGTTATTGTTATTTTATCAGTGTCATATAAAACCTTGTATTGGTTTTAAAGGACAATAAACTTTGATTGATTGATTGATTGATTCACACACACACACACACACTTTTAGACTGTGTAAAGATATTATGCAGCAGTTCCGCGATGAAACCCCGTGGATAAGTAAAAGAAAGAAGGACAAAAATAAGCGCATGACTTTCCGTGCGGAAACACATACGCTTATTTTTCCCTTCTTTCTCTTACTTATTCACGAGGTTTTCGCGCGGAAGTCCCGCGCACATCTGCACACAGCCTTACCTGGAAATGGATGTAGCCCTGATGGTCATCAAACTTCTGGGTCCCAGGGAACCTGTCCATGATGGCATTGACCAGGGGCTGGGTGGGGGTCAGCTGCTGCTGGTGGTCAGCCCCTACCGCCGCCATCTTGACCACCAGGGTGTAGCCCTGGCCGAACTTGGACTTGAGGTGCTGGGGGCTGCCCAGGCATTTGAACTGACCGTTCACCATGATGGCCAGTCGTGTGCACAGCGCGTCACACTCCTCCATGCTGAAAGACGGACACTGAGAGTGTAGGATGAAATATTGAAGGATAACAACACATCATGCATCACACTCTTCCATGCTGAAAGACGAACATTGAAATTGTAGGCACGGCAGTTCTCTCTATTCCATTTAGTCTGGACAGCAGCATTGCACAAACGCGGAGGTCGAGGAAAAAAAATGAACGAAAGCCGAACTGTGTGCGCGCTGACTGGATAAAAATTTGCCCCACAGCCCCACTCACACACATTTCTCCCAATCTAGTCCATCCCACCTCCACTATTCTGTTACCTCTCTACCCTTTCCCTCCCCCTCCAGCCCTGCAAGGCCAGAGCGACTGTGGGGAAAACAAAAACTGACCCTTCCTCTATTAGGGCAGAACTTTCATGGCTTTTCTTGATTACAGTGTGTGTGTGTTGTGTCCCTGATTACAGTAACTATACACATCCCGAGAGCAGGCGGTCAGTTTCACAGAACGCTGAGGGAAGGGGAATGGAGGGGAGCGGGGGTGTGGGGGGGGGTGAGGGTGGGGGCGGGAAGCAACACTGATTAAGTCTTGAGAGTTTTTATTCACGACAATGCATCTTTCTTCAACCAGACTAATGCTTCCAAGAAGAGAAACTCCTGTAAGATGACTCTTTCAGTTTGAATAATGATTCCAACGTTGCAAGAGAAGTTTGTAATAATAATAATAATAATAATAATAATACTACTACTACTACTAATAAACGGATACTTATATAGCGCTTTTTAATGAGCACAAATGGCAATGTAAAGATAACTCTTTCAGTCTGAATAATGATTCTAACAAGAGAAGCTTGTAATGTAAAGATGATTCTTTCAGCATGAATAATGCTCAAAGAAGAGAAGCTTACGAAAACAAACCGTACTTTATCATGTTTACATTTGTAAACTCACGAGAGAAAAAAACCTATTTAAATTTATTATGTTGAAAGAACATGAATGACAAGGACACTCACACACAACCATTAACGTACATAAATATCAAGTACCTTAGAATTAAAATCCCGCCTTGCTCTCACTTGGAAAGGAACGACGAGAAAGAGAGAGAGAGAGAGAGAGAGAGAGAGAGAGAGAGAGAGAGAGAGAGAGAGAGAGAGAGAGAGAGAGAGAGAGAGAGAGAGAGAGAGACATATTGACAAATCATATAGATACATATCATCCACACACACCCATGCACATTCATACACTCACACATACACATGCACGTACAAAACATGCACGCACACAGGTACACAGATGGTTCCGTGTTGTCAGAGAGAGAGAGAGAGAGAGAGAGAGAGAGAGAGAGAGAGAGAGAGAGAGAGAGAGAGAGAGAGAGAGAGAGAGAGAGAGAGAGAGAGAGAGAGAGAGAGAGAGAGAGAGAGAGAGAGAGAGATAGAGAGAGAGAGAGAGAGAGAGAGAGAGAGAGAGAGAGAGAGAGAGAGAGAGAGAGAGAGAGGGGGGGGGGGGAACATGTATGCATTTACGTAAGAGGCATAGGCAAAGAAGGGCAAAATGTGATAGAGAACACATTTCAATAAAGGAAAAACATTTTGCATGCTGAAAAGCTTACACACATATACGCATGCAATCACACACGCAGGCGCAATCAGCATGGACATACACACGCAGGCACGCGCGCACACATACACATACATGCATGCACCATAGAAGTTGATGCAGGTAGAAGAACAAAAACAGAAATAGCGCGATAGGCTTGCATGCATCGGCCGATTGCAACAGTTCAAATGTTGTACACACATAGACACACGTATATCAATGCACGCATACAAACACATTGGCACGTGTACACAGACACACACACACACACATAGACAGAGAGAGAGAGAGAGAGAGAGAGAGAGAGAGAGAGAGAGAGAGAGAGAGAGAGAGAGAGAAGAGAGAGAGAGAGATTGAGAGAGAGACAAGGGGGCATGCATGCATGCATGCATAATGTACAACAAAAAGACCGAGTGGGGGGGGGGGGGGAGAAAGACAAATATGCATACAGACAGGCATAAGGACATACACAGACACACAAGTACGAGCACAAATACACACAGACGCAAACAGGCCACAGACATATTGGACACGCACACACGCAGACACATGCGCACATACACACACGCATACGCACGCACGCACACACGTACACACACACACACACACACACACACACACACACACACACACACACACACACACACACACACACACACACACTGGGTATGTTGTTTTTTAACTCACGTTGTGATGCTGGGAAATCCCAGGATAATCCATTTTGTTGTGTCCTCAGTTCAGCACACATTTTCTTCCACACAACACCTTTCTACTCACTCAATCTAACACTCATAAATTTGGCCTACAGTTACTTAAGATTATATTTTCCTATGTTTTATTTTTTCCCTCTTCCATCTAACATGAATTTACATTGCTTTGTGAAGAAAAGAAATGGATCTGATCTAAAGGAGAATCTACCCCCCCCCCCCCCCCCCCCCCCCCCCCCCCCCCCCCCTCTCAGTCATTTTTATTGAAACAAAGCCTTACACTTTGCAACATATTAATATTGTACCTCTTCTCATGAGTCAACGATATTTCTATGAATAAATTTAATGATCTCCTCTCTCTCTCTGTATGTGTGAGTGTGTGTGTACGTGTGCGTGCGCGTGCGCGCATGTGTGTGTGTGTGTGTAAAAGAACAGAACTGTTCATATTTGGAATAACTTTTTGGGTAAATCGATGCCTTTTTTTCCAATTGTTCACTTTTGATTGAATTGGTAATGAAAGGATATTTTTAAAAAGTTAGATTTATATTATTCAAATCTCAAGAGCGAATTACAAATATTGTACGTTGATGAGGACTATTTATTCTTTGAGAGATACATTGCAAAGCCTGATTTTTTTAGGATGAAAATTTTAATGATGATTGAATTACAATCACAATTTTAAGCAAACAAAATAGTGTCAATGAAGGGACGTTTAAAAGAGCCAGTCCCACACTATACTATACTATGCTATACTTATAAACACACTCGATATGTTTTGCAAAAAGGTCAGCACCAAAGGTCACGCAAACCCAGAAAGTCGCTGGAATAGAACGGCTTGGCTAACACGCACTGCACTCGTGTTCAGCTATCAGACGCTACTCGGATGCTGAAAAGTTCAGGACAAAACACTTTAAACATTTAATATAATCTCCACTTACAGAGTGTGAATCCACGTCTCCTTTGGTCAATCATAACAAAACACACATAGCTATTCACGGATACAATCTCTGTACTACGGATAGTATTTTAAGCACCAAATCAGGATTTGAATTTGCCGCAAACACAACACGGACTAATTCCACACGAAAACAGTATGAAACTGTATAGAGAAGAAGGGTAGCGAACTATGATTTCGCTGCGGTAGTGGTTCAGTGGGAAGGGGGCAGCCGAGTGCAAGAGGGAAATAGTGCATGCTACTAAATGTGGAGAGTTGGACTGAACTCGACTGCCATGTAGGATGAAATATCGAAGGATAACAACACATCATGCATCACACTCTTCCATACTGAAAGACGAACATTGAGATTGTAGGATGAAATATCAACGGATAATAACACATCATGCATCACACTCTTCCATGCTGAAAGACGGACATTGAGATGGTAGGATGAAATATCAAAGGATAATAACACATCATGCATCACACTCTTCCATGCTGAAAGACGGAGATTGTAGGATGAAATATCAACGGATAATAACACATCATGCATCGCACTCTTCCATGCTGAAAGACGGACATTGAGATTGTAGGATGAAATATCAACGGATAATAACACATCATGCATCACACTCTTCCATGCTGAAAGACGGACATTGAGATTGTAGGATGAAATATCAACGGATAATAACACATCATGCATCACACTCTTCCATGCTGAAAGACGGACATTGAGATTGTAGGATGAAATATCAAAGGATAATAACACATCATGCATCACACTCTTCCATGCTGAAAGACGGAGATTGTAGGATGAAATATCAACGGATAATAACACATCATGCATCGCACTCTTCCATGCTGAAAGACGGACATTGAGATGGTAGGATGAAATATCAACGGATAATAACACATCATGCATCGCACTCTTCCATGCTGAAAGACGGACATTGAGATGGTAGGATGAAATATCAACGGATAATAACACATCATGCATCACACTCTTCCATGCTGAAAGACGGACATTGAGATGGTAGGATGAAATATCAACGGATAATAACACATCATGCATCGCACTCTTCCATGCTGAAAGACGGACATT
>CM065696.1:31187344-31229844 GCA_017654935.2 Phymorhynchus buccinoides
TGGCTACTGGGGGTTCCGCACACCCTCCTGATGTCTCACTTCTGACCTACCTTCACACATACACATTCATAGTTATCTCACCTGGCTACTGGGGGTTCAGCACACCCTCCTGATGTCTGACTTCTGACCTACCTTCACACATACACATTCATAGTTATCTCACCTGGCTACTGGGGGTTCAGCACACCCTCCTGATGTCTCACTTCTGACCTACCTTCACACATACACATTCATAGTTATCTCACCTGGCTACTGGGGGTTCAGCACACCCTCCTGATGTCTCACTTCTGACCTACCTTCACACATACACATTCATAGTTATCTCACCTGGCTACTGGGGGTTCAGCACACCCTCCTGATGTCTCACTTCTGACCTACCTTCACACATACACATTCATAGTTATCTCACCTGGCTACTGGGGGTTCAGCACACCCTCCTGATGTCTGACTTCAGACCTACCTTCACACATACACATTCATAGTTTTCCATCATTATCTCACCTGGGTACTGGGGGTTCAGCACACCCTCCAGGGGAGGAGGACGCCGGATGGTGTCCTTGCCGCGGCAGAGGTAGACCAGCCTCTGGATCAGCTGGTAGTCGATGACGAGGGTGAGGAGGAAGTAGACGACGCACTGTACGCCCATGAAAAACAGGTTGCGGCCCACGCCGGGAAACTCCCAGGACAGGTAGCTGTCCTCAAAGGGCAGGCAGAAGTCCCCGCAAATGTCTGTAGCAACAAACACACAGAAATCTTAAAGGCACGGCTGGACTATAAAAGAGGGGAGGCGCTAAGTGCGTGCCACATTTGAATCACAGCTGGCGAGAGAGACGGTTCGCCCTTCTTTGTTCCCTGTAGTGCGAGCCACCGTGAGGCAGAGCTTTTCTGACAAGAAAGACCCGATCCCTGGGATCGGCTGCTTTCCCTTTAACTCTTCTAGCGCCATGCATTATCTTGACATTCTTCATTGTCCGTTGCATCTCAACCAACCAGAGGAGAGTGACAATTTGTTGTTGTTGAATGCTCATTTGTTGCTTTAATGAAAGAAACAGCGACATAAGCTCTCAAAATAGACAAACGCATGGCAAGCCACTTGACAGGGAATGTCTTTAAAGCATTTGGTGGGAGTGTAGAGTGCTGTACTTGGCGAATGTATAATTCGCCCCATGGTGCTAGAAGAGCTAAGTAAGGGCCTGCTACACCACATACGATTCGTTGTCAATGCGATGCGATTGTGACGATATGAGTCATGATTCACATGAAAGTCATGCATTGGGTCTACTTGAGTATATAAGAGCGAAAGCAGTAGTACTATTTTTAGACAAAAGTATTTCATGTGAATCATGACTCGCGTCGTCACAATCGCATCGCATTGACAACGAATCGTATGTAGTGTAGCAGGCCCTTAAGTCATCCCAGTGGAAGTAGATCGATTAATAGGAAAAAACATTTCAGAGACTGCAGGAAATCTGCAGAAGTCATAGTGATCCCAATCCAAGTCTTTTAGTCACTTCAAATCAATCAAGAGCAATGCAAACAGATCCGATATTGATAAAAAGTTCTGTTACGTGACACTGACAGGAGAGATAAATATATGCATAACATCAGGTACGATATTCATGAGTACGTCTAAATAAAACTGTTAACACATGGAGGTAGTACCATGTAGATTAGCAGAAACTGCCAATACGATTGATTGTTTATGCCAATCCGCATGTTGCTACCCAACAACTGTTCATCTCTTTCGCCGACAGCCATATTTCAGCCAAAATATACCATTAAGCTTAACTGGGTAGAGAGAGAAAATGTATTTGCAATATTGTTAATTCCTCTGTGACATGCATAACATTAGGCCTTCTTCTTCGTTTGATCTTCCACTTTCATCGTACTGAAGATTCAGAAGATTAACTTGAAAAAAGGTTTCTGCGCTTAGGTTAGGCTTCTGGTTTAAAGTCTTGGCTTAGTATGATGGGTAGAGAGGGAGTTGTGGATGAGGGTGGAGCGGGGGGGAGGTAAGTAGATGAGGAAGAAGGGACAGGGGGGGGGAGGGGAGTGGGGAGAGGGGGGGGGGGGTAGATCTGGCCTATAGGATAGGCCTATCCTTAACTCCCAAAATTAAGAAAATAGGCTCTCCGGATAACAGGCCCTGATTTGATGTCTTTTAGTGACATGGCTGCTTAACCATTGTGGTGCATAAATGCAACGTTGGCGGTGAAAGGGTTAAGCACAGCCGTTCAAAATAGACAAAATCAAGCTGCTTAGTTAGAACAAAGACACTGAAAAGAAAAGACTAACATCCGGTCTCTTTTCCCTATATGAGTAGTGAGGACAGAAACACTGGTGATGTCCCTTAAAAACAGTACACATTTACACGTCGATAGGCCAGTTGAATTCTCCGTTCAAATTCCAGTCTGAGTTTTTAGATAGCCTCCACTGTGTGTGGTGTACTGTTCCCACTAACGACAACTCTATCAGCCCGATTCGCCGTAACTCTTAAGTAGTCCATCTTACCCTTTTAGAATCTTTGGTTAGAACACTGAATCAAGAAATCATGGATAAAAACTGCACCAAGCATGTCCATATACAAATATACTGCCTGTATGTTCTTTATAGTATTGGTGATGTATTTCTTCCATCAGCTTTAACCCTTTCACCGCCAGCCATATTTCAGTCAAAAATGCCCATTAAATTTACCTGTGTAGAGAACAAAATCAGTTTGCAGTATTGGGGATTCTTCTGTGATCGACATACATAAAATAAGGCCTATCCTTACTTCCCAAAACTAAGGCAACAGGGTCTTTGGATAGTAGACCCCAATGTGATGCCTTTTAGTGACATAGGTGTTGAATCACTGTGGTGCTAAAATGCGACTTTGGCGGTGAAAGGGTTAAAGTAAAAATTAGGTTTTATTGAACAGTATCATGCTACATATTCAGTAGAAAATGTTCTTAAATAATACACTTGATATCGCAAACAAATACAACTGCCCATGAGTGAAAATCTAGCAATGGCAAAGTAATCTATATATAATACAAAAATGCCCGAAGTGTAAAAGAACGCAAAAACTCGGAAACCGCGTAAATGTAGGACTTTTGCTTGTCATACAGTTCCAGAAGAACGCGTTGGGACGCGATTCCGCTATGTCTGGTTCAAAATTTTGCTTGGGAAAGTTGATTTTGAAGGCAAAATGTATGAAATTTCCAATACATTTTGTGGTGTCTGCGTCACCCGAGCTGTGTCGGAAATTGCCGAATCTACCTAGGAAAACATGAAGAATGCCGAACCTGTGTTTTGTAACATCCGCCCTTTTCTTTCCAGCCCTTTACTTTTCTCTGTATCCCCACACCCCCACACACATTCTCTCTCTCTCTCTCTCTCTCTCTCTCTCTCTCTCTCTCTCTCTCTCTCTCTCTCTCTCTCTCTCTCTCATCATCTGTCTATCTATCACATGAACATGCACACACATGAACATGTGCACATACACATAAACGCACACACACACACACACACACATATATACACACACATACACACACACACACACACACACACACACACACACAGCCCTTTACTTTTCTCTGTATCCCCACACCCCCACACATTCTCTCTCTCTCTCTCTCTCTCTCTCTCTCTCTCTCTCTCTCTCTCTCTCTCTGTCTCTCCTTCTCGCTCTCACACAACAACAACAGTGCTAATAAAGTTTGTCACTAAGTCACGCAAAATTGGCTTAAATCAATACATTGCTTCCAGTATTGCATCTTTACCCTTACATTCACAGACAGCCTATATGTTCTATCAATGTAACAATGAATAAATTATCTTTGCATCAAAAAAAAAAAAAAATTCTGGACCCGTGCGGAACACGGGTGTAACTAGTATAACTTATTTGCAAACATACTGCAACTTATTCTTGACTGTCATTTGTGAAAGGTTATTTATGGAAAACTTCAGTTGGCTTGAAAATTTTTTATGAAAATACAGACAAACTAAACGTCCCTCCCTAAGACGCACTCATGATTAACCATACCAGACATTTGCGGCCTTAGGCCGTGTACACACCTAAGCGGATATTCCATGCGGAAACCCGTGCGCAATCCATAAGGCATAAGTAAGTGAAACAAAAAAAGGAACAAATTTGCGTACGTGTCCGAAATTTCCCTATATGTGTACACTTTTATCCTTCTTTCTTCCACTTATTTAAGGTTTCCATAAGGAACTTACGTGTCTAATGTGAACCCGGTGTTGCATAACATATTTCACCCATTAAATAAATACACTTTTCTTCATTCAAATTGTTTGCTGTTTGGGAAAGATTCGCCCCTAAATACATTCAGAGGCGTCTTGTGGCATGCAGGAAGAACAGAAGATTCATCATTAAATAATGAGAAGTCAGGGATATTTTTCTAATATTTATAATTATTTATTTTTGTTTGCACAGATGGTTAAGTTTTTATCGTCGGCCATTTCGAGAAAAATACGAAACTAAGTGACAAGGCTTTGCATATCGATTTCTCAGCAAATATGTAGATTTACACCCTCCCGCTCTATTTCTTGGTTCTTTCCGTGTAGATTGGTAGATTTTTATCAATCTTACTATCTACTTTAACTAAATACTTACCAACACTTAAAACATGTGCATTGACTCATAATGACCTGGAACTATACCAAAGACTATAGTAAAGCGAAAGTAGGCGTGACCTCGACCCCTGCGCCGGATATGGGGTGCGAGTTATCCCCCTTACATCCGGGTAGGCGAGGTGCGCGCGCGCACTACAAACATCATTCGAAAACCCTTTTCCCTCAAATAGCATCAGCAGGGCAGGTTGGGAGGGAACATATTTGTTTTAAGTGTTGGTAAGTATTTAGTTAAAGTAGATAGTAAGATTGATAAAAATCTACCAATCTATTTTAACCATACATTACCAACACTTAAAACATGTGCAGATTACCAGAGAGGAGGAGGGTGATGCTCCCATTTGAGAAGCTAAGCACCCTTGACCTGATAACAAAGGCTTAAGCCTAGAACAACACGCATTCTAAAGACTTAAAAACCCTAGTCCAAAAAGACATTACATGGAGCAATGGCAAGCCAGGTCAAGAGTTGGTAATGTATGGTTAAAATAGATTGAGCACTTAAATATCAATATTTTAAATAATAGTCGACTTATTTATCACATGAAAGAAGAATGGCTCTAGTGCGCTTTTGAAGGGTACTTATTTCACAGTAGGTACTTATTTCTCATGACACTGGCCTTACCTTTGCAGCAGGGGTTGGTCTGGTTGAGCTCCTTGAAGGCCTGGCAGAAGGCCCTGACGTCGGTGGACTCCTGGGTGCAGAGGTCCTTGTCCAGCTTGTTGACGTAGATGTTGGAGAAGCCGGTGCCCAGGTTGTAGTGGGGGAACACGGCCATGAACACCCAATCCAGGGCTTCCGCCACGTCCTCCGTGTCCAGGGAGGGGATCCTCAGGATGAACACCGTCATCATGGTGAACAGACCTGAGGCACGCGCACACACACCAACTCTTAACTCAAATGACGATTTTTTTTAGAAAAAAAACTAGGGGAGAGCACTTCGTGAAAATTAGAGTTGTTTACCTCCATTACTCGATCAAATACCATAGCAACAATGCAACAATGGCGTCGAAGCTTGAAACTGCAGGATGCCAGTCAGCGACTTGCAAACATTTTTTTAGAAAAATAAGGGGTGGCCAGTTGCTACAAAGTGATAGAACTTGCAAACTGTGACGTAAAAATATAAATGACATATGAAGCACTGCATTCTATATGCTGTGTGTCTCCTCAAACACAAGAAGCGAGGGCTGGGGATTTACCTGATGGCAGAGTAACTTGCCCTGTTTGACTGATTGAATTAGGCAAGACAACTCCTACACACCATGAAATTACTCCCCTTAATTATTTCCGAACAATTCCTATTGAGTCGCATACAAAATGACGCAGTGTCTCCCTCAGATCGCATTATTTTAGCATGGGTGCCAACAAAAATGAAAGGCTGGGGTCCAGGGACCCATGGCCCCGGCAGGGTACAGGGGCAGAGCCTCGTCGGACGATTCAGGGGGGCAAGTTAAGAGAGAGATATAACGAGACAGACAGCTAAAATGATAGACAGAGACAGTTTGAGTCTGATAAGCCCTGTAAAATTATTACATTGCCTTTGTAAACTTTCACGATAGAACAACCAAGTTCAAAACGCCCCAAATCACTTGTGCTCATTCTTTTGATGAATTAAAAAAACCTGAAGTTCAGTTTCTGGTAAAATTAAAAATACTGAAATCAATGTAAAAATGAAAGAGTAGCACCCATGCTTTAGGCCATTTTCTAAAAATCGCCAAAAATCAAATGCACATCACTCAACCATGCAACATGTACCGAGTAACAGATAAATCAGTGCATTTTTTAAGACTTCTTACTTTGAACGAGTGAGCCACGTATATTTCACGATGTAAATAATCTGATGAAATGCGCTTCATCAGGAAAACAAAACCTTCCTACTCCACGGGCTGACCACTTTGTTATGATCTAGCATCACAAAGCCACTCGAGTTTTGATCGACTTGGTTGAGTAAATAAATTTAAAAAAGGATTGTAAAAAGCATAATATTTTAAACTATAAACATAAACATTTCTGGCTGCAACGCATTCTCAGATGGGAGCACCGAATTTCGCAGAGACGCCTCTGTGACTAAATACCAAATACCATACGATAATGATTGAGATAGGGGGGGAGGGGGAGAGATCCTCAGGATGAACAACATCATCATGGTGAACAGAACCTGCTGCCGTTATGCGCCTAACTAAGAAATAGTTAGGCCCAGCAAGTCCGACTTCGGCTGGAGGAAATGTTTTTGAAAGCGTTTCATGAAAAAAGGCAGGAGAATGGACCGGGTAAGGCAGAAAGATAGTAGATGACAGTAAGCAAAGGAGAAAAGCAGAGTCAAAGAGAGTGACAGATTAGAGGAAGTTACAAGCACAGAACTTCCAGAAGGTGGGGGAACTATTTATACAAAAGACACCCCCCCCCCCCCCCGGTATCCCCACGGGGGGTAGCAACTAGTGAACAGTCCTGAGCCACCACCCACCAGATACGATGTTGAGGATGATGAGGGCGACGAATCCCGTGGCAGGGGTGGTGAAGGGGAACTGCAGGATGTAGACAAAGGGGATGACGGCTATGCCGAAGAACACCAGGTACAGCAGCACCAGACCCAGGTTGTTGTCGTCCACATAGGCGTGCACCTGGTCAAGGACATACGCACCCCCAATCATGCCTGTCAACTACAATCCTACTGTTAGTGCCTCTTAGTTCCCGAGTGATTCAGCGGGGGACTATTGTTTTCGTTTCATCCCTCCGTGAAGGGAACTAACTGGCGCGAGGGAACTTTGCAACCATCAGTTCCCGAGCGATTCGGCGGGGGACTATTGTTTTTGTTTTCATTCCTCCGTGCGTGTTCCTGTGCGCATGCATTTGTACGTCCAGAAAGGGAACTAACTGGTGCGAGGGAACTTTGCAACCATCAGTTCCCGAGCGATTCGGCGGGGGACTATTGTTTTTGTTTTCATTCCTCCGTGCGTGTTCCTGTGCGCATGCATTTGTACGTCCAGAAAGGGAACTAACTGGTGCGAGGGAACTTTGCAACCATCAGTTCCCGAGCGATTCGGCGGGGGACTATTGTTTTCGTTTCATCCCTCCGTGAAGGGAACTAACTGGCGCGAGGGAACTTTGCAACCATCAGTTCCCGAGCGATTCGGCGGGGGACTATTGTTTTTGTTTTCATTCCTCCGTGCGTGTTCCCGTGCGCATGCATTTGTACGTCCAGAAAGGGAACTAACTGGTGCGAGGGAACTTTGCAACCATCAGTTCCCGAGCGATTCGGCGGGGGACTATTGTTTTTGTTTTCATTCCTCCGTGCGTGTTCCTGTGCGCATGCATTTGTACGTCCAGAAAGGGACCTGGTGCGAGGGAACTTAGCAACCGCATGGCTTCACTCCCATGTTTAACCCTTTTGCCGTCAGCCATATTTCAGCCAAAATATACCATCAAATTTAACTGGGTAGAGAGAAAAAATATATTTGCAATAATTGTGAATTCCTCTGTGACATGTATAACATTAAGCCTATCCTTACCTCCCAAAATTAGGAAAATAGGGTCTTCGGATAACAGGCCCCGATTTCATGCCTTTTAGTGACATGGAAGTTTAACCATTGTGGTGCAAAAATGCGACATCGGCAGTGAAAGGTTTAAAATCATGGGGACTTGTGACAACAGGGTTATGTTACTTTTTCTTTTAGCAAACAGTCAGCATTTGATATTTCATATTGCTAAAACAAAGCCACCTAAACAGTTCCTTATGGCAGATACACAGCTTGCTAACTGAACAGAACTGCACACGCAACACGCAACACGACTGCAAGAATTACACTTGCACAGCACACAAGACCTATGAGCTACATTCATACTTGTTTCACCTTTCTCACTGCTTAATATCGGCCAACTACAGTCCTACTGTTAGTACTAACTCCATCCTTTCCATCCATGCCACCCCCTCCCTCTCCGCTCCTCCTGGCTTAAAGATTCCAGGGATCATCCCAAAAGCCGAAAGCACTTGAACACTATAACACAAATGCGCACCAGCTAGGGATGAGAACAATTACGTGTGTGGCCGCTTTTGATTGCCCCACCACGTGGGCAGCCACACTCCAACTTCGGAGGACTTTAAACGGATGATATTATGCTAGGAGCTTGTCATGGCTTTAAAGACAATCCCCGCACAACCATGCAGAACATAACAACATTTTGATGTAGCCTCGGTGTTCTAGCTTATGTCAACCGGTCTGACACAGTCTCATGCCAAGGCGCACAATCCTGCTAATTTTCGCTCCTTTCAATCCACCCCCATCTCATTATTCCCACCCACCCACTCCTCCTTTTCTTCCCTAACCATAATGCCAACGCCTCACCCCCACCCCAGACCCGCTTACCCCCTACACAAGTCTTGAGTAGTCTGGTTAGCTGAAATGAGTAGTTTTGGTGAAAAATGTGTAGCTTTATTCATTAAACCATCAAACAATGTTCACTGAAAATGAGTAGTTAGAGCATTATTTTCAATTTTGAAGAGTAGTAGAGGCCCAAAATGAGTAGAACACTACTCGAAAAGAGTAGAGTAAACAGGTCTGCCACCCCCCTGCTCTCACCTGGAAGGCAGCGAAGACAATCAGCAGGAACAGGCATGGGATGAGGTAGTTGACCAGGTCCCAGGCATAGGAGGCCGTCCAGAAGGACAGGGGGCCCACCCCGCTGACCACCTGCAGGTGCTTGGCGCCCGTCTGGCGCTCGCGGATCAGGAAGTGGCAGAAGGAGGCCGTCAGGAAGGCCATGCCGAACAGCATGCTGAACCCGATGGAGAAGCCCAGGGCCAGGGCCTCCGTCATGGTGTCCTGGGCCAGGGCAAGGTCCTCCTTGGGCATGGGGTGGTTCACTACATAGATGGAGTGGTCCGGGCCAGCCACCTAAAACAACGAAATGTAACACTATATCTCAGGGCCAGGTCCTCCTTGGGCATGGGGTGGTTCACTGCATGGATGGAGTGGTCCGGGCCAGCCACCTAAAACAATGAAAGGTGACATCCTTAAGTCCAGGGTCATGGTGTCCTGAGTCAGGACACTCTGACCGGGTCCTCCTTGGGCATGGGGTGGTTCACTGCATGGATGGAATGGTCCGGGCCAGCCACCTGCAACAATGAAAGGTGACATCCTTAAGTCCAGGGTCATGGCGTCCTGGGCCAGGGCAAGGTTCTCCTTGGGCATGGGGTGGTTCACTGCATAGATGGAGTGGTCCGGGCCAGCCACCTGCAACAATGAAAGGTGATACAGGGTTAGAGCCTCATGCATGGTGTCCTGGGCCAGGGCAAGGTTCTCCTTGGGCATGGGGTGGTTCACTGCATGGATGGAATGGTCTGGGCCAACCACCTGCAACAATGAAACGTGATACACTGAATGATGGCATGACACAAAATGAATTTTGCAAGAGAGGAAATGGACGTGGGAGAGGGACAAAAGAACTCAAATGTGAAACATCCTCTTTTTCTTTTTCTTCATATTATTTTCCTTACTTTCAGCCATCCAACATCCATTCTTGGACTTAGGTTCTCCACAAGCTATTTTCATTCATTGCGTTTCAGCACTTTCCTTCTCCGCTTTTTATCAACTCGTTCCAGAACACAAAACCTAGGACTAAATCGTCGCTGTCCTGCGCTAACCGTGTATCTGCAAATTTGACAAAAATAGATTTCCCACTGAAACCCCTTCTAATGACCTCACACATGTCTTCTATAAATATCTTGTGTCTGCGACCAATGGAAATGTTCAAATTTGTCACATGATCAACACGCATTCACTGGAAATCCTACAGTCTTGACATGCTAACCGTGTAGCTGCCGGTACAGAGATTGCAGCTGTCGATCTCCCATTCTTCGCAACTCCGGCGCGAAGCATGTAACTGAATAATCACAAAAACGTTAGGTGTTAGGCAACTTTTATTGTGTCACACGTTTACTCATCGGTAAAGAAGAAGGGTCAAGCGTATATCAAATGGGGAATGACATTGTAGCAGATGACAACATGGTGGTTTTTTTATGCTTCTGTAAAACCACTGATTTTGCAGATACACAGTTAGCGTCAGACAGCGACAAAATAATCGTGACAACAACAGTTAAAGGTGGATGCGTTTTTGCCAGAAACACGTCGAGATCACCAGAAAGACAGCCTTTTCAAGGATCGGAACACTCACTTTGCTCTAGTTTCCTAAAAATTAAACCGTCAAAACGGCGATTCCTCCTTGGCAGAGATGCCGGAGAGAGTAGCCATTTTTGATGGGGTGGGTGGAGGTCACTCATTGTGGTTGAAGCATTTTCTTTTTTTGTAGTGCAGTAAAAAAACAATTGGAGCTATTTCCTTTGTTGTGAGCGAAACTCCTTTAGATAAACTGTGTAACACCTTTTAAAATAATAAATAACAAGAGGCAAAGCCTGCAAGGCTCACGTCTGATTTTTATTACTATAGCAGGCATGGGAATTCCCATGACAATTCCCATGCCTGTATAGAGAGAATACTGTTATGTAGACACTTGTGCATCTGAAAACAGAATTAATTTTTATTTTACTGTGTAAATTAAAATTATTTCTATGCACCCCTACCCCTTTCTTTAAAATTTAATTATATGTATGCGCATGTAACATAGTGGAGCCCTATTTTTATTTTTGGCAAACAAGTAAAATTGAAAAGCATATTGACCAAGCTTTCAGAAAAAACATAGTGACCAATCCCCCCCCCCCCACCCCCCGCCGGGGTAAGGGGGGTCTACGGACACCTGTAGTAGGCCTAGTCTTTGCCTGTGGGTCTAAGCCTCTTACTCTTAGAAAATTAATAATTGAAGTTGCGTGATCTGTTACTGTTTTAAACTGATTGTTCATGCGATGAAAACTTGTTCCACATCATCTACATTTCTGTAAGATATTTTATATTAGTCCTAATATTTTATTTTCGTTTCGTTAATTCCCCCCCCCCCCCCTCTGCCACAAAGCAAAGGTCAAGGTCACAGCCAGCAAGCTCATCCATGTTTATCTTCCCCTGTACAGTCTTTGCTCATGGTGATCAATCGTCTAGGCCTAACAAAGGATTCGTACGTCGAAGGCAGTGAAATCGACGAACCCTGGATTTTCCGGGGTTTTTTTTTCAAGACTGAAATGAATGTGGGCTAAATGTTAAGTACGTCGTCTTGATTATGAGGTAAGGCATGGACTCTAGGCCTAGGCCTTGTTGCCGGAAGTGCAGTAGGCTAAGTTATGCGCAGAGATGATGCGCAAATGAACACGAACAACCGTTACTCAAAGGCGCAAATAAAAGCTAAACAACCGGGCCGTCAACGCACACACTCGGTACATCCATTTGTTACAGAAAATATAAGTTGACGACGTTAAAATGTACCTATTTGTACACACCTGAAGTCTTGTGTTTCTTTTTAAAGAGCGTTTTTGTATATCTAATGGAGAGTCTTCTTTCCAGTATGTATCTCCTACTCGGTACAACACAACAGTTACAGTAATCTCTGCAACAAATGATTTTCTTTCTTTTGTTCCTTACCGATGTATCTGACTGCTTTGATCGCCATGACTTGAAGGCTCACGTCAAAATCAAGTATCCTGCTAACTTTAACCCTCTAACATCTTATGTTTTTTTGAGAAAATGACAACGTTAAAGTTTCAGTGGAGAGTTAGAGTCTTCTTTAGTTTGAAGAGTGTGACTGAGTCAAGGTTAAAGGTTGCACAACAGTAATCTCTGCAACAAATGATTATCTTTATTTTGTTCTTTATCAATGTATCTGACTGCTTTGATCGTCGTGACTTGAAGGCTCACGTCAAAATCAAGTATCCTGCTAACTTTAACCCTCTAACGCCTTATATGTTTAGAGAAAATGACAACGTTAAGGTTTGAGTTAAGGTTAAAGGTCGGGGCCACGGACGCAACACACACACACATACACACACACACATACACACAGACACACAACCGAACATGTACGATACTATAGACTCACTTTGTTTTAAAAAACGACGTGAGCCAAAAAGGCATGTATTGCGGAAATTCCGTGCAAACGATTTGGCGGTCATTAAAAAAGAGACGGCACACGCTTTCTCTTTGGGTGAAAGAATTTGACTTCCAGCACCTCCGCCAAGGAGGAATCGCCGATTTGACTTCTAGGAAACCGGAGCAAAGTGAGTGTTGCAATCTCTGTAAAAGGGTGCTTTCCTGGTGATCTCGACGTGTTTCTTACAAAAACTCATCCGTCAGGGTGCCCCTTTAAAAAATAAACCCGAGAATCCTTTCAAACTCCTTTTTGAGCAAACAAACGTCCCCCTCACCTGTTTGGCCACAGCGTTCATGAAGTAGGCCACGGACACGGCCATAGTGTGATAGGGCTGCCCGCTGTACCAGGCTGCTCCTTTCACCCCCTGACCCCCCTCACCTGTTTGGCCACAGCGTTCATGAAGTAGGCCACGGACACGGCCATGGCATGGTAGGGCTGCCCGCTGTACCAGGCTGTTCCCTTCACCCCCTGCCCCCCCTCACCTGTTTGGCCACAGCATTCATGAAGTAGGCCACGGACACGGCGTGGTAGGGCTGCCCGCTGTACCAGGCTGTTCCCTTCACCCCCTGCCCCCCCTCACCTGTTTGGCCACAGCGTTCATGAAGTAGGCCACGGACACGGCCATGGCGTGGTAGGGCTGCCCGCTGTACCAGGCTGTTCCCTTCACCCCCTGCCCCCCCTCACCTGTTTGGCCACAGCGTTCATGAAGTAGGCCACAGACACGGCCATGGCGTGGTAGGGCTGCCCGCTGTACCAGGCTGTTCCCTTCACCCCCTGCCCCCCCTCACCTGTTTGGCCACAGCGTTCATGAAGTAGGCCACGGACACGGCCATGGCGTGGTAGGGCTGCCCGCTGTACCAGGCTGTTCCGTTCACCCCCTGCCCCCCCGCCCCCTCCGGGTCAAACTGCGCCCCGACCACCACCCTCCTGTTGTAGGTGTACATGCCCAGCTGGTCAGCCTGTGCCAGGTAGAAGTTGTTCACGTGAGGGAACTTGGAGCGGTCAATCAGGTGGACCTTGTCGCCGCCAGAAAACTGGGAGGAGTAATTGGCGGCCAGGGCGGAGGACTGGCCCGTAGGGGCGACTCCCGGGGTGTAGGATGTGTAGGTTTCACCGTGGAACATGCCGAGGTTCAGGTTCAGGGTCGGGTCGTTGGTTTGTCTGGGTCGTACCTAAGGTCAGATACCAAAAATAAATGAGTTAGGTTTTCCATGATATGTGTATGTAGTTACTTGTTACTTGTGGCGGTACCATAGCCAATGAGGTTTAACCGAGGCGTGGTTACCGCTACACCTATCTGTATTGTTAAAAAATCGGGACTTTACTGGAGTTGCACTGCCTCCGGGCATTGCCTCCAGTATTGTTCCCACCATCTTTGTATTTACAAATGTCCCATATGTGTCTGTTCCAGACCGAGAGGACGTAAAGCACCATTTTTCTTTCACTCATTCGTTTTCCATGATGAAAGCTTACAAGCTTTTTAATCTCTACTTCTAACTGACAAACATCAATACTTTGTAATTATTCTACCATACTTTTTCCTGACTCTAGGGCGATACTTTTTTCCCCAGACTGAGACCCCTGCGCTTCATGACATGACTAATAATATAGTAAGAAAATATAATCACAAAATCTGAATTTTGTGTCAAATTTTGGGGGTGCGCCTTATAGTTAAAAAAAATATGGTACTTTATTTCTAGGGAGGGACAAAATATGGGAAGCGCAGAGGTGAGAAAGGGGGGTTGCTCTTCTTTTTTTTTATTTTTTAAAGCAGAGTTAAAACAGAGGCCACTGTAAAAATCTGAATTCAGAGTAAGCAAAGGAGGATGACAATGATCAACAAAAAAAACAAAAAAAGGATCTCTTGACCATTATTTTCCCAGATTGGTCGACTATTCCCAATTCAATTTTACATTTTTTTAAACGACGGGCCATTGCATAAACGTACAAAAACAAAAACAAGCAAACAAAGTCCAGCATTGAATGATTTTGTGTACATTTATAAGTGGTAGTGTTTCATTCAAAAAGGAAAGAGAGGGAGAAAACAATAGAAGGGTGAGGGAGAGAGAGAGAGACAGGGGGGGGGGGAGATATAGTATTGAACAGCTTTACACAATGTGGCTTAACAAGGCTGTGCTCCATGTGTGGACACGTGACGTGCACCAGCTGACCCTGGTCTTTTTTTTTTAATTGATAGTAAAGAAAGTGAAGCTGATCAATATTGTGGTTGGGTTGTTTTTTATGGTAAAGAGTGTGAAGTTGAAAAAAAATCTGAATGCAGGCACATTACCTGAAGAAAAGCACCCATGTGAATTCAGGTAGAGGCCCTGAGTGCAAAAACAATCTAAATTGAGGCCTACAGCCTGAAGAGAAGCACCCATGTGAATTCAGGTAGAGGCCCTGAGTGCAAAAACAATCTAAATTGAGGCCTACAGCCTGAAGAGAAGCACCCATGTGAATTCAGGTAGAGGCCCTGAGTGCAAAAACAATCTAAATTGAGGCCTACAGCCTGAAGAGAAGCACCCATGTGAATTCAGGTAGAGGCCCTGAGTGCAAAAACAATCTAAATTGAGGCCTACAGCCTGAAGAGAAGCACCCATGTGAATTCAGGTAGAGGCCCTGAGTGCAAAAACAATCTAAATTGAGGCCTACAGCCTGAAGAGAAACACCCATGTGAATTCAGGCAGAGGCCCTGAGTGCAAAAACAATCTAAATTGAGGCCTACAGCCTGAAGAGAAACACCCATGTTAATTCAGAGGCCGTGGATGGCTGACTGACCTTGTCGACGGTGAGGGCGGCGATGGTGAAGAGGACTGGCAGGGCCAGCTGCACAGCGGAGATGACGCGGTTCCTGCGGGTGTGGATGGCCTTCTTGACGAACATGCCCCAGAACCTGCTCCAGTGAAGCTGCGTCCCCTGCAGGCGACGGTAGCTCTTGTCTAGGGCCATCTTGGCTGGAGGCAGATATAGAATTCATGTTTTGAAGAAGGAAACAGTGTATGATAACATTACATATAGCTCTTGTCCAGGGCCATCTTGGCTGGAGGCAGATATAGAATTCATGTTTTGAAGAAGGAAACAGTGTATGACAGCATTACATATAGCTCTTGTCCAGGGCCATCTTGGCTGGAGGCAGATATAGAATTCATGTTTTGAAGAAGGAAACAGTGTATGACAGCATTACATATAGCTCTTGTCCAGGGCCATCTTGGCTGGAGGCAGATATAGAATTCATGTTTTGAAGAAGGAAACAGTGTATAATAACATTACATATAGCTCTTGACCAGGGCCATCTTGGCTGGAGGCAGAAATAGAATCCATGTTTTGAAGAAGGAAACAGTGTATGACAACATCATATATAGCTCTTGTCTAGGACCATCTTAGCTGGAGGCAGAAATAGAATCCATGTTTTGAAGAAGGAAACAATGTATGACAACATCATATATAGCTCTTGTCCAGGGCCATCATGGCTGGAGGCAGAAATAGAATCCATGTTTTGAAGAAGGAAACAGTGTATGACAACATCATATATAGCTCTTGTCTAGGACCATTTTAGCTGGGGCCAGATACGATGTATTGAAGGAAGACTAGGAAAAGAGTATGTGTAGTCATGCCCAAGTGTATGTGACTTATCATGAGACACACAATGTACAGATTACAAGGGTGCATTTAGACGAATATATACTCAACATCAATAACAATTTATAAGAGACATTGATGATTAAAAATGCAGTCAGAAACACTCACTCACACGCACACGCATAGTGACATGCAAAACACATGACATCACATACTTGTCAAATCCTCAGTGTCCACAACAGTGTGCATGCCCACTTCCCCGTTCGTCGCATGGCGGGCACTGTTGACCTCCGACCCCCCTCCTCCTCCCCTTCCCCGCGCCTTGTCTGTGCCGTCTCCCTCGGCTTCCTCGGTGAAGCTGGGGTTGGAGTAGCTCTCCACGGGGCTGGATTTGCCACCCACTGGAGGAGCATCTGCGCAGTTGTTCTCGTCTTCCCTCTCCCCGCTGGCCCCCACCCTGAAATAAACCGCACACACGCTTGATCGTTTTCCCTCCCGGTTCAAGTAGAATGGGTTGGGAGTTAGGCCGGGCTCACATTAGACGTGTAAGTTCCGTACAGAAAACCCTAAATAAGTGGAAGAAAGAAGGATAAAAGTTGACGCATATTAGGGGAAATTCGGACACTTGCGCAAATCTTTTCCCTTCTTTGTTTCACTTATTTATGGATTGCGCACAGGTTTATGTGTGTACATGGCCTAACCGTTCTTCTTCTTCTTCAGCGTTCTTTTCAGCCTGTTCTTTGTTGGCTCCTGCAGATGTTGGTGGGCTGGATGAGACGGAAGTCGTTGCAGCTTTTCGTGTTGGGTGAGAACTTTCTCTTCTAGTCCGGTGTCAAGGGAAGGACGTCCTGTGGTGGATTCAAGGGCGTTGATGGGTGTGGTTTTCAGTCCCCCAGTGATGAGTCGCATGCCTGCTATTCTGCACTTTGGCCAGCTTACTGGTGTTGTTCTTTGCAGCTGTGGCCCGTGCCGCTGATTCCTACTCCATCACTGGGCGGATGTTGCCCGTGTACACCTGTCTGAGGATGCTGTTGCTGGCTCCCCACTTGGTGCCAGCCAGTTTCTGTATGAGAGAAAGCCATCTTGTAACCCTCTTCTCCATCTCTTTGATGTGAGGCTTCCATGTCAGTCGCTTGTCCAGTTTAACACCTAAGTAGGTGGGAGCATCTTCTTGTGGGATCTGCTGGTTGTTGACAGTCAGTTTTAGGTTCTCAGATGGTGGAAGTTACCGTATTTCACGGACTAAATAAGGTGACACATACTTTCCCAAACAGAGCCCCCTGCACCTTATAATGAGAATAATTATATAAAAAAGAGACTATAACAACAAATTCGGAACTTTGTGTAAAACTGGGGAAGGGGACCAGCGATGTACCGAGGATCAAAAAGTGATAGGACAAGAGAAATCAATAGGACATTGTACTGGCTCTTGCAGAAATCAATAAGACAAAACATGCCAGTGCTAAAAATGTAATAGGACATTTGTCCTGACAGGGGAAAACACAATATGACGTTTTCAATTTGAATAGGTCAATGTCCTATGACCGGGGCCTCAGGACATCACTGGGGGAGGGGGCGCACCTTATAGTCTGTAAAACATGGTACACTGGAACTGCAACAATTAAGGGCCTTGTGCATGTCTATCTGTTTGCCTGTATGTGAACACAAATGCTTTTCAATCACCACAGCCTCTGTTCCTCTCAGACAAACAGACAGACAGACAGACAGACAGACAATCTTACTTGAGGAAGACCTCCTCCATAGTGGTGGCTGTTGCCCCAAAACTGGTGATGCCCAGCTGGATACTCTTCCTCTCCATACACAGACAGATAGGCAGATAGACAGACAGACAGACAGACATCTTACTTGAGGAAGACCTCCTCCATAGTGGTGGCTGTGGCCCCGAAGCTGGTGATGCCCAGTGCGGCACTCTTACTCTCCATCACCCGGAACAGGTCGGCAAACTTGGGCGCCTCTTCTTCCGGCAGCAGGTAGGACAACTCCGCCCCCACTCTGCTCTCCAGCCATGCCCCGCTGACCTGCCCCTGAACCACTTCAGTCACCTTGGCAACGTCGCAGCTCTGGTCTCTGACCAGCACCATGTGATAGCCCGCCCCTGTTGACAATGGTGTGGGATTTTAGAAAGTGGAGTCACGAAGCCAAATAACAAAAATCAGTTAGGATTTATTCCATCTGTGGCCACAATGGTGTGGGAGTTTAGAAATGGAGTCACAAGGCCACGTGACAAAAATCAGTTAGGATTTATTCTGCCCCTGTCAACAATGGTGTGGGAATTTAGAAATGGAGTCACAAGGCTGAAGGACAAAAGCCAAGTGAGATTTAGTCATGTAGTCACAAGGCCAAATGACAAAATTCAGTTAGGATTTATCTCGCTCCTGTCAACAATGATGTGGGAATTTAGCAACAAAATGACAGACTGCAATATTTTATAATTATTTTTTAATTTAAAAAAAATAGGCACACAAAAATATTTGCGTAATTGTTTATTATTGAGCCAGTACTTTTAGCCCACTGATCATAATAATAATAATAAATAATATTTTTATTTACATAGCGCAATAATCCATTAAAAATGGTCTATGCGCTTTACAATGACAAGATACGAAGGCTACGTAAAGTATTCAAGCAAAAACAAATCATCAAAATTTATGACAAATAACAAAAGTACAAAAAGAACATCACTAAAACAAAGAAAAGCACTCCGGAAGTTACTCATATTTACATGTTACATGATTTCAAGGGAAATACACGTACACACAAAAGTATTGATATAAAAGGAAATCATCAACATAGCAAAGGCATTAAAAGGAAGAAAATACACCCACCGATATGCTACAAAAGGGCCCTTCTCTCGTACGTCAATGTCTGATATATATGCAAGGGGACTAAACATTACAGTCTCAATTTACACAGCACAATGCTATTCATCGAAAATACTCAGCCCACTCGCCATAGAGCTTCTTGAGGAACACTGATGTCCCACAGCACACAACAATAGAAGCACTCTCACCATAGAGTTTCTTGAGGAACACTGATGTCCCACAGCATACAACAATAGAAGCACTCTCACCGTAGATTTTCTTGAGGAACACTGATGTCCCACAGCACACAACAATAGAAGCACTCTGACCGTAGAGTTTCTTGAGGAACACTGATGTCCCACAGCACACAACAATAGAAGCACTCTGACCGTAGAGTTTCTTGAGGAACACTGATGTCCCACAGCATACAACAATAGAAGCACTCTCACCATAGAGTTTCTATAGGAACACTGATGTCCTGCAGCATACAACAATAGAAGCACTCTCACCATAGAGTTTCTATAGGAACACTGATGTCCCACAGCATACAACAATAGAAGCACTCTCACCATAGAGTTTCTATAGGAACACTGATGTCCTGCAGCATACAACAATAGAAGCACTCTCACCATAGAGTTTCTATAGGAACACTGATGTCCCACAGCATACAACAATAGAAGCACTCTCACCATAGAGTTTCTATAGGAACACTGATGTCCCACAGCATACAACAATAGAAGCACTCTCACCATAGAGTTTCTATAGGAACACTGATGTCCTGCAGCATACAACAATAGAAGCACTCTCACCATAGAGTTTCTATAGGAACACTGATGTCCCGCATCATACAACAATAGAAGCACTCTGACCTATAGAGTTTCTTCAGGAACACTGATGTCCCACAGCACACAACAATAGAAGCACTCTCACCATAGAGTTTCTTCAGGAACAGCGATGTCCCGCAGCACTTGATGACGCCCTCGGCCATGATGGCGATGCGCTCTCCCAGCAGGTCAGCCTCGTCCATGTAGTGGGTGGACAGCATCAGGGTTCGGCCCTTGCGGTGACGCTGCAGGATGTCCCAGGTCTGCCGCCGGGCCCCAGGGTCCATGCCTGAGGTGGGCTCGTCAAGTATCACGATCTGTGCACAGAGAACAGAGGAATGTGACAAGTGGGCTCGTCAAGTATCACGATCTGTGCACAGAGAACAGAGGAATATGACAGGTGGGCTCGTCAAGTATCACGATCTGTGCACAGAGAACAGAGGAATATGACAGGTGGGCTCGTCAAGTATCACGATCTGTGCACAGAGGACAGAGGAATATGACAGGTGGGCTCGTCAAGTATCACGATCTGTGCACAGAGAACAGAGGACTATGACAGGTGGGCTCGTCAAGTATCACGATCTGTGCACAGAGAACAGAGGAATATGACAGGTGGGTTCATCAAATATCGCGATTTGTGCACAGAGAACAGAGGAATATGACAGGTGGGCTTGTCAAATATCACGATCTGTGCACAGAGAACAGAGGAATATGACAGGTGGGCTCGTCAAGTATCACGATCTGTGCACAGAGAACAGAGGAATATGACAGGTGGGCTCGTCAAGTACCACGATCTGTGCACAGAGAACAGAGGAATATGACAGGTGGGCTCGTCAAGTATCACGATCTGTGCACAGAGAACAGAGGAATATGACAGGTGGGCTCGTCAAGTATCACGATCTGTGCACAGAGAACAGAGGAATATGACAGGTGGGCTCGTCAAGTACCACGATCTGTGCACAGAGAACAGAGGAATATGACAGGTGGGCTCGTCAAGTATCACGATCTGTGCACAGAGAACAGAGGAATATGACAGGTGGGCTCATCAAGTATCACGATCTGTGCACAGAGAACAGAGGAATATGACAGGTGGGTTCATCAAATATCGCGATTTGTGCACAGAGAACAGAGGAATATGACAGGTGGGCTTGTCAAATATCACGATCTGTGCACAGAGAACAGAGGAATATGACAGGTGGGCTCGTCAAGTATCACGATCTGTGCACAGAGAACAGAGGAATATGACAGGTGGGCTCGTCAAGTACCACGATCTGTGCACAGAGAACAGAGGAATATGACAGGTGGGCTCGTCAAGTATCACGATCTGTGCACAGAGGACAGAGGAATATGACAGGTGGGCTCGTCAAGTATCACGATCTGTGCACAGAGAACAGAGGAATATGACAGGTGGGCTCGTCAAGTACCACGATCTGTGCACAGAGAACAGAGGAATATGACAGGTGGGCTCGTCAAGTATCACGATCTGTGCACAGAGAACAGAGGAATATGACAGGTGGGCTCGTCAAGTACCACGATCTGTGCACAGAGAACAGAGGAATATGACAGGTGGGCTCGTCAAGTATCACGATCTGTGCACAGAGAACAGAGGAATATGACAGGTGGGCTCGTCAAGTATCACGATCTGTGCACAGAGAACAGAGGAGTATGACAGGTGGGCTCGTCAAGTATCACGATCTGTGCACAGAGAACAGAGGAATATGACAGGTGGGCTCGTCAAGTATCACGATCTGTGCACAGAGAACAGAGGAGTATGACAGGTGGGCTCGTCAAGTATCACGATCTGTGCACAGAGAACAGAGGAATATGACAGGTGGGCTCGTCAAGTACCACGATCTGTGCACAGAGAACAGAGGAATATGACAGGTGGGCTCGTCAAGTATCACGATCTGTGCACAGAGAACAGAGGAATATGACAGGTGGGCTCGTCAAGTATCACGATCTGTGCACAGAGAACAGAGGAGTATGACAGGTGGGCTCGTCAAGTACCACGATCTGTGCACAGAGAACAGAGGAATATGACAGGTGGGCTCGTCAAGTATCACGATCTGTGCACAGAGAACAGAGGAATATGACAGGTGGGCTCGTCAAATATCACGATCTGTGCACAGAGAACAGAGGAATATGACAGGTGGGCTCGTCAAGTATCACGATCTGTGCACAGAGAACAGAGGAATATGACAGGTGGGCTCGTCAAGTACCACGATCTGTGCACAGAGAACAGAGGAATATGACAGGTGGGCTCGTCAAATATCACGATCTGTGCACAGAGAACAGAGGAGTATGACAGGTGGGCTCATCAAATATCACAATCTGTGCACAGAGAACAGAGCACTACGATCGATAGATGGGCTCATCAAATATCATGATCTTTGAACAAAGGGGGGACACAAAGAATAGAGTACTGTGAGAGGGAAGCCCAACATTAGCATTAATTTGAGGAGAAAACCCAGCATGTGAAAAGTAAGCCTCATCTTGGATCCACCAATCAATAACAATGACACAAAAACCTTACCCTGGATCTACCGATCACAAATAAGAACAAAATATCCTCACTTTGGCTCCACCAATCAACAATGACAACAGTAAAGCCTCACCTTGGCTCCACCAATCAACAATGAGAACAGTAAAGCCTCACCTTGGATTCACCAATCAACAATGACAACAGTAAGCCTCATCTTGGACCCACCAATCAATAACGACACAAAAATCTTACCTTGGCTCCACCAATCACAAATGACAACAGTAAAGCTTCACCTTGGATCCACCAATCAACAACGAGAACAGTAAAGCCTCACCTTGGATCCACCAATCAGGGCGATGCCGACGCTGAGTTTGCGTTTCTGTCCTCCAGACAGAGTGCTGGATCTTGCCGATGTCTTGGACTCCAAGCCGACCTCCTGGGCCATGTACTGCACTGCTGCCGGGATCTCCTTCCTGGGCACACCCTTCAGCTGTGATCATACAATAGCAGCCAAATGTTAATTTCATTTTAAAATCTCAATGGTCTTGTATTCCACTACTTACGCATTACAGTTTACACTACCTTACAGCAGATATCAGGTGAGGGGAATTGAAGTTGATTTTATCTTCATCTTTTTTATTATTGTGACCCTCTGATTTTTGTGATGTCTGAATTTCATGTCGATTGTACTATTTGTCACGATTCATGAAATTTACAACCTTCACATTTAAATATTGGATCAGAAGAAAGAAAAAAAGAAAAAGGATAACATTAGACACAAAACATTTCATTTTTAGAAAAGCTACAGCCACGCTATTTAACACCAAGCGAGCTGTTCTCGGAAAATAAAATTCCATTTCTCTCAGCAGGCAGTGCATGTTCACAAGATTCCTGTTGGCGGATGCTGTGCCTTTATGCGGAAGAGGAAAGTTCATGAGTAGCTACACACACACACAAAAGAGGCCAGATCATGAGTAGCTACACACACACACAAAAGAGGAAAGTTCATGAGTAGCTACACACACACACAAAAGAGGCCAGATCATGAGTAGCTACACACACACACAAAAGAGGCCAGATCATGAGTAGTTACACACACACACAAAAGAGGCCAGATCATGAGTAGCTACACACACACACAAAAGAGGCCAGATCATGAGTAGTTACACACACACACAAAAGAGGCCAGATCATGAGTAGTTACACACACACACAAAAGAGGCCAGATCATGAGTAGCTACACACACACACAAAAGAGGCCAGAAAAAAAAGAGGAAAGTTCATGAGTAGTTACACACACACACAAAAGAGGCCAGATCATGAGTAGTTACACACACAAAAGAGGCCAGATCATGAGTAGTTACACACACAAAAGAGGCCAGATCATGAGTAGTTACACACACAAAAGAGGCCAGATCATGAGTAGTTACACACACACACAAAAGAGGCCAGATCATGAGTAGTTACACACACAAAAGAGGCCAGATCATGAGTAGCTACACACACACACAAAAGAGGCCAGATCATGAGTAGTTACACACACAAAAGAGGCCAGATCATGAGTAGCTACACACACACACAAAAGAGGCCAGATCATGAGTAGTTACACACAGAAAAAAAGAGGAAAGTTCATGAGTAGTTACACACACACACAAAAGAGGCCAGATCATGAGTAGCTACACACAGAAAAAAGAGGAAAGTTCATGAGTAGCTGCACACCCGAGCGAAAAAGTTGAGGTGCTCGTTGACAGTGAGGGAGTCGAAGAGAATGTTGTGCTGCGGACACAGTCCCAGGTTGCTGCGGACGTTGCTGATGTCGGTGCGGATGTCGTAGCCGTTGACATAGGCGGTGCCAGAGGTCGGCGGAAGGAATCCTGAAAAGCGGGATCTCGCGTTATCTCATATTATTTTCACATCGCCAAAAAACAAATGTATGTCTACAAGGCCGGCGGAAAGGTTAAAAAATTATTGGGGGGAAAAAGGACGAGTGAAAATAGACAGACAGACAGACAGGCTGAGACAGAGACACAGAGAGATAATGAAAGTAAGGAGAGAGAAAGTTAGAAGCAAAGAAAAAAAACGGAGAAAAAAAGAGAGAAATGAATAGGTACACAGAGAAGGACAACCAGACAGAGACAGAGAAGGGGAAAGGAAGCGAGAGAAAGACTGACACTGAAAATTACTGGGGATGCAGGGGGCTCTGATTAAGGCAGCACCTCATCTCATCTCCCAAATCTCTCACGTGCTGGCTCCACGTGCCACACCCTGGCAAACTGCCTTCACTGGCGGGGGCTTGGCGATGTGAGGGTGTGGTGTTTACGCTGCACCACTGGGCGGAGGATGAGCTGCACGGGCAGCCAACGGCCAGGACGGAAGAATAAGCCCCTACTGGGCTCAACGGCCATGTGTACGAAACCAAAGGCGACTCGCATCATAACCTGTGAATCTCGGCTTGCGGGGCTTGAAGAAAGGAAACTAAAAATTAAAACCCGGCTAGGTGTCGGCCGCTACCAGGACACCAGACCACCGAAGAACGGAGTCACAGTGGCCCAGCAAGGGGTGTGGTCTACCCATAACCGGCTGTGCACGCATTACACAACTTACGGCTAAAATGACCGTATTTTACGAACAATAAGGCGATACTTTTTCCCTGTGCCTTATAGTATGGCTAGTAAAATAGTAAGAAAATATAATAACGAAATCAGAATTGCTTTGCGCAAAATTTCGGGCGGTGCGCCTTGCAACCAGGTGCGCCTTATAGTCCGCAACACACGGTATACTAAAATTGATCTTATTACCGTACCGCCAATACCATCCTTCTTATCATTATTATTCGATCGCTCAGACAGTTTCCTGTCAATTATGAGCGCGGATGCATCATGCTGCCGTTATGCGCCTAACTAAGAAATAGTTAGGCCCAGCAAGTCCAACTTCGGCTGGAGGAAATCTTTTTGAAAGTGCTTCGTGAAAAAAGGCAGGAGCATTGCAGGAGACTGGTTAGGCAGAAAGATAGTAGATGACAGTAAGCAAAGGGAAAAGGCAGAGTCAAAGAGAGTGACAGATTAGAGGAAGATACAAGCACAGAACTTCCAGAAGGTAGGAGAACTATTTATACAAAATACCTCCCAGTATTCCCACGGGGGGGATATCATCCTAATAGCAAGGGACACAAGGGACATTTCAACTGAGAGAAAGAAAACAAAAAAAGAAAGTGAAAACGAAATAGACGTAGGGATCCAACCTGTGAGCATGGACATGGTGGTGGTCTTCCCTGCCCCGTTGTGTCCCAGCAGGACGGTGACCTGACCTTCGTACATGGTCAGTGTGGAGTCGGACACCGCCACTTTGCGCTTGTCAAACTCCTGTGGGCATCACACACACACACACACACACACACACACACACACACACACACACACACACACACACACACACACACATGGTCAGTGTGGAGTCTAACACCACCACCTTGTGTTTGTCAAACTCCTGTGGGCATCACACACACACACACACATATACACCACAAAAAACCCACACACACCAAACACAGACACACACACACACACACACATACCCCAAGCACACACAAAGACACACACACACATGCAGGAACGCACGCCACCGAGCACCATCCAAGCACACACACACACACATATATGCAAGCATACACAAACAACACACACACACACACACACACACACACACACACACACACACACACACACACACACACACACATACACACACACACACACGCACACGCACACGCACGCACGCGCACGCACACACGCACACGCACACACACACGCACACGTGCACACACACACACACACACACACAAGCGGTCAGTGTGGAGTCTGTTACATCCACCTTGTTTTCCTCATCCTCATATACACACACATGCACGCACGCATGCACACGAACTAACACACACACACACACACACACACACACACACACACACACACACACACACACACAAGCGGTCAGTGTGGAGTCTGCTACATCCACCTTGTTTTTGTCAACCTCATGCGGTATTCATATACACACACATGCAAGCACACACGCACGCACGAACACACACACGAACGCACACGCACACGCACACGCACACGCACACACACACACACAGTGTGGAGTCTGCTACATGCACCTTGTTTTTGTCAACCTCATGCGGTATTCATATACACACACACACGCACACGCACACGCACACGCACACGCACACACACATTCTCACCTTCCTCAGGTGCTCCATCCTGATTCCCACAGGTAGACCGGTCGGATCACGCTCAAAGTAGCGACTGTTCACAGCACGGCCTGAACCTTCCTGAACAGACTGGGCACTTTTCTGTCGGCCCCCACACCAGTAGGAAGACTGCGCAAAGAAAATAAACCCCTGGACTCTCATTCAGTCCAATAACATGATAGGGAAAATGAAAGTAAAACTAACCCCTTTCTTTTCCTGTCTACTGCGACCAATATCATGCCGTTGATGTTTGTTATAACGTTTGATGTTACAACTCTGGAATGCTGGCTTTTGCTTTAGAACAGTTTGAATGGATCCCTCCTCGTGAGGATACCGGGGGGGGGTCTTTCATAAAAATAGTTCCCCCACCTTCTGGAAGTTCTGTGCTTGAAACTTCCCCTAATCTGCCACTCTCTTTGACTCTGCTTTTTCCCTTTGCTTTCTATCATCTACTATCTTTCTGACTTATTGGCCCATTCTCCTGCCTTTTTTCCAAAAAATCTTCCAAACAATTTTTCTCCTTTGAGCTCCTCCGAAATCGGAATGTGTCGGCTGTACGCAGCGGGGAGACCAGTGAAAACTGAAAACCGGGCACATACATACCTTACCCATTACGGCCATATGGCCTGGGAACGCAGAAGAAGAAGAATGGATCCGTGTCTCCAGATAAAATTGCCAGATCAAGTGTAACAGGTCTTTACCTTCTTTTTTTTTGATAATCGAAAACAGATCTACCTCTCAACTTTTTCATCGGCAGCAAAGGGGCTAAAATAAACAATGAGCTGTTAATCTAGCAATGCAAGACTGTACATTTAAATAATATTGCTTCTGGCAATGTAGGAAAGAATTGAGGTGAACATTCTAGCCTTAAAAATGACAGTGCCAGTGTCATTCTTTGTGGTTCTGGTCCTTATTAACCCTTTCACCTCCAGCCGTGTTTCAGCCAAACATTTCCATTAAATTTACCTGGGTAGAGAACAAAATCCATCTGCAGTATTGGGGATTCTTTTGTGACATATCTAAAATAAGGTCTATCCTTACTTCCCAAAACTATGACAATAGGGTCTTTGGATAATAGACCCCAATTTGATGCCTTTTAAGCTGGAGACAGACTATGCGACTGCCTCATATGACTCGATCAGGTTGACCAAATTTTGTTTCCCGCACAGAAGAGGTCACAAGCCATCTGACTCGATCAGACTCGATCAGTGAAATTTAGAACCCACCCTATTCGGCCCTGTCACCTGCCTGGGCCCGACTGAGTCAGACTGATCAAGCAGGATAGTATGCAAATGAGGTGAAACATCACGACCTGATCGAGTCACATGAGGCAGTCACATAGTCTGTCCCCGGCCTTAGTGACATACGTGTTAAATCACTGGTGCTAAAATGCGACTTTGGTGGTGAAAGGATTCACATGCCTTAGAGATCTGGGTGGTTTGGAAAAGACGTGAAGTTTCATAATACAAAAAATAAATGAATAAATATACAAAAGAGACAGAGATAAATACAAAAATAACTGGGAAAAAAAGTGCAAAGTTTGCAATGCATAACACATGCCAGACCACACATTATCTACATAAATACAGAATACACACAAAAAACAAGTATACCTCGAATGGAAAGTACACCAAAGGTCCCAGGTCACCCACTGTTACAGAGATGCAGACTAAGAAATGTCAGTGCACCTGGAAAGGAAAGTACCAGGGTCTGGGCACCCCATAGGTACCGGGGCGCACATTGTCAAAAACAGAAAGAAATGTCAGCGTACCTGGAAAGGAAAGTACCAGGGCCGGGGTACGCCATAGGTACCGGAGCGCTCATTGTCAAAAACAGAAATGTCATGGTACCTGGAAAGGAGAGTACCAGGGCCTGGGCACCCCATAGGTACCGGAGCGCACATTGTCAAAAACAGAAATGTCATGGTACCTGGAAAGGAGAGTACCAGGGCCTGGGCACCCCATAGGTACCGGAGCGCACATTGTCGAGGTAAAACAGAAAGAAATGTCAGCGTACCTGGAAAGGAAAGTACCAGGGTCTGGGCACCCCATAGGTACCGGGGCGCACACTGTCAAAAGCAGAAAGAAATGTCAACGTACCTGGAAAGGAAAGTACCAGGGTCTGGGCACCCCATAGGTACCGGGGCGCACATTGTCAAAAGCAGAAAGAAATGTCAGCGTACCTGGAAAGGAAAGTACCAGGGTCTGGGCACCCCATAGGTACCGGGGCGCACACTGTCAAAAGCAGAAAGAAATGTCAACGTACCTGGAAAGGAAAGTACCAGGGCCTGGGCACCCCATAGGTACCGGGGCGCACACTATCAAGGTAATACAAAGACAGAAAGAAATGTCAGCGTACCTGGAAAGGAAAGTACCAGGGCCGGGGCACCCCATAGGTACCGGGGCGCACATTGTCGAGGTACCAGGTGAGGACCAGCATGATGAGGGTGTCCACCAGCAGCATCAGCATGGCGTGCATCAGGGAGAAGTTGTCGTCCACACTGGCCGGCTCCGTGAACCCGTCCCACTGGGCACCTTTCCCTGCACCGGTCAATGGGAATTGTTCGTAAATATAATCTCATAGCGTGTGGGAGTGATCTTGCTTGACAAAAGCAGCACACAAAAAACAAGATCAAAACCAAAAAACAATACTTCCCCTCTACAGTCCAATGCGTAAATGTGTAAATGGATTTATGCATTGGACTGTAGAGGGGAAGCATTGGTTTTTTAAATTTTGATCTTGTTGGTTTTTTGCTCCTTTTGTTGCCTGCTTTTTGCTCCTTTTGCTATATTTGCTGTTTGCTGTTTTCTTGTTTGTCTGTGTTGATAAAGGCGCATTCGCCGAAATATCCAGTAGTTTTGTTTTGTCTCTTGTGAATAAAATAACGTCACTTTACACTTGTCGCGCAGTTGTTTGTTTGTTGTATGTTGTGATATAGTCTTCTGCCTTGACAGCTGGAAAATGGCCATTTATGATCTTGTACAAGAAAGACAATCATGAAAAGGAGTTGAATATGAAAAGTTTATACAGACTTCGAGCTTCATCTTAACCCCTTTACTGCCACGCCCCTTTTCTGTTCTGAGGCAACTATACTGGTCTCCAAAATTTATCTCTTCTGTCTTGGAGGCATGCTTATTGAGAGCTCTGGTTGCCGCCCTTAAATACACATTCGTGTCTAACTTTTGCTCAGCAGTGTTCACTACAGTCATGCCTTGCACGTGCAATAGGCAAGAAACTTGCATCAGCCCTGATTCTTCAGCGAAAAGAGACCAAACTTTCGTGAAATTCTCGTGAATTTGCCACATTTTAAGCGTACCTGAAAACGCTGTTGCTGTACTGCAATGTCTGCAAAACTGGTTCAGGCACGTGCAACAGGAAGGAAAGTTATTGAGTAGCCTAAGTTTTGCCATTTTCTTCATTGTTGTCTTAGTGTACAATAAATAGATATCAAGCTACTGAAAACAGAAGCCGGCCCTTAACTTTTGGAGACCAGTATATTTGCCAAGCCGCTTTAGGTTGCGGGGTCTAGCGCAGAAATTACCGAATAAAAATGCTTATAACCTATACTTTTCTGAAAGGGAATTGAATATACTATCTTTTGAGTATACTTTCACATGCATTTGAACATACTGCTAAAAGCATATGAATAAAGAAAAGGGAAACTCTAAGAATAACCAGGATGGATTTTTTCTTGACGGGGCAATTTATAGGTCACCAGAACTGGACGGAAATATCCGTGACGGGGCAGTGAAGAGGTCAAAGCCAAAATAAATCTAGTGTTTGCTAAATATTCAGGCAATCATGCATCAAGCCTCAGAATGCACTAAACTTCTTCTTCGTTCACTCAGACAGTTTCCTGTCATATGAGCGTATATGCATCATGCTGCCGTTATGCACCTAACTACAAAATAGTTAGGCCCAGCATGTCCGACTACGGCTGAAGACATCTTTGTAAGAATTTATAGAAAAAAGGCAGGAGAATGGACCAGTAAGATAGACCGATAGCAGACGACAGTAAGCAAACAGAAAAAGCAGAGTCAAAGAGAGTGGCAGATTAGAGGAAGCTACAAGCACAGAACTTCCAGAAGGTGGGGGAACTATTTGTATGAAAGACCCTCCTGGTATCCCCACGGGGGGATTCTCCCTATGATAATGTTACTGGACTGAATGAGAGTCCAAGGGGTTATTTTCTTTGCGCAGTCTTCCTACTGGTGTGGGGGGGCAGCAGAAAAGTGATGGATTAGAGGAAGCTACAAGCACAGAACTTCCAGAAGGTGAGGGAACTATTTGTACAAAAGACCCCCCCCCCCCCCCTCCCCGGTATCCCCACAGAGGGGAGAAGAATAACTACACAGTACCTGTGCCCTCGTAGAGGCCGATGGTCTTGATGCCGTAAGACATGGCCATGTTAAAGAGTGCACACGCACTCAACTTCTGTGGAAGCGTCATGTCCTCGTAGCGCGGCTCTAGAAAGTAGAAAGGGAAGAAGACGGCGAAGAAGATGATTCCAGCCAGGGCGGCCCCAACATTCGCTGGAAATGGAAAAACAGAAAGACATTGTCATTTTTTTTTTTTTTCCTGTCCCATCTTCTGGGCCGTACAGTGGCATTGCTCCCACGCCGCTTATTCCGAATCCCAATTCACAGCTACACACCAGCTTGTTCAGGTCGCAGAATCCAAGACCAGCAGTCCAAGGGGAGCGAATCTATGTTAGGCCGTCAGGAGGCAACCAACCGAAGAGACACTGCACTGCTGCTGAGTCACTTCGGTGGAGTTCAGTGGAGCCTGTTCAGGACACCACCTACTAAGCCCCCTACTGATGACACTATTCTCTTAGTCGCGGAGCCAGCGTGAGTGAGGTCCTCCTCCGAGGGCGCCACCATGACCGTCCACCGACAGCTCCCCAGAACACACTGATCCCCATGACTTTGACCCGAACGCACCAAGGCATAGACCGGATTGGAAACTGAAGTCACCATGAAATGTCACCATGCTCCAGAAAGTAGTCAGGGAAGAAGACGGCGAAGAAGAAGATTCCAGCCAGGGCGGCCCCAATATTAGCTGGAAATGGGAAAACAAGTAAGACATTGTCATTACCTTCTTCTTCTTCAGCGTTCCAGCTGAATCATGCATGCCCTAGATGTCCAGTCCGGTGTTGTGCATGAAGTTGGTGGCTGTCTCCAGGACTTGCTTGGTACAGTGGAACCTCCCTTATAAGACCTCCCATTATAAGACTCCCTCCCATATAAGACCTACGTCTCTGAGACATTGCCCTTCTTTGTAAGTATTAAAATTACCTCCCTTATAAGACCTCATTTTGAAGGTCTTATAAGGGAGGTTCCACTGTACCACACAGCTTTCCCGCCAGCGTAGCTCCGTTTGGCCAGTGCCGGGTCCGTGCTTCTTGATACAGGGGGCAGGACTGCAGGATGTGTTCGGGGGGTTTGTGGGCCTGTCTCACACGGGCAGTCAGGTGTGTGTGACAGCCCAAGGCGGGTCATGTGGGCACGCAGTAGGCAGTGACCAGTATCGTCATTACCAAGAAACAAGGAAATTATGAAACGCTTACACACACAAAAAGTTTGGCAAAGGTGCTGTTTTACTACTCATCACCATTTTTTCTTAAATTGAAAATGTTCACTGATAAGAACATTTTATTCAGGATAGGGTCAACATTTTCAGTTAGGGTTACTCTCTTGAAAAAGAAAGAGCAATACATCAGGCATGGCAATGGAGGAAAAGTATTTTTCTCTGAAAATATTATAGGCATTTAGATGATGTTGTCTCTTGGTGTAATCAAGGGATTGAAAGCCCTTTATGGTGATCAGGGGCCAATTGCTCTTAAAGATGAATATGCAAAAATGGGGAAAGGGCATCTCCTTAATTAAGCTCAAAAATATGAAGTGAAGTGGACAGACAGTAACTGACCTTAGATGGCCAGCGTGTTAGCTTAACCGACCTTTGCTGACCAGCGTGTCAACTTAACTGACCTTTGCTGACCAGTGTGTCAACTTAACTGACCTTTGCTGATCAGCGTGTCAACTGAACTGACCTATGCTGACCAGCGTGTTAGCTTAACTGACCTTTGCTGACCAGCGTGTCAACTTAACTGACCTATGCTGACCAGCGTGTCAACTTAACTGACCTTTGCTGACCAGTGTGTCAACTTAACTGACCTTTGCTGACCAGCGTGTCAACTTAACTGACCTTTGCTAACCAGCGTGTCAATTTAACTGACCATTGTGTCAACTTAACTGACCTTTGCTGACCAGCGTGTCAACTTAACTGACCTTTGCTGACCAGTGTGTCAACTTAACTTACCTTTGCTGACCAGCGTGTCAACTTAACTGACCTTTGCTGACCAGTGTGTCAACTTAACTGACCTTTGCTGACCAGCGTGTCAACTTAACTGACCATTGCTGACCAGTGTATCAACTTAGCTGACCTTTGCTGACCAGCGTGTCAACTTAACTGACCATTGCTGACCAGCGTGTCAACTTAACTGACCTTTGCTGACCAGCGTGCTGATGAGGAAGATGTAGGCCACGATGCTGGCATAATAATGACAACCATAATACTATCTGACCTTTGCTGACTAACATACTAATTGACCTTTGCTGACCAGCGTGTCAACTGATCTGACCTTTGCTGACCAACGTGCTGATGAGGAAGATGTAGGCCACGATGCTGGCATAATAATGACAACCATAATACCATCTGACCTTTGCTGATTAACATACTAACTGACCTTTGCTGACCAGTGTGCTGATGAGGAAGGTGTAGGCCACGATGCTGACATTATAATGACAACCATAATACTATCTGACCTTTGCTGACTAACATACTAACTGACCTTTGCTGACCAGCCTTTCAACTGAACTGACCTTTGCTGACCAGCGTGCTGATGAGGAAGGTGTAGGCCACGATGCTGATGGAGTAGAGCAGGAGGAAGACGAAGATGATGGAGGGGTCGCTGTAGACCAGCACGGCCGGCTTGTCCCCCAGACGGATGGACATGAAGAGGGTGTAGACCCCGCAGGCCAGCACCAGGTACAGGAAGAAATGCAGGAACCACGAGGTCCAGTGGGCCGCCGCCGACATCCCCATCAGCTTCATCGACTCCTGGGAACACCGACAATCCCTGCATTAACTATTATTGAAATATTATGTCTTTGTCTCTATGCTGACATCCCCATCAGCTTCATCTACTCCTGGGAACACCAACAATCCCTGCATTAACTATTATTGAAATACTATGTCTGCGTCTCTATGCCGACATCCCCATCAGCTTCATCGACTCCTGGGAACACCAACAATCCCTGCATTAACTATTATTGAAATACTATGTCTGCGTCTCTATGCCGACATCCCCATCAGCTTCATCGACTCCTGGGAACACCAGCAATATTTTCACCATTATGGAATAATACATTTCTTCATGTGCCGACATCCCCATCAGTTTCATCGACTATTGGGAACACCAGCAATCCCAGCATTAACTATTATTGAAATACTATGTCTTTCTCTCTATGTTGATTTCCCCATCAGCTTCATCGACTCCTGCACACACTATTCAGCCATTCATTTTTACTCTCTTACTTCTTTGCAATGTCAAAATTCTGAATTTTCCAGAGGTTGGGAAAATTCGGAAGCTTCCCAGGAAAATTCTGAATTCCAATTTTTCCCTAGAAGAGTCCAAAGTTTCCTGGATTCCAAAATTTCCCGTGACACAAATTATGCTTCCTTATCACCTGATCAGCTTCACCAACTCCTGCAAACACTAACAAATTGTACTCAGCTGATTATTATCAGTCTTTCGAAGCTTGTTTGTTGTGCATCCTTATGGGCTTCCCAGACCTTTGCAAACACCTACATATTCTTCTCCCGATTGGGGATGTTTATCCTGCCCCACACCCAAAGTCTTCGTTTAGACTGCTATTGGCGCACAGGATGCATGCTTTGCGAGTTCGTGTCATCCATTCCACCGGCACACACGGCCTACTCATACCGAATAGTGGAATGGGCTTTAACGTGCGCGCAAGATCTTGTGCGTGCGTTCGCACACGGGACCTCGGTTTTAGGTCTCATCCGAAGGACCAGGGAATAGGAGTAAAGTATCTTTCCCAAGGATACAACACCGTGACAAGCCGGGTTTGAACCCACCGCACCCGCAAACTCGTTGGATTACGAGCGGCGACTCTAACCAACCGGCCACAGCGCCTCATATTTCGTTGAGCCATTCATGGAGAATTTGTTCCTTCCTTTTAATGCAATAACCTTGAAGTCCAGAGAGGGATGCCAGAGACATCCTACGATAACAATAAATGTAATACGAGAAGCGCATTTCAAACATTCAATTATTCACAAGCTTTAACTCTTCCAGCGCCATGGGTTTTTTTTACGTTCTTGGTTCTCCGTTGCATCTCAACCGACAAGAGGGGAGTAACTATTTTTTTCCGAGCGCGCATGCGTTGCATTAAAATCACTAGCATAAGCTCTGAAAGAAGACAAACACACGGTAGGGTGCTTGGCTGTGAATGTCTTTTGCATTTGGGGCGAGGGAAATAGAGTGATGTCTTTAGGCGAATAGATTCGCCAAACGCAGAGATGAGATTCTCAGAAAACCAAAAAGGAGGAAAAAAGAAGGCAGGGATTCATGGCCCGGAGTATAAGCTTCATCAGTAAATGAATAACTTCCGTCTTCAGTGTTGCCAACTGCAGAGTAATGATAAATAGAGCAGTCTTGGCTGCCCCCAACAGAAACTGGAAACGTTCATTTGAGAATGAACCGATCAAGAACAAAATGTCTTACTGCATTTACGATTCAACACAAAACCTAACACCCCTACTCCCACACACCCACTTTCTTAATGGATTTACACTGATCTCAAAAATGACCCCTGGGGCCATCAAAAAGGAGGAAATCCTCCAATTGGAGGGACAAAATTCCCTGTGGGGATACCGGGGGTCTTTCGTAAAAATAGTTCTCCCACCTTCTATATATCTGCTTATGTGTGTACACGGCCTATCCCTGTCCCTTTCCCCAGAACAGCAGGATGTTGCTTCTCAAGGAACATTTCCAATGCGAAAATTTGAAGGGGCGTGTCTTCACTGCAACTTTCTCCCCATGGGGATACCGGGGGTCTTTCGTAAAAATAGTTCCCCCACCTTCTGGAAGTTCTGTGCTTGTAACTTCCTCTAATCTGCCACTTTCTTTGACTCTGCCTTTTCTGTTATCTACTATCTTTCTGACTTATTGGCCCATTCTCCTGCCTTTATTAAAAAAAAATCTTCCAAATAATTTTTCTCTTGAGCTCCTCCGAAATCGGAATGTGTCGGCTGTACGCTAGCGGGGAGACCAGTGAAAACTGAAAACCGGACACATATGTACCTTACCCATTATGGCCATATGGCCTGGGAACGCAGAAGAAGAAGAAGAAGGAAAATCTCATCTCTGAAATTTGGTGCTGGGAGAGTTAACCGGGGGGGGGGGGCAGACCTTGAGCTGCCTCTCCTTCTCGTAGATGATGTTCTTGCTCATGATGATGACGCTGAGGATGAAGGACAGCATGAGCACGGGGGGAAAGTTCTGCTGCAGCACCACCACCAGGGCGTCGTTGATGTAGGGGGGGTAGGCGATGCGATGCACGCTCCAGTCCGACACGGGCATGTCCCCCCCGCCCGGGCTCCACTTCTTGATCAGGGCTTCCGAGACCAGGCGCTGCGTGTAGACGAAGCTGCGGTTGTAGTAGTCGGCCTCTGCAACAGGGGTGAAAAAAGGAGGCATGGGCATGGATGGAACCGCCCATCAGGAAAAGCAGGGGTAAAGGTAAAGATGTGCCACCCCCCCCCCCCCCCCCCTGCATTTCTCGGTTAATTCTATTTTTCCGTTTTTGCCTTTCTTACCATACATAAAGCTGTATTTTAGGAACATTTTCAGCTAATAACCTTTTCGGAATACTAACCCTAGCCCTAACCCTAGCCCTAAACCTAACCCTACCCCCCACTATGTACTGCAGTACACCGCGATTTGTCACAGTTGTGGTTCGTTGCGTTTTTCCGTCTTATAGGGTGGGGGGTAGGGTTAGGTTTAGGGCTAGGGTTAGTATTCCAAAAAGGTTATTAGCTAAAAATGTTCCTAAAATACAGCTTTATGTATGGTAAGAAAGGCAATAACGGAAAAATAGAATTAACCAAGATAGGTAGGGGGGGGGTGGCACATCTTGACCTTTACCAAAGAAGGAATCCTGACTTTAGTCTTCATTGTCTTTTCAGGATTTTTTTTTTCTTTCTGATGCGATGATTTTGAGTGTCCCTGAGTGTCTATAGTGTGTGTGTGAAAAAAAGAGGAGGGGGGAATGGGGGGGGGGGGTGTTGGGAAGGGCCGGCGTGAGCTTTTTTATTTTTACTTTAAATTGTTAAATTGCTGCTAAATTATTATTGTTGTGCTTCTTAATGTTTTGTAATAATGTTTTCTTCTACTTTTTTTTCTCTCAATATATTTGTAAAGCACTCTGAGGATGAATTTGTCATCGAAGAGCACTATATAAGCTTAATTTGTTGTTGTTGTTGTTGTTTTTTTGTTGTTGTTGTTGTTGTTATTATTATTATTATTATTATTAAATCATGAAACTGCATGGGTGAGAATACTTTAATGACGAGCAGTGAGGCGATAGACTGAAAAAATTATCTGCCCCTGTCTCGTGCACTGAGATGCGTGTGCCACCTACATCAGATTATCGTCCTTGCCTGTCATGAAGTAGACAAGAAAATGATTTGCCACTGACTCATTACTAGGTGGCATGGTCAAGTCAGTCGTAAACTTATTGCCCTTTCATGTCGTCAAGAAGTAGCATAACGCCTCGTTCCACTGGAATGAGAAAAAAGGTTGTTTTACTGTTGAAAAAGAAGATGAAAGCTGTATCCCGCCAAGGCGTCCGCTGGAACCCCAGCCTTCCTGTTTTTCACTTTTCCCAGGTTTCTTCTTCTACTTCTTCTTCTGCGTTGCCAGGCCATATGGCCATCATTACCTCTTTATGACTGAACATTCCAACGGCCTTCAAGGTGGACCCTGACGGATGAGTTTTTGCAAGAAGCACGTCGAGATCACCAGAAAGACAGCCTTTTCAAGGATCGGAACACTCACTTTGCTCTGGTTTCCTAGAAATCAAACCGTCAAAAACGGCGATTCCTCCTTGGCGGAGATAGTAGCCATTTTGGATGGGGTGGGTGGAGGTCACTCATTGTGGTTGAAGCGTTTTCTTTTTTTGTAGTGCAGTAAAAACAAAATTGGAGCTGTTTCCTTTGTTGTGAGCGAAACTCCTTTAGATAATCTGTATAAACAAAAACTTTTAAAGAAAAAAAAGGCTTGTATTGCAAAAATTCTGTGCAAACGATTTGGTCTAAATGCAGGCGACCATTAGAAAAGAGACGGCACACACGTTCTCTTTAAGTGAAATAATTTGACTTCCAGCACCTCCGCCAAGGAGGAATCGCCGATTTGACGGTTTGATTTCTAGGAAACCAGAGCAAAGTGAGAGTTGCAATCTCTGTAAAGGGTGTTTTCCTGGTGATCTGGATGTGTTTCTTACAAAAACTCATCCGTCAGGGTGGCCCTTTGAGCATGTTTATACATTATTATATCATTATTAGATTACTGATCCAAGGTCTTCAATGAATGCAATTTACTTAAATTATCTCCTTTCCCTGTTGAGTTTTCAATGGTTAATATCCATCATTCACCACATTTTCTCCACAATGTTTGATATTCTTCAAAATGTCTATGACCATTAGAATTTGTGCTTGTCCAAGAAGAGGGTAGTTCTCCTCATGCAAGAAAAACAAGCAGTTTTAACCTAATAATATTTTTTTTAATCTGAACTTAGTCCAAATCAGAATTGAAAGTACAATATTTCTTAATAAAAGCCTCAAATCATGAGCTTAAACTGACAGAGATCATAAAGAACACACACTGAATCCAGCAGGTAACCAAAATTTCGGCTTAACAATAACGCAGAAGATGCAATAGAGTTTACCATGTTAAAACTTAAATGCCTTTAAATGTCGCTCTTCTGTTGAAGTTTCTCTGAAGGAAAAAACAAACTTAGATTTAAAAGAAAATAATAATAATAATAATAATAATAATAATAATAATAATAATAATAATAATAATGACAACTTACATAGCGCTTATTCTCCTTATGGGGCTCTAAGCGCTTCACAAAAAAGTTAAAAATCTTAGCAGAAACAACAACAAAACAACGCACTTATCATAAGGAACAACCCGAAACGAAATAACAATAACTACATTTACGTCACCCCCCCCCCCCCCCACTTCACACTCCCCTAGAATCCAAACCATTACAAATAGCGTTTTCCACGCAAAAGGCATTTTCTCACACTACCCCCCCCCCTCCTCGGCCCACTCCCGCATTCACCATCCCCCTTCATAGACCTCAAGCTGACCTACTTTTTGTAGATCTCCCAGCATGCACGCACACATAAACAGTAGCACTTATAACTTACGCTGATCATCTGGCAGACGTGGGCTCAGCGTTTGGAAGAAGGGAAAGACTCTCTGCGTTTGCCATTTGTCTTTATTCTTCGTATGAGGACGTATGGTGTACTTGACGTTAGTGGGCAAGGTCGTGGCTGAAGGACTGACGTCAAAAATGACGGAGATGGAATAATGGGAAGACTTCTTTCCAGCCAGTCGGTAGAATTGGGTGAGGTCGTACTCAGACTTGAAACCTTTAATCTTCACTGAAAAAGACAGGAACGGTTTATATACAATCAGAAGTTATTCGATAAAATACCAAAATGCAGTGAAACTGGGCCAGACTCAAATAATGGATGTTTTTGTTCATGAAGAGACAAAATGTTTATTCACATGTTCATTCTGCCAATAAGTCTTTAATCATGTAAAAACATCACGTGTATCCACATGTGTAATATTACCAACAGTTATTCTCAGCATTTCTAGTTATTAGCAGAAACGCACTTCACTCATCCACATTCACGCATCCAACAGACTGTTCAACCTTCTGAGACATAAGCATAACGTAGAATGATCCTTTTCACAAAAGTGAGAATAGGTTAGACAACAGATAAGTCACAGTAAAAACGACAATGTGGCAAAACAGAAACAACATTCAAAGATTTGCAAAAATCTCACTCACGCAATAGAATGATTGTGATATAAAAAAAAACTACACACACACAAAATAACATAAGCTAAAAAAAACTCAAAACAACTTTAAAGCAAAGATCTTTGCCACATTTGAACACATCCTTCATTCACTTTTTCATATTTTCAAGTCTTCTTTTTTGAAGATCTACTTACAGTTCAATCTTCTTTTTTTTTAAAGGTCACCCTCATATTCATAAATGTTTTACCAAGAGATCCACTTTGTTTCCATGTGGGCTTTTGTTTTTGTTTTTGTTTTCGAACTATAGTCATTGCTAAAAGAGACTGGACCCAAGAAACTAGTTCAAAACTCAAGATCATGAATGTGAACATTACTTTGCACCGTACATGACCTTGACTCAGTTTACCAACTTGCCAAATTTGAAGCCTGTAACTGAAAAAATGCGAAAGATATAACCAAAACACCAATTTTACATCTCCAAGGCCTAAGTCTTTAACACTTTCGCCGCCAGCCAATTTTCAGCAAATATTTTCCATTAATCTTACCTGGGTAGAGAAAACAAATCACCTGCAATACTGGGGATTCCTCTATGACATATTTAAAGTAAGGCCTATCCTTACCTCCCAAAATAAAGAAAATAGGGTCTTGGATAACAGACCCTGGTTTGATGCCCTTTAGTGACATGAGTGTTAAATCATTGTGGTGCAAAAATGCGACATTGGCGGTGAAAGGATTAATCTTGACCTTGATCAGTCCTCTATACTCAGACTTACTATAAACCGAGGCATGCATGTACAAAGTTTGAACAACATAAGTCCAACGATGTGAAAGATATGGCCACATGAAGAAATTTCAGTTTTCAAGGTCACACTTAAAGGTCAAGGTCAGCACAGCTATAACTCTTTTACTGGAACATCTCTGCACCATGATACACCATCACACAAAATGTGAAGAGATTTTGTTTACCTCCTCACGGTATACAGCTTGGACATACAATATATAGCCCAAAGAAGAAAATTTCGGTTTTCAAGGTCAAACTCCAAGGTCAAGATCAACAGGGTCATGATTATGAAAAGGAAGCTTCCTTTTCAAGATGTGTACACCTCTGCCAAATTTTATTAAAATCCGTCCAGTAGTTTTTAAGATAATCGACGTAGTCACACACACGCACACGCACACGCACACACACACAAAACCATACAGATGGTAAAAAACATACCGTTGCCATTTCGGCACCGGAAATATTGATTGTGTGATGTACAATCAATGTCTAAAGAGCGATTGAAAGAAATGTTGTCAATCTAAAATGGCAACTGGATCAAAAGTAAACTCGAGTTTCCAAACAAACCTTCAACCAAATGTAATGCTGGTCAATCTCTGACACAGCGTCTTTTCTCACTAGTAGTTGATCTGTTCATTTAGCTACGGTCTCCCAGGAGCACTACAATGCTGACATCACTCTTGTGGGACCGCACACTTCGCCTGACTGACATGACATTGCTCATGTCACATGCAGCAGTCATTAAGTTACATAAGTGACCATATAGTTATTTTAGCCTTGCACCCCCTCCGGGATAAAGGCCGTCAATGAGAGACCTCCACAGCCCCCTGTCTTGTGCCCTTGCCTCCAACTGGTTCCAGGTAAGGCCCATCCTTTCTGGTGTCTGCCAGGAAGAGACCTCCACAGCCCCCTGTCCTGTGCCCTTGCCTCCAACTGGTTCCAGGTAAGGCCCATCCTTCTGGTGTCTGCCAGGAAGAGACCTCCACAGCCCCCTGTCTTGTGCCCTTGCCTCCAACTGGTTCCAGGTAAGGCCCATCCTTCTGGTGTCTGCCAGGAAGAGACCTCCACAGCCCCCTGTCTTGTGCCCTTGCCTCCAACTGGTTCCAGGTAAGGCCCATCCTTCTGGAGTCTGCCAGGAAGAGACCTACACAGCCCCCTGTCTTGTGCCCTTGCCTCCAACTGGCTCCAGGTAAGGCCCATCCTTCTGGAGTCTGCCAGGAAGAGACCTACACAGCCCCCTGTTTTGTGCCCTTGCCTCCAACTGGCTTCAGGTAAGGCCCATCCTTCTGGTGTCTGCCAGGAGATCTCTTCGCCAGGTGTTTCTTGGCCGGCCTCTCTGTCTTTTGCCTTGGGGGGGTTCCATGTCAAAACTTGTTTGGTGGTGTTTGATGCTGGCTTCCTTAGCATGTGTCCCAATCCATCCCCACCTTCTTTTACCAATATGGCTCTGCACTGGCAACTGATTTGTCCTTTGCCACAGATCGGTGTTGCTGATCTTGTCTGGCCAATGAATTTTGAGGGTTCTTCTAAGACAGCCGTTGATGAATGTCTGCACTTTCTGTTGTTGTTGCTGTTGTTGTTGTCCATCATACCCTGGCTAAAAGACTCCAGGGATCATCCCAATAACAGAAGCACTTGAACACTATGGTGAAAGTGCATGATGCCACGGATGAGAACATTACGTGTGTGACCGTTTTTGACTACCCCGCCATGAGGGCAGCTACACTCCGACTTCGGGGGAGCACTTTCTGTAATGTAGACTTTGTCATCCTCCATGTCTCTGACCTATACAGCAGCACCGAATTGACTTTGGAATTGAAAATTCTGAGCTTCGTTTGCTGCGAAGGACTCATGAGCTCCAGATGTTTTTGAGCTGCAGAAAGGCTGATCTTGCTTTGCCTATCCTTGTCTTGACATTTTCATCCGTGCCGCCTTGTTTGCCGATGATACTGTC
>CM065696.1:31232344-31275275 GCA_017654935.2 Phymorhynchus buccinoides
CCAGAAGGTGGGTGGACTATTTGTACTGAAAGCTCCCCCCCTTCACACACACACACACACACACACACACAGTATCCCTTCAGGGAGTAGATGGAACGTTTCTGCCACTTTTTTCCATGACACCATGGATGCATGCAGTGACCAAAACGTTTGCCAGAACTTTCTTGCCGAAACCTAAAGTACTTAAAAGAATGATATCATGTTAAAGAGCCTTTTCTTCAGGCACTCAGCTGCCTGAAGCAGCATCAAATTGCCTGAATTCAGGCTTCAGGCATACCCCAGAGCTGTTTACCCCTATTTTGCAAAGTTGTAATTTTTTAAACAAAAAATGTAATTTTGAAGAAGAAAAACTGTAATCCAACGCGTGACCAATGAATGTCGATATCGTACTGACCTGAGTGTGCAATACTAATGTCCGTCGAGCAGTAGACACAGAACACATGCTCGTCACCTAGTGCTGAACGACATATTCCTGGAATTTTGAGGTAACTTTCCCGGAATTTATGTGCCACTGTTGATGTCTTTTCTTTTGATTTTTCGACCAGAAGCTTCGGAATGCACTCGCTTGGACGCCATTTTGGAACAGAAAAGGAAATGGCGCGAAATGACTTTTCACCGCATCGTTTCAAAAGCTTCGCTTACCGACGCAACTGTAGTCGGAGGTTTTATACTTTCCCCATTTTTTTTTCCCGTAGCCGTAATTACCGTAATTTGACTTTTCCCCTGTAAAAATTACGGCAAAATTGGGATGGTAAACAGGTCTGTATACCACATGCACCCCTGATACCCGCACCTTTCTCGCCCAGTTCCTTGTGGACGGTGGCTTCGATGTGAGTCATGATGGAGTGCACCAGGGTGGTGTTGGGGGCATACAGGATGTGCTGGTGGCTGGACAGGAACAAGGACTTGGCCGCCTCGGGACCCACCAAGGGCAGGGGGTCCCACACTGTGGGCGTGGGCACGGTGGTGATATCCACCTCCTGCGACATAAATTGCAGACCCGTTTACCCCCTACACAAGTCTTGAGTAGTCTGGATAGCTGAAATGAGTAGCTTTGGTGTGAAATGAGTAGTCCTCTTCATTAAACCATCAAATAATGTTCACTGAAAATGAGTAATTAGAGCATTATTTTCAATTTTGAAGAGTAGTAGAGGTCCAAATTGAGTAGAAGAATACTACTCAAAAAGAGTAGAGTAAACAGGTCTGAAATTGCCAGCAAATAAACAAAGCGCGCTATTATTAACAGGGTTCGTACAGAGTTTTCAATCAAAATTCACAAACTTTCAAAAACCTTTTCAAACTCAGAGACCATTTTTTTCTGACCCAGCACCGCGAAAGGGACATTAAGTGTCAAACTGACCATTCTGAGAAAATTATGCAATTGAAAACTGCAGACAATTCTCTTGAAAAATGATACAAGAACCATACTTGTGTACTACCTGTGGTCACTGTGAGGTCAGTAATGTACCACCTATGGTCACTGTAAGGTCAGTATTGTACCACCTGTGGTCACTGTGAGGTCAGTACTGTATCCACCTATGGTCACTGTGAGGTCAGTATTGCACCACATATGGTCACTGTCAGGTCAGTATTGTGCCACCTATGGTCACTATGAGGTCAGTATTGTAATTCACCTATGGTCACTATGAGGTCAGTATTGTACTCACCTGCCTGACGATGACCACGATGAAGGCTCCAGCCAGGAGGATCAGGATCTCTGCTATGGTCACTCTGAGGTCAGCACTGTACCCACCTGCCTGACGATGACCATGATGAAGGCTCCAGCCAGGGTGATCAGGATCTCTGCTATGGTCACTCTGAGGTCAGCACTGTACCCACCTGCCTGACGATGACCACCATGAAGGCTCCAACCAGGAGGATCAGGATCTCTGCTATGGTCACTCTGAGGTCAGCACTGTGCCCACCTGCCTGACGATGACCATGATGAAGGCTCCAGCCAGGGGGATCAGGATCTATGCCATGGTCACTCTGAGGTCAGTACTGTACCCACCTGCCTGACGATGACCATGATGATGGCTCCAGCCAGGGGGATCAGGATCTCTGCTATGGTCACTCTGAGGTCAGTACTGTACCCACCTGCCTGACGATGACCATGATGAAGGCTCTCTGCTATGGTCACTCTGAGGTCAGTACTGTACATATGGTTACTTTGAGGTCAGTATTGTACTCACCTGTCTGACGATGACCATGATGAAGGCTCCAACCAGGGGGATCAGGATCGCTGCTATGGTCACTTTGAGGTCAGTACTGTACTCACCTGCCTGACTATGACCATGATGAAGGCTCCAGCCAGGGGGATCAGGATCGCTGCTATGGTCACTTTGAGGTCAGTACAGTACCCACCTGCCTGACGATGACCATGATGATGGCTCCAACCAGGGGGATCAGGATCTCTGCTATGGTCACTTTGATGCTGCGGCTCTGCAGCAGGAGGTTCTTCCAGAGCAGCAGCCACACCTGAGGGAAGAAGCCCAGCCGGCCCGCTGACACCCCGCTGGACGCCTCTGGTCGTTCCTGCGTGTCTCCTCTCCCCATGCCTGACTGATTCCTGCCGTCGCTTCCCAGGAGCTATGACAAGATTTATGAATATATTTACAAGCTGAATAAACAGTAATTAATTCATGGATTGCTGGTGTTTATTTAGCTTCAGTTACACTAATGTCACTCAAAGCATTCTAATTACTTAGAGGGAATAGATTTGAGTGAATTCCTTGGCCAGTTTGTCATTGATACAAGGTTCTTTTTTTTTATATATCCCAGACAGGTAACGCGATCACTCTTCAGATTTGAGCAAGGTGGTCAAATGTGTTTTTAATGATGTTAGTATATTACCAAGTTCCAATTTACAACCAAAAGGGCAAACTGACGAATTATTACTTCCACACGCAGTCAAACAGCGTCATAAAAGGAAAACATTAGGAACATTTCACAAAGGCAGCTTTCGGCTTTATATGTGGAACCCGATAAAAAAGGTATTTTTCAGCTGTAAATAAGTCTGTTTTATGGCAATGAGGCGTTGTACTGAAAATTCTCTGCCCCTGTCTCGTGCCCTGAGATGCGAACGCCACCTACTTATGATTATCGCCCTTGCCTGTCAGGAACTAGTAAAAAAATTATCTGCTCCTGACTCATCACCAGGGGGCATCGGCAGTTCGGGCCTAAAATTATCGCCCTTTCGTGTCGGCAAGGAGTAGTATAACGCCTCATTGGCTTTGACTTAGAAAGCATAGCCTTTTTGGTGTGCACCTCTTGATTGTGCTGGGGGGAAAGAAGCATCAACGTCTGAAACATTATTAGGTATTAGGTACTTTATAGTCAAAGAGGCGTCTCTGTGAAATTCGGGTTGCTCCCACCTGGAGAGCGCGTCGCAGCCAGAGGCGCACCACCCAATTTTTTAAAAAACATTTGCATGTAGTTTTTGTGTGACTGATGAGGAAAGAAAGGGGGTTGGGTGGGGGGGATAAATTTTGACCAAATGACAACTTTTTTCGTTGCCATTGGGTTTAACGTGTGCTAAGTGCATGGGCACACGGGACCTCTGTTTATCGTCTCATCCGAAAGACTCCACGTTCAGACCGTAAGGCCTAGTGCAAAGTGAGAGGGAAAATCCCCTGTACCCAGGTTCGAACTTGGGTTTACTTGCCACTCTACACCTAACTAACACAGGGTGTTGAGATCCTTTATATCACTTTTTGTTTTGTTTCTTGTGTGCTTTTTTCCCCAAAAAATAGAAAGGTTCTCAGTCATTTGAAATGGCATGCAAATAACACTAATGTACAACACATCACAATAATTGTCTCCAATTAATGCCCATCCCCGCTACCCTCTATTCAATCAACAAATAACTAAATAAGCATGCATCAAAATACATACAAAACACACACATTTACATAAACATTTATGCAAAATCATTCAACTAGAAACTATAAAAAAAATTATAAATTAAAAGTGTTCAAAACCACCACTTCAACTGACCAAAAAGATAAGCATCAAAACGGCAACAACAAAAATTGAATCAGGCAAGTCGAAACTGATAACGTCAGGGTTTACCTCCAAACCTGGCTCTGTGATCACAGCACCGCCCCTGTGCTTCATGTCACACTTTTCCTCTTTGACCGGCACCACTTGGGACATAGAGAGAGCTGCGCCGTCTACTCTGATTTGATACTGATAATACTGTGGTATCAGTCCCCAAAAAATGACAACAGCTTTTTGTTTTACTACTTCTTCAGGTGGACAGATGTACTAAAAGAAAATTGTAAGAATTTGTTTCAACTCTTTTTTTTTTTCAATGCAAGCAGGCTTTTTTTTTTCAGTTATGATATGATCGACAGCTGGCAGGTTCTACAGAACCATATATTTTGCAACATCATTTTTTTTATCATTAATTTTGATTAAAGAAACAGAAAAGGGCCGATAACACTCTGGATAGGGATTCAACTTAAGTTCCACGTTTTTAGATACACTTGGCTTTGGTTGGCTTTGACTGTGTTGTTTAGATGAACATGAATAAATGCCATAAATGCAGTGAAAGGCATTGAACTTGAAGCCCTGAGTCAATCTCTTTTTCACCATTAAACGTATCTTACACAACATCAGAAAACCCATTCTCTGTCTTGTAGATCCAAGGGCGTCTTTAGGTTGCAAACAAACCAGCTGTTACTTTCAGAGCTTAATGTTCAAAGCTTGTGGTGGCAGACCCAAATACAGCGATGATTTTAAACAATGAAAGGTTCTTGGGTTCTAGTACAGAGCCCAATTTTCTTCTCGTCATATGCAGAAGAGCAGCCAATAAGTTACTGGTAACTCGTGAAGGAAAATAATCAGTTCAATAATCCTAGAAGTTATTTTAAAAGAAATACACAAACAAACAAACAATCGTTTAGAAAGAATAACAAACACACAATCTTTCTCCCCCTCAGCTGGCAAAAACAACTGAAAATAAAACAAAAAACGAAACTGTCATGAAATGTCTTCTAACAGAAACTTCTACTTTGTGGAACGATAAACACCCCTACGCCCATTACATTTTGCCTGCTGTGATATTTCGGAAACGTTTTTCCTTTGACGAACAGCAACCATGGACTGATATAAAATTTCCACTTTGGCATATACACGCGAACGTCCCTATTATCATCCACAAGAGCTGCTCACCTCAAATACTCTGTCAGTGTCAAAACTCAGACCACTGAATGTCCACTGAGTAAGTTTCTAACCCCTGTTATCTTATCTGCATTCTCCTGTCGCTTAGCTGACCTTCCAAGCTTTTTAAAAGAGTCGAGACGGAGCCAATAAAAAGGGTCGCCAGATTGAGTCTTTTTGCATAAACCGTAAAGGTATGTGAGTTGTCACATTAGAAGGCCTCTCCCAGATTGATATTCTACACTCTCGCACGCAAACATGCATTCACGTGCAAACAAGACACAAACATTTTGCGCATGCGCATTTTGCATGTACACAAACACATCAGCTTCATACAACATATAAGATAAGACTGACTTAAAACAACCCCACCCACCCACCCACTCCCCCCAAAAAAGAATTCCCAGATACATGACATACTTTTTAACTGTAACATCGGATTTGTCAAAGAAAGTTATGCTTTACATTGACATTAAAACAAACAAAAAGCACGCTTTTTTTTCTCCAAAGGAAAACAGGGAGAAAAGGTGGCAGAGTGGTTAAGACGTTCGCCTGCCAAATGTAATGCATGACTGCAACGTGAGTGACCCGGGTTCGAATCCCGGCCTCGCCCTTTCTTTCTAGTTTGACAGGAAAATCGAACTGAACGTCGAGTCCTTCGGATGGGGACTTAAAGCTAGTCTGACCCATGCGCTTTACGCACGTAAAAATCCCATGGCAGTTGAAAGTCGGTAAGAGCAGGGAGAAATCCCGCTGCCTGGTATGGCCAAATTGATAGCTAGGTTTCCCAAGTCTGCCCCCCCCCCCACCCTGCCCCCCCCCTCCCCCCCCCCCCCCCCCCCACCCCAATTTTTTTGTGGCAACGCGCTCTCCAGGTGAGAGCAGCCCAAATTTCACAAAGATAAGTCTCTGCGATTTGAATATTTAAAAACAATTTAAAAAAATTGGTGGGTTTCATTGTGCTTCATCATTGTTGAATTGTCTGTCCATCTGTCTGTCTGTCTGCCTTTGAATAAATTCCTTAATAATGTCTATGGAGTGTGTGACCACATATGGTGATTTTCATACGAATGAAGACAGACCCATGTTTTTTATAATCAACTATGCTCGAGTCTTCTGCCAACACAACAAGGTTGAATTTTCAACTCCAAGACAATAAGCCAATGTCAAGGGATCTTTTGGCTGAGTACCTGCTATCCAAACTCTTTCTTTATGTAAACATCTCCACAAAATAATATCATTTCTAATCTTCTTCTTCTTCTTCGATCGCTCAGACAGTTTCCTATCAATTTTGGGCGCAGATGCGTCATGCTGCCATTATGCGCCTAACTAAGAAATAGTTAGGCCCAGCAAGTCCGACTTCGGCTGGAGGAAATCTTTTAGAAAGTGTTTCTTCAAAAAAGGCAGGAGAATGGACTGGTAAGGCAGAAAGATAGTAGATGACAGTAGGCAAAGGGAAAAGGCAGAGTCAAAGAGAGTGACAGATTAGAGGAAGTTACAAGCACAGAACTTCCAGAAGGTGGGGGAACTATCTGCCCAAAAGACCCCCGGTATCCCCACGGGGGGATCATTTCTAATGATGAGATCGCTACTAGCATTTTCATTAGCGTGAAAATGTAGAGATCCTGCACTTTTATACAGCATACTCTCAGATTACTCCTTAGAATGTCAAACCATGCATGCGATTTGATTGATTTGATTTAGAGTCTGTTCACACAATGTGATATTAGACTTTAAAAAATAAATAAATAAATGAAACGAGGTTTTGTGATTGTGTATTTATGTGTGAGTATGGGTGTGCATATGTGATAGCATGTGTGTGTAAGTGTGTGAGTGGCCATGCACGCGCGCGCACGTGTGTGTTTGAGTGTGTGAGTGTGTGTTGTGTATGTGTGTGTGTTTGTTTGTGTGTGTGTGTGCGTGTGCGATTGCATGCATGCATGAGTGTGTGAATGTGTGTGTGTTAAGTGTGTGAGTGAGTGTGTTAAGTGTGTGAGTGAGTGTGTTAAGTTGTGTGAGTGTGTGTATGAGTGTGTGTGTGTTAAGTTAAAGTGTTTAAGTGGGGGGGTGGGGTGGGGGTGGGGGGTGGGGTTGGTTAACTCTTCAAAATTTTCATATGTGCCTTCAAACAAGCATTGCTCATAACTTGATCGCCTGTTATGTCGGCTAACTTCTATTGGGCAACACACCTTCAATTTCACAACGATGTGAAAAGTGTACCAGTACACTATGCAACCAAGGACATGACCTAAGGGATACATACATGTCCCGAGTGTTACTATGATTCTGATAAAAATGATCCTCGTTTATCATGAGCTGTAATCGCTAATCACACTGATCACGTGTACCCTAAGTTCAAGCACGTGTTTGTGCCTATGTGTCTGTTAGTGTTAGCTATGCAGTACCCAGTGTCTCACACAGTGTAACGGTCATGCGGTGAGTCAGGGTTAAGGGTCAGGGGCGGGTGCCGTGTGCACACCTTATATATGTTACAGACTGATAAAGGACCGTTATGTAGAGTGGGACATACTGATAGAGCAATCAGAACACACTTATTTGCCAATAAACATGCTTTCACAAATTATGTGGGATTGTTCTCTCTTTGAACGAGACCATCCTGAAAATGAATGAACTTGAATGTGTGGTGCAATGTGCCAAGTCAAGTCAAGTCAAAATGATCTTTAATGACGATAAAGGAATAAGCTAAACAAAACTTTTTTTCATCCTGTCGTGTGTGTGTGTGTGTGTGTGTGTGTGTGTGTGTGTGTGTGTGTGTGTGTGTGCATGTGCGTGTGTGTGTGTGCATGCATGTGTGTGTGTGTGAGTTAGTGAGCTTAATGAGTGAGTGAGTGATAAGAGACAGTCGAGAGAGAGAATGTGTGTGTGTGTGTGTGTGTGTGCGCGCGCGCGCACGCATACACAGGAAATCAAAACATATAAAAAAACGTATGCAAAACTCCAGTCCCAAAATACTCTCCAACCTTCAGAAATGGGAATTTGATAGAAAATAATTACTTAGTTTGGATAAATGTTCACATAAATGTGCAAGAATTCCGTTTTTCCAGGCAGTGGCTCATTATCACTTATTATCAGGCTGTCTAACAGGCAAAAATATGCAAAACATATGCAAAACGCACCAAGTAAAGGAAGAACATCAAGTTAACAATCTACAAAAAATTTAAATAAATTAAAATTAAAATAATAATAATAATAACAATATCAAGGGTTGTGCATGTGAAAGCTTTAATTGGGAAGAGGAAACATAAACATGGGTGCAACTCCCCAAAATGAAACAAAACTGAAAGGCAGGGGTCCAGGGACCCATGGCCCCGGCAGCCCCGTCGGACGATTCAGGGGGGCAAATTAAGACTGAGAGAGATACAACGAGACAGACAGACAAGACAGTGAAAATGAGAGACAGAGACAGTTTGAGTCTGATAAGCCTTGTAAAATTATTACATTGCCTTTGTAAACTTCCAAGATAGAACAACTAGACTAAGTTCAAAACGCCCCAAATCGCTTGTGGTCAATTTTTTTTTTTTTTTGGGGGGGGGAGGGGGGGAGGAATTACAAGACTGAAGTTCAGTTTCTGGTCAAATTAAAAATACTGGAATCAGTGTAAAAAATGAAAGAGTGCATAAAGCAGAGAAAATAAGTATGGATAACGTAGATCTATGCACAATCATGAAACTGTACAACTTCAAGATGATAACAACACACACACAAAGAAAAAGCATGTTCATCATCACCATCTTCAGAGAGCAAAAACAGTCTTGGGTATTGTAAAAAATCACACAAAAATATGTTCTCTGTTAGTATAAAAAATACACACATCTAAATGAGCTTTGCACCACTATCTTCGTTAATCAGATGGTGGAATGTTCTTCTAACTTTCATTCACTTATTATTGTTGTTATTGTTTTATTTCTGACTCACCGGGGTACGCTCACTGGGTTCTTCAAAGTTCGGCCCCGGTCCCATGATGGCGTTGATGCTCGTCTGCAAGCGTTCACAATGTCTTGGAGGTCACTTGTTTCATCATCATCATCATTGTCATTGTTATCATCATCATCATTGTTACTGTCATTATCATCATCATCATTGTCATCATCATTGTTATCATCTTCATCATTGTTATTGTCATTATCATCATCATCATCGTCATCATCCTTATCTTCATCATCAAATCCATCATCATCATCATCATTGTTATTGTCATCATCATCCTTATTTTCATCATCAAATTCATCATCATTGTTATTGTCATCATCATCCTTATTTTCATCATCAAATTCATCATCATTGTTATTGTCATTATCATCATCATCTTCATCATCATTGTTATTGTCATTATCATCATCATCATCCTTATCTTCATCATCATCATTGTTATTGTCATCATCATCCTTATCTTCATCTTCATCATCATCATTGTTATTGTCATTATCATCATCATCATCCTTATCTTCATCATCATCATTGTTATTGTCATCATCATCCTTATCTTCATCTTCATCATCATCATTGTTATTGTCATTGTCATTATCATCATCCTTATTTTCATAATCATTATTATCATTATCATCATCATCATCCTTATCTTCATCATCATTGTTATCATCATCATCATTGTTATTGTCATTATCATCATCATCCTTATCTTTATCATCAAATTCATCATCATCATTATTGTTATTGTCATTATCATCATCCATATCTTCATCATCAAATCCATCAAATCCATCATCATCATCATTGTCATTGTTATTGTCATCATCATCATCATCCTTCTCTTCATCATCTAATTCATCATCATCATCATCATCATCATCATCATCAACAGAATCATCTTTAACATTTTTCTCAACATTACCGTCATCATCAAAATAATCAACATCATCTTCATCACCATCATCATAAAATATATCATTACTATTATGATATTTGTTACCAGTCGTATGATCCCAGCATCGTCACAGTCACAGGCACAGAGATAATAAAGACCACACACACGCGCACACATATAGAGGAGAAGAGTAAGAAATACGTACATAAGACCATGCATCTAGACATCAATTCAGATCAATGCCAAAACTGAATCCATAATTGGACTATTCCTCAAGTGATATCGTAGCCCTCCATAAAATCCCATCAAAAGATGTGTCATATCATTTATGAGCAATAATGCTAATGGCTCAGCGGTTTATGTGGAATTATCATCCCTAGCCCCTGACACCAGGTGAGTGAATTGTATTTGCCCAGTATATACATATATATACATCACTCCCATCAAAAGCAAAAAACATTCACTGCCAAGTACCCTGCCATGTTCGATGGGGCTATAATTTTAATCTTAATCTTAATCTTAACCCTGCCATGTGCTTTTCTTTCCGTTAACCCTTTCACCGCCAATGACGCATTTATGCACCACAATGGTTTAACACCCATGTCACTAAAAGGCATCAAACCAGGGCCTGTTATCCAAAGACCCTATTTTCTTAATTTTGGGAGGCAAGGATAGGCCTAATGTTATACATGTCACAGAGGAATTCCCAATATTGCAGATTATTTTTTTTTCTCTATCAGTTAAGTTTAATTGCATTTTGGGGACTGAAAATGGCTGGCGGTGAAAGGGTTAAAGCAATGCATACACACTCATAAAAACAGTTACACCCCCCCCCCCCCCCCCCCCCCCCACCCCCCCCCCCCCCCCCCCCCCCCCACCCCCCCCCCCCCCACCCCCCCACCCCCCCCCCCCCCCCCCCCCCCCCCCCCCCCCCCCCCACCCTCTTGTCGGCTGAGATGCAATTGACAACCATGAACATCAAAAAATAGTTAAGGGCTTCGCACACTAGCGTCAAGATCTCGAGATCGCGGCGAGTTTTTGCTGCAAGGCGCAGTTTGATGCGCCGCTTGCGTGTGAGAGATTCGCAGCACGGCAGGATTTTTTATGCATAGCTGCGCGATTTTTTGTTGCTCAAGAATAGAACCGGCTCTAATTTTGATGCTCAAGATCGCAGAGATCGTGAAACTAGCCAATCACAACGGACGGAAGGACCATAACTCTGATTGAAGAAAAAAAAATGGCAGACTTGCTCGAACCCGAAATAAAGCGTCTGACGCTAGAGTAATCTTTCCTTGCTTTCCAAATAAGGAAGTTCGCGCGACAAGAGGCGAAGCGACAAGAGTCGTGTGTGAGAACACCACTGCCTCGCTACAATGTGTGCTGTGATGCAGGCGTCAACGCGTCAAGGCGTTGCTCTGAGAAACAATTGACGCCTGATGCTAGTGTGCGAAGACCTTTAGCAACAAGAACATAGACATAACCTTGGTGTGGTCAAAATAATATAAACATCCTACAACATGCATTGGGGCGGGGGGGGGGGGGGGGGGGGGGGGAGTTTTTAAAAAATCGATATATACCTGGTGATGCCTGCGTTGGTTGTGTGGACTTTCTTGACGATCACCGACGCGAGGCTCTTCAGAGTCATCTCCCTGCATTGATCCGGATTGTTCCTTCCGTCGGTACCATAAACGTAACTACAGCTGTCTGTCTACAGGGGTCTGTCACTGATGAAAATAAACAAAATAATATTCTGAACAATGCATTTAGAACGTAGGAAATTTTGCTTAAAATATGGTTCTGAACAACAACTGGACAAGATTGTTTTTAAGCAGTGATGATGTACATGAGATTGAGAGGGGAGAAAAGGGACTAAAATATTAAAATGTTACAAGAGTACTTCCCAAATGGTGTGGGTGTATATTTTTTCCAAAAAGTACAAAAAAACAAAAAAGGCCTCTGACTGAGCCAGTCATTTTCTGAGAATGAACAAAACAACCATTCCATTAGAGTTGGTTTAGACTATAAGATAAAGAGCAATATAAAAAAAAATTCTCCCCTAAAAATTGCATAGATTATGTTCAATAGCTTGGCCTCTTCAGTTCGTCATTATAATATTATATGCATACATCTGTATCGCTAAAAATTCTGGACTTTCCTGGAGTTGCACTGCCTCCAGGCACTGCCTCCAGGATCGTTCCCACCATCTTTATATCTACTAATGTCCCATTAGTTACTATAATAATCAATAGCATTGCTTCTTCAGGTTTAAGTATGTACAGTGGATTCCTGAGAACTCAAAATCGGATAACTCAAAAACACTGGGTAACTCACAATAATATTCTGGTCCCAGTTTAATCATCTTTATGCTAAACGGTCTTTTGAACTCAAAATATTGGCGATCTCAACATAACATTTCAGTCCCTTAAATTTTGAGTGAAGCTATTTTCACTGTATTCACTGTATACACGATTTGGGGAAATTAAGACTGCAAACTGTTGGCTGGTTATGCAACAACAAACAATGGAAGCACTCATGAACAAAGCCAGCTACAGACACACACCTTCGCAGTGCAACAAAAACACAACTGAATGTAAGCCCCCTAGAAATTGAAATCTATGCGTTATCAAAACTCTGAGTGATAGCATTGTTAGCAACCTCGATTGTGGGAGTGTTGTCTCTCGGGTTGGAGTTTTAACCTATCGTTTTTTTTATCAATTCATCACATGATGTTTTGTTTTAATAGAATGTTAATTATTATTGCATAGTCGTTTTTGAATATTTACTGTTCATCAGATGTTTGGTGGTATGAATATATATGATTCTGTAGTAGACCTACCCTGATCATGACAGAGATGATGAGGGAAAAAAGTATCTTAACTTCTTAGTTTAAGTCAAAGGCAAAGACGGGAGAGGAGAGAAGGAGCTGGAGAGAGAGAGAGAGAGAGAGAGAGAGAGAGAGAGAGAGAGAGAGCAGAGAGAGAGAGAGAGAGAGAGAGAGAGAGAGAGAGAGAGAGAGAGAGAAAGAGGCTGGAGAGAGAGAGAGAGAGAGAGAGAGAGAAGAGAGAGAGAGAGAGAGAGAGAGAGAGAAGAGAGAGAGAGAGAGAGAGAGAGAGAGAGAGAGAGAGAGAGAGAGAGAGAGACTCAGAGAGAGAGAGAGACACTGGACAACTTTATTTTGACAAGGATAAATAAAGAGAGAGAGAGAAAGAGACAGACAGACAGAGAGAGAGAGAGAGAGAGAGAGAGAGAGAGAGAGAGAGAGAGAGAGAGGAGAGAGAGAGAGAGAGAGAGAGAGAGAGAGAGAGAGAGAGAGAGAGACAGACTGAGACACAGAGAGACAGAGACAAAGAGATAGAGACAAAGAGACAGAGACACAAAGAAGAGACAGGCAGACAGACAATAGACAGACAGAAGAGAGAGAAAGAGACATACAGATAAGAGAGAGACAGAATGAATGAATGAATGAATGAATGAATGAACAAACACTTTTTGTTTTTTTTATTGATAGAGGGTAATAGAATTAGCAATTACATTATACATGTACATTTTTACATCCAGCCCTCTGAAAGAGAGAGAGAGAGAGAGAGAGAGAGAGAGAGAGAGAGAGAGAGAGAGAGAGAGAGAGAGAGAGAGAGAGAGAGAGAGAGAGAGAGAGAGAGAGAGAGAGAGAGAGAGAGAGAGAGAGAGAGAGACGGATACAGATACGGATACGGATATTTAATCAATCAATCAAGGTCATAGCCCCTCATGAGAGGGTGATACAATAGAACACAGTCAGGCATAATCAGACATAATAAATAATAATACGGAGAGAGAGAGAGAGAGAGAGAGAGAGAGAGAGAGAGAGAGGAGAGAGAGTGAGAGAGAGAGAGAGAGAGAGAGAGAGAGAGAGAGAGAGAGACATGCTGGTAGATGAATATCCATATATATATATGTGTCTAATACAATCAAGTTTATCTTAAAATGCATGTAAATTATTTGTGCATTCAATCTACCAAACAGTTGTGGTCACGATTAACTACATAATAATAACAAGTATCATTGTGCTTCAAATCACTTTCCCATGAAAAACAGAAAAGACCTGAAGTGTGCCTATTTACAGCAAACGCAGTAGTATTAATACAGAACTGAAATCACACTATTGTGACCAAATTTCAATGTGTTACAAAATGATTCCATCACAAAAACAGATGAGTGTAGTCTTATGACACTGACAAAAACACCCAAGTCTTATGACACTGACAAAATAACCCCTATCACATGTCAGTCAGTACAACTTGCAGCATAGCATAGTGTCATCATCCATAGGCACAAGACAATAACAAATTCTTTGTAAGCTGGATTTACATAATTTTAGACTACCTCTTTAACCAAAAAATTAAAAAAGAAGAAAAAAGTATTCAGCATATCATTCCACAATGGCAGTTGGCATCCCCTCCATAAAGAAGTATTATCTACCCAGTCATGGAGGCATTCAAAAGAGGCCTCCATAACACCTCTACTAAACCACCCTGTTGTTTTTTAAACATATATACGAACTATCAGCAAATGTTAAGAAAAGCCCCCTCCTCTGCCCCTTCCATTCATTTCAGACGGTTTCAGATAGGGTTAGGAATAGGGTTTGGGATAGGGTTAGGGATAGGTTTAGGGTCAGGTAAGTCAAGTGTCAAACTCATAACATACCATCAATTTGTTGTTGTTGTGTGGATTAGACGGTTTCAGGTTAAGGTTAGCGTTAGTTTAGTGTCAAATAACCCCAAAAATAAAAGTTGATGATTAAGCTGACCCTAAACCTATCCCTAACCCTAACCCTGAAAACCGTCTGAAATGAATGGAAAGGGCAGAGTAGGGGGATTTTCTTAACATTTGCTGAACTATCAAAATAGGAAACTATTTTATATAGATCAAAGTAGCTTGATAAACAATGAAGGGCAAGAGCTGTGCCGGTCGGGGTTTGTCCCTGAGGAGTGCTTTGCTAGCCAGATTGGTCCAGCTTGGATGTACAGCAAAATAAAGGTCTGTGGCCCATAAACACTTTTTTTAAAAATCGTCTTCTTCTTCCAGATCATGTACGTGTATTCATTTGCGCGGATTGGCAAATGCGCGAAACGCGTATCCACCGGCTTCTCGGCGCCCGTCTCTCCGGTATTTCTGGATGGATTGCCTCAAATTTCGAAGGTAGATGACCAGGGACAGTGACTATCTGTGTGCCAAACTGGAAGCGAATTGATTTATAAACACGCGCAATATGCGCCGCTTCACCTTTTCACAAACCGCGGCGAAACAAGACCTTACATTGACACGAAATTTCGAACGTGCATGACCAGGGATAGTGACTATCTTGGTGCAAAATTTCAACAGCATCCATTCATAAACACGTGCGATATGAGCCAATTTACATTTGCGCGGACCCGGATTTTCAAGCCGTCCACAACAAACACTTTACACAGAAACAACTCAGTACTGCGCGCGCGCAGGCAAGAAAAGGGTTGGAGAGCGGAGATTACTTTAGCGAGCTACAATATCGCGCTATTCACCGAGTGACAGCAGAGATTACTTTAGCGCGCGCGCGAACTGTCAGCAGTTACTTTACACAGAGAGAGAGAGAGAGACACAGAGAGAGAGAGAGAGAGAGAGAGAGAGAGAGAGAGAGAGAGAGAGAGAGAGAGAGAGAGAGAGAGACAACACAGAGAGAGAGACAGAGAGAGAGAGAGAGAGAGAATGCCGACCTCTCAGCACCGGTACTCAGCGTTACCGGTACTTGGTGTTACCGGTACTAGGCGTTACCGGTACTCGGCGTTGCGCTAGTGATACATAATTTCTTGAAGTCTTTAATGTAGCTCGTGGTGATACCGGGGAGGGGTCTTTTGTACAAATAGTTCCCCAACCTTCTGGAAGTTCTATGCATGTAACTTCCTCTTATCTGTCTCTCTCTTTGACTCTGCCTTTTTCTTTGCTTAGTGTCATCTACTATCTTTCTGACTTTGGGCCCATTCTCCTGCCTGGAATGTGTCGGCTGAATGCAGCGAGGACACCAGTAAAAACTGGAAAACGGACACATACGTTACCATTGTGGCCTTATGGCCTGGGAACGCAGAAGAAGAAGAAGAAGTTATAGCTCCTAAATCCTATATTATCCTTATGATAATACAAGAAAGTCTGAGAGCAAAATAAAACACTGCCGTACTAACATTTAGGAAGTATTGTGGTTTTTTAACAGAGTTGCCACATATTGGAAAAACCTCCCCACTAATATCAAATATGCACCAAATACTAATTGTTTCAAGAATCTTGTGGACGAATTACCAAAATTTAGAGATCTCTTTCTGGAATTTGATTAGTAATTACTAAAGATGGTTTGATTGCTTGTATAATTTATATTTTTTGTGTCAGACCCCAATGCAAAATCAAAATATATTATACTAGCGCTTCGCGCGTCGACTCGTGCAGCTCGTGCAAATTTGCAGCTCGCTACTATGAGAGTGTGTATTTGCGACAACCACAAATTTCACTTTTTCGTTACTTGAACCATTTACCTAACCCTAACCCTATCCCTAGAAAAAAGTGAAATTTGTGGTTCATGCTGAAATGTCGCAAATACACACTCTCATAGTACTAGCGAGCTGCAAATTTGCACGAGCTGCAAATTTGCACGGGACTGGCTGCCTAAGGAGAAGAAGAAGAAGAGAAGGGTGCCAGAATGATCAATTAAATTATCTTCAAACTTGAGGCTGCGCAATGCTTCCTAAAATAAAAAAAATCTTGGGGGGGGGGGGGGGCCAGGAAGAAAAAAGTCTATTTACTCCTATCTCCAATTGTGGTGTGTGTGTGGTGTGCCTAAAATACGAAAACGAGCGAAAACGGGCGAAAACGAGCGAAAACGGGCGAAAACAGAAGCGAAAGTGCATTTTTGATCGTAAACAAGAACAAAATTTTTTTTAATTTGTCTAAACCCTACCAAATTTTGCATAGATTTTATCTTTAATCGACTGTTGATCCATATTCAGATGTAATTTCCGATCTGCATTTTTTTTATAAACCCGCTTCCGCTAGCCATTACTTCCGCCGACTGAACTTTTTTCCACTTCTCACAATTGTACCATACTATTAAATCTTAATGAAACTTGGCAGAAAGGTTCCTTAGATGCTGCCCATGGTGTTAAAATTGACGTAATTAACCCAAGATCAGCGTAATCCCTTTGAATCAGATTCAGTCTCTTATGTTTTCGCCCGTTTTTGCCTCGTTTTAGCTCGTTTTCATATTTTAGGTTAGGTTACCGTGTGTGTGTGTGTGTGTGTTGTGGTGTGTGTGTGTGTGTGTCTTCTTCTTCTTCCGATTGGGGATGTTTATCCTGCCCCACGCCCAAAGTCTTCGTTTAGACTGCTATTGGCGCACAGGATGCATGCTTTGTGAGTTCGTGTCATCCATTCCACCGGCACACACGGCCTACTCGTACCGAATAGTGGAATGGGCTTTAACGTGCGCGCAAGATCTTGTGCGTGCGTTCGCACACGGGACCTCGGTTTTAGGTCTCATCCGAAGGTGTGCGCGCCGCGTGCGCGCACGCACGCATTTGTGTGTGTGTGTGACGTGTGTATGTGTGTGTGTGTGTGTGGATGCATATTTATGGGACCATAGACCTTTGTTTCGCAGTATCCAAGCAAGATCTACCGTAGCGGTCCCCGGGGGGCAAACCCCGATCGTAGTGTGGCCCCAAACAAAGTCGCAAAGTCAAAGACAAAGACTCAAAGAGAAGAAGAAGGGAGGAGAGAGACCATGGAAAACTCACTGAAAATCTGCTTCTCAGTCACTGTGCCGAAGGTTAAATCGGTCTTGTTAGTTCTTTAGAGTGTACTTCATTCACTATAATTTTTGTCAGGTTGGTCACACTTCCTGACTAACGGTCTCGTGATCCCAAACAATTTCGTAAACAATGGTTTATTACCTTTCCCTGAAGTTTTTCATCAGAGTTATCTCTTCCGCTCCATCTAGGAATAAGCTTATACCGGTTTCGTAAACGGTATTCTGTTTTCGGAAACACTGTCACGCTGTTATTAGGTTATTTGTCATTTTTAATGTTCGTGCTCTGTAAAACACTACGTTATAGCGTTAAAATGTACCTACATCGTTTCAAAAATAATCTGCAGATAATATGGTTTCATGCGGATTGTAGATTCAGTATTACGTGGTATAAGCTAAAAGTGAAACATTTGGCAGTGGCTGTTCTCCCTCTAGTGCCGTAGTGGTAAAATACAACTCGGGATGTTTTCCCATTACTTCCATTAAATGGAATGTCTCTGCGATATAATAGATATATAATTGATAACTAAGCGCACATATGTGTGTGTTGTTCTTCAGTTTAACGTCCTTCCACTAAAAGTGATTCAGACTCCTAAATAATAACAAATTAAGCGCATGTGTGTGTGTGTGTGTGTGTGTGTGTGTGTGTGTGTGTGTGTGTGTTGTGTGTGTGTGTGTGTGTGTGTGTGTGTGTGTCCGTCCGCTTTTTTTTCAGTCTTTTTTACCCTGAGGGTGCCAAAATGATCAACTAAATGATCGTGGACCCCAAAGAGAGAAGAAGAAGAAGAAGTCTGTCTGTGTCTTTGTTTGCTCTCTCTCTCTCTCTCTCTCTCTCTCTCTCTCTCTCTCCTCTCTCTCTCTCTCTCTCTCTCTCTCTCTCTCTCTCTCTCTCTCTCTCTCTCTCTCTCTCTCTCTCCTCCTCTCTCTCTCATCTGTGTTTCTGTCTATCTCAGTGTCTGTGTAGAAAAGTATGTTTGTCCATGGATGCACAAGCTTCTTTGTGTGCATTACTCTGTGTGTGTCCACGTTTGTGTGTGTGTGTCTCTCTCTCTCAATCTATGTTAGGGGAAGGGTTGCTTAGCTTCTCCTTTATGCTTTTGTACTTGTATGACTTAGCATAACAAAAAAATAAAGACATAGTTAAGCACCACCACCCTCCCCCCACCTCTTCTAGATACACAGACATGCGTGCACAAGTGCCCATACCATTATTTCAAGCAGAAAGACAAATTCAGAGAGGCACTCGCTTACTTACACACACATACACATATGCGCTCATGCATGCATGTGCGTGCGCACACACACACATATGCATGCACACACACACACATACACACACACATGCATACATGCATGCACATAAACAGATACCAGCATGCATACACAAAACCAGCATGCACACACAATTCCACAAATATACACATTCACACACGCACAAAGATCGAGACAAGGAAACAGACAGACAAATAAATAGATAGAAATGGACATGCACACACACAGAGTGATGCATACACAAAGATGTTTGTGCATGGACATACACACTCTTCTGCACAAACACTGAGACATACAGAAATACAGATGGTAGCAAGAGACAGACAGATCTCGACAAAGTGAGAGACAAAGAAACAGAAACAGGCAGAAGGGAGAGATTAAGAGAGAGGCAGAGACAGAGAGCAACAAGGTGACAGAGCAAGAGATAACTGATTGGCAGTCACATAAGCAGGAAGGGAGAAAAGACAAAAGAGAGACAGAGAGAGTATTGACAGTGACAAAGATTAAGAAAATACAGACAGAAACAACACACACACACAGACACAACACACACACACACACACACACACACACACACACACACACACACACACACACACACACACACACACACACACACACACACACACCTTCATTCTTCTGATTGGGGATGTTTATCCTGCCCCACGCCCAAAGTCTTCGCTTAGACTGCTACTGGCGCACAGGATGCATGCTTTGTGTGAGTTCGTGTCATCCATTCCACTGGCACAACACAGCCTACTCGTACTCGAATAGTGGAATATTGGGCTCTCTTGTGCGTGCAACGCACACACACACACACACCATGGAGTTACTGTATGTACCAGCTAAATCTCTTCTTTTTTTTAGTAGCGCAGAGGCCTATTTACCGGAAGTGAGGGAAAATAGCCTGTTTTATTTTTTCCACTAGAGGGAGAAAAGCCACGGTCAAACCATTTTGGGCATAACCACTACTGTTACTGTTTTGGCAGTTGACGAAATCCGGCTGCTACGTTCACATTAGGATAATCAAGGTGAGGTCAGAGGTGTTAGTGGTGTGATTATCACTTTCGTTCGATGGTTTCACTGATTTTTTTTTGAATTTTTTATTTACTTATTCATAAACTCTTGGTCATTTTTATGCTCTTTCTCACATCTCTTCAAGTATCTCTTCCAGAATGGTCAACATACTCTGATACTGACCGTGGCCCGCCCTGCTGAAGAGAAGAAGAAGTAATTTAGATTAGACTACTTTTACTTGTAACTTTGGATAGAGGAATTATGGCAATGAATGTATATAGCAAAGCCTAGCCCTAGACAGTTTAGCTACCCCCCAGAGGAATTATGGCAATGAATATAGCAAAGCCTAGCCCTAGACAGTTTAGCTACCCCCCACCAAATTTTTGCATAAAAAATGTTTACTATAGTATAATAAGTATAATGCAACATTTTGCCTTGTTATGGGAATACTATTCCGAATAGGTTGGCAATCACTAATTCAATCAGGTTGGGGTTAATTTATGAAACTGAAAGAACAATAAGCCTATTTTGTCATTGAAACTGAAGTGAAAAGCTCTGTGAACATTGGCAGCAGTGTGTGTGCCGTGTGTGCGTGCATGCATGTGTGTGTGCGTGCATGTATGCGTGTAGGAGTGTGTACATGCATGTGTGTGTGTGTGTGCGCGCGCATGCATGTAATGCATAGACAATGATAATGTATATTATTCAATTGATTTTCTGGTAAAGGTAAAGATGTAGGGGGGTGGCACATCTTGACCTTTACCGATTTCCCTTTGTTCTTTTTAGTTGCTTTGTCACTTTCTTTCTCAATTATGTATTTGTTATTGCTCTGAATCTGATGCTCAGGTGTGTGTGTGTGTGTGGGGGGGGGGGGGGGTAGTGGTCCATGTGTTCCTGAAGACTTCAGTTTGTGATATTATTGTAGTACCTCTAAAACACAGTATAATTACCATATTAATTCTGGGGAAAATGCTTTTACACTGGTGTGTGTGTGTGTGTGTGTGAGTATGTGTGATGTGCTCTGAAGACTCTCAGTTTGTGGTATTACATTGTCATTATAATTATATTTTTAGCAGAATATTTTTATGATTGCATATTTGTATGACATGCAGTTGCTTTGTCGCTATTATAATGCATGTTTTTAGGATTTTATAAATAGTTGATTTACACCCCTCTTTTAATGCTGTATTGACCTTGGTTCCTTAGGTTTTATCTAAAACTGTTTCTATGCCTGTTTACTTAACTAGTACTTTTATCTAAATAGTGTGTATGTGTGTGTGTAGTGTGTGTGTGTGTGTGTGTGGACTTAAATTTGTGATATTATTGTCATTTATGGACTGCTTAATTGTTTATGACATATATTTGGTTTTGTTCTTACTCCCCTTTTGTGATCAATTGACTTGTGATACCACGGCATCTACAGTATTATCCTTTATGTATTTATGCAAGTTAATCTTACTGTTTGCTTTTAATTTAGGAATAGTGCATTTAGCTAATTGGATATCTATTAGTTTTAACCTAGTGTGTGTGTGTGTGTGGGGGGGTTGGGGGGGGGGCGCGGGGCTCCTAGTTAACTTTAATTGTTTCCATGGTATCTACTTGTGCCTATTGTATAAATTTGTCTTCTTCAATGTATGTTGTGTAACTGACCAGTTAATGAAATGTTTTTATTATTTATTCTGTATTTTATGCGCAAGCTGGGCAACAAATTTCTTCTGTTTGAAGACAATAAATTTGATTTGATTGATTGATTGATAAGCCTGATAAGGTGGAAACTAAAAACAGTGTAAAAACTATACTAGAAGTAAATTGCACCTTTGGTCCTTTTGCCGATTTATGTTGTCCATATTGACTGAAGTGATCATTTAACCCTTCCACCATTTTTCAGCCAAAAAAAAAATACCATTCAACTTAACCCTTTCACCGCCAATGTCGCATTTTAGCACCACAAGTGATTTAACACCTATGTCACTAAAAGGCATCAAAATTGAGTCTATTATCCAAAGACCCTATTGTCTTAGTTTTGGGAAGTAAGGATAGACCTTATTTTATATATGTCACAGAAGAATCCCCAATACTGTTAAATGGATTTTGTTCTTTACCCAGGTAATTTCAATGGACATTTTTGGCTGAAATATGGCTGGCGGTGAAAGGGTTAAAGGGAAAACAACCGATCTCAGGGATTGGGTCTTTTTCGCCAGAAAAGCTCTGCCTCGCGGTGGCTCGCACAACAGGGAACAAAGAAGCTGGATTCAATGCGGCGCCTCCCCCTCTTTTATAGTTCCGGACAAATGCCTAACTGGGTAGAGGGAAAAAAAAAACTGTTAGCAATATTGGGAATTCCTATGTGAACTGTATAAACATTAGGCCTTTTCATTACCTCCCAAAATTAAGAAAATATGGTTCTTGGATAACAGGCCCTGATTTGATGCCTTTTAGTGACATGGGTGTCAAACCATTGTGGTGCATAAATGCGAAACATTGGCGGTGAAAAGGGTTAAAGTTATAGTCTACATTTTACTTTATTGACAATAGTTCTACTATGACTTGAATATAAGTCAATAAGATCAGCATTAATGAAGTTACCTCCCTGTTTTAGTGTATGGCATTGTTCAATGTGAGGAACTGAATAGACTATAACTGTATAAGTACTAGGGGACTTGCAGACACCTTTGCCCAGAGAGAGATTACAGAGAGGTTGGGGGGATATATCTTTTCTAATGTTCTTCACTCTAAAGGCCATCCTCCCTTCCGATCACAGTCACTGTTGACTATTCTGTTTCTGTAGAACTTGAGGAGGATCTACGGAAATGCACGAGTTCAGAAATAAAGATTGGTAGGAGAAATACAGACAGAAGAAAAAGAAGAAGACGTTAGAAATTTGGCGCCAGCCTAAGACAGGCGCCCTCTGATCGGTCGCTCAACGTGATTGCAGCACCAAGCGAAGGAGGATGGCCCATGTCCAGCCAGTATCCCGCTCTGATCGGTCCTCAACGTGATGCCAATTGTCTGGCTACCTAAGGCAGGGAGAGGATGGCCCTGAGCCAGCCAGGCCTCCTGATGCGGTTCCTCCCAACCGGTGATGCCGTCACCAAGCAAGGGAGGATGGCCGCACCCATCAAGGTCTCCAGCTGGATCTGGTCCGTCCTAAACGGCTAACGTGATGGGCTAGAGCAGCCATTTAGGGGGGGGGGTGGGGGGACAAGAGTAGAGAGTGGTGTTAGGTTAGTCGTACTATTTTAGTGTGATTTGGAGTGACGCGCTTATAGACACGAAAGTGTCCAAGGCTCGCCCGCCCGTAGCCTCAACAGTCCATGTTCTATAGGAGTATGTATTGTTCCATGCCATTGATTAGTACGCGCAGTGTTCATCCTTGGATGGTATGGGCGGCAGGGGTAACCGGCCTTGTCGTGTATCGAGTTCGGACAGTTAGAATTTTTGGCCTAACTCGATGGGCTACGTGCTTTGTGTGGCTGGGATCAGTTCCCTCTTTCAGGTTTCTTCATTGGTGACTAGTTCATTTTTGGATTTTACCGAACATGACTATCTGGCTGCCTCTTCTTTCGTTCTTGCATGAGGGAGGTGCAACTTCAGATTGTTCTATCATAGATGTCACGCTCAGTTGTGTTTCTGGGGGGGAAGTGTATGCATGGTATACTGGTATTTATGCATGACTGTAATTGAAGATTTTTTTTTTAAGATAGCTACGAGTGAGAAACGTTGCCTTAATAAGACCTTCAAAACAAATCATCAAAATGAGGTGCTTATAAGGGAGGTTATTTTAAAATTATATTTAGCAAGAAGGGCATATGTTCTCAGAGTGCAGAGAGGAGGCCCATTATATGAGTAGGGAGTCTTATGTTGAGAGTCTTATAATGGGAGGTTCCACCTGTAGTGTCCGTTCTCCAGAGAAATTGAGGAAATTGTGGCTGAATCAGACGAGGGTTGATGCTGTGGCGGTCTATATGGATCGAGGCGATGATGGAGGAGGTAGGAGGAGAGGTTGTCGGTGGTGGATGCCGTGCTGGTTCAGCATAGAGTCCCGAGACCTGCTCTTGATCAGCTGGGAGGCAGGCTCAGGACTGGACATGGAGCTACACTGACCGTCACCTATCTGCATTGATGACCGCCAGTTCCCCTGTACACAGAGGTTGTGGTAAGCACACATGACTGGACTCGACTGACCGCTGTAGAGTGTTGCCCTTAGGGAACTACAGAGCTGGGCGGCAGCTGAGGCAGATCATGGGCTATCACTGACGCTCACTTACCATCTACATTGAGTCGACGCATTCTAGTTCCCTTGTCACAAGGTTATGTGGGCAAGTCACACATGACTGGACTCACTTGTACCCTGAGAGTTCCCTTTAGGGAAGTACAGAGCTGGAGCAAGCTCGCAGCTAGGACATGAGACTAGCACTGACTCACCATCTACATTGACGACCAAACTGAGTATCCCTCCCTTGTCACTAAGGTATTGTGGTAAGCTATACACATGACTGGGAACTCACTTGACCCTGATGATGTTCCCTTTAGGGGAATCAGAGTCTGGTAGCAGCCAGGCTTGGCCATGGGCTACACTGGACCTCACCACGTCTTACTTTGACGATACCGACCAGTTCCCTGTCACAAGGTATGTGGGAAGTCTGACCTTATCGACTGTACTCACTTGACTCCATGAGAGTTCGGCGGCTTAGGAAAATTACAGAGCTGTGAGGCAGCCAGCTGGGACATGGGCTTACACTGACCTGCCAGTAACTCTAGCCACTCTACTTTGACGGACTCGACTGCAGTTCCCTTGTCGACAAGGTAGCTTAGACACACATCATGATGAGAGCTTCAGCTTGACCCTGAGTAGTTCCTTATGGAATACAGAGCTGGGCAGCCAGCGCTCGGACATGGCTACACTGGAGCGGGACCTCGACCATCTATCTTTGACAGACCGACAGTTCCCTGTCCACATGAGGTACTTATGGACACATCACATTGACTGGGACTCAACTTGACCCTGTAGAGTTGCCGCTATAGGGAATACAGAGGCTAACAGGGCTGGAGTGCATAGCTGAGGCTTGGACATGGGCTGCGACTGGGGGGGGGAAACTCTCACCTATCTTCATTGATGACCCAAATAAAACCCAGTTCTCTATTTCTCCCCGCCTGTCACATGGTACCTTGGACACACACATCCTGAAGGGCGTTCTGATCTTTTCTTCGCCCTCTTAAGGGGGCACGTCACCCCCTTGTTTAGAATTTAAACGGGTAGTTTTTCGACCCGTGTGTCGCCGATGTTGCAAATTTTAAGGGGTAATGGGCGGAAACAGGGAGAACGCCATCCCATGCCCTTCCCCCCTTGCCCCGCTTCACCATAGCATTAAACACTAGCACACTAAACCCCCACTTACCTACTGAGCAAAACAACACGCGCACACACTAAACAGCACTACACACACAGGGAACAAACTTAAGTGTTTGGAATCTCGTAGGCTCTTGACATTCCGACGTATTGATGGTGCACTTGGGCGGAAAATAAGCTGCATCTATACTTCCTGCTTTGTACATTGAGACAACAAACTGAAAGTACAATCAGCCAGCTTGGTATGGTAATGTTGACATCGAGATGTCTTCCATGAGCAATGATCTTTCAGTGATTTGGGCTTTCTGCGCGATCCCAGTAGAATTTTTAGATCTAGCTAGACAGCTTTGGCTGAGAACAGGCCTAGCTGACTGACTAGAAACCACTAAGTAACTGTCATTAAGCATTATCTGGATTAAAGTAAACGTTGTGTTCCGCATGCGTCATCAATGCAATGTTAAATGCTATCATCTCACTGTCCCAAATGATATGAAAGTTTTAAAGGGTAAAATCATCGCACACTTTTTCAGATGTCTAGGGGGTGATTTGAGAGCTGCTTATGTGCGTAAATACGCACTAATGTGTACGTTTTCAGAATGCTCCTGCTACATGAATCTGGACTCACTTGACCTGAGTAGTTCCTTTCATAGAAGAATACGGCGACAGTCAATTTTTGTTTCTACTGTGCCACAATCTGTTTTGAGAAGTTAGTCATCTTCGCTAATGTGTTTCCTTTCCCAGGTACCTTTCCCCCTTTTCTCACACCCTTGTTAATTTTTACTCGCTAACGTGCTTATGTTATTTTGTGACTGCTTAAGACAGAATCTATGACTTGGCAGACATCTTGTCTGGCGGACCGAGCCGATTGGCGCAGTCCATAAATTCAAGTGATTTTTCTTTTAGTCCTTTAGTATAATATTAAATACTGGGCAAATTGGTAATAAACGCCCCCTGCCTCTGCTCTCCGCTTCCATTGTCATTTCACGCCGCTGTTCTGTCGGACCGCATGTCGCTTCGCTCATGTATTACTGTGGTTATGAGAATTAGACTTGCACATGATCATAGACGTACCATGCAATCTTTCTGTGTTTTTGTGTGCTTTGACACTAACTGTACCCTAGAACCTTATCCAAACCCTATTTCTATTCCCTATACCCTACCCCTAAGGGATATGCGTACAGGAATTTTCATGTTATGCGGTTTTTGGGATACGGGTTTAGGGATGGTATTGATGGTGTCAGTTTAGTGTCAGGCGTTAATCTGATATAACGCGGCCTAGTGGTCAAGAGGAACAGCTGAGAATACATGAAGGGTGCGAGGTAGGGGGCTTTTCTTAAGCATCTTGTGCCTTTTTTGAAAATACTTTCTGGCTTTCACCTACATAGTAAATTTTGGATTTGGCAAGGCTTGTAGTTTATTACAACCCTTAGGCTGTTCGCTTACTCCATCAATCTCAAAGGTCTGGTTCTTTCTTTCAGTATTCATGACTAATTAACCTAGGCTGGATCCTAAGGGCCGGGCTTCTACTGGGATTAGACGCATAAGTTTCCATCGGAAAACCCTAATAAAGTTCGTAGTAGTTTAGAACCACGGTTCAAAGAATCGGGCGAAGCGCGGTTTTTAACCGGGTTTTTTTCCACCCTCTTCAAAGACCGGTTTTTAGACCGGGGGGGGACCATATTTTTTAGTTACTGGGCAAGATATCTGGCATCTGCCTATTATATTCACACAAAAAATATTTCATCCTTGTCAGAATATTCACACACACACACACACTGCTGCATGCGGGCACACATATAGCACACAGAGACTTATATAAAGATACTTATGACAAAAACCACACACTCAACTCAACACTCTATAAGTCGAAAGCCATATACACCCCACATGAACATAGAAACAGCTACTGCTTGGGTTTACAAACACCCAATCTGCGCTGGAAGAATCATTTGTTGTTCTTCGAAAAGAAAATGGCGTTTTCTAAGAGAAAAACATTACTTTCAGTTTTGCATTTTAAAAAACCGGTTCAGCATCGAACTCGAACCGGGGGGAGGGGTTTTTCGAACCACGAACTGTTTAGCACTGGTTTGAACTGAAAACCGGGGGGGTGCTAAACTGCATTCGCAGTTCGAAAAACCGGTTCCGGTTATTCAGTCAAAAAAACGGTTTTTTTTTTTTTTCCCGCCTACCCTCCCTTGAATAAGTAGAAGATAAGACGAATCAAAGTTTATATGCATAAATGGGGAAATTCTGACACGTGCGCAAATCTTTTTTTTCGTCCTTCCTTTGTTTCATTTATTTAAACGGTTGGGGGGGGGGGACGGGGGGGGGGCTAGGGTTATTCCGCGCATGGAATATTCCGCTTATGTGTTGACACGAGCGCTAACCCTGTCCCTTTCCCAAAACAAGCAGTTACTGTTGCTTCTCGCGACATTTTAAAAATGGCGAAAATTTTTAACTTTCTTCCACGGCGTGGGGATACCAGGGGTCTTTTCGTAAAAATAGTTCCCCCACCTTCTGGAAGTCTGTGCTTTTAACTTCCTCTCATTCTGCCCACTCGCTTTGACTCTGCCTTTTTCCCTTTGCTCTCTGTCATCTGCTATCTTTCTGCCATTATTGGCAGCCGATTTCCGCTGGCCTTTTTTTTTTTTTAATCTTCAATATTACATTTTTCTGCTCCTTGAGCTCCTGTTCGCGAAAATCAGAATGTTTCGTGCCGTACGCACGGGGAGGGACAGTAGCAGTGTAAAAGGCTGAATACCTGGACACATACGTATCTAATTACCGATATGGCCATATGGCTCTCGGGAACGGGCTAGAAGAACAGAGGAGAATCTGCAACTTTCCCCGAAATGTTCCTGCATTTTCTGCAGTGGTAGCTAGGACGGGCAGGATGCGACCCTACTTCCGGAGGCTACCGATGTGTTGGCCTCCTAGGCATGGAGGAGAGCCGACGGACGGAAGTATCGATATGAAGGGCAGATCGTACGTGCAGGGGTTTTCGCCCAGGTACTGTACTTGCTGCTTTCATCTACCTAGGCCAGCTGTGGACATAGGGGGCAGGCACCGAATGCAGACTGTTTTACTACAGGCGCCAGATTATTCAGGATCCTCCCTTTGGTGGAGGCACTGGGGGGGGGGGGCGTCCTTTCTTCCAGGTGGGGTTTTTATTCTTTTTCTTTGGGGGTGTGGAAGGAGGGGAATGCGTACTAACTGTGGAATGTACACATCAGTCCTATCAAGGTGACGTGGAAAATACGTTCTTTCGTCGCTAAGAACGTGGAATTTACACATCGTCCTAGTACTGTTACGTGGATAAATTACGTTTTCGTCCTAAACGTGAATGTACGGTTCGGGGCTATCAGGTGGTGAAAACTCCCGTCCATCCTAACGTGAAATATTACGTTTCGTCCTAACGGTGAATTTAGCGGTTGTGGCCTAACGATGGGGCAACTCCCTTCCATCCAACGATCGCTAAATCGTGGAATATACGGTTTCATCCTAACGTGGAATGTAGCAGGTTTGCCTAGACGTGGTAGAAGACATCGCCGTCGTCGTCCTAACGTGGAAATATACGTTTCATCCTAACGTGGAATTGGTACGGTTGGGTCCCTAACAGTGGGGAAACTCCCGTCCGTCCTAACGTGAATATACTTTCATCCTGAACGTTGATGTACTGGTTGGGGGCCCTAACGTGGGTGCAAACTTCCCGTGCCTGTCCTAGAGCGTGGAAATATACGTTTCGTCCTACCGTGGAATGTACAGGTGGGGCCTAACGTGGGAAAACTCGCTTGTCCGTCTAATGTGGCAATTTAGCTATTCTCGTCGCTAACGTGAATGTACGTTTCGTTCTAACGTTTATTACGCGTAACTGATGCGTATGGATAGCGTGGAGTTTTTTTCCCCCCCAACGTTTTTTTTTTTAAAGGGGCCCGTCTAAAGGGGACATTGGCCACTTTTAGGACGGTAATGCACATTCCTCCGTTAGGAGCGATACTGAATTTTCCATGTTAGGCTCAATGGGACATCCTCCGACGTTAGGAGCGTGAATGTCACATTCGGGCAGCATTACGGCCGAAGGTGAGTTTTGGGGGGGGGGGGGGACACCTACGTTAGGCCCAATTAGGACGAAGATGTTAGCACAACGCCGATTTTTTTCTTTCCACCTTAAGGCCGATTTTGCGCTGGTATTTTCCACGTTATTCCAGGGACGCCGATATGAAGGTGGTAATGGGAGGAAGCTAATGGCTATGGAAAGGGGAGGAGACACTTATGGTACCCTTTCGTTCCTCTTTTTGTTATAGTTATTTTTTGCTGAGAATAAGATAAATGCATAGAAGTACTTTAGGACTTATGGAAATAGGGACAAAAATAATATATCGTCGTTAGGCTTTAGTGTTTTTTTTTTGGTTTTATTTTACTAAACTCAGGTATATCATACTCTCAGGTTTTTGCGATTAATTAATCATCGTATTCGTACATTATGTCGTTTATAAAAATAATAATTGGTCAGCTGATTTTTTAAAGCTGTTAGTATTGAGGTGCTCTCTTAAGTGTTAGTTGGTTAGTTGATACCATAATGGTAGATAGGTGCTTAACTCTGTAAAAAAAAGTAATTTTCTTGTGTTAGTGTAAGTCCTATCATATTGTTAAAATATTTAATACTTTGTATTAGATCTCCTCTTATTCTATCTTGGGCTATTTCCAAACTTGATGAGGGATTCAGAGGCGTTTCCATATCTCTCTCTAATACGAATGAAGTTGTATTATAGTCCATCACTTATAGTGTCTTGTAGCCGCAGATGATGAAATCAGTGGAAAATGGCCTAATCATATCCACATCTTCAGATGTCTTTAGGTGATCACACAGCACTATCCTTTATACAGACCTGCCTACTGCTTACCGATTATGCCATAGCAGCTACGAAAAATAAAGCTTGGCTACGGAGTCTACGGCTAACCTTACATTGCTAACGGAGTAAAACAAATGTCGCCGGCATTTTATTTTTGCTTATGCCGTTCCCGGTTTTTGGTCTGTTTTCTAAGAGCAGACTCGCCTAGTGTCACGTCGCGATAAACTGAGTCACGTTCGCGTTTTTTTATTATCAGTGACTGCGCATGCGTTCTTAGTTACTTTCTCTAGAAAAGAAAAATGCGGACTCCGAGGCAGCAGTAGGCGATTCTGGAGATGTTATCGATTTCATCAAGACAGGAAAAAGAAATAGAACCCATAACAGCGAGAAAACGAAACATCTGGCATCAACCATCTTGTTCTAAGAAATAACTAATTCGGTCCTGACGCACAAGGTTTTTAAATAGCTTACGAGCGGAGGAGTTGGCCCTTAGAAAAATCGTCAGATATCGACTTGGTGCGAACCGTATGCTCATCTGCTACCTCTGGCCATGCAGTACTTCTCTGGTGAATCATGGGCGGTAGAGAACGACCATCCAACACGTTCAATCGGCGAACATAAACAGTAACGTTTTTCGCTCAGGGAGGAGAACATAATTGATTGGCTGCGTCGTTTGTGGATGCTACGAAAAATTTGGCCATGGGGCTACTGGATGAAATTGATGGCTTGGGAAAGTAGGCGCGAGGTCTGTGTTAGTGTGTTCTTGCTGGTATGATTATGATATGCATATGATATAGTGTATGCAGCGTGCACAAAAAACGCTATGTATATCTGTAGTGCAATTATAGTGTTCGTGTACACAGTGCTTCAGTTTTTACTGAAGGGTTGAATGAACAGTCTTTAAGCGCTGTTATGACCTGTATTTTATGGAAATAGTAGCTAAAGGCGCATGCCTCTTTTTCACCCCCCTCACCTGAGGCTCCTGTGTCATTATAATTGACTAATGATATAATAAGAAGTTATATGAAGCAAAATCCAGAAGTCTGTAGAAAATGTTGGTTTGGGACTCTTTCTTATAACAAGACTCTTACTCTTTTCAAGTAGTATATCTACTCAATTTGGAGACCTCTAACTACTCTTCAGAACTGGAAAATCATATGCTCCTTAATTCTTGATTACTTGACTCATTTTCAGTGAAGCATTTTTGATGGCTTCTATGAATGGAACTCAGCACATTTTGTCACCAAAAACTAGCTCATTGGCAGGCTAGCCAGAGCTATCAGTACTTGTGTAGGGGGTAAACATAGGTTCTGTTCTAATAGGATGGCTCCATATTTAGTCTGTTTAAATATGGTCAGTTTGGGCTTGTGGAAAAAATTGTATAGTTACTTCTTGAGTGTGTGGTAGTTTTTTTTCTCTCCCTGCCAAAATCTGCTCAGGACTGCATGATACGTGGACAACGTGCTTGCGGCCATTACAGCTGAGCCTATCACGCACACTCCGCTACACCGCCCCATGTACGAGTTTGTCCATAGCAGTTCGCCTGCCAGCAACTTGTGCCAACCACGGGTGCAGCAGACCTCGACTTCCTGCGGCGCTCTCGCGTCGATTGCTATCGGCGACCTGCTGCGGGACCGGACGCTCAACTTGGCCCCTACCGAGGAGGGCAAGGTCCAGACCTGCATGGTTTTAAACTGCTTCCTTCTCAGGAAGGAAATCCTTATTTTTATTCGAAACCCTTTCGGGCCGGCCTAGGCTATATTGTCAATGCCAAGCAAATTTCTGTCACAACTATTTTTTCGGACATACGGCGTATACTTTTTTTTCGCCCAGATTACAGGCCCCTGTGCGCCTTATAAAACGACAAAAAAAAAATGGTAGCAAATATAGTAACAGAAATCAGAAATTTTAGTAAAATTTACTACGGGGTGCGTCTTATACAGAAGTGTTGCGCCCTTATAGTTCCGAAAAATACAGTTAACTGTGGGTTAAAGAAAAGTTGGCATCTGCTAATACTGTGTAATCCCCCCTATCAGGCCTTTTTATGACATGTTATCAAATCAAATAAGGCCTTTCCGTATCTCCCAAGTTAGCAACGTGAAGATCATTGGATTTTATTTTTTAGATTTTATGTTTTCTATTGGAAACACTCAAGCGATCCTATTTATGCGCTTTTAGTGTGACACAGCAGGGTGTTAAAATGGTATAAAACTGAAATCAGTGTGGTTTGGCAAGAAATGCAACATCGCGAAGTAAGGTTAACAGAGGCAAATTATTCTCTTCATTGATTGTGGTTAGGGTATTAGAGAAAGTGAGAAAAGGAAGTACCTTACAATTGATATATCATGCTATGAGCAATGTAAAGCCAAATGGATAAAACGCTTAAAAATTGGTTTAGCTGTGATGGAGTGTTAACCAAGAGCGTGATACTAATAAGGGAGGTTCGAAACTGGGTGCTGTGGTTCGTATTGCGCTTCTTTCTCAGGTCTCAGCCAGTCATCACTAAAAAAAATAATTTTTTTCTATGCAATAATGTTCATTTCTTACGAATGGTGTCTTTCTACTTTTGGTTAGGCTAGCTGTTAAATAATATAGCTCAAACATGGTAGAGCTACAACTGCTTCTTTCATCTCTCCCCCCAAAAAAATAGATATGGGTTACTTTATGACCTTCTTCGGGCCGCACAATGAATACAAAGCGAAAGCTAAGGTCTTGAGAGTTTGGGGTTCTTATGACCCTTCTTCAGGGGCCCACAATGACACAAAGGCAAGAAGTGAAAGTTTGGGTTTCTTAGGACCCTTCTTGCTTAGTATCCCAAAGACACAAACAAAAATGGGCGGTTGGGTTCTTATGCCTTCTTTGGGGCTCCTATGACACATAAGCGAAACGGGGAGAGTTTGGCGTCTTAGGGCCCCTTTTTTTCAGGCCCACAATGATACCAAGCGAACTGAGACTTTGTGTTCTTAGGGACCCTTTTTCAGGCCCACAATGATACTAATAGAAATCCAAACTAATAATATATGACATAAATTAGCATTTATAGCGGCACTAATCGTTTAAAATAAAGCTCCTAAGCGCTTACAATTTAGATAAATGATATATCCGTCAAGCAATATAAATAAATGAACGACAAAAAATAATATTTATACAACACACAAAGCAATAATTTGCTTACCCCTTCTTTTTTAGATTCCAACTAAAAGATCCTCAGAGATGTACAGAAGGTCTTATGTTTTGATGTCTTTAGTTGGGGTTATATCGTGTTTGATGTAACATGTCTATGTGTTTCCTTGTTTGGGATGTATACATGTCTAATGTGTTTTTCCTTCTTTGATGCATACATGTCTATGTGTTTCCTTCTTTGATTAATCATGTCTATGTGTTTTCGCTTCTTTGATGTAAAATGTCACTATGTTTTTGCCCTTCTTTTGATGCACATGTGCTATGTGTTTCCTCCTTGTTTGATGTCACATTGGCTATTTTTTCCTTGTTGATGTAACATGTCTAATGTGTTTCTTCTTTGTATGGTCTAACATGTCATATGGTGTTTCCTCTTTGTGTAACATGTCTATGTTTTTCGCTTCTTTGATGTAACTTAGGTCTATGTGTTTCCTGTGCTTTGATGTTAACATGTCTAATGTTGTTTCCGTGTTTCCTTCTTTGGATGCAACATGTCTATGTGTTTCCTTCTTGGATGTAACATGTTTTTTCCTTGTTTTGGTGTGAACAATGTCTAATGTGTTTCGGCTTGTTTTGATGTATACATTTCGATGTTTTTTCATTGTTTGATGTTTAACATTCTATGTGTTGTCCTTCTTTGATGTTCACATGTCTAATTGTGTTTCTCTTTGATGTCACATGTCTTATTGGTGTTTTCCTTCTTTGTGTACAGCATGTCTATGTGTTTCGTCTTCTTATGATGTCCACATGTCTTATGTGTGTTCCTTGTTTGATGTACATGTCTATGTGTTGTTCCTGTGTGTTTGATGTAACATGTCTATGTTGTTTCCTTCTTTGATGTAACTATGTCCTATAGTGTTTCCTTCATTGGATGTAAACATGTCTATGTGTTTTCGCTTTCTTTGATTGTTAACTATGTCTAGATGTTTGGTTCGCTTCTTTGATGTAACATGTTTTTCCTTGTTTGGTGTAACAGTCGTGATGTGTTTCCTTGTTTGATGTAACATGTCTTATGGTTTTGTCCACATTGTTTTGTTATGTAGTAACATGTTCTATGTGTTTCTCTTCTATTTTGTATGCTAACATGTCTATGTGTCTTCCCTTCTTTGATGATTGTAACCATGTACTATGTGTTTCCTTTGTTGTGATGTAACAATGTCCTTATGTGTTTCCTTCTTTGGATGTCACATGTCTATGTGTTATCCGTTGTTTGATGTTAACATGTCTATGTGTTTCCTTCTTTGAATGGCAACATGTCTATGTGTTTCCTTCTTTGTATGTCCCTATTGTCTATGTGTTTCCTTCTTTGGTTGATGTAACTATGTCTATTGTGTTTCCCGTTCTTGATGTAACATGTCGTATGTGTTTTCCGTTCTTTGATGTAGTGCATGTGCTATGTAGTTTCCTTCTTTGATTCTACATGTCTATGTGTTTCGGGGCTTCTTTGATGTATACATTGGTCTATGTGTTTCCTCTTTGATGCTAACTATGTCTATGTGTTCCATCCTTCTTTGATGTAACATGTTTGTTCCTTGTTTGGTGTATACATGTCTATGTGTGTTTCGCTTGTTTGATGTTAACTATGTCGGATGTTTTTCCATTGTTTGATGTACATGTCTATGTGTTCCTTCTTTGATGTACTATGTCCTATGTGTTTCTTCTTTGATGTCAACTATGTCATATGTGTTCGCTCTTTGATGTAACATGTCTAATGTGTTTTCTTCTTTGATGTCACATGTCTATGTTTTTCCTTAGTTTGATGTAGCATGTCTAATTGTGTTTTGCGCAATTGTTTGATAGTAATACATGTCTTACTGGTGTTTCCTTCTTTGATGTAACAGTGTCTATTGTGGTTTTTCTCTTCTTTGATGTAACTATGTCTGATGTTTTCCCTTCTTTGACTGTAAGCATGTCTATGGTGTGTTTCCTTGTTTGGTGTAAACATGTCCTAGTGTGTTTCCTTGTTTGATGTGAACATGTCTATGTTTTTCATTTTTTGATGTAACTATGTCTATGTGTTTTCCTTCCTTATGATGTACATGTCTATGTGTTTTCGCTTCTTTTGATGTAACATGTCTATGTGTTTTCGCTTGTTTGTATGTAACATGTCCTATGTGTTTCCTTGTTTGAATGTAACATGTTCTATGTGTTTCCTTCTTATGATGCACATGTCTATGTGTTTCGCTTTCTTTGATGTCACATGTCTGATGATGTTTCCTATCTTTGATGTATACATGTCTATGTCTCTTCCCTTCTTGGATGTAACATGTCTATGTGTTTCCTTTCTTTGATGTAGACATTGTCTATGTGTTTCCTTCTTGTATGTAAACATGTCTATGTGTTATCCTTCTTTGAATGTACATGTCGTGTGTTTCCCTTCTTTGATGTAACATGTCCCTTATGTTTTTCCTTGTTTGATGTAGACAAACATGTCTATGTTTTTCCTTGTTTGATGTAACATGATTCTATGGTTTTTTCCTTGTTTTGTGTAACATGTCTAGGAACAGTTCTTCAAAGAAGCAATGGACTAAGAAACTTGTAAGGGGCGGGGGGGGTGGGGGAAAGCAAAGAGACGGATAACTCTGGAGATTGCTTAGTATCATAGATACTAATTGAACTAAAAGCATCCAGAACGCTACACTTCACACATGGCATGATTTTAAATAAAATAAGGCAACACGCGCGAAGAATACCAAATTTATTCGTCTTTAAAAAGACTTTGATGAGCATAATGAAGGAGCAACGACACTAATGACTTAACGAATGACGCGTTAGTGAATTGATGACTTGGGCATGATAGCAGTGGATACCTGCCCCTTATAAGTACCTCCATTATAAGACGTTTCTCGCTCCCAGCATAGACCTGCTTTCTCTGAGACATTGGGGGGGGGGGGGGCACCCTTCTTTGATAAGTATAAAAAATCTATCTCGCGCTTATAAGACTGGGCGTCCTCGTGTATTAGCTAGTGGAACCTCCCCTTATAAGAACCTTCCAATAATCTCCAAATATGAGGTCTTATCAGGGAGAGGTCTTATAAGGGGGGTGATTTTAATAACTTTCTAAAGAAGTTTTAATCATAGATCTTGATAAGGGCAATGTCTCAGAGACACAGGTCATTTGTGGGGGGAACGGGAGTCTTATAATGGGTAGGTCTTATAATAAGGGAGGTTTCCACTGTATTACAGACATGATAATCTCTGAAGATCATGATACGTGACCAGGGGCTCCCATCGTCCGCAAACAAGGGTCCTGCACGGGACTCCTTCGACTTACAGTCCAGTGAGAGTCCCATAGGCAGGAATATGAGGCGTTCAGCGGCAGTGGCATAGCGATTACGTCTTAAAATATAGAATTTTTTCGTAGCGCATCGCCTGGGACCGACGCGGTACTGCCACATTCTTTTAAGTAGGGTCCTTTAGAATTTTCGTGCTTCATACACGCCCAAATGGGGGTCCCTGGGAGCCTCTGAGTGAAAGCATGGTGTTTGGGAAAACAGAGTGTAGTACCGGGGCAAGCGGTGCACTGGCTGGAGCTACGACCCGGGAAGGGAAGCAGAGCCGGAGGCCGACAGCGTTACCGGCTGGCTGACGTGGCATCAAGTTCCGCTCATCAAAACCGGCAGGCTACCTGCTATGGACGTGGTTTCCCGCCGGCCATACCTCAAGCGCCGGAGAGCAATGAGGAGGGAAACTGCTGGCTCAGCCCTCCTCCTACGCTTATCACCAGGGGGGGGGGGGGGGGGGTGCCCCTCCAAGGCGCCACATGCTGCCTATCGTTACCAGGTAAATGTAATGCGGAGGCGGTGTTAATTTTTTAAATGCTCGCGATGTCTCTGATGACTTCGTTTTGCTTTTAGATGGGTACTTCTTAGGCTATGGGAATTACTGGAATGATGTAAAAAATGCTGTCTTGTTGTATGCTCAGATCCACTCCTGGCTGTCGTTTCCCCTACTTCGAGTGCGCCATGTTTTTGTAACTAAGAAATACTAAATTAAAAAAATGCTGTCTTTGTGTATGCTCAGATGTCACTTTCCCTGTCGGTCGTTTCGCCTGCTACTTCGAGTGCAGCCCATGTTTTGACCAAGAAAATACTTAATTATAAAAATGCTGTCTTTTGTGTATGCTCAGATCACTAACCGGATTGTCGTCCCAGCTACTACTTCGAGTGCGCCATCCTAGGGATGTGTTTTGACCTAAAGAAAAGCTTCAAATAACTGAATGATTTTTTTTTATGCCACAGATCACATCCTCAGAGCTGTCGTCCCTTCTATCTTTGGTGTTGCCTATCCAGGGATGATGTTTTGACCAAGAAATACTAAATAACTAAATTTTTTTATATATTTGTTTGGGTGGCCCAGATCAATCCACTCGGCTGTCGTTTCCTTGAACTTCGGGAAGTGGGGGAGTGGCTGTATTAAGAGAATACTTGTCTTTTATCTAAGGAATACTGAAATCACGGTGATTTTTTATGGGTGGGTTTGCCCAGTATCACTCCCCGGCTGTCGTTCTCCGCTAGCTTTCGAGTGCGCCTATCCTGCTGGGGCGGCCGCGGTTTTTTTTGTTTTTTTTGGGGAGGGCTGAGCTAACGAGGTGGATGCTACCGGATACGACACTGGGCTCTAGTTCTCCTCCCTGACAGTACAAGGGCCGCTGCCTCTTCCAAGCACGCAACGAGTTTGCCTGCCTGGCGCCGTCGGGGTACGAGATCTTCGTTATCTGGGGGATCCTGGCGCAGCGGGGAGTTCTGAAGTACGACCCCTACGCTTCGAGTCATTGGCTGTCGCAGGGTGCCGAGCATGATCTAGCCCAGGCTGCCGCCACGCCATGGCCTAGCCGGGGAGACGATACCATTTTTTTTCCGTGTTGGGGGGTTCGACGATGAGGCAGGTGCTGGAACTCCGTGGAGAGTGTGGGAACGTAAGACTGAACAATGTGAGTTGAATGGTGGATTAGGGTTGGTTGTTTTTGGCTGGGTTGTGTTGCTGTGGTTCTTGAACCTTCATGTAGTTGTCCTGGATTCGTGGAGGTGTGTGGGAACGTATAAGACTGAACATAGTGAGTTGATAATGCTGGGTGTGTGTTGCTGTGGTCTTGAACCTTCAGATTAGTGGTCCTGGGTATTCCGTTGAGGTGTGGGAACGTAAGACTTAACAAGGTGAGTTGAACTAATGCTGGGGTGTGTTGCTGGGTCTTGAAACCTCAGTAGGTCCTGGATTCCAGGGAGTTGTGGGAACATAAGACTAACAAGGGTGATTTTGATAATGGCTGGGGTGTGTTGCTGTGTTCTTGAACCTTCAGTAGGTCCTGGATTCGCGTGGAGTGTAGGGTACGTAAGTACTAAACGAAGGTGAGATTGAATGGGGGATAGGTTGTTTCTTTTATGCTGGGGGTTGTAGATTGCTGTGGTCTTGAAAGTCTTCAGTAGGTGCTGGATTCATGGAGGGGTGGAGACATATAACACTAACATTAGGTGAGTGTGAATGGTGGATAGGTTGGTTCTATGCTCGTGGGTGTGTTTGCTGTGGCTTGAACCCTTCACCTACTTCAATGCATAAAGTGCTGGTGATTCCGTGGCTGGATGTGGTTAACGTAAGAGCACACTAAGGTGGAGTTGAATGGTGGATATGGTTTGTGTTTGTTTGTGGCTGGGGTGTTTTGGAGGGGGGGGGGGGGGGGTTCTTGAAATCTTCAATTAGAATTGGGGCTGGATTCCTGGAGGTGTGGGAAACGTAAGACACTACAAGGTGATTTGAATGGTGGATCAGGTTGGTTTGTTTGTGCTGGGGGTTTGTGCTGTGGTCATTGAATCATATCAGTAGTTGGCCGGAAAAAATTCCGTGGAGTGTGTGGAACGTAAGACTACACGGTTGAAGCATTGAATGTGGCTAGGTGTTTTTATGCTGGGGTGTTTTGACGGTGTCTTGAAATCTTCATAAGTGTCTGACTCCTTTGAGTGTGGAAATACTAAGACAGAACTAAGTGGAATTAAGGGTGAATTTCCCCGAGGACAGTAGAGTGTGGCTGCCGCACGTTGCGGGGTAATCACGGCATCACAGCATGCATATTGTTCTCTTTCTATCACTAAAGGAACGCTAAGTAGTTAAGCTCGCGATCTATTTTGTTAAACCATTCTGGCTGCTCTCTCTCTCGTCGCAGGTTCCGCTCATTCTTATGCTCTCTCTCTTGTTTATTGCTTCTTTTCTCCTCTGGTCAGTGCTCAGGTGCTCGTTCTCTCTCTCTTATAGCTCATCGTCTGGCTCTCGTCTGCAACTCTGATCATGCTCATCCGGTCTCCTCGTCGTCTCAATCTCTCTCTCGCTCATCGTCTTCTTCTCGATCTCTTCATGGTCATCTCTCTCTCTCTTCTCTCGATCTGCTCTCTCTTCTAAGCTCGTCAAGTGTCTCGTGCTCTCTCCTCCTCGAAACGCTTATCTTCGCGTACTCTGCCTCGTGTCTAAAAATTCGTCTCGGACTCAGTCTCGCTCGAATCGCTCTCTCTCTTCTCATCTCAGTCTCTCTCTCTCTCTCATCTTCGATCTTCACTTCTCTCTCTCTACTCTGCATCTCTTCTCCTCGTTCTCGTCTCTTCTCTCTCTCCGTCTCTCTCTACGTCTCGTCGTCGTCTCGCTGTCAACGTCTCCTTCAGTCTCGTCTTCTCATTCTCTCGCTCTCTCTTCTCTCTCTTCTCTCCTGGTACTTCCTTTCGTTCTCGCTCTCTCTCTCGCATTCTGCTCTCCTCTGTCTCTCTCCTCCTGCTCATCCTCTCTTTCTCGTCGCCATCCGTTTCTATTCTCTCTCTCCTTCTGATCTTCTCTCTCTCTCTCCTCTCATCTCTCTCTCCTTCTCTCATCTCTTTCTCGTTTCTTCTCTCTCCAGCATCTTCTCTCGCTAACCTTCACCTCGTCCTCAGTCTCTCGTCTCTGTCTTCTCTGCTTCTCTCTGCTCTCCTCTTCTCGGCTACTCTTCTCTTCTGCTCTTCGGTGTTCTCACTCTCCCTCGTTCTATCTCTGCTGCTCCTCGTCATCTTCTCGTCTCTCTCATCTCTCAATCTCCTTTTCTTATCTCGATCGTCTTCTCTCTCCTCTCATCTCTCTCTCTCTCTCTCTCATTCCTCTCTCTCTTCTTGGTCTCCCTCTCAATCTTCCTCTTCTCTCTTCTCTATGCGCTCCTCTCATCTCCTGCTGCTCGTATCTCTCTCTATCTCTCCTTCTCATCATCTCTCCTCTCTCTCTTCTCTGTGCAGTGGGAGGTAGTGCTCCTTGCTGGTCACTGGCGGATGATAACTATGGTGTGCTTCGTGGCGGCACGGCTAAGAGAGATCTACCATACTCTCGGGGGGAAGAAGCAGTGCGAGGAGGTGGTCACCAACCTGGTGCAGGTGCTTCGCACCGTCACCACGCTCCATGGCATCGGCCTGTAGGCGCCAGCCCCTCTCCCCCCGCCAGACGATCGATGTGGCGTGCGCGCACACCATCTACCAACGGCAGTGGCGGTCTATGTGGTGGGCCTGAGGGTCTTGCTTCGCCTAGCCTAGCCCGAGGACGACCTCGCTTGGACGAGTCCTCCAGGACATTGCTGCTGCCGCGTGTTTCGTCTCCCTGTGCGTGCTGGACGAGAAGACCTGTGTGCCTTCTTGAGCAAGGGAGGCTCGGCACGCGGTGCCGGTTAAGAGACAACCTTATTCGGTCGACTCGCATCGAGGTGTATCTGACCCCGGGCCACAGGGGGTGTGGAGGCGGGCGCTGGGCTAGGCCCCCGTGCCCATGTACTCGTATGGCTGGCGTGCATGGGTCGTTCCTGTCCGTGCCGCTACAATAGGCATAGAGGCTGTCGCAGTGTGCCGAGCGGGGGATTGACTGGGGCGTACTGTGAGGAACTAGGGTGGGTGGGTGGGTGGGGGGGGGTAGAGAACAGGATTGTTGTTCAGTGAACTGTGTGCGATCGATGATAGTGGAATGATGAAACGAAATTGAAGCAAAGGGTGAATACTCTCTTGCTCATTAACCTCACCCTCCACCTAAGTTGATTGACGATGCCATATCACCGTGCAATGCGTGGGTCCAGAACCAAATGGGGAGACATAAGCCACTTTGGTTCTGAACCCTACATCGTTAATCAATCTTTGGTGAGGGCAGTTTTAATTAATAAATAAAAGAGGTATTCAGCCCTTTGTTCAACTTTGCGTTATTGCGTCCACTCTCTTGGCCTCTTACTATTTCAATTCTTGGAGTATGTATGATCGTCTATGGTTAAAATTCCTTACAGCGATACACTGGAGCGGAAGATCTTTTTTTTTGTTGGGGCGAAATTCCTTGTGTCAGCTGCACGACTGGAACGAATGATGGGGTTTTGTGGATTCCTAGCAAGTGAAAAGTGGACACGAAAAAGATTTTGGGGGGGGCGAGGGATGGCGGAGAATTTCTTTACAATGACAACTGGAAGACAGAATGATACATTTTGTGAATACCTCCTGGGGGGCGATGTGAAGCTCTGGAATGGTGATACTTTTGTGAATCCTTATCAGTAAAGAACTGGTACACGAATATAATTTTGTGAAATTCGCTTGCAGTGAACACTGAGATATACATGATACTTTTGTGGAATCGCCTTGCAGTGAACGACTGGACGAAATGATACTTTTGTGGAAAATCCTTACAGTGAAGAACTGGAACGAAAATAATTTTTGTGGCCTTCCGCTTACAAATGAAAACTGAGCGATAGATGCATAGCAAACACACAAGCTACACGACATAGTGTAAAGTGACTGTTATTTTGAATTCACAAGAGACAGAAACAAAACTTACTTGGATATTTCGGCGTAATTGCGCCTTTATCGACATAGAGACAACAAGCAAATCAGCTAAATATAATCAAAAGGAGTCAACAAGCTAGGCAGCAAAAGGAGCCAATAAAAAGTCAACCAGATCAAAAATCAATACATGCTCCCCTCTACAAGTCCAATGGTGTAATGTACAACCTAATTTGTAAACCAAAGAGCAAGGCATGGTCTATTTGAAGGGATGCATCTAGAGCGCGGCTTTGACCCTGGCGAAAAATTGTTGATGGTATCCCAGGCAAAAATAAGAATATGCTGCGAGGAAAATCCCCCCAAAATTTTGTGAAATCCCGGTCAAACGAAGAAATCGTTTGAAAATTAACTGCTCGGCACTAGGGCCTAGATTGGCCGTGTGCTGCATGGCTGTACCGAGTCTGCTATTTCTTTGCCGAGCAGTAAAGAACTGAGTCATTTTTGATGGGTCCTTAAGAAAAGATAGGCATAGCCAATCATACAAGGCTTTTCTCTTATCATTTACTATTCCGGGCGGCAGTGTAAGCGAGCCCTGCTCTTACAAATGTCATCGCTTCTTGGATTTTTGTACTGTGATGTTGTGACTTCTAAAAAGGAAGAACGAACAGTGGCTACTGTGGAGTGTCACAGCATTGATCA
>CM065696.1:31275775-31283275 GCA_017654935.2 Phymorhynchus buccinoides
TTCGCACAGAAACCTGACGGACGAAGACATTCCTCCCCCCCCCCCGCCCATCTCTCAATCAAGTAGACTCCCCCCCCCCCCCCCCCCCCCCACTCCCCCACCCCCCCCCCGCCACACCTTCTGTCGGCCTGAGATGCAATTGACAACTATGAACATACAAAAAATTAACCCGTTTTAAAGGGGCTGCGCACACTAGCACGTCAGATCTTCGATGATCGGCAGTGACGAGTTTTGCCCGCAAGCGCCAGTTTCAGATGCACGGCGCTTGCCGAGAGGTGAGCAGATTCGCATGACACGCAGGATTTTTTCATGCATAGCTGCGCCGATATTTTTGTTGCCTCAAGAATAGAACAGAGGGCCCCAGAGCTCTAATTTTGTATGCATCCAAGATCGCAGCAGTATCCGTGAAACCTAAGCCAATCACAAGCCGACGGAAGGACCGAGAACCTGATCTTCCCCCCACCATCACACAAAAAAATGCGCATGACTTGCCTCGAAACCAGAAATAAAGCGTCTGACGCTAGAGTAATCTCCTGGGACTACAACATCAAATAAGCGAAGGGTTCTGACGCGACAAGCAGCCGCAAAGCGACAAGAGTCGTTGGTGAGAACACCCACTGCCCTCGCTCAATCTTATTAGGCTTGCTGCATGCAGGCCGATAATGACCGCTCAAGGCCGTTCGCTACACTGAGAAACAATTGCATGACCTGATGTATGTATAAGTGCGAAGACCAGCAAAAAGAACATAGACAATAAACCTTTGTGGGCTCGAAAATAATATAAAATCCAATAAAGCACATGACCATTGGGCGGGCGGAGGGGGTGGGGGGAGTTCTAAAAATATCATGCATATATACCTGGTGAGGCCTAGCGTTGGTTAGCTGTGGACTTTCTGACGATCACCGACGCCGAGGACCTCAGCCAGTCATACTCCCCTGCCATTAATCGGAGTGTCCTTCCGTCGGTACCATAAACGTAACTACAGCCTGTCTGTCTACAGGGCGTCTGCCATGATGAAAATAAACAAAATAATATTCTGCAACAATGCACAATTAGAAAACGTAGCCGAAAACTTTGCCTTAAAAATATGTTCTACCCCGAACCACAACGCTGAAAAGAATGTTTTAATCAGTGAATGACTGTACATGAGATTGAGCAGGTGGTAAGAAAAAGGAAAGACCGGCACTAAAATATTAAAATGTGTTACAAGAGATACTTCCAAATATGAAGTGTAGCGGTAGTATATTTTTTCCAAAAAGTACAACAAAAACAAAAAAGGCCTAATCTACTGAGCAGATCATCTTATCATGAGAAGTGACCAAAACAACATAGCCATTAGAAGTGCCGTTTAGACTATAAGATAAAGAGTCACTTTTCTATACACAACAAAATTCTCCCTAAAAATTAGCCATCAGATTAGTTCAATAGCATTAGGCCCCTCTTCAGTCGTTACTGCTTGCTCATTATAATATATATATAGCATACATACCTGTATCGCTAACAAATTCTGCAGACTTTCCTGGAGTTGACACTCAGCCTACAGAACTGCCTCCAGGATCGTACTCCACCATCTTTAATATCTACTAATAGTCCATTAGGTACCTATAATAATCCAATAGCAATTGGCTTCTCAGTATTAAGTATGCTACAGTGGAATCCTGAGAACTCCAAATCGTCGATAACTCAAAACCACATGTCCGGTAAGCTCACAATAACTATTCTGGGGTCCGTCCCAGTCCTTAAACATCTTTTAGCTAAACGCAGTCTTTTGAACCAAAATAGTGGCGATCTCAACATAGACATTACTCACGCTCCTTAATTTTGAGTGAAGACTATATTTCATGTATTCACTGTATACACGATTTAGGAAATTAAGACTGCAAACTGTAGGCCTGGTATGCCCCCACCACAAACAATGGATAAGCACTCATGCAACAAAGGCAGCTACGACACACACCTTCGCTGTCCCCAAAAACACAACTGAATGTAAACGCCCTAGAAATGAAATCTATGACCGTATCAAAACTCTGCAGTGATAGCATTGTTAGCAACCCCACCCCAAATCACCCCCCCCCTCGATTAGTCGGCGAGTGGTCTCTAAGGGTTGGCAGTTTCTCTTAACTCATCGTTTTTTATATCAATTCACACATGCTGTTTCTAGTTTCTATAGACGGTGATAATTATTATTGCATAGTCGCTATTCTAACGTTTTGATATTTACTAGTCATCAGAGTTAGCGTGCCGTATGAATATTATATGATCTGCTAGCTAGACCTACCCCTGAATCATGCACAGAGATCGATGAGGGCAAAAAAGTTATCTTAACTTCTTATTTACAAGTCAAAGCAAAGACGCGGAGAGGTTGAGAAGAGCGTGGAATGCACGGAGAGAAGAGCTAGACGAGGCAGAAGACAGAAGAACTGAGAGAAGAGAGGAGAAGAGAGAGAAAAAGAGCAGACCAGACGCGTGACCGAGAGAGAAGAGAGCGAGAGAGAAGATGAGAGAACGAGCCTGGAGCAAGAGAGATGAGAAGACCGAGAGAGAGAAGAGGATGGTGAGAGAAGAGAGAGAGAGCGCAAGAGACGACGATTAGAGAGCCATGCAAGAGAAGGGGGCACGAACCGGTCCCGAGTAAGAGAACCCAGAAAGAGAAGATCGAGGGAGCAGCAGACTCAGAGCAGAGAGACGAGACACTGGACAATTTATTTGACAAGCGAAAATAAGAAGAGAGAAGAGAAACAGACAGCACAGCAGCTTCGAGAGAGAGAGAGAAGAGACGGACGAAGGGATACGAAACGAGAGCAACGAGAGCAGAAGTGATGCGAGATGAGACGCGAGAGACCGAGTAAGAGAGACCGCGAATAGATAGAAGTTGATCAGTTAGAGAGAGAGGCCAAGAGAACGTTAAAGACAGGAAGAGCTGCGAGAGAGAGAAGAGCAAGCAGACATGACTGAGACACAGAGAGACAGAGACAAAGCAGATAGCAGCACAAAGAGACAGAGCAAAGAAGAGACAGGCATACAGACCAATAGACAGACAAGCAGATGCAGAGAAAGAGACATACAGATAAGAGCAGAGACAGAATGAATGAATGAATGAATGAAATGGATGATGAACCAAACAACTCTTACTTCATTTTTATTGAATAGAGCGGTAATAGAAATAGCAATTACTATATTACATGCCTACATTTTACACCAGCCCTACCATGAAAGAAGAGAGAGAGAAGACGAGAGCAAGAGGAAGTAGAAGGCATAATGAGAATGAGAACCGACGATATTGAGATACCTCCTGAGCACGAGAAGAGAAGAGAAGAGAACCCTCTAAAGAGTGAGTACGAATCGAGATCCGCCGATGACTAGAGAGAGAACGAGAGAAAGAGAGCAGAGAGAGAAGAGAGAGAGCAGACGGATACAGTATACGGATCACGGCAATAATTAATCAATCCAATCAATAGACAGTCATAGCCCCTACATGAGAGAGAAGGTGATACAATATGAACAAGTCAGGCAATAATCAGACATAATAAATAATAATACGCGAGAGAGAGAGGGAAGAGAGCAGAGCAGACGCGAAGAGAGAGATGAGATGACGAGAGAAAGACACGAGAGAGCAGACGAGCGATGACGAAGAGAACGAGAGGGGCGACGATAGAGAGGAGCAGACCGAGAGAGACATGCTGCGTTAGAGGATAGGAAAAAAATCCATTATATATATAGCTGTCTAATACAAATCAAAGTTTATCTTAAAATGCCTCATAGTAAAATTATTATGATGCATCAAGCTCACCATAACAGTTGATGGTCACGATCTAACTATCAGTAATAATAACACGTATCATTGTGCATTCAAATCACTATACCCATGCAAAACAGAAAAGACAAACTGAAGGTGCCATTATAGCAGCAAACGCCAGTTAGTTACCTAATACAGACTGCAAAATCACACTATTAAGTGACCAAATGATCAATGTGGTTACAAATAGATTCCATCACAAAAACAGACGAGGTGTTGTAGTCTTATGACACTAGACAAAAACACCACAAGTATATGACACTAGACAAAATAAACCCCTATCTACAATGTCAGTCCAGTACAACTATGCAGCATAAGCTAGGGTCCATCACCCATAGCCACCAAGACAAATAACAAAATTCTATTTGAAGCTGGCATTTACATATTCTTAGATACCTCTATTAATCTCTCGCTAAAATATTAAAAAAGAAGCAAAAATAGTCATTTCAGACCATATCATTCCACAATTGGCAGATAAGGCATCCGCCTCCAATAAGAAGCTATTATATACCCAGTCATGGCAGCGCATTCAAAAGAGCCTCCATAAACACCTCTATAACCACCCTGTGTTTTTTTCAAACATATATACAGACACTAATCAGCAAATAGTTTAAGAAAGCCCCCCTCTGACCCTTCCCATATCATTTCATCACGGCTATTCAGATACGGCTTAGGATAGGGTTTAGGGATAGGCTTAGGGATAGGTTATAATGGTCAGCCTCCGTAAGTCAAGTAGATCAAACTCAATACATACCATCAATTGCGTTTGATTAGTTGTGGAGATTAGACGGTTTCAGGTTAAGGTAGACCGCTAGTTAGTGATCAAATACCCCAAAAATAAAGTTAGCATGAGCTTAAGCTGAACCCTTAAACCTATACCCTAACCTAACCTGAAACCCTTGCAACAGCAATGGAAAAGGGCACCGAAGTATGTGGGGATCTTCTTAACATGTTGCCTGAACTATCAAAATAGGAAACTCATCTTTACATAATAGATACAAAGTAAGTCTGAGAAACAATGACAAGCGGCAAGAGCTGTGCCTTCGGGTCGGGTTGTCCCGAGCGAGCTGACTTTGCCTAGCCCAAGCATGCGCTCATGCGTAGAGAATGTACGCAAAATAAAGGTCTGTAGCGCCCATAAACACTCTTTAAAAAATCGTCTTTCTTCTTCCAGATCAGCTAACGCTGTATTTTGTTTTTTTTTTTTTGTCCATTTGGCGGTATAGCAAATGACGCGAAACGCTGCTCATAACCACCTGCTCCTCGGCCGCCCGTATCGACTCGCTATTCTAGGCAATGCTCAAATTCGAAGTAGATAGACCCAGGCCGACAGAGACTATCTGTGCTAGCCAAACTAGGAAGCCTCATGAATTGCATTTATAAACACGCGCAATATAGCAGCCGCACTTACACTTTTCACAACCGCGCGAAACAAGACACTATAACATCTGACACGAAATTCCGAACGCCTTGACCATCGAACAAAGAAGGATCAGTGACTATCTGGCTGCAAAATTTCACAGCATATCCATCATAAAACACAGTCTGCCAGAGATGAGCCCAATTGCACATTCGCAGCGGCCCCTCCCCTTTTCAAGCCAGTCACAACAAACACGTTAACAGAAACAACTTCAGCTACTCGCGAGCTCGCGACAGGCAAGAAAATGCGGTTCTATAGCGGAAGATATACTTTAGCGAGTACAATATCGCGCCTATTCAACGCAACGTTGACAGCAGAGATTACATTTTAGCCGCTGCGACCAATCTGCGAACTCAACAGCAGCAGTTACTTTACCAGAGAGAGAGAGAGAAGACACAGAGAGAGATTGAAGAGATAGATGAGCAGATGAGAGAGACCTTAGAGACGACGCCAGACGATATGCGCCAGACGCCAACGATGAGCAGAAGAGAGAAAGAGAAGAACAACACAGACGCCTTTTTTGAGTAGACAGACAAGAGAGATGAGAAGAGTGAGAATTGCCGACCTCCTCAGCTACCTATAGGTACTCAGCGATCACCGGCTAATTCAGCGCTGTTAGTTGTGGCGTTCTTTACACACGACAGCTACATAGGCAGTATAACAAGCCTAAGGTACTCGGCGTTTGCCAGCCATAGTGAACATGAATTTCTGAAGTCGTAAGTAGCTCGGACGTATGGTACGAATCACAGCGAAGTGGAGCGAGGTCTATTTGTACAAATAAGTATCCCCAACCTTCTGAGAAGTTCTATGCCATGTAACTTCCTCCTTATCTGTCTCTCTCTTTGACTCTGCCTTTTTCTTTTTGACTTAGTGTCATTCTACTATTTTACTTTTTATAGACTTAGGAGCCAATAATACTCCTAGCCTGGAAGTGATCGCGACTGACATGCCAGCGAAGGACACCCTACAAAAACTGGAAAAGGTACACATACGTTTCACCATTGTGCGCCTTACGCCTGGAACGCCGAAGAAGAGAAGAAGTTATAGCCTCCTAAATCCTTATATTATCCATTAATGATAATACCCCACGACCAAGTTCTGCAGAGAGCCAAATAAAAACTGCAGTACTCAACATGTAGGAAGTATTGTGGTTTTTATATAACAGAGGCAACATTATGGAAAACCTCCCCACTAATATCAAATCATGACCACAAGACACTACTAATATGCTTTTCAAAAATCTTTGTAGCGATCGAATACAAAAATTCTATAAGAAGATTCTTTCTGGTAATTTAGATTATTGTAATTACTAAAGATGGTTTGATTGCTTGTATAAATGTATTTTTTTGTGTCAGACCCCAATGCAAAATCAAAATATATTATACTAGCGCTTCGCGCGTCGACTCGTGCAGCTCGTGCAAATTTGCTAGCTCGCTACTATGAGAGTGACTATTTGCGACAACCAAAAATTTCACCTTTTCTGTACTTGAACTAGAATATTAACAATTTACCTAACCCTAACCCTATCCCTAGAATAAAGTGAAATTTGTGGTTCATGCTCAGTGTTGCAAATACACACTCTCATAGTACTAGCGAGCTGCAAATTTGTCACGAGCTGCAAATTTGCCCGGGACTGGCTGCCTAAGGAGAAGAAGAAGAATAGAAGGGTGCCAGAATGAATCAATTAAATTATCTTCAAACTTGAGGCTGCGCAAATGCTTCCTAAAATAAAAAATTGGGGGGGGGGGGGGGGCAGGAAGAAAAAATGTCTATTTACTCCTATCTCCAATTGTGTGTGTGTGTGGTGTGCCTAATAAAAATACTGAAAACGAGCGAAAACGGGCGAAAACGAGCGAAAACGGGCGAAAACAGAAGCGAAAGGTGCATTTTTGATCGTAAACAAGAACAAACATTTTTTTAATTTGTCTAAACCCTACCAAATTTTGCATAGATTTTATCTTTAATCGACTGTTGATCCATATTTATATGTAATTTCCGATCTGCATTTTTTTAATAAACCAGATTCCGCTAGCCATTACTTCCGCCCACTGAACTTTTTTTTCCACTTCTCACAATTGTACCATACTATTAAATCTTAATGAAACTTGGCAGAAAGGTTCCTTAGATGCTGCCCCATGGTGTTAAATTAACTTAAAATTGACGTAATTACCCAAGATCAGCGTAATCCCTTTGAATCAGATTCAGTCTCTTATGTTTTCGCCCGTTTTTGCTCGGTTTTAGCTCGTTTTTCCATATTTTAGGTTAGACCGTGTGTGTGTGTGT
>CM065696.1:31288275-31304769 GCA_017654935.2 Phymorhynchus buccinoides
TTTTTTATCGCCAGAAAAGCTCTGCCTCACGGTGGCTCGCACAACAGGGAACAGCTGTGATTCAAATGCGGCGCCTCCCCTCTTTTATAGTCCGGACATGCCTTTAACTGGGTAGAGGGAAAAAACCTGTTAGCAATATTGGGAATTCCTATGTGACATGTATAACATTAGGCCTATCCTTACCTCCCAAAATTAAGAAAATAGGGTCTTCGAATAACAGGCCCTATTTGATGCCTTTTAGTGACATGGGTATGTTAAAAACCATTGTGGCCCTTGCATAAATGCGACATTGGCGGTGAAAGGGTTAAAGTCGACATAGTCTACATTTTACTTTATTGACAATAGTTAGTACTATGACTTGAATATAAGTCAATAAGATCAGCATTAATGAAGTTACCTCCCTGTTTTAGTGTATGGCATTGTTCAATGTGAGGAACTGAATAGACTATAACTGTATAAGTACTAGGGGACTTGCAGACACCTTTGCCCAGAGAGAGATTACAGAGAGGTTGGGGGGATATATCTTTTCTATTGTTCTTCACTCTAAGGCCACTCCTCCCTTCCGATCACAGTCACTGTTGACTATTCTGTTGCTGTAGAACTTGAGGAGGATCTACGTGAAATGCACGAGTTACAGAAATAAAGAGGAGGAAAAACAGACAGAAGAAAAAGAAGAAGACAGAAAATTTGGCCCAGCCAGACAGGCCCCTCTGATCGGTCCTCAAAACGTGATGCCGCACCAAGCAAGAGGATGGCCCAGCCAGCCAGACCCCTCTGATCGGTCCTCAACGTGATGCCGCACCAAGCAAGAGAATGACCCAGCCAGCCAGGTCCCGCTGATCGGTCCCCAACGTGATGCCGCACCAAGCAAGAGGAATGGCCCAGCCAGCAAGGTCCCGCTGATCGGTCCCCAACGCAACGTGATGCTGCACCATTAGGGGGGGGGGGGGGGGAACGAAAGCAGAGAGGAGGGGTGTAGTTAGTCTAATTTAGTGTGATTTGGAGACCCTAAGACACAAAAGTGTCCAAGGTCCCCGCCTCAACAGCCTGTTCATGGAGCGGATGATTGTTCCATGCCTTGATAGTACGCAGTGTTCCATGCCTTGATGGTATGCGGCAGGAAACCGGCCTGTCTGTATCGAGTGCGGCAGTAGATTTTGGCCAACGCTGGCTTACTTTGTGTGCTGGGATCAGTTCCTCTTTCAGGTTCTTCATGGTGACTAGTTCATTTTGGATTTTACAGAACATGACTAGTCTGGCTGCCTCTCTTCGTTCTTGCAGGGAGGGCAACTTCAGTTGTTCTATCATAGATGTCACGCTCAGTGTGTTTCTGAAGTGATGCATGGTATACTGTATTATGCATGACTGTATTGAAGATTTTTTTTTTAAACTACAGTGGAACGTTCCTTATAAGACCTTCAAAAATCATCCAAAATGAGGTCTTATAAGGGAGGTTATTTTAATATTTACAAAGAAGGGCAATGTCTCAGAGTCAGAGAAGTAGGCCTTATATGAGAGGGAGTCTTATAGTTGGAGGTTTTATAAGGGAGGTTCCACTGTATTTGTCCGTTCTCCAGAGAAATGGAGGAAATTGTGCTGAAAGACGAGGGTGATGCTGTGCGGTCAATGGACGAGGCGATGATGGAGGAGGAGGAGGAGGAGGTGTCGGTGGTGGATGCCGTGCTGGTCAGCAATGAGCACCGAGACCTGCTCATTGAGCAGCTGGAGCAGCTCAGGCTGGACATGAGCTACACTGACCTCACCATCTGCATTGATGACCGCCAGTTCCCCTGTCACAAGGTATGTGGAAGCACACATGACTGGACTCACTTGACCCTGAGAGTTCCCTTAGGGAATACAGAGCTGGAGCAGCTGAGGCTAGACATGGGCTACACTGACCTCACCATCTACATTGACGACCAACAGTTCCCTTGTCACAAGGTATGTGGAAGCACACATGACTGGACTCACTTGACCCTGAGAGTTCCCTTAGGGAATACAGAGCTGGAGCAGCCCAGGCTGGACATGAGCTACACTGACCTCACCATCTACATTGACGACCAACAGTTCCCTTGTCACAAGGTATGTGGAAGCACACATGACTGGACTCACTTGACCCTGAGAGTTCCCTTAGGGAATACAGAGCTGGAGCAGCCCAGGCTGGACATGGGCTACACTGACCTCACCATCTACTTTGACGACCGACAGTTCCCTTGTCACAAGGTATGTGGAAGCACACATGACTGGACTCACTTGACCCTGAGAGTTCCCTTAGGGAATACAGAGCTGGAGCAGCCCAGGCTGGACATGGGCTACACTGACCTCACCATCTACTTTGACGACCGACAGTTCCCTTGTCACAAGGTACTTAGACACACACATGACTGGACTCACTTGACCCTGAGAGTTCCCTTAGGGAATACAGAGCTGGAGCAGCCCAGGCTGGACATGGGCTACACTGACCTCACCATCTACTTTGACGACCGACAGTTCCCTTGTCACAAGGTACTTAGACACACACATGACTGGACTCACTTGACCCTGAGAGTTCCCTTAGGGAATACAGAGCTACAGCTGGAGCAGCTGAGGCTGGACATGGGCTGCACTGACCTCACCATCTTCATTGATGACCAACAGTTCCCCTGTCAACATGGTACTTGGACACACACAATCCTGAAGGGCTTCTGATCTTTCCCCCTCTTAAGGGGTACACTCACCCCCTGTTTAGAATTTTAACGGGTATTTTCACACCCCAGTTGCAAATTTTAAGGGGTAAAGGCGAAAACATGGGAGAAGCTCCATCCCCATGCTCTACCTCCCCCCCCCCTCACCCATGCATATAAAAAAATACGAACCACAAACACCATCCAACTCACAGACACACGCACACACAAACCACACACACACAGGTCAACAAACCTTAAGTGGTTTAATCTCGTAGCTCTTACATTCGACTATTGATGTGCACTGGGGGAAAAACGCTCATACTTCTGCTTTTACATTGAACAAAACAACAACTGAAAGACAATTCACCATCTTGGTATGGATGTTGACAAAATGTCTTCCATGAGCAATGAGCTTTCAGTGATTTGGGCTTTCTGCGCGACCCAGTAGAATTTTAGATCTAGCCTAGACAGCTTGTGGCAGAAAGGCCTAGCTGACGACTGAAACACGAAGAACGTCATTAACTTACTGATAAGTAACGGTTGTGTTCACGCATGCGTCATCAATGCAATGTAATGCATCATCTCACTCCCTAAATGAGATTTTAAAGGGTAAATATCACGCACAGTTTCAGATTCTAGGGGGTGATTTGAGAGCTCTAGTGCGTAAATACGCACAATGTGTACGTTTTCAGAAGCCCTGCACATGACTGGACTCACTTGACCTTGAGAGTTCCTTTATAGAAGAATACAGAGCGACAGCAATTTTTGTTTCTACTGTGCACACTGTTTTGATAGTCATCTTCGGCTAATGTGTTTCCCTTTCCCAGGTACCTTTCCACACCTTGTTAATTTTTTCCTAATGTGCTTATGTTATTTTGTGACTGCTTAAGACAGATCTATGACTGGCAGACATCTTGTCTGCGACCATTGCACCATAAATTCAAGTGATATTTTCTTTAGTCTTAATAATATTAATACTGGCAAATGTTAAGAAAAGCCCCCCTCCTCTGCCCCTTCCATTCATTTCAGGCTGTTCTGTCGACACGCTGTCGCATTCTCAGATTACTGTGGTATGAATTAACGTGCACATGATCATAACGTACCATCAACTTTTGTGTTTTTGTGTGCATTTGACACTAAACTGACCCTAACTATCCCCCATCCCAAACCCTATTTCTAAAAAAAAAAACCCTAACCCTAAGGGAATGCGACAGATATTTCATGTTAGGGTTTGGGATAGGGTTAGGGATAGGTTTAGGGTCAGTTTAGTGTCAGCGGTAATCTGATAAACGCGACAGTGGTCAAAGGAACAGCCTGAAATACATGGAAGGGTGCAGAGGAGGGGGCTTTTTCTTAACATATTTGCCGAAATATCTTTCTGGCTTTCACGCTACATTAGGAAATTTTGGACAAGCTTGTAGTTTAGACACCCCAGGCATGTTCGCTCACTCTCATCAATACTCAAAGGTCTGGCTCTTTCACTTCATGTGACAATAACCCTAGGGCTGATCCTAAGCGCCCGGTTCACATTAGACGACATAAGTTCACATACGGAAAACCCTAAATAAGTAGTATAGTTGAGAACGGTTTCAAAAATGAGAACCGGTTTTAAACCGTTTTTTCCTCTTCAAACCGGTTTTACCGAACCATATTTTTTAGCAAGTACTGGCATCACTAGTTTCACCAAAAAATATTCATTTGTCAGAATATTCACACACACACACACACATGCATGCGCACACATATACACACAGAGACGAATACAGAAACTTTATGACACAACACACACTCAACTCCAACACTCAAAGTCAAAGCCATCCAGACCTACCCCTTAACTACGAAACAGCTACTCTTGGGTTTACAACACCCAATTCTTGTGCTGATGTATCAGTGTTGTTCTCTTCTGAAAGTATATGCTTTCATGCTATAGAAAAAACTTACTTTCATTTGCATTTTAAAATACCTGTTCTCAGCCTACTGCGAACCGGTTTTCGAACCGCGAACGTTGTTACCTGGTTTTGAATCTTGAAAAACCTGTGTTGCTAAACATTCGCATGTTCGATAAAACCGGTTCCGGTTTATTCATTCATAAACGGTTTTTTTTTCCCCCCCACCTCTCATAAGTATAAGAAAGGAACCGAATCAAAGTTTATGCTAATGGGGAAATTCCGACACGTGCGCAAATCTTTTCCCTTTTTTCTTTGTTTCATTTATTTACGGATTGCGCAGGGTTTTCCGCATGGAATATCCGCTTATGTGTGGTACAACGGCTAACCCTGTCCCTTTTCCCTAAAACAGCAGACTGTTGCTTGTTTCTCAGCGGAACATTTTAAATTCGAAATTTCACTTTCTCCCCGTGGGGATACCAGGGGTCGTTCGTAAAAATAGTTTCCCCCACCTTCTGGAAGTGTTCTGTGCTTGTTAACTTCTCTCTTAATCTGCCACTCTCTTTGACTCTTGCTTTCCCTTTGCTCTCTGTCATCTGCTTAATCTTTCTGCTTATTTTGGCCCCTTCTCCTGCTTTTTTTTTTTTTAAATTCTTCCAAATAATTTTTCTCCGTTGAGCTACCTCCGAACTCCCAGAATGTGTTCGGCTGTACGCAGTGCGGGGACGACAGATCAGTGTAAACTCTGAAAATCGCTGGACACATACGTATCTTACCGATTATGTGCCATATGGCCTGGTAACGCAAGAAGAACAAAAGAGAACTGCAACTTTCCCTGCCGAAATAGTTTCCTCATTTCCTGCAAGGTGGTGCTGTGCGGCAGATCGCCCTACTTTGCCGCACGATGTTTTCCTCAGGCATGGGGAGAGCCGACGGAAGGATAGATCGAGATGAAGCAGATCGCGCAGGGGTTTTCGCCCATGTACTGGCGCTTCATTACAACACAGGGCCGCGTTGACATAGGGGGCAATCACCGTGCAGGGAGCCTGTTTACACAGGCCCAGATGTTTCAGAGATCGTCCCTTGGGTGGAGCAGTGCATCACTTTCTTCTAGGTGTGGTCTCTTTTTTATTCTTTTTTCTTTGTGGGGTGTGGATATGGAGGGGAATGCGTTACTTAACGTTGAATGTACACATCGGTCTATTCTATAATTTGGAAAATATACGTTTTCGTCCTTATACTGTGGTGAATGCTGTACATATCTTCGTCCATTTTACGTGGAAAATACCGTTTTCGTCCTAACGTGAATGTAGGTTGGGCCTATCGTTGGTGAAACTCCCTCCATCCTAACGTGGAATATACGTTTTCGTCCTAAGTGGAATGTACGGTTGGGCCTAACGTGGGGCAACTCCCGTCCATCAGGAACGTGGAATAATCGTTTCATCCTAACGTGGAATGTACGGTTGGGGCCTTAACGTGGGGAAACTCCCGTCCTTCCTAACGTTGGAATATACGTTTTCATCCTAACGTGGACTGTACGTTGGGCCTAACGTGGGGAAACTCCCGTCCGTCCTAAACGTGGAATATACGTTTCATCCTAACTGGAATGTACGGTTGGGGCCTAACGTGGGCCAACTCCCGTACCGTCCTAACGTGGGAAATATACGTTTCGTCCTAACGTGAATGTAGCGTTGGCCTAACGTGGGGAAACTCCTGTCCGTCCTAATGTGCAATGTTACATTTCGTCCTAAAACGTGGAATGTACGTTTCGTTCTAACGTTATACCGTAACTAGGCGTATGGATACGTGGAGTTTTCCCACTTTAGCCCAAGGGGACATTCCACGTTAGGGTACGGGAATGTCATCATTCCCACGTTAGGACGAACAGAATTTTCGCCATGTTAGGCCCCAATGGGACATTCCACGTTAGGACGGAAATGCAACATTCCACATTAGGAGCCGCCCGAAGGGAGTTCTTTTAGCTCCACGTTAGGCCCAATTAAGGAACGAAATGTACACAACGCCATTTTTCTTTCCACCTTAGGCCGAGTTTTGCGTCTGTATTTTCCACGTTATTCCAGGGACCACGAATGACGGGTCGGTATGGGTGGAGTAAGCTATGGGATGGGAGGAGACACTACCCTTTCTTCTCGTTTTGTTATATTATTTTTTTGTCGGGGGGGAGAAAGAAAATCAGTAGAAGTACTTTAGGATTAGAAATAAGGGACCCAAATATATATCCGTTAGGATCCTTTGTGTTTTTTGTTTTATTTTTACATACTCAAGGTATATCATACACGTCAGTTTTTGCGATTAATTAATCATCGATTCGTACATTAGGTCATTAATAAAAATATAATGGTCAGAAGCTGTGATTTTTAAAGCTGTTCGTATTAGGTGGCTTCTTAATGTTAGTTTTGTAGTTGAAATTCCATAACGGTAAAGGTGCACTCTGTAAAAAGAATATTTCTCTCTTAGTTAAGTTCGGATCAATATTGTTAAATATTTTATAACTTTGTATTAGATCTCCTCTTATTCTTCTTGCTTTCAACTTGGAAGATTCAAGGGGCGCGTTCCATTCTCTCTCTATACGAATAGTTATTATATCCATCAATATATATGTCTTGTAGCGCATATGATGAATATCAGTGACAATGCCTAATCTAATCCACACACTCTTCCAATCTTTGGTGTGATCACATCCTGTATACAGACTGCCTACTGCTTACGGATTTTGGCCATAGCAGCTACGAAAAATAAAGCGTGGCTACCGGAGCTACGGCAACCTTAACTTGCTTACGTAGAAAACAAAATGTCGCCGCTTTTATTTTTGCTTATGCCGTTCCCGGTTTTGTCTGTTTCTAAAGAGCAGACAGCCGTGTCACACGCCGACGATAATACTAGTCACTTCCGTTTTTTAATCGTGACTGCGCAGCGTTTTGATTTACTTTCTTCTTGAAATACATTTTCGGATTCCAGCAGCATAGCTTGATTCGGTAGATGTTCATATACGGAAAAAAAAGATCACCTCCAAACCAGAAAACGAATATCACTGGCACATTTCTCCATCTTGTTCTAATGAAAAACTCATCTGTGCTCCTGACGCACAATTTGTTCTACAAATACTTACACGGAGGTGAGTGGCCTTGCTTCGTCTGCCCGTCGAACCTTGGTGCAACCTCATCTCTACTTTGCATACCGTCTTGCGCAGGCTCAGACTTCCGCTGTGATCATGGCGTACGACGACCATCAACACGTTCAATCGGCGAAACATAACAGTACGTTTTCGGCTCAGGTAAGCGAACATAAATTGATTACGCCGTCGTTTGTGGATGCTACACACGAAAAAATTGTTTAGCCCTGCTACCTCCGGAATACAATTGATGGCTGGTCAAAGTAGGCAGTCCTGTGTATATTGTGCTCCTTGCGGCTATGTATATATGTATGCATATGATGATAGTGTTGCACGTCGGACACAATACGCAATATATACGTAGTCAATATTGTTCGTGTGTACACAGTCTTCAGTTTTACTGAATGGTGATTAACTTCTTTACTGCTTGAGGAACCGTATTTGTATATGGTCGATACTATAGCTTACAGTCATGCTCTGTATTTTCCCTGTCCCTCTACTGAGGCTCCTGGTGCATTATAAAGTGACTAATGATATACTAAAGTTATATGAACAAAATCAGAATTCTGTAGATATGTGGGTGTTTGGGACGCTTCTTATAACAGACTGCTACTGCTTTTCACAGTAGTATTCTACTCAATTTGGACCCTCTACTTACGCTTCAAAACATGTAAATACTTGTCGCCGTAATTTCTTGATTACTATACTCATTTTCAGTGACATATTGATGGCTTAATGATTAAAATTTACACCTTTTGCACCAAACCTACTACACTTACAGCCTTCCGACGACCCAAGAAAACACCTTGTGTGTTTTTTGGATATGGGGCGAGGTTTAGTTGTTTGAGGGGTGGCTGGGTTTACGGCGGTAAACAGGTCGGTGCACTAATAAGGTGCGCCATATAGCTGTTAAATAGGTCAGTTTGCTTTGTGAAAAAAAATTGTATAGACTCTTGAGTGTGTGGTGTTTTTTTTCTCCCCTCCAACAAAATCTGCTCAGGACTGGCATGAACGTGGACAACTGCTTGCGGCCATGACGCTGGCCTACTCGACAACCACCGCCCAATGTACTAGTTTGGCCAAAACAAAGCAGTTCGTCCCTGACCAGCACACATTACACCACGGTGCAGCAGATCTACGTGCACTGCTTCCTGCGCCCTCTCTCCGTCGCAGTGCATCGGCGCCTCTGATGCGGAGAGCCGCGCCTCAACTGCCTCCGACCCTGATATGTGATCAAGGTCAGACCTCATGGTGTGTACAAAACTGCTTCCTTCTCAGGAAGGAAATCCCTTTTTTTTTCAACCTTTCGCCGCAGGCTACATTTTCAGCCATAACATTCTCTTGTGCAAACTATTTTTCTGACAATACGGCGATACTTTTTTCCCCAGACTTACGACCCCTGCGCCTTATAAAACGAACAAAAAACAAACAATGGTAGCAAAAATATAATAGTAACAAAATCAGAAATTTTAGTAAATATTTACAGGGGTGCGTCTGTATACAACGTGCGCCTTATATTCCGAAAAATCAGTAACAGTGGGTTAAAGAAAGTGGCCATCTGCAATACTGTGAATCCCCCCTATCACGCCTATGACAAATGTATCACATTAAGGCCTTTCCGTATCTCCCAAAGTTAGCAACGTAAGATCATTGGAATTTTATTTTTAGATTTATGTTTTCATTGATAACACTCAACAGATCCTATTTTTATGCCTTTTGGTGGAAACACGAGGGTGTTAACACCTGAAGATCATGTGATGGTTGCACAAGAAATGCAACAGTCAGCGAAGAAGAGGGTTAACAAGCAATATTCTTTTCATTGATTGTGGTTAGTCGATAGAAAAAGAAAAGAAGCACCTTGACCAAAATGATATACCACTAATGAAGGCCATGTAAGCCAAATCGGATAAAACGCTTAAATTGGTTTATGTGCTGGTGATGATAGTGTTATACGCAAAGACAGCGTGAACTAAAAGGGAGTCGAAAATTGGGTGCTGTATGGGCTCCGTAATATGCCCTCTTCAGGCTCCCAGTCACACAAAAAAAACTAATTGGTTTTACATAAATTTCACAATGGTGTCCTTTCCTTTTTGTCGCTATCACCTACGTAATAATGACGTGCTCAAAATGTGTTGAAGCTACAACTGTTCTTCATCTCTCACCGATAAAATAGTCTGGTTCTTATGACCCTTCCTTCAGGGCCCACAATGATACAACAGCGACACTGGAGCAGTTTGGGTTCTTATGAACTCTCTTCAGGGCCCACACTGACACAAAGCAAGATGAAAGTTTTGGGTTCTAGGACCCTTCTTCTTCGGTATCTCCAAAGACACAAAGCAAAAATTGCGGTTAGGGTTCTATATAGCCTTTTGGGGACTCCTCAATGACACAAAGCGAAACTCTAGAGTTTGGCTGCGTCTTAGGGCCCTTTTTCAGCCACAAATGATACAAGCGAAACTGAAAGACTTGGGGTTCTTAGGACCTTTTTCAGTGCCCACATGATACAATATAATAATATAATAATATATTACATGTATAGCGTGCCTAATCTTAAAAAAAGCCCTAAGCGCTTACAAGTAATAAATAATAATCCATCAGCATATAAATAAATGACACGACAAAATAATATCTATACACAACATCACACAAAGCAAGATTTCTTACCACGCCCTTCTTTTTGCCAAACAAAGAAGTCACTCGTAATTGACGTCGTATGATCTATGTTTTGATAGTCTTATAGTTTTGTTGTTTATCGTGTTTGATGTAACAATGTCTAACTGTGCTTTTCCTTGTTGATGTAACATGTCTATGTGTTTCGCTTCTTGATGCAACATGTCTATGTGTTTACCTTCTTTGATGTAACATATTCTTATGTGTTTCCTTCTTTGATGAACTGTCTTATGTGTTTTCCTTCTTTGATGTCACATGTCTATGTGTTTCCTTGTTGATGTCACATGTCGCATGTTTCCTTGTTTGATGTATCATGTCATGTCTTTCAGTCTTTGCTATGCCACATGTCTATGTTTTCGCCTTTCTGTTTGATGTAACATGTCTAATCTACTGTGTGTTTCCTATCCTTTGATATGTAACATGTCTATGTTTGGTTCCTTGCTTGTGATGTATTCGATGTCTTATGTGTTTCCTTCTTTGATGCAACATGTCTAATGTGTTCCTTCTTTGGATGTAACATGTTTTTCCTTGTTTGGGCGTGCGTAAACATGTCTCTGTAGCTTTCCAATGTTTAGACTGTAACATGGTCGAATGTATTTTTCATGTTTGTGTAACATGTCTATGTTTGTCCGTCTTTGATGTACATGTCTATGTTGTGTTTCTCTCCTTCTTTGAGTCCATGTCTATGTGTTTCTTCTTTGATGTAACGTGTCTATGTGTTTCCTTCTTTGTGTCCCACATGTCTCTTTTTTCCTGTTTGATGAACATGTCTATGTGTTTTTTCCTTGTTTGATGTAACAATGTCTATGTGGTTCCTTCTTTGATGTAACATGTCTAGTGTGTTTCCTTTTTGATGTAACATTTCTATGTGTTTCCTTCTTTGATGTGACACATGTCTATGTTTTTCCTTCTTGATGTGTAACATGTTTATTCCTTGTTTGGTGTAACATGCTCTATGTGTTACAGTATTTCCGTCCCTCGCATTTTTTTTGTTTGCTTGTTTTATTTCCTGTTGATGCCTCTAACATGTCTTATGTTTTCTCTCGCTTGTTTTGATGGTATGAACATGTGCGTGAATTGTTTCTTCTTTTATGTAACATGTCGATGTGTTTTTCTCTCTTTGTATGTAACATGTCTAATGTTTTCCCTATGTTCTGATGTAACATGTCTATGTGTTTCCTTCTTTGATGTCCACATGTCTATTCTGTTTTCCTTGTTTGATAGTAACCGTCTATGTGTTTCTATCCTTCCTTTGATGCAACTTGTCTATGTGTTTCCTTCTTTGACTGTCACAGTGTCTGATGTGTTTGTCCTCTTTGATGTAACATGTCTATGTGTTTCCCTTCTTTGATGTAGACATGTCCCTATGTGTTGTCCTTCTCTTGATGTAGCATGGTCCTATGTGTTTTCCATCTCGTTTGATGTAACATGTGTCTATGTGTTTCCTTCTTTGATGTAACATGTGTCTTTGTGTTTCCTTCTTTGATGCAACATGTCCTATGTGTTTTTCCTTCTTTGATGTAAACAAGTTTTTCCTTGTTTGGTGTAAAACATGTCTATGTGTTTCCCTTGTTTGAATGTAACGTGTCGATGTTTTTCCTTGTTTGATCTAACATGTCCTAATAGTGTTTCGCTTTTTATGTAACATGTCTATGTGTTTCCTTCTTTGATGTCACATGTCTATGTGCTTTCCTTTCTTTGATGTTAACATGTCTATGTGTTTCCTTCTTTGATGTCACATGTCTATTTTTTGTTCACTTGTTTGCTGTAACAGGTCTATGTGTTTCCTTGTTTGATGTAACATGTCTATGTGTTTCCTTCTTTGATGTAACATTCTATGTGTTTCCTTCTTTGAATTAACGTGTCTATGTGTTTCCTTCTTGTGATGTACATGTCTCTGTGTTTTCCTTGTTTGAGTGTAACCTGTGCTGATGTGTATTCCTGTTTGATGTAACATGTCTTGTGTTTCATTGTTTGATGTAAAGATGGTCATGTGTTTCCTTCTTTGATGTAATACATGTCTATGTGTGTCTCCTTCTTTGATGGATAACTGTCTATGTGTTGTTCCATCCTCTCGTTTGATTGTAACTATTGTCTACTGTGTTTCTCTTGTTTGAAATGTAAACATGTCTATGTGTTTCCTTCTTTGATGCAACATTGTCTATTGTTTCCTTCTAGATGTCACATGTCTATGTGTTTTCTTCTTGACTCGTAACACTGTCTATGTGTTCCCTTCTTTGATGTACCATTCTTGTGTTTCTTCTTTGATGTAACATGTCTCTGTGTTTCCTTCTTTGATGTAACACATGTCTATGTGTTTTCCTGCTTTGATGTAACATGTCTATGTGTTATCCTTCTTTGAGCCTGTACCATTTCTGATAGTTTTTCCTTAGTTTGATGTAACTTTCTATGTTTTCTTGTTTGAATGTACCTGTCTATGGTTTCATTGTTTGGTGCGTAACATGTCCTAACCGTTTTCAAAGACAACCATGACTAAAGTGTAAACTTGCAGCGTGGGGTGGGGTGGAGGAGAGCTGAGGGATTATGGGATTATCAAAGAACATACTCTGGGATTGTCGTTACGATCATGTTTTAGCTTATTCCTTTATCCGTCCAGATTATCACTTACTGAACTAAAAGAGACATGCAAACGTACATGACTTCACCACAACGGTCGCATGAATTTATTTATGTATAAATCAATAATAAACACGGCGAAAGAAAGAAAACCAAACTTTTACGTCTTTAAAAAGTACTTTGAAGTGAGCTGAATTAAGATAGTGAAAAACACACACTAACCTTAACAATGATCTTATCGGATATGTGAAATTGATGACTCGACCATAATACAGTGGAACCCTCCCTTATAAGACCGTCCCATTATACGACCTGAACTGCCCTCCCACATAAACCTGCATTCGCTGAGGAGACATTGCTCAATTGCCTTCTTTGTAAAGTATTCAAAAGATCATCTCACCTTATAATACCCCTAGTAGACCCCTCAGTGCTTAGCAATTGGAAACCACATCACCTTTAATAAAATACCTTCAAAAATCATCCAAAATGAGTCTTATAAGCAGGAGAGGTCTTATAAGGTGGGGGTGATTTTAATACTTCTAAAGAAGTAATCAATGATCTTGATGAAGGGCAATGTCTCAGACGCAGTCTTATGTGGTAGGGAGTCTTATAATGAGTCATCTAAATAATGGAGGTTCCACATGTATTACTATGACTGATAATCTGCTGAGGATCATAGGATACAGTGACCAGGGCCTAGTCGCACAATCGTCCCGCAAAACACGGGGTCGCCAGGGAACGCCCTTCACTTACAGTACCAGAGGGGCCCAGAGGCAGGGGATACGAGGGTCCCAGTGGCATAACGTAGCGAATGCTAAAAATAAGTTTATTCTGTAGCGCATATCCTCATGGGACCACCCTGCACATTCTTTTAGAAGAGGGATCCTTTAGAATTTTTTTAGTGCTTGATCAATACACAACCCCCAAATTGGGGGTACCCTGGGAGCCCTGAGTGAAACATGGTATTTCGTGAAACGGTGTACCGAGGGCGGCCGGATTGCACGGCCCTATGGCCTGGACGCACGGACCCTGGGAAGGAAGCAGCAGCCAACGCGTACCGGCTGCGGAGTGCATCAAGTTCCCCGCTCATCAACCGCAGCTACCTCATGGACTTTGTGTCCCGCCGGCCAGTACCAGTCAGCGCCGGGAGCAACGGGAGGGAACTGCTGGACTCAGCAGACCCTCCTCTACCTACACCGTGCCCTACAGGCGCCCAGCACACAAATCTTGCCTTCGTTCCAGTAATGTAATGCAGAGCGGTGTTAATTTTTAAGTCTCGCAGTCTCTATGACTTCAGTTTTCTTTTTAGATGGACTTTCTTAGCATGAAATAACTGAATTTAAAAAATGCTGGTACTTTGTGTATGCTCGATCACTCCCTGGCTGTCGTGTCCCTACTTCGAGTGCGCCATGTTTTTGACAAGAAATACTAACTTAAAAAATGCTGTCTTTGTTGTATGCTCATATCACCTCCATGGCTTCGTCCCCGACTTCGAGTGCCGACACATGTTTTGACCAAGAAATACTAAATTAAAAAATGCTGTCTTTGTTTATGCTCAGATCACTAACGCGGTTGTCGTTCCCGTCCCCGTACTTCGAGTGCGCCATCCAGGGATGATGTTTTGACCAATGAATACTAAATAACATGATTTTTTTTTGTATGCCCGATCAACTCCTCAGCTTGTCGTCGCCTCTACTTTGAGTGTGCCACACCAGGGATGATGTTTGACCAAGAAATACTAAATACTAAATTTTTTTATTATTTTTTTGGGGGGCCCAGATCAATCTCCCGGCTGTCGTTTCCTAACTTCGAGTGGGGGAGTGGCTGTATAAAGAAATACTGTCTTTACTAAGAAATACTAAATAACGTGATTTTTTTTGGGGGGTTTTTTCCCAGATTTGCACTTCCCCGGCTGTCGTTCCCTACTTCTAGTGCGCATCCCTGCTGGGGGTCCTGCTGGGCGGGGCGTGTTGGTGGAGGGCTGAGCAACGAGGTGGAGTGGCTACAAACCAATATCCCTAACCCCCGCGCTCCGACACGGGCCAGTCTCTCCCTCAAAGGCCCTGCCCTTCAAGAATGCGCAACGAGTTTTGCCTGCCCTGCGCCGTCGGGACGAGATCTTCGTAGCACGGGGGGCCTGCGCAGGCGGGAGTTCTGGAAGTACAACCCCACCTCGAGTCATGGCTGCGCGGGGCAGCATGATCAAGCCCGAGGCGCCGCCACGCCATGGCCGCCCGTGACGATACCATTTTCCCGTAGTTGGGGGGTTCGACGAGAGCAGGTGCTGGACTTCGCGTGTAGAGTGTGAGAACGTAAGACCTAACAAGGTGAGCTTGAATGTGGAAATAGGTTGGTTTTTTATGCTGGGTTGTGTTGCTGTGGGTCTTATTAGAACCTGTCAGATAAGGTCCTGGATTTTCCGTGGAGGTGTGGGGGAACGTAAGACTAACAAGTCTAACAAGGTGAGTTGATAATGCCTGGGGTGTGTTTGCTGTTGGTCTTGAACCTCATAGGTCCTGGATTCCGTGTAGGTGTGGGACCTAAGACTAACCAAGGTCAGTTGATAATGCTGGGGTGTGTTGCTGTGTGGTCTTGAACCTTCATAGGTCCTGGATTCCAATGGAGGGGTGTGTGTGAACATAAGACTAACAGGGTGAGTTGATAATGCTGGGGTGTGTTGCTGTGGGTCTTGAACCTTCAGTAGGTCTGTGATTCCGTGGAGGTGTGGGAACGTAGGAAACTACAGGTGAAGTTGCATGGGGGATAGGTTGTTTCTTTTATTTAATTCTGGGGGTGTGGTTGGCTGTGTTCTTGAAATCTTCAGTAAGTGCTGGATTCCGGTGAGGTGTGGGAACCTAACACTAACAAGGTGAGTTGAATGGTGAATAGGTTGGTTCTATGCTGGGGGTGTTGCATGTGGCTCTTGAACCTTCAATAACTGCTGATTCCGTGGAGGTGTGGGAACGTTAAGACACACAAGGTGAGTTGATGATTGGATAGGTTTGTTTGTTTGTGCTGGGGTGTTTTGATGGCTTTGTCTTGAAATCTTCATGAAGTGCTGGACTTCCGCGGAGGTGTTGGAACTTAAGACACACAAGGTTAGTTAATGGTGGATAGGTTGGTTTGTTTGTGCTGGGGTGTGTTGCTGTGGTCTTGAAATCTTCAGTAGTTGCCGGTGCCAGAAGGGGTCCGTGGAAACGGTGTGGGGGAGAACGAACAGACTGACGGAAGGGGGGTGGATACAAAAGGGGAAGGTGTTCCAAAAGGTGGTGTAGATGTGAAGGTTGTCATCTATTTACAAAGCTGGGTCCTTGAGAATTGTGGACGATGTGAGTCTTTGAAATATCTTCATAAGTGCTGGACTCCTTTGAGGTGGTAAGGAATACAAGATAACAAGGTGAATTAAAGGGTGAATTCCCCCGAAGACAGAGTGTGGCTGCCACGTGGCGGGGTAATCAAACGCAGTCAAACATGCAATGTTCTTCCTCTCTTCTATCTAAGAACTAATAGTAAATCCATTCTATTTTGTAAAACCATTTCTCTCTCTCTCTCTCTGCCCCCG
>CM065696.1:31305269-31327316 GCA_017654935.2 Phymorhynchus buccinoides
TTGCAGCAGTGTGTGTGCGTGTGCGTGCATTCATGTGTGTGTGCGTGCATGCATACATGTGTGTGTGTGTGCATGCATGTGTGTGTGTGTTGCGCGCGCGCATGCATGTAATGCATATACAATGATAATGTATATTTATTCAATTGGTTTTCTGGTAAAGGTAAAGATGTAGGGGTGTGTGGCACATCTTGACCTTTACCGGTTTTCCTTGGTTCTTTTTAGTTGCTTTGTCTCCCTTTCTTTCTACCTTTATGTATTTGTTATTGCTCTGAATCGGTGTAGGTTTATGTGTTTGTGTTGGGGGGGGGGGGGGTGTGTGTGTGTGTGTGTGTGCTCTGAAGACTTCAGTTTGTGATATTATTGTAGTACTATAACACAGTATAAGTACATATTATTCTGGGGAAAATGCTTTTAACACTGTGTTGTGTGTGTGTGTGTGAGTGTGTGTGTGTGCTACTGAAGACTTCAGGTTTTGGTATTACATTGTCCCATTATAATATATGTTTTTTAGCAGAATAATTTTTATGATTGCATATTTGTATGACATGCAGTTTCTTTGTCCTTATTATAATGCATGTTTTTAGTAGATTTATAAATATTATGATTTACACCCCTCTTTTAATGCTGTATTGACCTTGGTTCCTTAGGTTTTATATAAAACTGTGTCTATGCCTGTTTACTTAACTAGTAGTTTTATCTAAATAGTGTGTATGGTGTGTGTGTGAGTGTGTGTGTGTTGTCTCACTGCTCGGACTTAAATTTGTGATATTATTGTCATTTATGACTGCTTAATTGTATGACATATATTTGGTTTTGTTCTTACTCCCCTTTTGTGATCAATTGACTTGTGATACCACGGCATCTACAGTATTATCCTTTATGTATTTATGCAAGTTAATCTTACTGCTTGCCTTTTATTTATGAATATTGCATTTAACTAATGGATATCTATTAGTCTTTAACCTAGTGTGTGTGTAACTGTAGTGGGGGGGGGGGGGGGGGGGGGGGGGGGGGGGGCTCCTGTTAACTTTAACTGTTTCCATCGTATCTACTTGTGCCTATTGTTTGTGTAGAGTTGTCTTATTCAATGTGTGTTGTGTAACTGACCAGTTAAATGGAATGTTTTTATTATTCATTCTGTATTTTATGTGCAAGCTGGGCAACAAATTTCTTCCATTTGAAGATAATAAATTGATTTGATTGATTAATTGATTGATAAGCCTGATAAGGTGGAAACTAAAAACAGTGTAAAAACTATACTAGAAGTAAATTGCACCTTTGGTTCCTTTGCCGATTTATGTTGTACATATTTGCATGATATTGATCATTTTAATAATCCCCCTTTCATAACACACTTCAGTGCAGCCATTTTTCAAAAAATACTAAAACCATTAAGCTTAAAACCCTTTCACCGCCAAGGTGCGCATGTTATCACCACAGTGATTTAAAACCTATGTCAATTAAAGGCATCAAAATTGGGGTCTATTATCCCAAAGACCCTATTGTCCTTAGTTTTTGGGAAGTAAGGGTAGACCTTATTTTATAAATGTCACAGAAGAATCCCCAATACTGCAGATGGATTTTGTTCTTTCTACCCAAGTAAATTTTAATGGACAATTTCTGGCTGAAATATGGCTGGAGGTGAAAGGGTTAGAAAAAGGGAAAACACAAACCGATCTCATGGATTGGGGTCTTTTTTTTCTCCCAGAAAAGCTCTGCCTCGGACGGTGGGCTCGCACGACAGTGGACAGCTGTGATTCAACAGGCTGGGCCGCCTTCCCCTCTTTTAATATGTCCGGGACATGACACTTTACCCTGGGTAGAGAAGAAAATTATTGTCTGCAATAGTCGGAATTCCTCTGTGACATGTATAACATTAGGCCTATCCTTACCTCCCCAAATTGAGAAAATAGGGTCTTTGAATAACAGGCTCTGATTTGATGCCTTTTAGTGACATGGGTGTCAAACCATTGTGGTGGCATAAATGCGGACATTGGCGGTGAAATGGTTAAAAGTTATAGTCTACATTTTACTTTATTGACAATAGTTCTACTATGACTTGAATATAAGTCAATAAGATCAGCATTAATGAAGTTACCTCCCTGTTTTAGTGTATGGCATTGTTCAATGTGAGGAACTGAATAGACTATAACTGTATAAGTACTAGGGGACTTGCAGACACCTTTGCCCAGAGAGAGATTACAGAGAGGTTGGGGGGGATATATCTTTTCTATTGTTCTTCCACTCTAAGAGGCCATCCTCCCTTCCGATCACAGTCACTGTTGACTATCTTGTGTTTCTGTATAACTTGAGTAGTCTACGGAAATGCACGAGTTCAGAAATCAAAGCGGAGGAAAACCAGACAGAAGAAAAAGAAGCAAGACAGAACATTTGGCCCAGCCATACAGGCCCCTCTGATCGGTCCTCAACCGTGATGCGCGCACCAAGCAAGAGGATGGCCGCAGCCCAGCCAGAACCCCTCTGATCGGGGGGTGTCCTGTCGGAGAGCGTGTGGATGCCGGTGGCACCAAGCAATGCATGATTGGCCCAGCCAGCCAGGGCCCTCCTGATTCGGTCCCCAACGTGATGCCGCACCACGCAAGAGGAATGACCCAGCCAGCAAGTTCCCGCTGATCGGTCCCCAACGGCAACGTGATGCTTCACCATTAGGGGGGGAATGGGGGGGGGGGGGAGGGGGGGGGGGGGGGGGGGGGGGGGGGGGGGGGGTGGGGATAAGAGAGAGAGGTTGTAGTTAGATCTAATTTAGTGTGATTTTGAGAACCAAAGACACAAAAGTGTCCAAGGTCCCCGCCTCAACAGCCTGTTCATGGAGATGATTGTTCCATGCCTTGATAGTACGCAGTGTTCCATGCCTTGATGGTATGCGGCAGGAAACCGGCCTGTCTGTATCGAGTGCGGCAGTAGATTTTGGCCAACGCTGGCTTACTTTGTGTGCTGGGATCAGTTCCTCTTTCAGGTTCTTCATGGTGACTAGTTCATTTTGGATTTTACAGAACATGACTAGTCTGGCTGCCTCTCTTCGTTCTTGCAGGGAGGGCAACTTCAGTTGTTCTATCATAGATGTCACGCTCAGTGTGTTTCTGAAGTGATGCATGGTATACTGTATTATGCATGACTGTATTGAAGAATTTTTTTAAAAACTACAGTGGAACGTTCCTTATAAGACCTTCAAAAAATCATCCAAAATGAGGTCTTATAATGGAGGTAATTTTAAAATATTTACATTACAAAAAGAATGACAATTTCTCAGAGTCAGAGAAGGTAGGAGGATTAGGTCTTAAAATGCTGAGGGGAGTCCTATAATTGGAGTCTTATAAGGGAGGTTCCACTGTATTTGTCCGTTCTCCAGAGAAATGGAGGAAATTGTGCTGAAAGACGAGGGTGATCAACAGCTGTGTCGGTCAATGGACTAGGCTATGATGGAGGAGGAGGAGGAGGAGGTGTCGGTGGTGGATGCCGTGCTGGTCAGCAATGAGCACCGAGACCTGCTCATTGAGCAGCTGGAGCAGCTCAGGCTGGACATGAGCTACACTGACCTCACCATCTGCATTGATGACCGCCAGTTCCCCTGTCACAAGGTATGTGGAAGCACACATGACTGGACTCACTTGACCCTGAGAGTTCCCTTAGGGAATACAGAGCTGGAGCAGCTGAGGCTAGACATGGGCTACACTGACCTCACCATCTACATTGACGACCGACAGTTCCCTTGTCACAAGGTACTTAGACACACACATGACTGGACTCACTTGACCCTGAGAGTTCCCTTAGGGAATACAGAGCTGGAGCAGCCCAGGCTGGACATGAGCTACACTGACCTCACCATCTACATTGACGACCGACAGTTCCCTTGTCACAAGGTACTTAGACACACACATGACTGGACTCACTTGACCCTGAGAGTTCCCTTAGGGAATACAGAGCTGGAGCAGCCCAGGCTGGACATGGGCTACACTGACCTCACCATCTACTTTGACGACCGACAGTTCCCTTGTCACAAGGTATGTGGAAGCACACATGACTGGACTCACTTGACCCTGAGAGTTCCCTTAGGGAATACAGAGCTGGAGCAGCTGAGGCTAGACATGGGCTACACTGACCTCACCATCTACTTTGACGACCGACAGTTCCCTTGTCACAAGGTACTTAGACACACACATGACTGGACTCACTTGACCCTGAGAGTTCCCTTAGGGAATACAGAGCTGGAGCAGCCCAGGCTGGACATGGGCTACACTGACCTCACCATCTACTTTGACGACCGACAGTTCCCTTGTCACAAGGTACTTAGACACACACATGACTGGACTCACTTGACCCTGAGAGTTCCCTTAGGGAATACAGAGCTACAGCTGGAGCAGCTGAGGCTGGACATGGGCTGCACTGACCTCACCATCTTCATTGATGACCAACAGTTCCCCTGTCACATGGTACTTGGACACACACATCCTGAAGGGCTTCTGATCTTTTCCCCTCTTAGGGGGTAAGCTCACCCCCTGTTTATAATTTTAACAGCTATTTTCACCCCCAGTTGCAAATTTTAAGGGGTAATGGCGAAAACATGGGAGAACGCCATCCTGTGCCCTTCCCCCCCCCCCCTCGACCCATGCATATAAACACATACACCACAAACCAACACCACACACCAACCCACACTCCACGTGACACAGCGCACGACACACACAAACGCACACACACACACTGGAACAAACTTAAGTGGTTTAATCTCGTAGCTCTTTACATTCGACTATTGATGTGCACTGGGGGAAAAACGCTCATACTTCTGCTTTTACATTGAAAAAACAACAACTGAAAGACAATTCACCATCTTGGTATGGATGTTGACAAAATGTCTTCCAATTAGCAATGAGCTTATCAGTGATTTGGGCTTTCTGCGCGATCCAGTAGAATTTTAGATCTAGCCTAAACAACTTGTGGCAGAAAGGCCTAGCAGACGACTGAAACACGAAGAACGTCATTAACTTACTGATAAGTAACGGTTGTGTTAACGCATGCGTCATCAATGCATTTTAATGCATCATCTCACTCCCTAAATGAAATTTTAAAGGGTAAATCTCACCGCATGATATGAGATTCTAGGGGGGTGATTTGAGAGCTCTAGTGCGTAAATACGCACAATGTCTACATTTTCAGAAGCCCTGCACATGACTGGACTCACTTGACCTTGAGAGTTCCTTTATGGAATAATACAGAGCGACTAGCACTTTTTGTTTCTACTGTGCACACACTGTTTTGATAGTCATCCTTCTTCGGCTAATGTGTTTCTCTTTCCCAGGTACCTTTCCACACCTTGTTTATTTTTTCCTAATGTGCTTATGTTATTTTGTGACTGCTTAAGACAGATCTATGACTGGCAGACATCTTGTCTGCGACCATTGCACCATAAATTCAAGTGATATTTTCTTTAGTCTTAATAATATTAATACATGTACTGGCAAATGTTAAGAAAAGCCCCCCTCCTCTGCCCCCTTCCATTCATTTCACGCTGTTCTGTCGACCGCTGTCGCATTCTTAGATTACTGTGGTATGACTTAACGTGCACATGATCATACATAAAGACCGGACCATCAACTTTTGCTCTGTTGTTGTGCGCATTTTACACTTAACTGACCCCAAACCTACCCCTAATCCTATTTCTTACCCTAACCCTAAGGGAATGCGACAGATATTTCATGTTAGGGTTTGGGATAGGGTTATGGGTAGGTTTAGGGTCAGTTAAGTGTCAGCGGTAGTCTGAGAACGCGACAGCTGTCGACGGGAACTGCCTGAAATGAATGGAAGGGTGCAGATGAGGGGGCTTTTCTTAACATTTGCCTTAATACTTTCTGGCTTTCACCTACATAGAAATTTTGGCAAGCTTGTAGTTTAGAAGGACCACCCCAGGCATGTTTCGCTACTCTCAGCAATCTCGAAGTCTGGTTCTTTTCAGTTTCATGACAATAACCCTAGTCTGAATCCTAAGGCCACGTGTTCACATTAGACGCATAATAGTTCCATACGGAAAACCCTAAATAAGTAGTATAGTTGAGAAGGGACGTTCAAAAACCCAAACCGGTTTTTTACCGGTTTTTTCGCGCCTCTTCGAACCGGTTTTATCGAACCGTTTTTTTATTTTTTAGCAAGTACGTCACTCACTATTTTCACCAAAAAATATTCCATTTGTCAGAATATTCACACACAGCACAAGGGGAACACACACATTGCAGTGCGCGTGCGCACACATATACACACAGAGACAATAAAGAAACTTATGACACACGCAAACACTCAGCTCAACACTCAGTCAAAGTCAAACTAGCTATAGACCACCACAAGCTAGAAACATCTACTCTTGGGTTTACAAACACCCACTGGCAATCTGCGCTGAGAATCAGTGGGTTTTTGTCTTTTAAGAATGCGTTATTCTAAAAAAAAAAAAACTTACTTTAAGTTTGCAGTTTTTAAAAACTGCGTTTCACAGCAACTCGAACCAGGTTTTCGAACCGCGAACGTTTTTTAGCACTGGTTGAACTGAAAAACCGGTGCTAACACATTCGCAGTTCGAAAAACCGGTTTCCCTGGTTATTCAGTTCAAAAACGGTTTTTTTTTTCCCGCCCACCTCTAATTAAGTGGAAGGAAGAAGGATCAAAGTTTAGGCATATAGGGAAAATTTTGGACACGTGCGCAAATCTTTTCGCTTCTTTGTTTCATTTATTTACGGATTGCGCACGGGTTTCCGCATGGAATATCTGCTTATGTGTGTACACGGGCCTAACCCTGTCCCTTTCCCAAAAACAGCAGACTGTTGCTTCTCAGCGAACATTTTAAATGCGAAAATTTAACTGTTCTCTCCCCGTGGGGATACCAGGGGGGTCTTTCGTAAAAATAGTTTCCCCACCTTCTGGAAAGTTCTGTGCTTGTAACTTCCTCTAATCTGCCAACTCTGACCTTTGACTCTCTGCCTTTTCCCTTTGCTCTCTGTCATCTACTATCTTTCTGACTTATTGGCCCATTCTCCTGCCTTTTTTTTTTTTTAAATCTTCCAAATAATTTTTCTCCTTTGAGCTCCTCCGAAATCAGAATGTGTCGGCTGTACGCAGCGGGGAGACCAGATTGAAAACTGAAAACCGGACACATACGTACCTTACCCATTATGGCCCATTAAGGCCTGGGAACGCAGAAGAAGAAGATAAGAACTGCAACTTTCCCCGAAATGTTCCTCATTTCTGCAGGTGGTGCTGGCGGCAGGATCGCCCTACTTCCGCACGATGTTTGCCTCAGGCATGGAGGAGAGCCGACGGAAGGAGATCGAGATGAAGCAGATCGTAGCAGGGGTTTTCGCCCAGGTACTGCGCTTCATCTACACAGGCCGCGTGGACATAGGGGGCAGCACCGTGCAGGAGCTGTTTACACAGGCCCAGATGTTTCAGATCGCTCCCTTGGTGGAGCAGGTGCGTCACTTTCTTCCAGGTGGGGTTTTTATTCTTTTTCTTTGGGGGTGTGGAATGGAGGGGAATGCGTACTAACGTGGAATGTACACATCGTCCTAACGTGGAAAATACGTTTCGTCCTAACGTGGAATGTACACATCGTCCTAACGTGGAATATACGTTTCGTCCTAACGTGGAATGTACGGTTGGGCCTAACGTGGGGAAACTCCCGTCCATCCTAACGTGGAATATACGTTTCGTCCTAATGTGGAATGTACGTTTCGTCCTAACGTGGGGAAATTCCCGTCCGTTCTAACGTGGAATATACGTTTCATCCTAACGTGGAATGTACGGTTGGGCCTAACGTGGGGAAACTCCCGTCCGTCCTAACGTGGAATATACGTTTCGTCCTAACGTGGAATGTACGGTTGGGCCTAACGTGGGGAAACTCCCGTCCGTCCTAACGTGGAATATACGTTTCGTCCTAACGTGGAATGTACGGTTGGGCCTAACGTGGGGGAAACTCCCGTCCGTCCTAACGTGGAATATACGTTTCGTCCTAACGTGGAATGTACGGTTGGGCCTAACGTGGGGAAAATCCTGTCCGTCCTAATGTGGAATGTACGTTTCGTCCTAACGTGGAATGTACGTTTCGTTCTAAACGTATACCGTAACTATGCGTATGGATACGTGGAGTTTTCCACGTTAGGCCCAAGGGGACATTCCACGTTAGGACGGAATGCACATTCCACGTTAGGACGAACAGGAATTTTCCATGTTAGGCCCAATGGGACATTCCACGTTAGGACGGAATGCACATTCCACATTAGGCCGAAGGGGAGTTTTGCCACGTTAGGCCCAATTAGGACGAAATGTACACAACGCCATTTTTCTTTCCACCTTAGGCCGATTTTGCGCTGTATTTTCCACGTTATTCCAGGGACCCGAATGAAGGTGGTAATGGGAGGAGTAAGCTATGGAGAGGGGAGGAGACACTTACCCTTTCTTCCTCTTTTTGTTATATTATTTTTTGCTGAGAAAGAAAATCAGAGAAGTACTTTAGGATTAGGAATAGGGACAAAAATAATATATCCGTTAGGCTTTGTGTTTTTGGTTTTATTTTTACATACTCAAGGTATATCATACACTCAGGTTTTTGCGATTAATTAATCATCGTATTCGTACATTATGTCATTATAAAAATATAATTGGTCGAGCTGATTTTTAAAGCTGTTAGTATTAGGTGCTCTCTTAATGTTAGTTGGTAGTTGATTCCATAATGGTAAAGGTGCAACTCTGTAAAAGAATATTTTCTTGTGTTAGTTAAGTCATCAATATTGTTAAATATTTTATAACTTTGTATTAGATCTCCTCTTATTCTTCTTGCTTTCAAACTTGGAAGATTCAGGCGTTCCATTCTCTCTCTATACGAATAGTTATTATATCCATCAATTATAGTGTCTTGTAGCGCATATGATGAAATCAGTGAAATGCCTAATCTATCCACATCTTCAGATCTTTGGTGATCACATCCTGTATACAGACCTGCCTACTGCTACGATTTGGCCATAGCAGCTACGAAAAATAAAGCTTGGCTACGGAGCTACGGCAACCTTAACATTGCTACGGAGAAAACAAAATGCCGCCGCATTTTATTTTTGCTTATGCCGTTCCCGGTTTTGTCTGTTTCTAAGAGCAGACGCCGTGTCACGCGCGATAAACTAGTCACTTCCGTTTTTATCAAAGTGACTGCGCATGCGTTCTTATTACTTTCTCTGAAAAAAATGGCGGACTCCAGCAGCAGTAGCGATTCGGGAGATGTTTCAAACGGAAAAAAAAGAACCCAAACCAGAAAACGAAAATCATCTGGCACACCATCTTGTTCTAAGAAAAAACATCGGCCTGACGCACAAGTTTTTAAAATAGCTTACACGGAGGAGTGGCCTTGCATCGTCAGAAGTCGACTTGGTGCGAACCATGCTCACTGCAACCTCTGCCATGCGGACTTCTTTGTGAATCATGGCGGTAGAGATGATTGCCGTCAACATGTTCAATCGGCGAAACATATTAAGCAGTACGTTTCGGCTCAGGAAGAGAACAAATTGATTGCCGTCGTTTGTGGATGCTACGAAAAAATTTGCCATGCTACTGAAAATTGATGGCTGGGAAAGTAGGCAGGTCTGTGTATAGTGTGTCTTGCTGGTATGATTATGTATGCATATGATGATAGTGTATGCACGTGCACAAACGCATGTATATACTGTAGTGCAATATGTGTTCGTGTACACAGTCTTCAGTTTTTACTGAAGGGTTGATGAACAGTCTTTACGCTGTGACCGTATTTTATGGAATATAGCTAAGGCGATGCTCTTTTTCCCCCCTCACTGAGGCTCCTGTGCATTATAATGTGACTAATGATATAATAAGAAGTTATATGAACAAAATCAGAATTCTGTAGAAAATGTGGGGTTTGGGACGCTTCTTATAACAGACTCTACTCTTTTCAAGTAGTATTCTACTCAATTTGGACCTCTACTACTCTTCAAAACTGAAAATAATGCTCCTTAATTCTTGATTACTACTCATTTTCAGTGAACATTATTTGATGGCTTAATGAATGAAACTACACATTTTGCACCAAAACTACTCATTTCAGCTATCCAGACTACTCAAGACTTGTGTAGGGGGTAAACAGGTCTGTTATAATAAGGTGCGCCATATAGTCTGTTAAATATGGTCAGTTTGCTTGTGAAAAAAATTGTATAGACTCTTGAGTGTGTGGTGTTTTTTTCTCCCCTCCAAAATCTGCTCAGGACTGCATGAACGTGGACAACTGCTTGGCGGCCATGACGCTGGCCTACACGCACAACCACCGCCCCATGTACGAGTTTGCCAAGCAGTTCGCCTGCCAGCACTTCACCACGGTGCAGCAGGACCTCGACTTCCTGCGCCTCTCCGTCGAGTGCATCGGCGACCTGCTGCGGGACCGACGCCTCAACTGCCCCACCGAGGAGCAGGTCAGACCTGCATGGTTTAAACTGCTTCCTTCTCAGGAAGGAAATCCTTTTTTTTTCAACCCTTTCGCCGCCAGGCATTTTCAGCCAAACAATTTCTGTCAAACTATTTTTCGGACAATACGGCGATACTTTTTTTCCCCAGATTACGACCCCTGCGCCTTATAAAACGACAAAAAAAAAATGGTAGCAAAATATAGTAACAAAATCAGAAATTTTAGTAAAATTTACGGGGTGCGTCTTATACAAAGGTGCGCCTTATAGTCCGAAAAATACAGTAACGTGGGTAAAGAAAAGTTGGCATCTGCAATACTGTGAATCCCCCCTATCAGGCCTATGACATGTATCAAATAAGGCCTTTCCGTATCTCCCAAAGTTAGCAACGTAAGATCATTGGATTTTATTTTTAGATTTTTGTTTTCATTGGATAACACTCAACAGATCCTATTTTATGCCTTTTAGTGACACAGGTGTTAAAACTGAAATCAGTGTGGTTGCAGAAATGCAACATCAGCGAAGAAAGGGTTAACAGAGGCAATTATTCTTTTCATTGATTGTGGTTAGGGATAGAAAAAGAAAAAGAAGACCTTACAAGTGATATACCACTATGAAGCAATGTAAGCCAAATGGATAAAGCGCTTTAAATTGGTTTATGCTGGTGATGAGTGTTAACCAAAGGCGTGAACTAAAAGGGAGTCGAAACTGGGTGCTGTGGGTCGTATTGCCCTTCTTCAGGGCTCCCAGTCACACAAAAAAACTAATTGTTTTACATAAATTTCACAATGGTGTCTTTCACTTTTGGTTATGCTACTGTAATAATGAGCTCAAAATGATGAGCTACAACTGCTTCTTCATCTCTCCCCCCAAAAAATAGTATGGGTTCTTATGACCCTTCTTCAGGGCCCACAATGATACAAAGCGAAACTGAGAGTTTGGGTTCTTATGACCCTTCTTCAGGGCCCACAATGACACAAAGCAAAACTGAGAGTTTGGGTTCTTAGGACCCTTCTTCTTGGTTCCCAAAGACACAAAGCAAAAATGGCGGTTAGGGTTCTTATGCCTTCTTTGGGGCTCCTAATGACACAAAGCGAAACTGAGAGTTTGGCGTCTTAGGGCCCTTTTTCAGGGCCCACAATGATACAAAGCGAAACTGAGACTTTGGGTTCTTAGGACCCTTTTTCAGGGCCCACAATGATACAATAATAATAATAATAATAATAATAATTAGCATTTATAGCGCCTAATCTTAAAAAAAGCCCTAAGCGCTTACAATAATAAATGAATAATCCATCAAGCAATATAAATAAATGAACGACAAAAATATATTATACACACACACAAAGCAAAAATTTCTTACCCCCTTCTTTTTAGCCAAACAAAAAGTCCTCAAATGTACAGAAGGTCTATGTTTTGATGTCTTTAGTTTGTTGTTATATCGTGTTTGATGTAACATGTCTATGTGTTTCCTTGTTTGATGTAACATGTCTATGTGTTTCCTTCTTTGATGCAACATGTCTATGTGTTTCCTTCTTTGATGTAACATGTCTATGTGTTTCCTTCTTTGATGTAACATGTCTATGTGTTTCCTTCTTTGATGTCACATGTCTATGTGTTTCCTTGTTTGATGTCACATGTCTATGTTTTCCTTGTTTGATGTAACATGTCTATGTGTTTCCTTCTTTGATGTAACATGTCTATGTGTTTCCTTTTTTGATGTAACATGTCTATGTTTTTCCTTCTTTGATGTAACATGTCTATGTGTTTCCTTTTTTGATGTAACATGTCTATGTGTTTCCTTCTTTGATGTAACATGTCTATGTGTTTCCTTTTTTGATGTAACATGTTTTTCCTTGTTTGATGTAACATGTCTATGTGTTTCCTTTTTTGATGTAACATGTCTATGTGTTTCCTTTTTTGATGTAACATGTCTATGTGTTTCCTTCTTTGATGTCACATGTCTATGTGTTTCCTTCTTTGATGTCACATGTCTATGTGTTTCCTTCTTTGATGTAACATGTCTATGTGTTTCCTTCTTTGATGTCACATGTCTATGTTTTCCTTGTTTGATGTAACATGTCTATGTGTTTCCTTCTTTGATGTAACATGTCTATGTGTTTCCTTCTTTGATGTAACATGTCTATGTGTTTCCTTCTTTGATGTAACATGTCTATGTTTTTCCTTCTTTGATGTAACATGTCTATGTGTTTCCTTGTTTGATGTAACATGTTTTTCCTTGTTTGGTGTAACATGTCTATGTGTTTCCTTGTTTGATGTAACATGTCTATGTTTTTCATTGTTTGATGTAACATGTCTATGTGTTTCCTTTTTTGATGTAACATGTCTATGTGTTTCCTTTTTTGATGTAACATGTCTATGTGTTTCCTTTTTTGATGTAACATGTCTATGTGTTTCCTTCTTTGATGTAACATGTCTATGTGTTTCCTTGTTTGATGTAACATGTCTATGTGTTTCCTTCTTTGATGCAACATGTCTATGTGTTTCCTTCTTTGATGTAACATGTCTATGTGTTTCCTTCTTTGATGTAACATGTCTATGTGTTTCCTTCTTTGATGTAACATGTCTATGTGTTTCCTTCTTTGATGTAACATGTCTATGTGTTTCCTTTTTTGATGTAACATGTCTATGTGTTTCCTTTTTTGATGTAACATGTCTATGTGTTTCCTTTTTTGATGTAACATGTCTATGTGTTTCCTTTTTTGATGTAACATGTCTATGTGTTTCCTTGTTTGATGTAACATGTCTATGTGTTTCCTTGTTTGATGTAACATGTCTATGTTTTTCATTGTTTGATGTAACATGTCTATGTGTTTCCTTCTTTGATGTAACATGTCTATGTTTTTCCTTCTTTGATGTAACATGTCTATGTGTTTCCTTTTTTGATGTAACATGTCTATGTGTTTCCTTCTTTGATGTAACATGTCTATGTTTTCCTTGTTTGATGTAACATGTCTATGTGTTTCCTTGTTTGATGTAACATGTCTATGTGTTTCCTTCTTTGATGTAACATGTCTATGTGTTTCCTTTTTTGATGTAACATGTCTATGTGTTTCCTTTTTTGATGTAACATGTCTATGTGTTTCCTTTTTTGATGTAACATGTCTATGTGTTTCCTTTTTTGATGTAACATGTCTATGTGTTTCCTTTTTTGATGTAACATGTCTATGTGTTTCCTTTTTTGATGTAACATGTCTATGTGTTTCCTTTTTTGATGTAACATGTCTATGTGTTTCCTTGTTTGATGTAACATGTCTATGTGTTTCCTTGTTTGATGTAACATGTCTATGTGTTTCCTTCTTTGATGCAACATGTCTATGTGTTTCCTTCTTTGATGTCACATGTCTATGTGTTTCCTTCTTTGATGTAACATGTCTATGTGTTTCCTTTTTTGATGTAACATGTCTATGTGTTTCCTTTTTTGATGTAACATGTCTATGTGTTTCCTTTTTTGATGTAACATGTCTATGTGTTTCCTTTTTTGATGTAACATGTCTATGTGTTTCCTTGTTTGATGTAACATGTCTATGTTTTTCCTTGTTTGATGTAACATGTCTATGTTTTCCTTGTTTGATGTAACATGTCTATGTTTTTCCTTGTTTGATGTAACATGTCTAGAACAGTTTTTCAAAGAACAATGACTAAAGAAACTTGAGGGGGGGGGGTGGGGTGGGGGGGGGGTGGGGGGGGGGGGGGGGGGGGGGGGGGGGGGGGGGGGGGAGGTGGAGGGGGGGGGGGAAGCAAAGAACGATAACTCTGGAGATTGCGTTAGATCATAGATACAATTGAACTAAAAAGCATCCAAACGCTACACTCACACAAGCACATGATATGAAGGTTAAATAAACAATAAACACGGCGAATAAAACAAAATTTTCGTCTTTAAAAAGACTTTGACGAGCTGAATGAAGACAACACACTAAACTTAAACAATGACCGTAGTGAATTGGAAGATGAACGCATAGTACAGTTGAACCTCCCTTAATAAAGTTTTCCCTATTAGAAGACCTATCCACTCCCACCATAAAGACCTACTTCTCTTATTCATTGCCCTTCTTTGCAAGTCTTAAAAATACCTCCCTTATAAGACCCCCTCGTGTATTAAAGTGGAACCTCCCTTACACGACCTTCAAAAATCATCCAAAAATTATCTTATTTATAAGGGAGGGGTCTTATAAGGGGGGTGATTTTAATACTTCTAAAGAAGTAATCAAGATCTTGAGAATGGCAATTTCTCAGATAAGTAGTTCTTATGTGGGAGGGAGTCTTATAAATGTGAGGTCTTATTATAAGGGAGGTTCCACTGTATTACTATGACATGATAATCTGCTGAAGATCATAGATACAGTGACCAGGGCTCCTAATCGTCTCGCAAAAGAAGGGTTCCCAGGGATTCCTTCACTTACAGTATAGAGGGTCCCAGGAGGCAGGATAGAGGGTCCCAGTGGCATCGCGAATGCTAAAAATATTTTTTCTTAGTGCATCCCTGGTACCCCCTGCACATTCTTTTAGAGGGTACTTTAGAATTAGTGGCTTCATACACCCCCAAATGGGGGTCCCTTGGGAGCGCTGGATTGAAACATGGTTTTGTGGAGAACAGGTGTAGCGGGCCAGCTGGTGCCAATGGCTGTAGGCACGACCCGGGAAGGAAGCAGAGCCACGCGTACCGGCTGCTGAAGTGCATCAAGTTCCCGCTCATCAACCGCAGCTACCTCATGGACGTGGTGTCCGCCGGCCAGTACCTCAGCGCCGAGCAAGGGAGGGAACTGCTGGACTCGGCCCTCCTCTACCACACCGTGCCCTCCAGGCGCCACATGCTGCCTTCGTTCCAGGTAATGTAATGCAGAGCGGTGTTAATTTTTAATCTCGCAGTCTCTGATGACTTCAGTTTTTCTTTTAGATGGACTTTCTTAGCATGGAAATACTGAATTAAAAAATGCTGTCTTTGTGTATGCTCAGATCACTCCCTGGCTGTCGTTCCCCTACTTCGAGTGCGCCATGTTTTGACCAAGAAATACTAAATTAAAAAATGCTGTCTTTGTGTATGCTCAGATCACTCCCTGGCTGTCGTTCCCCTACTTCGAGTGCGCCATGTTTTGACCAAGAAATACTAAATTAAAAAATGCTGTCTTTGTGTATGCTCAGATCACTAACCCGTTGTCGTTCCCCGTACTTCGTTGAGTGTGCCATCCAGGGATGATGTTTTGACCAAGAAATACTAAATAACATGATTTTTTTTGTATGCCCAGATCACTCCTCAGCTGTCGTCCCTCTACTTTGAGTGTGCCATCCAGGGATGATGTTTTGACCAAGAAATACTAAATAACTAAATTTTTTATTATTTTTTGGGGGGCCCAGATCAATCCCCGGCTGTCGTTTCCTAACTTCGAGTGGGGGAGTGGCTGTATAAGAAATACTGTCTTTACTAAGAAATACTAAATAACGTGATTTTTTGGGGGGTTTGCCCAGATCACTCCCCGGCTGTCGTTCCCCTACTTCGAGTGCGCCATCCTGCTGGGCGGGCGGTTGGGGGAGGGGCTGAGCAACGAGGTGGAGTGCTACCGCTCCGACACGGGCCAGTTCTCCTCCCTCAAGGCCCTGCCCTTCAAGAAGCGCAACGAGTTTGCCGCCTGCGCCGTCGGGGACGAGATCTTCGTATCGGGGGGCCTGCGCAGCGGGGAGTTCTGGAAGTACGACCCCACCTTCGAGTCATGGCTGCGCGGGGCCAGCATGATCAAGCCCAGGCGCCGCCACGCCATGGCCGCCGTGGACGATACCATTTTCGTGTTGGGGGGGTTCGACGAGGAGCAGGTGCTGGACTCCGTGGAGGTGTGGGAACGTAAGACTAACAAGGTGAGTTGAATGGTGGATAGGTTGGTTTGTCTGTGCTGGGGTGTGTTGCTGTGGTCTTGAACCTTCAGTAGGTCCTGGATTCCGTGGAGGTGTGGGAACGTAAGACTAACAAGGTGAGTTGATAATGCTGGGGTGTGTTGCTGTGGTCTTGAAATCTTCAGTAGGTGCTGGATTCCGTGGAGGTGTGGGAACGTAAGACTAACAAGGTGAGTTGATAATGCTGGGGTGTGTTGCTGTGGTCTTGAACCTTCAGTAGGTCCTGGATTCCGTGGAGGTGTGGGAACGTAAGACTAACAAGGTGAGTTGATAATGCTGGGGTGTGTTGCTGTGGTCTTGAAACCTTCAGTAGGTGCTGGATTCCGTGGAGGTGTGGGAACGTAAGACTAACAAGGTGAGTTGAATGGTGGATAGGTTGGTTTGTTTGTGCTGGGGTGTGTTGCTGTGGTCTTGAAATCTTCAGTAGGTGCTGGATTCCGTGGAGGTGTGGGAACATAACACTAACAAGGTGAGTTGAATGGTGGATAGGTTGGTTCTATGCTGGGGTGTGTTGCTGTGGTCTTGAACCTTCAATAAGTGCTGGATTCCGTGGAGGTGTGGGAACGTAAGACACACAAGGTGAGAGCATAATAAAAAAATCACTAAAAAAGAAACTTTGTGATAGGTTGGTTTGTTTGTGCTGGGGTGTTTTGCTGTGGTCTTGAAATCTTCAATAAGTGCTGGATTCCGTGGAGGTGTGGGAACGTAAGACACACAAGGTGAGTTGAATGGTGGATAGGTTGGTTTGTTTGTGCTGGGGTGTGTTGCTGTGGTCTTGAAATCTTCAGTAGTTGCCGGATTCCGTGGAGGTGTGGGAACGTAAGACTAACAAGGTAAGTTGAATGGTGGATAGGTTGTTTTTATGCTGGGGTGTTTTGCTGTGGTCTTGAAATCTTCAATAAGTGCTGGACTCCTTTGAGGTGTAGGAATACAAGACAAACAAGGTGAATTAAAGGGTGAATTCCCCCGAAGACAGAGTGTGGCTGCCCACGGTGGCGGGGTACTCAAACGCAGTCACCACATGCAATGTTCTCTTCTATCTAAGAAGCTAAGAGTTAAGCCCAGTCTATTTTGTAAAACATTCTCTTCTCTCTCTCTCGTCCTCTCTCTCTCTCCTCTCTTATATCTCTTCAATCTCTCTCTCTCTCTCTCTCTCTCTCCTCTCATCTCTCTCTCTCTCTCTCTCTCTGTGCCTCTCTCTATGCTACCTCTGCCTCATCTCTCTCTCTCTCTCGTCTCTCTCTCTCTCTCCTCTCTCCTCTCTCCTCTCTCTCTCTCTCTCTCCTCATCTCTCTCTCTCTCTCTCCCTCTCTCTCTCTCTGTCTCTCGTCTCTCTGTCTCTCTCTCTCTCTCTCTCTCTCTCTCTCTCCTCTCTCCACCCCCCCTCTCTCTCTCTCTCTCTCTCGTCTCTCTCTCTCCTCTCTCTCTCATGTCTCTCTCTCTCTCTTCTCCTCTCTCCTCCTCTCTCTCTCTCTCTCGCTCCTCTTCTCACTCTCTCTCTCTCTTTCTCTCTTCTCTCTCTTCTCTCTCTCTCCGCTCTCTCTCTCTCTCTCTCTCTCTCTCTCTCTCTCTCTCTCTCTTCTCTCTCCTCTCTCTCGCTCTCTCTCTCTCTCTCTCTCTGTGCAGTGGGAGGAGTGCTCCTGCTGGTCACGGCGGTGGAGAAACAGGCTTCGTGGCGCACGGCAAGAAGTCTACCTCTTCGGGGGGAAGAACAGCGAGGAGGTGGTACACCAACCTGGTGCAGGCTTCGACACCGTCACCCGCTCCTGCACCCTGTGCGACCAGCCCCCTCCCCGCCAACGAAATGTGCCGTCAGCGCCAACCAGCCTCAACGGCCGAGCTAACTATGTGGTGGGCTGGAGGGCTTCTTAGCCTTCCTCCACGCCCGAGGACGACGCTGGAACAGTCCTCCAGGACATGCTGCTGCCGCGTGATTTCGTCTACCCTGTGCGTGCTGGACGAGAAGCTGTATGCTTCGGCGGGAGGGCGCCGCCGGTGCCAAGGAAACCTTTATTCGGACTCCATCGAGAGTCGTACGACCCGCCCACGGGGGTGGTGTGGAGCGGCGCTGGGCAGGACCCCGTGTACATGTACTCGATGGCTGCGTGCGGGTCTTCCTTGTCCGTGCCGCTCAAGAGCAAGAGGCTGTCGCCAGTGTGCCAAGCGGGGGGGGAATTGACGGGCACTGTGAGGAACTAGGGTGGGTGGGGGGTGGGGGGGGTATGAGAACAGGATTGTGTTCAGTGACGGTGTGCGATCGTATGAAGTAGTGGAATGATTGATAACGAAATGAACAAAGGGTGAATACTCTCTTTCTCATTAACTCCCCTCCACCAAGTGATTACGATGCCAATCACCTTAGCAATGCGGGGGTAGAACCAAAGTGAGACAGAACCACTTTGGTTCTGACCCACATCGTAATAAACTTTGGTGGAGGGCAGTTAATTAGAAAGAGAGTATTCCACCCTTTGTTCAATTTCGTGATCTCCTCTCTTGGCCTCACTATTTCATTCTTGAATGATGATAGTTTGGTTAAAATTCCTTACAGCGAAACCACTGGAGCGAAGTATTTTTTGCGAAATTCCCCTTGTGCAGTGCACACTGGAAGATGATTGGGTTTTGTGGAATTCCTAGCAGTGAAAAGGTGGAACGAAGATTTGGGGGGGGGGGGATTTCTTTACAATGACAACTGGAACGAAATATAATTTTAGTGGAAACTTCCTTGCAGGGAACTCTGAAATGGGATACTTTGTGGAATCCTTACAGTAAAAACTGGAACGAATATAATTTGTGAAATTCCTTGCAGTGAACACGGAACGATGATGACTTTGTGGAATCCTTGCAGTGAACAATGGAACGATGGATACTTTTGTGGAATCCTTACAGTGAAAACTGGACGAAATAATTTTGTGGCATTCCCTACAAATGAAAACTGGAACGAAGATGCAACAAACAAACACTACACGACAAGTGTAAAGTGACGTTATTTTCTTCACAGAGACAAAACAAACTAAGGATATTTCGGCGAATTGCGCTTTATCGACATAGAAAACAAGCAAACAGCAAATATAGCAAAAGGAGCAAAAAAGCAGGGCAGCCAAAAGGAGCAAAAAAATCAACCAGATCCAAAAAAGCACTACCTTCCCCTCTACAGTCCAAATGTGTAAATGAGTTACAACCAATTTTGAAACCAAAAAGAGCAAGGCATGCATTTGCAGGGATGCATCTAGAGGCGCGCATTGCCGCAAAATTGTTGATGTTCCCGAAAAGAATGTTTGATGTTACCCGCAAAAGTTTTCACAAACTATGCTGCGGGCAGAAAATCTCCCCCCAATTTTGTGAACGTATTGAAATTTGAAACTCCCGCAAACGAAAAAAAAGAAAAAAAAAACAAATAAAAAAAAAATTGTTTTTTGGAAAATACATTGTCGGGACAAGAGCTAAGGCCTCTAGATTCGTGGCTGCGTGGGTTTTGGCTATCCGAGTCTGCATTCCTTTTTCGACAGAAAGAACGAGCTTTTGATCGGGTCTTAAAAATAAGCATAGCCAATCAACGGCTTTCTCTTTTTTAATTTACTATTTCCCGGGCGCAGTGTTAGTAAGCGAGCCCGCCAGAAAATGGCATCGCTTGCTGGATTATTCTTACTTGTGAGTGTGACTTCTAAAAAGAAGAAACAGTGCGACTGTGGAGTGCAACATTGATCAACAACCTTGTGATTCCTTTCATCGGCAGTTAGGGATGATCACGGGGGAAAGTTCATCAAATGACGAAGCATCGGATCAGGACTGTGATGTCACGACGATCCCATTGCTAGTAGTGTCGCTCCACCACCTTTCAAAAAGCGAAAGCTGAGTCATGGAAAGTTGGAAGAAACAGACCTTGGCTAGAATTTGACAGCGAAACAAAAGCAATGTTTTGTGACTGGTGCTTGCAAAGCAAAAAGAACAAATGCGTTGTTCAACCCACAGGTTGTAAAAATTTCCGCACTACACCTTTGATCGACACGTTAACTTGCATTGATTTACCCCCGCCCCCCCCTAACTATTTCCAGATCCCCCCAAACTTCCACACCAAGGGGGGGCAATGCCCCCCAGTTTAGAAATTTCAGAATGCCATCCCTGCATTTGTGAACACAAATCAGGAAAAAGAAAGCAAAAAAGAAAAAGTTTTGAGATGAGAGAGGTTGGGGACAAGTAATGTGCGCCAGTCATAAATGGCAGGTCTTGTGAACAAAATAACGTCACTTTACGCTTGTCGTGTAGTTTGTTGGTTTGTTGGATGTCCAGTGACGTTTGCAGTCGGTTCAGTTTTTTTGAACGAGATGGTTTTTATAATCATTTTGTATATATGTGCTGTATCATTTACTACGAAACGCTGAAGCAAGGGGGTTTGCTAAGCCAAAAGCCTTTTGATTATTTTTGTTTCTTCAGATCTTAATAATGTGATATTGAAAACTTGTTGTCATTGATTCAATGATTTTACGTGGCTGTTGTTGTCAATAGCTTGGGATTTATTTCTTAGAACGTTTGTCAGTGGTTTGAACGGAGGACAGTGGATGGTGTTGTGACAAGTCATTGCAATGCCTGTGCCATAATTCAGGTGTTTAAAAAACTGGGGAAGGGATGGAGATGAACAGACTGGGTGGACGTAATAACTTTAGAGACGGGGACGAGAGAGAGAACGGTTTGGAACATCAAAGTTCTTTTATGACCGTATTTTACGGACTTACAAGGCCGATACGGTTTTCCTCAAACTGAGACCCCTGCACCTTAAAATGCACGCGCCCTAGTGTATGACTGAAATCTGATTCAAAACAGGTTATGAATTCCATTTCATTTCGTAAGTATGAGACGATTATCAGTCGAAATTGTGAATTGAAGCTACCGAAGCAGACGCCCATTCACACAGAGGAAGGGATGGGTGCGTGTGTTTGAATCAGATATGACGTTGCAGCCTCGGTTTTGACAGTCAAAGACACTAACAAATCATGGTGGACATAGGATATGGAGTCGAAACTCATGAAGAATGTACTCCGTGTTTTTTCAATCTCGACTTTCTGGGCTCTTTGACGCATGAAAGTGCTTCATCATGGGATATCAGGATAGCGGCATGAGTGTAATTTATGTCGTTCTGAAGATTGTTTTTTTGACAGGAACTGGAAAATACAGACCTCTTTGTTTGAGTTCGACCTCTGGTTTTCCTCTATGTCTTGCTTTTGTTTGATCATGTGCCTGCGGATCTTAAAAATATGTTTGCGCCGTGTGTATGTTTAACCCTCTGGCACGACGTTAAAAGTTGAAAACGTAACAGCTAAAAGACAGGAGAGAATTGAAGACTGCAGAAAGGTTCAACCGGTACTTTCATATTTCACTTTTCATCTCTTCATACAAAACATTTGACTGGAAACCTATACAGTATAATAAACGTTTAGAAAGAAGGAAAGCTTGAATTTTGCAATGAAAGTAAAGAAAACAATTGCCTTGAATATGTGACAGCAGTAATCCAGTAAAGCAATTTTCACTGTCACGCACACGGGGCTGGAGCTAACCCCACCCCCAACCCCATCCGAGATGATCTGCTCGTGTCAGGACATCACAAAACCATTGCAGTCGAACCATTTTTCACTTCACTTCGAACCCTTTTCCCTTCACTTTGCAACACGAATACAAGAAACCT
>CM065696.1:31327816-31332816 GCA_017654935.2 Phymorhynchus buccinoides
AGAGATTAGGCTAAAAAAAAAATGGCTGGCGGCGAAAGGGTTAATAAACAAAGGATGCACTTACATCAGAGGTGGTAGGCCCTAAACGCATGTTTGTGGAATACAACTACATTTAAACATAATCATAATCCTAGACATGCTACATTATTGTTTCTCTTTGTACATTGATTGTTTGGTTGGTTGTTGTTGGGTTTGTTTTTTTGTGGGGGGGGGTTGTTTGTTTGTTGTTGTGTGTTGGGGGTTGTTGTGGGGTTGTTGTTTTTGTGTGTGTGTGTTTGTTTGTTTTTGTGGTGTGTGTGTGTGTGTGTGTGTGTGTGTGTGTGTGTGTGTGTGTGTGTGTGTGTGTGTGTGTGTGTGTGTGTGTGTGTGTGTGTGTGTGTGTGTGTGTGTGTGTGTGTGTGTGTGTGTGTGTGTGTGTGTGTGTGTGTGTGTGTGTGTGCTTTGTTGTTTGTTGTTGTGTTTTGGGGGTTGTTGTGGGGTGTTGTTTGTGTGTGTGTTTTTGTTGTTGTTTGTTGTTGTGTTTTGGGGGTTGTTGTGGGGTTGTTGTTTGTGTGTGTGTTTTGTGTTTGTTGTTTTTGTGTTTTGGGGTTGGTTTTTGTGTGTGTGTGTGTGTGGTTGGTTTTTGTTGTTGTTGTGTTTTGGGGTTGGTGTTTTTGTGTGTGTGTGTGTTGGTTTTTTGTTGTTTGTTGTTTTTGGGTTTGGTTTTTGTTGTGTGTGTGTGGTTGGTTTTTGTTGTTGTTGTGTTTTGGGGTTGGTGTTTTTGTGTGGTGTGTGTGGTTGGTTTTTGTTTTGTTGTGCTTTGGGGTTGGTTTTTTGTGTGTGTGTGTGGTTGGTTTTTGTTGTTGTTGTGTGTTTTTGGGGTTTTTTGGTTTTTTGTGTGTGTCTTGTTGTTGTTGTTTTGTTGTTGTGTTTTTGGGGTTGTTGTGTGGTTGTTTGTGTGTGTGTGTGTGTGTTTTGGGGTTGTTGTTTTTGTTGTTGTTGGGGGGGGGGGGGGGGGGGTTGGGGGGGGGGGTGTTGGGGGGGGGGGGTTCCAGTGACACGTACCTATGGAGAAAAAAAAACACAGTACACAATTTAAAAAGAAAAACGCTGTGTTGTTGCAATGTGTGCTAACACTGTGTGAATGTGTGTGACGGAAGGAGTGGAAGGAGTGGAAGGACAGTGTGATGCGCGTGTGTGCATGACCGACTATAATACCCATGTGTCCGTCTTTCTGCCTGTCTGTCCGTCTATATAGAAAGGGCCAGACACACGTCCACTAAAAAAAATCGCACGACTGTACAATACGATTCGATCACGAGGCCTCCGCAGCAAGTTTATGCATATTCATCATCATCGTCATCATCATCATCGTCATCATCATCGTCATCATCATCATCATCATCATCATCATCATCATCGCAACATCAGTTTTCTCGCGCTCCGGACAACCGGTTATGGCAACCGGATATTGTGTCTTAAACCGGGAATTACATTGCTCAACCGGTTGTGTGAACCTGTAATATTAACCGGTTGACTTATTTCATAGAGGGGCTACGCGTGCCAAAAAAAAATACACGCATTCACACAGGGCCTGGAATATACATGGGCGTGAAATTATTTACACACCTGTGCGCTCGCTCTCTCTCTCTCTCTCTCTCTCTCTCTCTCTCTCTCTCTCTCTCTCTCTCTCTCTCTCTCTCTCTCTCTCTCTCTCTCTCTCTCTCTCTCTCTCTCTCTCTCTCTCTCTCTCTCTCTCTCTCTCTCTCTCTCTCTCTCTCTCTCTCTCTCTCTCTCTCTCTTTATTTCTTCTTTGCCGCATTTTACTTCACTTCAAGTTATGTAAGTTAGTATTGTAACCCAAGGGCCACAAGGGCTTTGTAAGCTAATGGCAATACAATTGTTGAATTGAATTCTCTCTCTCTCTCTCTCTCTCTCTCTCTCTCTCTCTCTCTCTCTCTCTCTCTCTCTCTCTCTCTCTCTCTCTCTCTCTCTCTCTCTCTCTCTCTCTCTCTCACACACACACACACACACACACACACACACACACACACACACACACAAACACACACGCATACACACACGCACGCACGCACACACACACACACACACACACGCACGCGCACACGCACACACACACACACACACACACACACACACACACACACACACACACACACACACACACACACACACACACACACACACACACACACACACACACACACCTATGCACATAGTTATGTACACAGCAATTTCCCGAGAGGCCACCCGAAGCTTTAGTCGGCTTTTCATTGTCCATTGGGCTAACAGTTTAATCACCTGTTAGTAATACAATTACATACATACATACATACATATATACCCCGTGTAGGCCTACACCTACCCGACTCAAGGCCTTCAGTGAATGCTTGTCGAGTCTAACCTCCAGGTAACCCAGAAAGAAAGAAAGAAAGAAAGAAAGAAGGAAGACAAAAGCAGGTCTACGAAATTCCAGCAAAAGGAACACACACACGCGCAAACATACAGACACAGAGACACATATGCATATACACAAACGCGCACGTGCATGCGCACGCGAACGTGGACACACACATACACGCGCGTGTGTACACTCACACACACACATATACATACACGCACACGCACGCACGCACGCACACACGCACACACACGCACGCACGCGCGCACGCGCGCGCGCACGCACACACACACACACACACACATGAGCGCATACACGCATGCTCGCTCACACAAGCATAACATATACGCAAACACATAGGACCTATATGCCCGTGCGCACACACTTACACACGCGCGCGCGCACTCACACGCACACGCACACACACACATTTTCAGAGAGAGGGGGGAGAGAGACATAGAGGGAGAGGTAGCATAACAGTATGCAAGATACTCCTTTCTCACAATGGCAACAACGTTCCTGCTAGTCTTGAAATCATCATCATTATTACAAGAAACCTGATCTCTTCCAGAAATGAGTAGCAAAGTGGCTGTCCAAAACAAAGGTCTATATGGGCCCTCCAATGCAAACGTGTGTGTATAGTATTCTGATAGGCCCTCTAAGCTTACCTTCTAAAGAGTTGTTACAACAATGTTGCATATAAATACCCACCAGATCACGTGTCAAAATCACGGGTTTCACGGGTTTTCCCTCTTATAGCTGGTAAGAAATCTTGTTTCGACCAGGTTTGACTCCCATACAAATGCCCCCAAAATTGAAACCGAAACGTCATTTTAAAGAGCAGCCTCGATTTGAAGTTGAGGGAATTTGTATGTGGGTCACAGCTACCCAGAAAAAATCCCCACCCCAAGGGACTTAATCGTGGTGAGTCAGTGGGTCTTTAACATATCATCTAATGGTGTCCTTAAGACCTGCGCGAAAATGTTTGCGGGAGTTCACACAAGTTGAACGCAAAAGAATAGAAAAGTAGGGTAAGACGGGGTAAAAAGCGCATGGGCGGGTAAGAAGCCCACGCCAATTATCTCACGAAATAAAGCACATTCCAGTCACATTTTGCCCATGAGACGAGTGTTAATGCTTAGCATTCGTCTCATGGCCACACTGGACTGAAATTTGCTTTATTTCATGAGATAATTGGCATGGGCTTCTTACCCGCCCATGCGCTTTTTACCCCGTCTTCCCCTAGTCAGTAAGAGAGAGAAAATGGAGTTTTACGTCCTCTTGGTCTGAATCAGACACATATGGGACATTTGTAAATACAAATATGGTGGGAACAATACTGGAGGCAATGCCCGGAGGCAGTACGAAACCAGTGAAGTCCCGACTTTTTATTAATACAGATAGGTGTAGCGGTGACCACGCCTCGGTTAGACCTCATCGGCTATGGCACCGCCACAAGTAACCCCTAGTCAGTAAGCAGGGCACAAGTTTGGACTATAATCGTCAAGTTTAACAAAAGTAAGGTGTTAGGCCTAGGAAGATTGAGAACATAGTAATACTGTATAAGAAAATATGGGGAATACAGCCGCTGTCCTTAACCCTTTCACCGCCAATGTCGCATTTTAGCACCACAATGGTTTAACACCCATGTCACTAAAAGGCATCCAATCCAGACCTGTTATCCAAAGACCCTATTTTCTTAATTGTGGGAGGTAAGGATAGGCCTCATGTTATGCATGTCACTGAGGAATTCGCAATATTGGAGAAATATGTTTTTCTCTACCCAGATAAGTTTTGGGGCTGAAAAATGTCTGGCGGCGAAAGGGTTAATCTGATAGGACAGTTGACTGTTGTGTCTGGAAAGATAGGGTAAATGGTCTCTATAACAAGAATAGTCAGTATCTTTCATTCTTCTTCTTCTTCTGCTTCTTCTTCTTCTGCTTCTTCTGCTTCTTCTTCTTCTTCTTTCTTTCTTCTTTCTTCTTCTGCTTCTTTCTGCTTCTTCTTCTTCTTCTTCTTCTTCTTCTTCTTCTCTTCTTCTTCTTCTTCTCTTCTTCTTCTTCTTCTTTCTTCTTCTCTTCTTCTTCTTTCTTCTTCTTTCTTCTGCTTCTTCTTCTTCTTTCTTCTTTCTTCTTCTTCTTTGCTTCTTCTTCTTCTTCTTCTTCTTCTTCTTCTTCTTCTTCTTCTTCTTCTTCTTCTTCTTCTTCTTTCTGCTTCTTCTTCTGCTTCTTCTTCTTCTTCTTCTTCTTCTTCTGCTTCTTCTTCTGCTCTTCTTCTTCTTCTTCTTCTGCTTCTGCTTCTTCTTCTTCTTTCTTCTTCTGCTTCTTCTTCTTCTTCTGCTTCTTCTTCTTCTGCTTCTTCTTCTTCTTCTGCTTCTTCTTCTTCTTCTTCTGCTTCTTCTTCTTCTTCTTCTTCTTCTTCTTCTTCTTCTTCTTCTTCTTCTTCTGCTTCTTCTTCTTCTTTCTTCTTCTTCTTCTTCTTCTTCTTCTTCTTCTTCTTCTTCTTCTTCTTCTTCTTCTTCTTCTTCTTCTTCTTCTTCTTCTGCTTCTTCTTCTTCTTTCTTCTTCTTCTTCTTCTTCTTCTTCTTCTTCTTCTTCTT
>CM065696.1:31342816-31345316 GCA_017654935.2 Phymorhynchus buccinoides
GTCAACCTTTCATTTACCAATCAATGTTGTTTCATTCTTTATTGATTATTTGCAATAGATCTCGATTTCATCTCATCTACAGCAAAAAAGTAGCTGGGGTGCTTAACTTTCTTCTTTGTGTATATTTTAATTAATGCCAGCTATTGAACTCAAATCAATGGTCTGACAGGTAGCCTACAGGGACAAACCCAGAGAGAGACAGTTACATCTGGCATGGTCGGAGTTATGATCAGAAAAAAAGGCTTTAGCTTACTATGATTATACTAAATATTTGAAGGATTATACGTGTATACGAGAGGGGTTTTTTTCTTCCAAATTAATGCTGCTTTTTTTTAATCAAAACTCGAATGAAAATGGTGCTTTACGTCCTCTCGGTCATAGACACACATGGGACATTTGTAAATACAAAGATGGTGGGAACGATACTGGGGGCAATGCCCGGAGGCAGTGCAACACCAGTCAAGTCCCGAATTTTTAACAATGCAAATAAGTGTAGCAGTAACCACGCCTCGGTTAAACCTCATCGGATATGGTACCGCCACAAGCATGAGAATTAATCAAAACTCATCGGTTGTGAAACAGTTATCAATCACATAAAAAGTCATGTTGGAGTTATCTGAACACTCGTCGATCCTAATAATATATAAAAGAGAATTTACATTACAAACTTTCCTTTTACTCAATGAAGATTTTCTCAGTAATCCTATTCAAACTTGTATGAACAGGTTTTGATTGTTCAACGATTATGCGATTGGTTAAGAAGCACTCTGGCAGCACTGAATAGTTTTATATCACTAAGTAAAGGGATGTAACTCCTTATTTTGTGAAGAGATGGCACACTTACGTCCCTTTATATTGTCCATAGGTCATGTAGGCTAGTGGGGCCGCAATACAAACCCAAGCACTGTCCAATGTCCTTCCTGTTGTGTGATTTGTGCGACGGAAAAAATTTGTTAATCATGGTTATCTTGCTTTTTACGCCCCCCCGCCCCCCCCCCCCCCCCCCCGGCCCCCCCCCCCCCCCCCCCCCCACCCCCCCCCCCCCCACCCCCCCCCCACGCCCCCCCCCCTCCCCCCTTCAAAGCTTCGCATTGAAACTTTTCTATAAGAAGCAACTTTTTTACCATTGTGGGAAAAGGGATAGGGATAGGGTCAGCCTGCAATTATTTATGTTAATAAATGAATGAAAAATGATGCTTTACGTCCTCTCGGTCTGGGACAGACACATAAGGGACATTTGTAAATACCAAGATGGTGGGAAGAATACTGGAGGCAATACCCGGAGGCAGTGCAACTCCAGTAAAGTCCCGATTTTTTTTTAACAATACAGATAGGTGTAGCAGTAACCACGCCTCGGTTAAACCTCATCGGCTATGGTACCGCCACAGAGTTATGAATATGATCTAGTTTGTGATTTATGTTCATAAAATTGGAAGAAACAGACTTTGAGATTGGGGGTCATGAACACGAGGCGGGTGTCTAAAGCACCGTCTATTAAGTATAATCACAACTTGTTCTGTCCTCAACAGGGTCTGAACTTGGCCAGCGACGGAAGAAGAAGAAGAAGAAACAAAAGGAAGCAGAAGACAACCCTTGACTCCATCTCCTCGTCAGTCGACCAAAGCCAGGCTACGAGAGGGGGGGGGGGGGGGGGGGGGGACGGGGGAAATTGTGTGCCACTTGTTGTATATTTAGAATGATCTCCCCTGAATTTCATCCCCATTGATGAAATTCAGGGGAGTTAATTTGGAGTCATTGGGCATTTTTGTGTTTAATAATTTCCTGTATTGGTATACGCATTGTTTAGAAATAAGATATTTTGCAACAAAATAGTATTGAGCAACCTTTTTTCAGTATACCTCTTTTGGTTTAAATCCACCCGTTATGTTTATAAATAATCAGTACTTTTAAAAAAATTATCACTGGGATTACGTTGATATGGCTTGTCGTTCTGGTGAATCTGACATGATGGACAGCAGCTGCATGGTCTAAGCAATCATTGTACCAAGTTTTATTACGATCGGTGTTGTGGTTTAGGTGCTATGGACTAGCACACAGTTTGGTCACATACACACGCACACACGCACACATACAGACAGACAGCAGAGACACGCACAGCCCTCGTCTCCATCGTAATGTAGTCCCGTTCTTATAGAACTGGGACTACAAAAAATGAATGAATGAAAGGAGAGTTAGGTTTTATGTCCACCTGACTGCAAAACAGCACGTAATATGCAACGAACCATCAATCAACCATCAACACGCAGAAGCTCTGATTAATTGTACAGTTATTATCATCGACATGATGGCAGCTAGTTTGTGTACGTTGTAAGCTCACTACGATATTTTGTTTAAAATTTAATGTGCTGTGAATTTTGCTTGCTCTCTCTCTCTCTCTCTCTCTCTCTCTCTCTCTCTCTCTCTCTCTCTCTCTCTCTCTCTCTCTCTCTCTCTCTCTCTGTCTCTCTCTCTCTCTCTCTAATTAAAGTATTAAACGTGC
>CM065696.1:31350316-31372816 GCA_017654935.2 Phymorhynchus buccinoides
GTGTGTGTGTAGGAAAGCTTAGCTTAAATTCAAAGTGTCTGCGCGCAACGCTGAAAACGAATGACAGAAGAAGGCTTCGAATTGAAGCGTTGCAACCAGATGCGGTAACAAAGCAAAACCAAATAATGATTGAAGAGAATGTGCTTTAGGCGGATTTTGTCTTCCGCGTAAGTTACTTCTTAGCAATTTGATAGTAAGACATGTTCAAACATGACGTAACTGCCTACGGGTGAAGTCGATCCTGGCTTAAAGTGGTGAGTTCATTTTTTTTTATAATTTAAATGCCTATGCCTTCTTCTTGTTCTTGTTCTTGTTCTTCTCCTTCTCCTTCTTCTTCTTCTTCTTCTTCTTCTTCTTCTTCTGCGTTCCCAGGCCATATGGCTATAATGTGTGAGGTACTTATTTGTCCGGTTTTCAGTTTTCACTGGTCTCCTCGCAGCGTACAGTCGACGCATTCCGATTTCGGAGGAGCTCAAAAGAGAAACATTATTTGGAAGATTTATTTTGTTGAAAAAAGGCAGAAGAATGGGCCATTAAGTCAGAAATGTTCTTCAACATTGCCCACTCCACAATGTCACCAGACAAGAAATGTGGCCAGACCCAACACCACTGAGGGAAAAGCTGCACGGAAACCTTACTAATCTCCAGGCGACTGCTGCATTCGTGCGGGCTGTTGGCATCTCCATCTGATGTGATCGACGAAGAAGGAGAAGTCAGAAAGATAGTAGATCATAGAAAGCAAAGGGAAAAGGCAGAGTCAAAGAGAGTGGCAGATTAGAGGAAGTTACAAACACAGAACTTCCAGAAGGTGGGGAACTATTTCTACGAAAGACCCCCGGTATCCCCACGGGGAGAGACTCTTGCAGGGGGCGGGGTCGCTATGCCTTCTGCTTAACGCAACCCCCCAAAAAATATCTGGTGATAATTATTTTTATTATCATGTGGTAAACAATTTTCCCCCATTAGCCTGTTTAGGCCTGCTACCACTGCTCGTGAATAAATATGTGACCTAACACCACGAAAGGGACATTAAGTCGTTAGGCTAGTTTCTCACAACAGGCTTGCAAAGTCAAAAATCTCATTTTTTGTCAATTTTGAGTTATGGGTACTTTTGTGTTCTCTAACATCTTATCTTTCATATATATACAGAACAATGTTTAATATGACCTCTAAAAGTTCTTATAAGTGTTTTAAAACGAGTAGGTCAATGCATTTTCTTCAGCTAGGCTAGACTTTATTTAGACAGTGTTTTCTCAAACTGGCCGACACTCACCCCCTACCAACTTTAAATGCTCGTAACTCTGGAACGAAAAAAGATACAAGAATGGTTCTTGTATCATTAGAAAGAGAATTGTCTGAAGTTCTCACATGTATCATTTTCTCAGAATGGTCAGTTTGACACTTAATGTCCCTTTTGTGGTGCTGTGTCACATTTGTGACATCCATTCCTGTCAATACAGAACGGCCTACTCTTCAAAACAATGGAATGGGTGTCGCTGTGTAATATAGTGTTATGCATGCGTTACATTCGCAACATAATTTTGAAGAAACATGAAAACTCGTGTAAGCTTACATGAGCAAGTTCGGACCAATGCTTTCTGTGTGTTAAAAACAAAAACAATCCTGTACTGAAGCATGCCTACCAAGATTCGAACCTATTATCTAAACATCAACGTAATTACCAGCTGCAAACCGTTTATTAATTGAGCTGTTTCATCACTTCGAGAGACCTAAAGGTATCTAGAAAGCACCAATACAGTGCAAACCCTCGCCAAGTGGGTCGACAACTCTTTTTCAATGTGTTTGAAGCTAACCCGCCATACCAACGTTCAGATTTTGATTAAAACGTGTTTTTTTTAAATAACAGAGAAACAAATCACATCCTTTATCTGAATGACACACCGCATGTTACTACAAATAAAGAAAGAGAGTTGAAGCAAACAGACAGAAATACGGACCAACAGAGACAAAAAGACAAAGACAGATTCTTGTACGAAAGAGAAGAGACAATAGAAAAGACCAACCCACGTATGGATCGGTGCAGGACGTCAGCCACTGTGCGGTTCGTAAATTGACAGTGAATAAACAATTAGTAAGCGGACAGAATAGGGATGGGGTTTGAAGCAGGGTTGGGGTAGAGTTAGAAAGAAAACAAAACAGCCTAAAATAGCTCGCACAGTTAATGAGTTTGCTGTGTGCATTTAGGAAGCATCGTCTTTCGCTAACTGCACTAACATTGTAAGCCGCCATCTTGATTGTTTACAACTTGCAAAGGCCTAGCTTTCGCTTTAGTTCTTTCAGTTATACTTCTTTGTTTGGTTTTCCTTAGCTTAGGTTTAATTTTTACTTACAACTCTAACTCTAACCCAATCTCCAACCCATCTCCCGGTTTTGGCTGGGGGGGTTTCGTGAATCGCGCCGTGGCTGACGCCCTGCACCGATCCATACATTAAAAAAAACCTTACACCAGATGGACATTCGACAGGGAGAAATCGATAATAAAAGCAAACAAACCATAGAATCAAGCAAAAGCTACGATCCTGAATGCGAACAAACCACATTACATTAAAAGACAGTCAATGGGATCTAACGTCATGCCGTCACACGCCTAATAATTACATCCCTTTGCGTCTCCCCTATAATATAATAGAAATTGTTCAGAAATAATTAAGGGGAGTACTTTCATGGTGTGTGGGAGTAATCTTGCCTAATTCAATCGGTCAAACAGGGGAAGTCGCTCTACCATCAGCTCTCGTAGCCTATCGACATACATCGCTTAGAACACCGGTACGTCACATTTTGCAAGGTTTTTTTTATCAGTTTGTGGCCACTGGCCACCCCTAATTTTTCTTTTTAAAAAACGTCTGCAAGTCGCTGACTCGCATCCTGCGGTTTCAAGCTTCGGCGCCTTTGTTGCATTGTTGCTATGGTATTTGACCGAGTAATGGAGGTAAGCAACTCTAATGTTCACGAACTGCTCTCCCCTAGTTTTTCCGAAAATCGTCTACTGTATTATGGCTGCTACATCGAAACCCGTTCTAGTAGTACTTCAACGAACAATAACTGTGGAGAAACTTGTAGGGAAACGGCAAAAAGAACAATAAATCTGAGGATCGCGCGTCCCATCCTATGGGGGAAAATACTTACAGGAGTGAAGCAGAGAAGGAAGAGGAAGAGAGAAAGACACGAAGAGGAGGAGGAGGAGGAGGAGAAGGAGGAGGAGCAGGCAAAGGGCGGTAATTATGGTGCTGGGCCCGGCCTCCAGACCTGCTGCACTGCTGACGGAAGCGCTGACCTCCCCTGGAACCTTGTACTCTGTGGTGCTGTTCACTGTAGTTGCCATGGCAGGTAATGATATACTGTCCGAAAAAAGAAACGCATACCTTTTTTGTAGATAATAAATGTATTCTTTCAAATTTCATTCATTTAAAAAAAAAAAATTCGTTTTGAAATATTTCATGTACCAAAGTTCTTTTCTTTCAATAATTATCAATCACATTTGAGCAAGTGAGTATTTTTCAATAGTTCGCTACATAATTCCAGCACTTTGGCATCCGAAGTGAAGGGTTTATAAAATATGAGGGTGTTTTGGGGTGTTTTTGTTTGTTTTGTTTTTCGTTTGGTTGGTTGGTTGGTTGGTTGGTTGGTTGGTTGGTTGGCTGGTTGGTTGGTTGGTTGGTTGGTTGGTTGGTTAGTTGGTTGGTTGGTTGGTTGGTTGGTTGGTTGGCTGGTTGGTTGGTTTGTTGGTTTGTTGGTTGTGGTTTTTTTACAGAATAATGTAATGTTAGCCTTGGTTTTCTGCATATTATTGTAAGATGGTTCTATTAATATTATTTACCTCTGCCAAAATGTTGGTCTCGTATGTCTGTATGTCTGTCTGTGTCCCTGTCGGTTTGCTGATTGAGTTCATGTGTGTGTGTGTGTGTGTGTGTGTGTGTGTGTGTGTGTGTGTGTGTGTGTGTGTGATGTACCCACATGCCGTATACGTGTGAAATCAATGGTTTGAAGGACACCCAAGTGTGCATGTGCATATTTGTGCGCATAATTATTCGCGCATGTCTGCACGTGTATGCTTGTAAGCATTTGTAAACCCATAAAACGCATACCTTCGCACCTGTGTGTATGTGAGACTTTATGCAAACATATATTCATTTTTATGCACATGTGCGTGTACGTGCGTGCGGGTGTATTTGCGCAAACGAACGATGCGCACGTGCGTGTTGTGTTTATCATGTGTGTGTGCATTGTCAGAGCTGATGCTGAACCAGTCCATCTTCCTGTGTCCCTGTGACGGCAGTCTGGCACTGGTGTACGGCATGTCTTTCCTCGTGGTGCCAGCCCTCATCCTGTTCATGGCTGGTGAGCTCAATCAATCCATGATGGGCGGATCACATCATTTCTAAAGAGGGGGGGGGGGTTCCAAAATGGTTATCAGACATGGTATTCTGGGGGAAACAATGGTTGTAAAGGAAGATATTGCAGGCGCGAAGTGCCTAGTTTGGTGGAGGGGGGGGGGGGGGTCCGGTGGCATGCCCACCCCCACCCCTTACACCACCACCACCGCCCATTCCCAAATAACTCAAATGGTGCAATCTGGTACCATGTGGGCTCAAAAAATTACCACTAAATTCAATTTTTTTAAATTCTCAAGAATTGTCTTTTTTTGCCAGGGGGTGGAAGGTGGGGGTCCGGAAACCCAGGACCACCTCCACCCTCACCCCCAGATCCGCCCCTGCAATCAGTCAATCTTCAATCAATTAGTTAGTCAATCAATCGATCAAGCAATCCAGTAAATCAAACAGTCATTCAAGAACTCTATCAACCATGTATCTTTCAATCAATTAGTTAAGTCAATCAATCGATGAATCAATCAATAAATCAAACAATAATTCAACAAATCCACCAACCATGTCTTCAATCAATTAGTTAGTCAATCAATCGATCAATCTTTCTATTTTTTTTCATACAAGTTATCATTTTTCGCAATAACTTGCATAATAAGCCAATGGGCCATGTAAAGATAGTCCATTTTGAGTTTAAGGCATCGTAGACACCCTCTTTCTGTCCGGAGAATTCAATCAATCAATCAGTGAAATCAGTCAATTTCATTCAGTCAGTATTATTCAATTTTAAATGCGAACTCCGTGGGGTTGTGGTCCCCCCCCCCTCTCTCTCTCTCTCTCTCTCTCTCTCTCCCTCTCTCTCTCTCTCTCTCTCTCTCTCTCTCTCTCTCTCTCTCTCTCTCTCTCTCTCTCTCTCTCTCTCTCTCTCTCTCTCTCTCTCCCTCCCTCTCTCTGTGATGCAGACTTTCCTTGGAAACTGGTTCGTGCCTGTCCCTCCCCCAGCCTCCTGTGCTCTCTCAGCCGACGCCCCATTGGTCTGGCCATGACCTGGATCGTCATTGGCCTCCTGCAGCGAAGGTTGGTTTGTACAGAACCTTTGTTGTCTATTCAAAGTGGACTGTGCATGTGTCTATTACACTAAGGAGTGCTGCTGTAAGATTAACTGTGATCGATAAGGAGAGAATGTGTCATGTTTTGTATTGATAGTAAAGTGTGAAGAGGAGGATTTTTGTTAATAGTAGGGATAAGCCAGTACACCACGCACTATAAATCCCAGACATAATTATGGTATAAGACATACCTTAAAAAAATTTAATGGCATACTCTTGATCATTATTAGGTCAATACAATAGTCTTGATTGAGTGAGTCACAGAGAGTGGTTGGAAAGGAAAATAAAATAAACAGAGAAAAAAACATGACGAGCAAAATAGAATTAGGTCTAACATGAGAAGCCCGTGCTGCTGCGGGTGCGTTATAGTAAAGTATGATGTGTGAAGGTAATGTTGGTGTTAGTTTGTTATAGTAAAGTATGGATAGTTTGCCTGGCTATGCACGTGCAGTGTGTGATGGATGCTTTGTCTGGCTATGCACGTGCAGTGTGTGATGGATGCTTTGTCTGGCTATGCACGTGTAGTGTGTGATCTTTCTCTTCTTCGTCGTCAATCGCTCAGAAAGTTTCCTGTCACATGAGCGCAGATGCGTCATCCTGCCGTAATGCACCTAACTAAAAATAGATCCAGCACGTCCGACTTGGGCTGAATAAATGTTTTTGTAAGAGTTTCTAGAACAAAGGCATGAGAATGGACCAGTAAGGCAAATAAATAATAGATGACAGTAAGCGAAGGGAAAAGGCAGAGTCAAAGAGAGTGACAGATTAGAGGAAGTTACAAGCACAGAACTTCCGGAAGTTGGGCTGAACTATCAGTACGAAAGACCTCCCCAGTATCCCCACAGGGTGCGGCGTGTGGTCAATAGTTTTGCGTATTTGTGCACGTGCAGGTACGTGCTCTGTATGCTGGGAGAATCCAAAGCTGGAGACTGTGAGAGATCGGTCACCTCCACCTGGCTGCAGCTGATGGCTCTCTACTTCTGGATGCTGGTCATCATCTGTACTTTGGGTACCTCAGTATTCTTTGATAAAACAGCGAAATATAGTGTTCAAAAAAAGAAACGCAACAACCGTTATCATATTTTACCTCCACCTGGCTACAGCTGATGGCTCTCTACTGCTGGATGCTGGTCATCATCTGTACTTTGGGTACCTCAGTATTCCATGATATTAAGACAGCGAAATATAGTGTTCAAAAAAAGAAACGCAACAACTGTTATCATATTTTACCTCCACCTGGCTACAGCTGATGGCTCTCTACTGCTGGATGCTGGTCATCATCTGTACTTTGGGTACCTCAGTATTCCATGATATTAAGACAGCGAAATATAGTGTTCAAAAAAAGAAACGCAACAAACGTTTTCGTTATTATTTTCATATTTTAAAAAAATGGTCCAATGTGCTTGAATCAGTATTAGGGTGTGTGTTATTACTGAGCCTTTCTGAACATTGTTGCGTTTCTTTCTTTTAGCAGTTTACGATACAATATAGCACAATATATAAAGCAATGCTATGCGTTACGATCCAATACTGCGGCGGTACCATAGCCGATGAGGTTTAACCGAGGCGTAGTTACTGCTACACCTATCTGTATTGATACAAAAATCGGGACTTTACTGGTGTTGCACTGCCTCCGGGCATTGCCTCCAGTATTGTTCCCACCATCTTTGTATCTACAAATGTCCCATATGTGTCTGTTCCAGACCGAGAGGACGTAAAACACCATTTTTCTACGATGCAATACAATACATACATTACCAATACGATGTTAGTAGCTTACAAGTAGGCTTGCAACGCGATGCAATTCAATGCATTACATTCTTAATTTTAGGCTCAAAAGCCACATGGCGTTATTTTGGTGTTGCTTAGGCTCAAAAGCCACATGGTGTTATTTGGTGTTGCTTAGGCTCAAAAGCCACATGGTGTTATTTGGTATTGCTTAGGCTCAAAAGCCACATGGTGTTATTTGGTGTTGCTTAGGCTCAAAAGCCACATGGTGTTATTTGGTGTTGCTTAGGCTCAAAAGCCACATGGTGTTATTTGGTGTTGCTTAGGCTCAAAAGCCACATGGTGTTGCTTAGGCTCAAAAGCCACATGGTGTTATTTGGTGTTGCTTAGGCTCAAAAGCCACATGGTGTTATTTGGTGTTGCTTAGGCTCAAAAGTCACATGGTGTTATTTGGTGTTGCTTAGGCTCAAAATCCACATGGTGTTATTTGGTGTTGCTTAGGCTCAAAAGTCACATGGTGTTATTTGGTGTTGCTTAGGCTCAAAATCCACATGGTGTTATTTGGTGTTGCTTAGGCTCAAAATTCACATGGTGTTATTTGGTGTTGCTTAGGCTCAAAAGCCACATGGTGTTATTTGTGTTGCTTAGGCTCAAAATCCACATGGTGTTATTTGGTGTTGCTTAGGCTCAAAATCCACATGGTGTTATTTTGGTGTTGTTTAGTCTCAGAAGCTATTAGGTGTTGTGTTTTATTGTTTAGGTTGAAAAGCTATATAATTATGTTTTGGCGTTACGTGGTGTTAGCTTAGCTCAAAAGCTATGGTGTTGTGTGGTGTTGTGTTGGCTCACAAGCGTTGGTGCTGTGTCGTCGGGTCAACGCTTCCTGCATGAAAGAGAAAGCAGCAGCTGAGGAACTGGAGACCTGTTATCAGATGAAGGAAAGACGGGAAAGAGTAAGCATTTTGTTCGTTCGTTTATAGTTGCACACTTTTCTGGTTGTATTGTCTTCTTCTTCTTCTTCGTCGTCGTCGTCGTCTTTTTCTTCTTCTTTTTCTTCTTCTTCTTCTTCTTCTTCTTCTTCTTCTTCTTCTTCTTCTTCTTCTTTCTTCTTCTCCTCCTTCTTCTTCTTCTTAATCTTCTTCTTCTTCTTCTTCTTCTTCTTCTTCTTCTTCTTCTTCTTCTTCTTCTTCTTCTTCTTCTTTTTCTTCTTCTATTAATACTATCAATAGTATCATATTGTGTTTTTATTGACTTAAGTTTTATATTCCCCCACTCCACAGTTCAATTCGTTCATTATCTCACACACATTCATCCTTCAATATGCCTTGTCTCGAAGGAGTAAAGATTCTGAATAAGGAACCATTAAAACGAAGACGAAGAAAAAGTTGGGGGGAAAAGAAGAAAAAGGGGGGGAACATTAAGGAAAAGGATGAAGAAATATAATAATAATAATAATAATAATAATAATAATAATAATAATTAAAAATAAACAATTCATGGGACATCTTCTTCTTCTTCTTCTTCTTCTTCTTCTTCTTCTTCTTTTTTTTTTCTTTTTTTTTCTTCTTCTTCTTCTTCTTCTTTTTTCTCAGTCAAGGTAGCGTTATTTTTGCCATTTTTGTGATGCCATATTGTGTGTGAATGCGCGTGCGTGCGTGAGCGCGCGCATGCGTGTGTGTGTCTGTGTGTGTGCGTGTGTATATATATGTGTGTGCTTGCGCGCGCGCGCGCGCGCGCGCGCGTGTGTGTGTGTGTGTGTGTGTGTGTGTGTGTGTGTGTGTGTGTGTGATAGAGAGTGAGCACAAACAGGCCTACCATTGATCAGTCAATCACATACATTTTTTTCAGGCGGAAATGGAAAAGAAGATAAAGTATGGAAACGCAGACACAATGGAAGGTAAGAAACTACTCTAACTCTCCACCCATCTTTCGCTTGTGTACTCGCATGCCCCCCCCCAAAAAAAAAAAAACCACACCCCAAAACCCCACAATAATCTGCTTCAATGCGTATTTGGGGGTTTGAGGGTAGGTGCACAGAAACTAAATATTAAGTGGCACAGGGGTAACCTTCTGGACGTTCTATGCTTGTAACTTCCTCTCATCTGTCACTCTCTTTGACTCTGCCTTTTCCCCTTGCTTACTGTCATCTACTATCTTTCTATCTTGGCGTCTGATTTTGAACACATACATGTTTTGTCGTGTCCTGTCTTTCCCAATCTTTGCACGTGCAATCCGCTCCATACCAAATGTCGCTCTTCTATTTTTGTATTTTTGTTAATTCTCACCATCCATTTAGAATCCATATATACGCGTGAATCTAGAATACCTCACGTACGTTTTTCGACTAAAGTTGGAGTTTAGACAACCGCAATCATATTGTTGCATTAAACATTGTTCACTGAGAAGAAACATTCTGCCTTTCTTGGGAAAGGAATGGGGTTATGATCATCAGCCTAGGTTTGTTGTCATGAAGCTGAAAGAAATAGACTTTGAGATCGAGGGTCGTAAACATGAAGGTGGATGGGGGGAGTGTCTAAACTACAACTTAGCTCCTTTTTCTTCTCTTAGTCCAGGCGAAATTAAGCTTGACCTTGTTTTGTGATATATATTAGGTTTTTATGTCGATCTAACGTGATTTGAGGGTGCTGAATCCAAATCCGTTGGAGGCCAAGTTGTAAATGTTGGGCATTTTGAATTATGACGTAATATTCATTCAAAATGGCCTTCTCTGGTTTGACAGAGGATGTGAGCCACGAGACCCTGTGCCGGATACAGTCAGGCCTGACCCCCCAAACCTACCAGGTTCTGCGCTCTGAGCAACTGCTGAAGCCCAGGTAGGCGATGCCGCCTGTGGCATCGTGGAGATCGTTCATATCATATGATATGATATGATGGCAGATCGATGATCAGGCCATGGGCCTTTGATCTGGTCGTGTTGATCCAAAACTTTTGCTCACAATATTTTCTTTTTATGTCTTTTTTAAAATTTTATTCTTTTTTATGTTAGCGTCACGGGTAATATTGAGGCTCTCCTATTAACGAGTTACATATCTTTGGTCTGCCCACACAGTGTCTAGTCTGTTCTTGAAAGCTTGCAGCTGAATGGGGCTGTCACCACATTCTCCGGTAGACTGTTCCACTTGTCAACGACTCGGGATGTGAAACAGTGGGAACGAATACTTGTGTCGCACCTATTTTTCTTAAGCTTGAAAGAAAATGAGGATAATGAGGAGAGTTGATTATAATCTAGTTGGTAGATTACTGGCGACGATGACAGTCATCGGCAATCTTAGGGTAAGACGGGGTAAAAAGCCCATGGGCGGGTAAGAAGCCCATGCCAATTATCTCATGAAATAAAGCAAATTTCAGTCAAATTTGCCTATAAGACGAATGCTAAACATTAACACTCGTCTCATGGGCAAAATGTGACTGAAATTTGCTTTATTTCATGAGATAATTGGCATGGGCTTTTTACCCGCCCATGAGCTCTTTACCCCATCTTCACCTATATTTCCTTTTATAGACGATAAAGTGATTTATTTTATGTTTTATGATGGATGCTTCATGTTATATGTTAACCCTTTCAGGCATCAAGTGTTGATGTGCAGTCAATGTTCAAGGAATTCAGCAAAAACCTTGACCTTTATAGTCACTGTCGCGGATTTATTAAACAAAATTGAGAATAACAGAAGTTAAAAGTCAATTTTTTTGTTGAATTTGGGTTTCAAATGCATGGGCAGTTACATGCTTGATTTGTTTTTAATTCAATAATGGTATAATTCACATAAATATCACATACATCAGCAACTATTTGTCCGTAATGTGCCGAAATGAGCTGATGTTGTCGGCCATTTTGAAAAGTGTCATGGCGGCCAAGAATTGGCTGACCCAAATCAACATCCACCACATTTACTTTCATAGACATGTAGGCAACCATTCAGACTAGATTGTATGCTTTTAACTCAAAGCTTTTAGGTCAGCCTTATTTGTGCAAGCTACAAATCTCAGCTTCCATACTGATCTGACAGATTATCGACAATCTTGACAACGGTGATAATGAAAATAATGATTACAATCAACTGACAGATTACCCGCAATGATGACAATGGAAACAGCGAATCGCCAGGTCACTGACAAGTTATTATGATTAGAGTGAATTGACATATCAAAAATGACAATGGTTATAATGAGCAGACAGATAACTGACAATCTTAGCAAAGGCCATTATGAAGTGGCACATGTTAGAGCGATTTTTACAATTATAATGAAGAAAAAAGCCTTTGACAATAAGATTATTCATTTAAGCGAAACAGTTGCGTCTGTTATCGAAGATGATCAAAGTGTTGCTTTTAACCTTAAAAATGAAGACATATCTATTATGCCTCACCGTGAACAACGAAGGGTAAGATCTTTTTTTAAAAGTCTGAAGCAGCAAACAGAGCTTGAAAAAAACCACCAACTCTTTGCTTCTCTGTGAGGTGCATGTTTCGTTAAAGACCCCCCACGTCACTTGTCACATTCCTTCTTATGCTAAGTAGATTTCTTAAGATTTCTTACCAGCTAAAAGGGGGGGGGGGGGGGGGGCACGTGAAAACCGTGATTTTGACACGTTTTATACATGAGTTTGTTGGATCTTTAATGTGTTAGCAATAATTGTCACCTTCCCTTAATAGGCCCCTGCTGTCAATACTTTTGTTGTACATTATATTTCTTTTATTTTGTCTTTTGTGTGCACCAAACAGGCCATATTCTACATGGCACTAGATTAGGCAATCTACACATATATGTGTATGGTTGTGGTTGTAAGCAAGTGTGTGTGTATGTGTGTGTGTGTGTGTGTATGTGTGTGTATATATGTGTGTGTCTGTGTGTGTATGTGTGTGTGTGTACGTGTGTGTGTGTGTGTCTGTGTCTGTCTGTATGTGCACGTGTGTGTGTGCGCGTGCGTGCGCGCGTGCGTTTTATACATGAGTTTGTTGAATGCGTGTGAGCCTTAATACTATGTCTCTGTTAATGCGTGTGTATTTGTGTGCGTTGTGAACGAGTGTATATGTATGAATGTATGTGCGCGTGTGTGTGTGCGTACTTGCGCTTGCGATACATAAGCATGTTTGATTATGCGTGCATGTTATATGAGTGTGCATGTAACCTTGTGTGTGTACGTGTGCGAGTGTATATTATCATTATCATTATTATTATTATTGTTATTATTATTAATTATGTCCGAGTGTGCATGTAACGAATATGTGTGTGACTGGGTATATATGTACATGTATATTTAATTGTACTTATCTACATGCATGAACATACATTTGTATTCGTTGTGTGTGTGTGCGTAGTATTCTACGTTTTCTGCGGCCAGAGGACCTGCAAAGTGTGGACATCTCGGTGGCTCAGCGGTGCCTGCTCCGTCACGTGCTGGACAGGACTCAGCAGGACCCGAACCTCTGGAACCCTCACAGCCCAACAGAAGCCTCTACGGGCAGAGACACTCACGATGCGTGTCTGGCATAGTACAGACAGGACTGGTGTCGTGGATAAACTGCACTGCTAACAAATAGTCCTGGGCCTAATTTCTCTAGATAACGGTCGCCGCGCGAATAACGCTTACGCCAAACGGAGCCTAAGAAACACTTTAGAAAACGTTTGCGGAAGAATATTACAAGCTCTTGTCTGATTGGTCCCAAAAAATATATTCTAAACAAACTTTAATGGACCAATCAACAACAAGAAACGTATTCACCCCCTACTAGTTCTGGATTGTCGCCGCTTGCTCGGTGTTTGGCAAGAACAAAACGTCACGCGGACTATATCGGCAATCGAAGGGTATTTCTTATACCATTTTTGCCGATTTGAGCGAGCGCAACGTAACGTTTGCCCTTGTGAAACGGCCCCCTGATTTCCATGTTGCTCATGCTCATTAGGCCGATTAGTCGTCATGAGGCTGCTACTTCCTTCCGCCATGTTTGTACATTATTTTATTTGCCAACGATCCATTCGAGAATTAATTATACCTCAAACATTCTCCGCATTTTTGTAAACTAACCCAAGGGCATTTTGATCGCGAACAGTTATTTATTTGTTCTTAAATTCTTGTTTTCGGCATTTTCATGTAACAAGCATAACATTTGGCATGGTGGTTTCTTATGATGTTTTTTATCCACTTTTGACATAGGGATATTTTCAATTCAGTCTTTAACCCCTTCAGAGCCACAGGCATTTTGATTGCAGAATATTTAATTCAACACAAAATTCTAGAGTGTTGTGCATTTTCACACAACAAGCATAAAATTTGGCATGAGAAGAATGTAAGGGGTGTGTGTATATGTGGGAAATGGGGGACAAGTGTCTTGGGTCAAATGTACTGCAATTGGACGATCATGTTGTTAGGAAAATGTAATTGAAATAGATTTTTTACCCCTTGAGATTTTCCGTTCTTGCTTTTTTATATTATAACATAAAGGTTTATGTGGATGATACGCTTTAAAAAATAGTTATTCATACTGCATTAATGTATGCAGTGACAGATTCCGTGAGTCTACAATTGCTGGTTATGTTGCTAACAAATGAAACTGAAATGGATTTTGCTGGATCTTGCATCTGATTATATTTCTTTAATTTCTGTGGTGGTGTTTTTTGCGTTCTTCTCTGCCAGTGACACCCTTATCAGAAATGGATAACTCTATAAAATTGTGTGCATGATTTGTCGTAATTATTCTTGACATGTATTATGTGGGGTAACAGGCTGAAGCCGTTAATTGTACACATAAATCATATTTGCTACTTTCAACACAAGTCGTAGCAAAATAATGAAATTTAATTTTTGTCTTCAATTTAAATTTAATTTTACTTTTTAAATAGAATGAACTGAAGTAGTGAGTTTTGACATGTTGCACCTGAAAAAAGCATAACATTATCTTGGCTTCATAAGTCAAATGGCAAGTAGGCCTAAGAGCTCAGTCCACAACAGGATGTTCAAGCAAGACTTACACGATTCAAGTACAACTACAGCATTAAGAGACTAGATGACCAGCTGCAAAACACATTTTCTACGACATTAGCCGCATGCCACATTTTCACCATGCGGCACATTTTCCATGTCACACAGCAGGAAAGACATTGTGGTACAGTAACCTTGACCTTTGACCAATGACCTTCATTTACTAACTTGGCCTAGATGTCCTAGCCACTTATGGGCATGCTACATTCAAGCGTCTTAGGTCCCTCCGTTCAAACATTATTGTGTCACCATACAAATGACCAATGACCTTCATTTACAAACATGGCCTATATATTCTAACTACCTAGGCATGCAAAAGGTGTCTTAGGTCCCTCCATTCAAACGTTATTGTGTTACCATACAAAAACGCCTCCAATGTGACACATTTTATTGTCCAGTGACCTTGACCTTTGGCCAATGATCTTCATTTGCAAACATGGCCTAGGTATTCTAACTACGTAGGGGCATGCAAAATTTGAGCATTCAAGGTCCCTCCATTCAAACGTTATTGTATTATCATTTTTTTAAAGCCTACAAAATGGCACATTATGTGCTCCAATGACCTTGACCTTTGAACAATGACCTTCATTTGCTTACTGGGCCTCGGCGCCATAAGTGTCTGTGCGTATGCAAACTATTAGCATCCCTGGTCCATCCGTTCAAACGTTATTGTGTTAACATGCATGCATACATAAATATACATAGTCAGCCATCCAGTCAGCCAGAAACAAACAGACAGACAACAGTGAAAACATAACCAGCTTTGCTTCACGGCTGATGAAAATTATATACATTTATATGCTAAAGATTTCAACAGTATATGTATAAAAATTATATACATTTATATGCTAAAGATTTCAACAGTATATGTATAAAAATTATATACATTTATATGCTAAAGATTTCAACAGTATATGTATAAAAATTATATACATTTATATGCTAAAGATTTCAACAGTATATGTATACAAATTATATACATTTATATGCTAAAGATTTCAACAGTATATGTATACAAATTATATACATTTATATGCTAACGATTTCAACAGTATATGTATAAAAATTATATACATTTATATGCTAAAGATTTCAACAGTATATGTATACAAATTATATACATTTATATGCTAAAGATTTCAACAGTATATGTATACAAATTATATACATTTATATGCTAACGATTTCAACAGTATATGTATAAAAATTATATACATTTATATGCTAAAGATTTCAACAGTATATGTATAAAAATTATATACATTTATATGCTAAAGATTTCAACAGTATATGTAAATCTTAAAAAATGCTTTTGTTGACGAAAATTTCAGACTAGGAAGAGTTGCTATCCCTGAACATGGTCTGAGTGTTGCAAGCAACGCCGTACCCGTATCCACCGTGTGTTCATAAAGGAGAAGAAATGGTAAAAGCTTAGTAAAACCTATTAATCTCGATCTCATATGGTATGTTTAGGCCCTACCATACGATGTGATCATTGATATGAGTATTCGATATGATATAATGGTAGGCCCCTGTTAAATGCTATAAGCCATGATGAAATAGGCCCAAGCCGTTGATTATGAACACAAACCACTGAAATGCGTAAAACAGTAAAAGCCTTCTCGCCTTCTCCCCTCACTCCTACCCTAAAGCAGTCGAGCATGAAAAGATTTAAAACCAAAACTAAAAACCGAAATAACACACACGTGCGCGCGCACGCACACGCACACACGCGCACACACACATACACGCCCACTAGCGCGCGCCCACACGCGCTTATTTTGTAGTTGAAACTATCGATCCTAAATAATTAATTAATATTTAAAATTAATAAGAAGAGAAAAAGAATACGAGCAAATCGAGAGACAGAGAGACAAACACAGTCAGACAGTTAAAGAAAGAGAATCGGAAAATGCACCGAGAAAGCTCAGAGCGAATAATTATGACAAGCGTAAAACTCGTGAAAAGCGTGAATAAAGGTGTTAATGTGTCACGTGGTCCTATCTTAACCAATCTGCGCCCAAGCATGCACGCGCCTCCTTTTAATTTCCTGAACCCCTCTCGAAGTTTTTTTCTTCTTTCTTGAACTGTGTGTCTGCAAGACGACGGTCCAATAGTAGTCCAATGTGGTCGTCTGCTGCGCCATATTGAATTTTTGACATCTGTACATTTGAAATGAAAGGTAAGTGGTTTGTGTGTCCATGTGTGTCTTATGCGTCGACAAAATAAATTATTATTGTCTTTATAAGCGTTGTAGATGGACAGATGACAGTGCGAGAGCTGCCGGAATTCTGAATTGTGTGTGTGTGTGTGGAAAAACGACCGGTGATAGCTGATGGTGTTCACTGTGACTGTTAAGGGCCTGCTACACTACATACGATTCGGAGTTGAATGCGATGCGACTGTGACGATGCGAGTCACGATTCACGCGATATTCATGTATTGGGTCTACTTGAGTATAGACTAGTGTCAGTAGTGAGCGAAAATATCAGTACTTTTAATTCCAGTGGCAGAAACAATGCGCCGCAATAATTTGGCTAAGGTTTGGCTGGGTTGTAGTTTAGATACCTGTATTACATTTTCGCTTTGAACATTTTCACTGAAAAGCAACATTCTGCTGTTCTTGGGAAAAGGGATAGGGTTAGGATCAGCCTAAGGTTATTGACATTGTCATGTAACTGAAAGGACCGAGACTTTGAGAATGATGAGAGTCGTAAGCATGAAGGGGGTGTCTAAATTACAACTAGCGGCTGTCGTATGCAAAAAAAGTAGCATCGTGTAAATACTTCCCTCGCTACTATGAGATTTGCGACATTGAGCGAATTTTTTTAAATTTCACTTTTTTCCGTAATGTCATGAAATATGAACGAGTTGAGTACGGAAAAGTGTTTAATACGGAAAAAGTGAAATTGCGTTCATCCTTAATGTCGCAAATGCTAACTCATAGTAGCGAGCGAAGAATTTACACGATGCTACTTTTTTGCATACGACAGCGGCTATATTCATTTATGCCCGTCTGCTGGCGTCAAGAACGATAATTTATAACAGAAAAGAACATAGCGATTGCTTTTTCAGTCAACAGATTATCGTTCTTGGCCGGGTTGACGGGCATAAATGTGCCGTTAATTTTACAAATTTGTTCAAAAGTTCTAATTCACATAATAATAATTTTCTTTAATTTTATAAATCGGGTCAATGAGTTAAGCAATCTAAATGCTTTTTTTAAAATCCAAATGTAGCTTTAGAGTTTGTTCTGCTTAAGATTTTTTTTTTTAAATTGACAATATTCACAATTACGCCCGCCAAGAACGATAATGTTGACAGAAAAAGCAATGGGCTATGTTCTTTTCTGTTACAAATGATCGTTCTTGGCAGGCGTAATTGTGAATATCGCCAAAAATGTTCTCTTTATGTTTAGGTTCGGCTCTCGTTAACAAGGACTGGCTCAGTGGTCACCATCACCCCACCAGAACAGGAATCGTCATTGTTGAAGACCCTCAACGTTCCCTCATGGCCCAGCCCTGTCACCATCATCCCATCAACAGGAATCGTCACTGCTGAAGACCATCAGCATTCCCCCATGGCCCAGTCCTGTCACCATCTCCCCACCATCCTCAGGAATCATCACTGCTGAAGACCCTCAACAGTCCCAAGCCCTGTCACCATCATCCCATCAGCCTCAGGAATCATCACTGCTGAAGACCCACAACATCCCCCCATGGCCCAGCCCTGTCACCATCACCCCACCACCAACAGGAATCGTCACTGCTGAAGACCCTCAACAGTTCCCCATGGTCTAGCCCTGTCACCATCACCCCACCAGCAACAGACATCACTGCTGAAGACCATCAACAGTCCCCAGCCCTGTCACCATCACCCCATCATCCTCAGGAATCGTCACTGCTGAAGACCCACAACATTCCCCCATGGCCCAGCCCTGTCAGCCCTGTCACCATCATCCCATCATCCTCAGGAATCGTCACTGCTGCCAGGCCGGGTCCATTTCATAGACTTCTCACCTATGAAAGGTAAGTCAACCGGGTTATATTCACATTTAGTTAAAACCATGAACGCTTCAGTTGAATGGGATCAAGATTTCAAACTGTATTTTCATTTGCGAAAAATGCAGTCTTTTGCGTTAAGCAGTAATGGAGAAGAAATGTGAATAATTCCAGTTAGCCATTTGCAGAAAAGTCCTGATTTTAGCACATTATACAATGTGCGCGCACATGTTATGATAAAAAAACCCAACCAAACTGTCTTGTAGGACTGCACACAATTTTTAGACCAGCTACTTTGTAAAAACACATTATGACTAGCTTGCTGCACACGTTCTCTGTTACAATTTTAAAATTATTTTGTTTAATTCTTGACTGTTGCAAATTTTCAGTGAATTGTGGTTGATGATGTTTTTATTAAAAAGGACAAAACATTTCACACCATGACAACATATTAATATTTTTAGCTATCCAGACATGGCCTATATATTAAGACAATGTAAAAATAGCAAATATTTCGATTTTATTTGCAGACACCAGTCTACAGTGTGGCTGAAGTGTTTTGAAGTTTTTTCAGGTCCTAATTGTTTTGTTTTAATTTTATTTGCCAATGCGTTTCACCAGTCATTGAAGCTGAAAATTATCTGAACGCGTTTGCATTCTCCCCTCCACCTACCCCCCCCCCTTCCCTCTGGTCCTTGTACATATCAGACCATGTTCACTGCACTGAGATCTTAATGCTGTAACACCTGAATTTAACTTCAAGGAGTAGGGATGTCCCCTGGGCAAGTTTTAAAAATAAAATTTCAGCCCAGCTCTCTCGAACACCAGTTGCCTCTTCTGCTACAGGTCTGGAAGTTATGGTCGGAAGCAAACTTCTGCTCTCCTGAGGGATACAGTTGAATATTTTGAGACACTGAACACAATATATATGAGGATGAACTTGGGTCTGTATTGTTGTGGCAACTACTTTCACTTTGCTAGGCGAATAGGTGCCATAAATAACTTTGGTAAAAGGGAGTTAATTATGAGAAGTTCCTTCCCCTTATTCATTTCACTATAGTCTCTCTCTTAGCCTCACTATTTCATACTTGTTTTATGGGTGCAGCAGATTGGGGCAGTGTTGAGGAAATGGGGGCAGGTTGTTGTGGGTGATGTAGTTCAAGGCGAAATCGCAAAGTTTGCGGATCGGATGTTTGTCCAAATTTATTCTATCGCGTAAAAGATATTGATTTAGGTGATAATATGTTCCAATTGAGAGTGAAGTCTTCTGGTCTTTGTCAAAATGGATACGATGGGTGATTTTGTTATCTGCGAGGAACGCACGAAATATTAGGCAATCAAATAAATCAACCAAGTATGGTTAGTCATTCATTATGGAAAATCCACATGGAAGAGAGAGAGGAGGGGGAGGGGGAGAGAGAGAGAGAGAGAGAGAGAGAGAGAGAGAGAGATAAACGAAACAAAATGAAATTTTATTTACCCAAGGTAATGAGATAAGCATTTTACAGCTTTTTTACACTCAGCCCTTCGAGGGGAGAGAGAGAGAAGTACAAGCGTGAAAGTTATTATTAGAGGAGGGAGAATAATAGTGGAACATTCTAGTTGAAGTTAAATGAAGTGAGAGACATTTCGAAAGATAAGCACGAGATGATAAATTAACAATACAAGGGTATTGATCAGAAAATAAAACACAGCAGACACATAGTAACAGAAAACATATTTCACATCAACAAGTCAAGAATAGAAAAAATGTTAGTAGTCTTAAATTTTTCGAGTAATTCTTTTTAAGAACTTTTTTTAAAGGCTGTTTGAGGGATATGAGTTTAAGGATGATGATAAATTGTTCCATGCTGTTCTCCCTGAATAAACAAAACAAGGTTTGAATAGATTATTATGTGCGTGTGTGCGCGCCTGTGTGTGGGTTTGTGTGTTTGCGTGCATGTGCCCGTGTTTTTTTTAATTGGTCTTTTCTGCCAAAATAGGTGTTGAGGTGGGTGAGGGTAGCATATGACAACATCGATTTATTTAGAACAAGAACAATGTCCAAGTGAACCGAATCCGAATCGTGCACATAGAATGCAGAGAGAGGGAGTGAGCGAGAGAGAGTATTGACGCAGAGAGAGAGAGAGAGTTGGAGCCCGTTGATCGGGTTCTGGCTGGCTGGGTCATTGTGTGTGTGTATGTGTGTGTGTTGATCTGCGTGCTAAAACTGACTCTATGCTCTTCTGCCAGTCTCGCACCAATCGTTCAATCGTGTCTCCCTTCTCTCTTTCCAGCTAGTATCAGAGACAGAGTCAACTGATGTCCTCAAGTAAATGTTGCAAATGCTTTGATTTGGATCCTACCCCACCCTCTCTTTTCTAACATCTTCTGCCATCAATCACCACCATCGTCAATTCTTTAATGTCAGGCGTCTTCCCTTCTCCCTTAAAATGTGCTCTTGTGAAGCACTTTCTCAAGGGGAAAAAACTAATCTGGATCCCAATAATCTGAAAAAAGACAACTACAGACCTGCATCACATATATCTGGAGAAAGCTATTCTGATACAACTGAACGATCATCTCTCTTCAAACAATATCCATCCTTATCAGTCTGCCTACAGAGTTAACCACAGTACTTGAAACAGATCTTGTTCAGATAGTGAATGAACTCCCATTGCTTTTAAAGGTGGACCCTGACGGATGAGGTTTTGCAAGAAACACGTCGAGATCACCAGAAAAATAGCCTTTAAAAGGATCGGAACACTCGCTTTGCTCTGGTTTCCTATAAATTAAACCGTCAAAACGGCGATTCCTCCTGGCGGAGATGCCAGAGAGAGTAGCCATTTTGGATGGGGTGGGTGGAGGTCACTCATTGTGGTTGAAGCGTTTTCTTTTTTTTGTAGTGCAGTAAAACAAAAAATGGATCTGTTGCCTTTGTTGTGAGCGAAACTCCTTTAGATAATCTGTAAAAACAAATTAAAAAGAAAAGAAAAAAGCCTTGTATTGCGAACATTTCGTGCAAACGATTTGGTCTAAACGCAGGCGGCCATTGGAAAAGAGGCGGCACACGTCTTCCCTCTTTGGGTGAAATAATTTGACTTCCAGCACCTCCGCAAAGGAGGAATCGCTGATTTGACAGTTTGATTTCTAAGAAACCAGAGCAAAGTGAGTGTTGCTATCTCTGTAAAGGGTGTTTTCCTGGTGCTCTGGACGTGTTTCTTACAAAAACACATCCGTCAGGGTGGCCCTTTAATGCTGGCAGAACATCTCTTTACTGGCATTTCTTAATTCGTCTGCTGCCTTTGATATCATAGACCTCCCTATCTTTCTCTCTCGTCTTGAACACATGTGTGGAATTAACAGACCAGCTCTCGCTTTTCTTACGTTTCTGATTGCTTTAAGTCCTTATTATTGATGATCACTTCTAGCCAATATTATCGACCAGCATAGCATGAAACATAGCTTAGGTGCAGATGACACACAACTGCAGAATAGTACAACTAATGGATATCAAAATTCTATTCTTCCAGAAATTGGCAGCTATTATTCCGACATCCACAAATGGATGATTCAAGATAAACTTCAGCTGCAACGAGCATACTAGCCCCTGTCTCAGTGGAGTCAATCCAACTTGGCAGCATCATCACTCTCCCTGACTGTTAAGAACATATGTGTCACTCTGGACAACACACTTTCTATGCATAATCTCCTGACTCTGACCTGTCGGTCCTGTTAGCATCAGATCCATCGTATTGGCTACATTCGTAAATACCTATCGGACGAAGCCACAGCTATATTTATTATTTCCCTCATCCTATCTTGTCTTGACTTTGTGATGCTGTTCTTTCCGCCTTACCCGTTTCTGTTCTCTCTTTGTCTACAGCACATTCAAAATGCAACAGCTCGTCTTGTCCTTAGGAAGAAAAGGATTGATCGTGTTAGCTCTCCCCTCTCTGCACTTGTCTGTTAAAGATAGAATTGAACACAAACTTAACACCCCCTGCTATAAATATCATGCTGTTCTCCTACTACTTCGTCAGTATTACCATGTACCTGTCCGTTCGCCTGTTACGTTCAGTTTCAGACCCTTTTCCCTTCAGATCCCTAGACCTGTATAAACTTTCAACTGCTGGTCGAAGCTCTTTTGCTGTATTTTTTTTTAAGGACCAACCGCATAGAACAAAACAACAGGGCGTTGAATGGAACGCCCTACTTCCAGAAACCATTCAGGCCCCTTCTGCTAAGACCTTCTTCAGAAGGCTGCTGGCAGAGCACTAAAGCTTCAGACCCAGGGGTAGGCAGTGGTTGGGCCGGCATCATGCTGGGTACCGCTGAAC
>CM065696.1:31377816-31379876 GCA_017654935.2 Phymorhynchus buccinoides
GGGCGTTGAATGGAACGCCCTACTTCCAGAAACCATTCAGGCCCCTTCTGCTAAGATCTTCAGAAGGCTGCTGGCAGAGCACTAAAGCTTCAGACCCAAGGGTAGGCAGTGGTTGGGCCGGCATCATGCTGGGTACCGCTGAACGGTCCTTGTCTGGCCGGTTGTCTGGCTGTCTGTCTACCCCTCTCTCTCTCTCTCTCTCTCTCTCTCTCTCTCTCTCTCTCTCTCTCTCTCTCTCTCTCTCTCTCTCTCTCTCTCTCTCTCTCTCTCTCTTTTCTTTCCGTTGACCTCTTCACCCTTTTCATTTGTAATAATGTCAAAACTGACTTGAACTAGTTGGAAGAATTAGAAGAAACCCTGTTAGCATCAGATCCGTTGTATTGGCTTAATTCATAAATACCTATCGGACGAAGCCACAGCTATATTTATTATTTCCCTCATCCTATCTTGTCTTGACTTTGTGATGCTGTTCTTTCCGCCTTACCCGTTTCTGTTCTCTCTTTGTCTACAGCACATTCAAAATGCAACAGCTCGTCTTGTCCTTAGAAAGAAAAGGTTTGATCGTGTTAGCTCTACGCTCTCTGCACTTGTCTGTTAAAGATAGAATTGAATATAAACTTAACACCCCCTGCTATGAATATCATGCTGTTCTCCTACTACTTCGTCAGTATTACCGTGTACGCCGTTCGCCTGTTGCGTTCAGTTTCAGACCCTTTTCCCTTCAGATCCCTAGACCTGTATAAACTTTCAACTGCTGGTCGACGCTCTTTTGCTGTATTTTTTTTAGGACCAACCGCATAGAACAAAACAACAGGGCGTTGAATGGAACGCCCTACTTCCAGAAACCATTCAGGTCCCTTCTGCTACGACCTTCTTCAGAAGGCTGCTGGCAGAGCACTAAAGCTTCAGACCCAAGGGTAGGCAGTGGTTGGGCCGGCATCATGCTGGGTACCGCTGAACGGTCCTTGTCTGGCCGGTTGTCTAGCTGTCTACCCGCCAAAACCCACACCCTCTCTCCCCTCTCTCTCTCTCTCTCTCTCTCTCTCTCTCTCTCTCTCTCTCTCTCTCTCTCCTCTCTCTCTCTCTCTCTCTCTCTCTCTCTCTCTCTCTCTCTCTCTCTCTCTCTCTCTCTCCTCTCTCCTCCCCCCCCCCCCCTTGTTCCCTCCTTCGAACTCTTCGCCCTTTTCAGTTGTAATAATGGTCAAAAATGACCTTGTCAACAGTTGGAAGGAGGAGAAGACAAACTGCTTCTGTTCCTTCGTTAGCGACCAACCCTCTCCGCCTTCAGAACGAACACTAAACTCCACCAATGAAGCACACACTTTCTCTCTTGTTCTAGGTTTGTTTCTTTTCGCATGTTTCTTTGTCAAATGTGTGGGGGCTATTTTCCGTTCTTCTGTGTATTGTGTTTTTGTTTTAATATGCTATTTTATATACATGTGTGTGTGTGTGTGTGTGTGTGTGTATGTGTGTGTGTCAGAGAGAGAAAAAAAGTCTGACAAGATTTTGGGGGGAATAAGAATAATATGAAATAATAATAATAATAATAATAATAATAATAATAATAATGAGATTGTGCACATGGAATGCTGAGAGAGGGAGAGAGGGGATAGAAAAACAAAAACAGGAGATAGAGATAAATGCTTTACCAAACTTTTTAGCAAGAATATTATCCATCAAAATAATGAGATTGTACACATTGGATACACAGAGAGAGAGAGAGAGAGAGAGAGAGAGAGAGAGAGAGAGAGAGAGAGAGAGATGCTTTTCTTTTCTTTGTTTAGCGAAAATAATGTCCTTCGGATGTAGAGAGAGAGAGAGAAAGAGGATGAAAGAAAGAGTTCCTTTACATTCTTTTTTTTTTTTTTTTTTTTTTTTTTAGCAAGCATGATGTCCATCCATTTAATGAGATTGTGCACATTGAATGCTGACAGAGAGAAAGAGAAGGAGAGAGAGAGAGAGGGGGGGAGAGGAGAAAGAGAGGGTAGAGAGCTGCTTTATAACAATTGTAGCAAGAATACTGTCCACCAAATTAATGAGATTGTACACATTGAATGCTG
>CM065696.1:31380376-31395376 GCA_017654935.2 Phymorhynchus buccinoides
TATATCTCTAGATATATATATATATATAGGTGTATAAAATGTGTAAAAATATAATTATTTTGAATGGATAATATTATTGATAAAAAGGTTTGGTAAAAGAATTTATATATATCTCATGTTTTTGTTTTTTATAAAATAACAATATATAAATACTCAGTCACAGCATTCCATGTGCACATCTCATTATTATTTTATTATTATTATTATTATTATTATTGTATTTCATATTATTCTATTACCCCACAAAAATCTGTGTCAAACTTTTTTTCTCTCTCTGACACACACACATACACACACACACCACACACCACACTGTATATAAATATTCATATTAAACAAAAACACACACAAAGAACGGCAAAATAGCCCCCACACATTGACAAAAGAAACCATGCGAAAAGAAACAAAACCTAGACAAGAGAGAAAGTGTTTTCTTCATTGGTGGAAGTTTAGTGTCGTTCTGAAGGCGGAAGAGGGTTGGTCGCTAACGAAGGAACAGAAAGCAGTTTTGTCTCTCCTCCTTCCAACTGTGTGACAAGGTCCTTTTTGACCATTATTACAACTGAAACAGGCGAAGAGTTCGAAGGAGGGAACAGGGGGGGGGGAGAAGAGAGAGAGAGAGAGAGAGAGAGAGAGAGATAGAGAGAGAGAGAGAGAGAGAGAGAGAGAGAGAGAGAGGAGAGAGGGTGGGGTGGGTGGGTTTTGGGCGGGTAGGACAGCTGACCAACCGGCCCAGACAAGGACCGTTCAGCGTACCCACATGCTGCGCCCAGGCCAACCACTGCCTACCCTTGGGTCTGAAGCTTTAGTGCTCTGCACAGCACTTCCCTGAAGAAGGTCGTAGCAGAAGGGACCTGAATGGTTTCTTTCTGGAAGTAGGCGTTCCATTCACGCCCTGTTGTTTTTGTTCTATGCGGTGGTCCTAAAAAAATACAGCAAGAGCGTCGCACCACATTGAAAGTTTACACGTCTATACCATCTGGCTCTGAGGGAAAAGGGTCTAAACTGAACGCACAGGCGAACGGGTATTACTGGACGAAGTAGTAGAGAACAGCATGAGATTCATAGCAGGGGGTGTTAAGTTTATATTCAATTCTATCTTTAACAGACAGTGCAGAGAGCGTAGAGCTATACACGATCAAACCTTTTCTTTTAGGACAAGGCATGCTGTTGCATTTTGCTGTGCTGTAGAAAGAGAGAACGAAAACGGGTAGGCGGAAGAACACCATCACAAAGGTCAAGACCAGATAGGATGAGGGAAATAATAAATTAGCATGTGGCTTCGTCCGAGGCAGGTATTTATGAATTTAAGCCAGTACCAAACGGATCTGATGCTACAGGGTTTCTCTAATTCTTCCAACTAGTTCAAGTCGTTTTGACATTATACAATGAAAAGGGTGGGAGGAGGTCCAACGGAAAGACAAAGAGAGAGAGAAGAGAGGAGAAGAGAGAGCGAGAGAGAGAGAGAGGAGGAGAGAGCGAGAGTGAGGGGGTAGACAGCCAGACAACCGGCAAACACGGCCGCGTTCAGCGTACCCAGCATGATTCCGGCCCAACACTGCCTACCCTTGGGTCTGAACTTTAGTGCTCTGCAGCGCCTTCTGAAGGATCTTAGCAGAGGGGACTGATGGTTTCTGAAGTAGGGCGTTCCATTCAACGCCCAAAAATGTTTGCTTGTTTTCTATGCGGTTTGGTCTAAATTTTAAAAAAGGACAGCAAAACTATCTCGGACCATCATTGGAAAGTCTATCCAGGTCTAGGGCTCCGAAGGGAAAAGGTCCTGAAACTGAACGTAAACATGCGAACGAACAGGTACATGTAATAACTGACGAAGTAGTATGCGAACAGCATGATATTCATAGCGGGAGTGTTAAGTTTGGTTCAATTCTACCTTTACAGACAAGTGCAGAGAGGGGAAGCTAAACAGTCATACTTTTCTTCCTAAGGACAAGTTGCATTTTGAAATGGCTGTAGACAAGAGAGAACAGAAACGGTAAGGCGGAAAGAACAGCACACAAAGTCCAGAAAGAATAGGATGAGGAAAATAATACATATAGCTGTGGCTTCGTCCGATAGCATAAGGGCCTGAATGGTTTCTGGAAGTAGGCGTTCCATTCAACGCCCGTTGTTGTGTTCTATGTGGTGGTCCTTGAACAAATACAGCAAAGACTTCTACCAGCATTGAAAGTTTATACAGGTCTGGATCTGAAGGGAAAAGGGTCGAAGCTGAGCGTAATGGGCAACCGGACAGGTACATGGTACTACTGCGAAGTATGGAGACAGCTGATATTTATAGCATGGGGTGTTAAGTTTGTGTTCAATTCTATCTTTCACAGACACAAGTTCAGAGATTGTTAGCTAACACGACTAAACATTTTCTTCATAATGACAAACGAGCTGTGCATTTTTGAATGTGCTGGTAGACAAGAGAGACAGAAAACGGGTAAGGTGGAAGAACAGCATCACAACGTCCCAAAAGATAGGATGAGGAAATAATAAACATGGCTGTGGCTGCGTCCGATAGGGTATTACGAATTAACAATACAACGATCTGATGCTAACACGGTTTCTTTTTATTTTCCAACTAGTTCAAGTATGTTTGACCATTATTACAAATGGGAGGGCGAATGAGGTCAAAGGAAAGAAAAGAGAAAGAGAGAGAGAGAGAGGGGGTAACAGCCAGACAAACGGTCCAGACAAGACCGTTCAGCAATACCAAGCATGATGCCGGCCCACCCTGCCCTACCCCTGGGTCTGAATCTTTAAAAGGGCGAAGAGGTCAAAGGAAAGGAAAACAAAAGAGAGACAGAGAAGAGACAGAGAGAGGAGAGAGAGAGAGAGATAAAGAGAGAAAAAAAGAGAGAGAGAGAGAGAGAACGAAGGAGAGAGAGAGAGAGAGAGAGAGTGGGCGGGGGTGTTGGTGGGTAGACAGCCAGACAACCGGCCAGACAAGGACCGTTCAGCGGTACCCAGCATGATGCCGGCCCAACCACTGCCTACCCCTGGGTCTGAAGCTTTAGTGCTCTGCCAACAGCCTTCTGAAGATCTTAGCAGAAGGGGCCTGAATGGTTTCTGGAAGTAGGGCGTTCCATTCAACGCCCTGTTGTTTTGTTCTATGCGGTTGGTCCTTAAAAAAAATACAGCAAAAGAGCTTCGACCAGCAGTTGAAAGTTTATACAGGTCTATGGATCTGAAGGGAAAAGGGTCTAAAGCTGAACGCAACAGGCGAACGGACAGGTACATGGTAATACTGACGAAGTAGTAGGAGAACAGCATGATATTTATAGCAGTGGGTGTTAAGTTTGTGTTCAATTCTACCTTTAACAGACAAGTGCAGAGAGGAAAGAGCTAACACGATCAAACCTTTTCTTCCTAAGGACAAGGCGAGCTGTTGCATTTTGAATGTGGTGTAGACAAAGAGAGAACAGAAACGGATAAGGCAGAAAGAACAGCATCACAAAGTCAAGACAAGATAGGATGAGGGAAATAATAAATATAGCTGTGGCTTCGTCCGATAGGTATTTACGAATTAAGCAAATAGAACGGATCTGATGCTAACAGAGTTTCTTCTTATTCTTCCAACTAGTTCAAGTCATTTTTGACATTATTACAAATGAAAAGGGCGAAGAGGTCGAAGGAAAGGAAAACAAAAGAGAGACAGAGAGAGACAGAGAGAGAGAGAGAGAGAGAGAGAGAGAGAGAGAGAGAGAGAGAGAGAGGGGGGGTGTTGGTGGGTAGACAGCCAGACAACCGGCCAGACAAGGACCGTTCAGCGGTACCCAGCATGATGCCGGCCCAACCACTGCCTACCCCTGGGTCTGAAGCTTTAGTGCTCTGCCAACAGCCTTCTGAAAATCTTAGCAAAAGGGGCCTGAATGGTTTCTGGAAGTAGGACGTTCCATTCAACGCCCTGTTGTTTTGTTCTATGCGGTTGGTCCTTAAAAAATACAGCAAAAGAGCTTCGACCAGCAGTTGAAAGTTTATACAGGTCTATGGATCTGAAGGGAAAAGGGTCTAAAGCTGAACGCAACAGGCGAACGGACAGGTACATGGTAATACTGACGAAGTAGTAGGAGAACAGCATGATATTTATAGCAGTGGGTGTTAAGTTTGTGTTCAATTCTACCTTTAACAGACAAGTGCAGAGAGGAAAGAGCTAACACGATCAAACCTTTTCTTCCTAAGGACAAGGCGAGCTGTTGCATTTTGAATGTGGTGTAGACAAAGAGAGAACAGAAACGGGTAAGGCGGAAAGAACAGCATCACAAAGTCAAGACAAGATAGGATGAGGGAAATAATAAATATAGCTGTGGCTTCGTCCGATAGGTATTTACGAATTAAGCAAATAGAACGGATCTGATGCTAACAGAGTTTCTTCTTATTCTTCCAACTAGTTCAAGTCATTTTTGACCATTATTACAAATGAAAAGGGCGAAGAGGTCTTATTTTCCAAAGGAAAGAAAAAGAGAGAGAGAGAGAGAGAGAGAGAGAGAAAGGAGAGAGAGAAGAGAGACGAGAGAGAGAGAGAGAGAGAGAGAGAGAGAGAGAGAGAGAGTGAGAGAGGGAGAGAGAGGGGGGGGTGTTGGTGGGTAGACAGCCAGACAACCGGCCAGACAAGGACCGTTCAGCGGTACCCAGCATGATGCCGGCCCAACCACTGCCTACCCCTGGGTCTGAAGCTTTAGTGCTCTGCCAACAGCCTTCTGAAGAAGGTCTTAGCAGAAGGGGCCTGAATGGTTTCTGGAAGTAGGACGTTCCATTCAACGCCCTGTTGTTTTGTTCTATGCGGTTGGTCCTTAAAAAAATACAGCAAAAGAGCTTCGACCAGCAGTTGAAAGTTTATACAGGTCTATGGATCTGAAGGGAAAAGGGTCTAAAGCTGAACGCAACAGGCGAACGGACAGGTACATGGTAATACTGACGAAGTAGTAGGAGAACAGCATGATATTTATAGCAGGGGGTGTTAAGTTTGTGTTCAATTCTACCTTTAACAGACAAGTGCAAGAGAGGGGAGAGCTAACACGATCAAACCTTTTCTTCCTAAGGACAAGGCGAGCTGTTGCATTTTGAATGTGGTGTAGACAAAGAGAGAACAGAAACGGGTAAGGCGGAAAGAACAGCATCACAAAGTCAAGACAAGATAGGATGAGGGAAATAATAAATATAATAGCTGTGGCTTCGTCCGATAGGTATTTACGAATTAAGCCAATACAACGGATCTGATGCTAACAGAGTTTCTTCTTATTCTTCCAACTAGTTCAAGTCATTTTTGACATTATTACAAATGAAAAGGGCGAAGAGGTCGAAGGAAAGGAAAACAAAAGAGAGACAGAGAGAGACAGAGAGAGAGAGAGGAATTGAGAGAGAGAGAGAGAGAGAGAGAGAGAGAGGGGGGGTGTTGGTGGGTAGACAGCCAGACAACCGGCCAGACAAGGACCGTTCAGCGGTACCCAGCATGATGCCGGCCCAACCACTGCCTACCCCTGGGTCTGAAGCTTTAGTGCTCTGCCAACAGCCTTCTGAAAATCTTAGCAGAAGGGGCCTGAATGGTTTCTGGAAGTAGGACGTTCCATTCAACGCCCTGTTGTTTTGTTCTATGCGGTTGGTCCTTAAAAAAAATACAGCAAAAGAGCTTCGACCAGCAGTTGAAAGTTTATACAGGTCTATGGATCTGAAGGGAAAAGGGTCTAAAGCTGAACGCAACAGGCGAACGGACAGGTACATGGTAATACTGACGAAGTAGTAGGAGAACAGCATGATATTTATAGCAGTGGGTGTTAAGTTTGTGTTCAATTCTACCTTTAACAGACAAGTGCAGAGAGGAAAGAGCTAACACGATCAAACCTTTTCTTCCTAAGGACAAGACGAGCTGTTGCATTTTGAATGTGGTGTAGACAAAGAGAGAACAGAAACGGGTAAGGCGGAAAGAACAGCATCACAAAGTCAAGACAAGATAGGATGAGGGAAATAATAAATATAGCTGTGGCTTCGTCCGATAGGTATTTACGAATTTAAGCAAATAGAACGGATCTGATGCTAACAGAGTTTCTTCTTATTCTTCCAACTAGTTCAAGTCATTTTTGACATTATTACAAATGAAAAGGGCGAAGAGGTCTGAAGGAAAAAAAAAAAAGAGTGAGAGAGAGAGAGAGAGACGAGAGAGAGAGAGAGAGAGAGAGAGAGAGAGAGAGAGAGAGAGAGAGAGAGGGGTGGGGGGGGGGGTAGACAGCCAGACAACCGGCCAGACAAGGACCGTTCAGCGGTACCCAGCATGATGCCGGCCCAACCACTGCCTACCCTTGGATTTGATGTGTTTGTTTAGTGCTCTGCCAGCAGCCTTCTGAAGAAGGTCTTAACAGAAGGGGCCTGAATGGTTTCTGGAAGTAGGGCGTTCCATTCAACGCCCTGTTGTTTTGTTCTATGCGGTTGGTCCTTAAAAAAAATACAGCAAAAGAGCTTCGACCAGCAGTTGAAAGTTTATACAGGTCTAGGGATCTGAAGGGAAAAGGGTCTGAAACTGAACGTAACAGGCGAACGGACAGGTACATGGTAATACTGACGAAGTAGTAGGAGAACAGCATGATATTTATAGCAGGGGGTGTTAAGTTTGTGTTCAATTCTATCTTTAACAGACAAGTGCAGAGAGGGGAGAGCTAACACGATCAAACCTTTTCTTTCTAAGGACAAGGCGAGCTGTTGCATTTTGAATGTGCTGTAGACAAAGAGAGAACAGAAACGGGTAAGGCGGAAAGAACAGCATCACAAAGTCCAGACGAGATAGGATGAGGGAAATAATAAATATAGCTGTGGCTTCGTCCGATAGGTATTTACGCATGTAGCCAAAACGATGGATCTGATGCTAACCGGACCGACAGGTCAGAGTCAGGAGATTATGCATAGAAAGTGTGTTGTCCAGAGTGACACATATGTTCTTAACAGTCAGGGAGAGTGATGATGCTGCCAAGTTGGATTGACTCCACTGAGACAGGGGCTAGTATGCTCGTTGCAGCTGAAGTTTATCTTGAATCATCCATTTGTGGATGTCGGAATAATAGCTGCCAATTTCTGGAAGAATAGAATTTTGATATCCATTAGTTGTACTATTCTGCAGTTGTGTGTCATCTGCACCTAAGCTATGTTTCATGCTATGCTGGTCGATAATATTGGCTAGAAGTGATCATCAATAATAAGGACTTAAAGCAATCAGAAACGTAAGAAAAGCGAGGGCTGGTCTGTTAATTCCACACATGTGTTCAAGACGAGAGAGAAAGATAGGGAGGTCTATGATATCAAAGGCAGCAGACGAATTAAGAAATGCCAGTAAAGAGATGTTCTGCCAGCATTAAAGGGCCACCCTGACGGATGTGTTTTTGTAAGAAACACGTCCAGAGCACCAGGAAAACACCCTTTACAGAGATAGCAACACTCACTTTGCTCTGGTTTCTTAGAAATCAAACTGTCAAATTCAGCGATTCCTCCTTGGCGGAGGTGCTGGAAGTCAAATTATTTCAACCCAAAGAGGAAGGCGTGTGCCGTCTCTTTTCTAATGGCCGCCTGCGTTTAGACCAAATCGTTTGCACGAAATTTTCGCAATACAAGGCTTTTTTTTTTTTTTTTTAATTTGTTTTATACAGATTATCTAAAGGAGTTTCGCTCACAACAAAGGAAATAGCTCCATTTTTTGTTTTACTGCACTACAAAAAAAAAAAAAACGCTTCAACCACAATGAGTGACCTCCACCCACCCCATCCAAAATGGCTACTCTCTCTGGCATCTCCGCCAAGGAGGAATCGCCGTTTTGACGGTTTAATTTATAGGAAACCAGAGCAAAGCGAGTGTTCCGATCCTTTTAAAAGGCTATCTTTCTGGTGATCTCGACGTGTTTCTTGCAAAACCTCATCCGTCAGGGTCCACCTTTAAAAGCAATGGGAGTTCATTCACTATCTGAACAAGATCTGTTTCAAGTACTGTGGTTAACTCTGTAGGCAGACTGATAAGGATGGATATTGTTTGAAGAGAGATGATCGTTCAGTTGTATCAGAATAGCTTTCTCCAGATATATGTGATGCAGGTCTGTAGTTGTCTTTTTTCAGATTATTGGGATCCAGATTAGTTTTTTCCCCTTGAGAAAGTGCTTCACAAGAGCAAATTTTAAAGCAGAAGGGAAGACGCCTGACATTAAAGAATTGACGATGGTGGTGATTGATGGCAGAAGATGTTAGAAAAGAGAGGGTGGGGTAGGATCCAAATCAAAGCATTTGCAACATTTACTTGAGGACATCAGTTGACTCTGTGTCTGATACTAGCTGGAAAGAGCGAAGGGAGACACGATTGAAGGATTGGTGCGAGACTGGCAGAAGAGCATAGAGTCAGTTTTAGCACGCAGCTCAACACACACACATACACACACACAATGACCCAGCCAGCCAGAACCCGATCAACGGGCTCCAACTCTCTCTCTCTCTCTGCGTCAATACTCTCTCTCTCTCTCTATCGCTCTCCACTCCCTCTCTCTGCATTCTATGTGCACGATTCGGATTCGATTCACTTGGACATTGTTCTTGTTCTAAATAAATCGATGTTGTCATATGCTACCCTCACCCACCTCAACACCTATTTTGGCAGAAAAGACCAATTAAAAAAAACACGGGCACATGCACGCAAACACACAAACCCACACACAGGCGCGCACACACGCACATAATAATCTATTCAAACCTTGTTTTGTTTATTCATGGAGAACAGCATGGAACAATTTATCATCATCCTTAAACTCATATCCCTCAAACAGCCTTTAAAAAAAGTTCTTAAAAAGAATTACTCGAAAAATTTAAGACTACTAACATTTTTTCTATTCTGGACTTGTTGACGTGAAATACGTTTTCTGTTACTATGTGTCTGCTGTGTTGTATTTTCTGATCAATACCCTTGTATTGTTAATTTATCATCTCGTGCTTATCTTTCGAAATGTCTCTCACTTCATTTAACTTCTTCAACTAGAATGTTCCACTATTATTCTCCCTCCTCTAATAATAACTTTCACGCTTGTACTTCTCTCTCTCTCTCCCCTCGAAGGGCTGAGTGTAAAAAAGCTGTAAAATGCTTATCTCATTACCTTGGGTAAATAAAATTTCATTTTGTTTCGTTTATCTCTCTCTCTCTCTCTCTCTCTCTCTCTCTCTCCCCCTCCCTCCCCCTCTCTCTCTTCCATGTGGATTTTCCATAATGAATGACTAACCATACTTGGTTGATTTATTTGATTGCCTAATATTTCGTGCGTTCCTCGCAGATAATAAAATCACCCATCGTATCCATTTTGACAAAGACCAGAAGACTTCACTCTCAATTGGAACATATTATCACCTAAATCAATATCTTTTACGCGATAGAATAAATTTGGACAAACATCCGAAAACTTTGCGATTTCGCCTTGAACTACATCACCCACAACAACCTGCCCCCATTTCCTCAACACTGCCCCAATCTGCTGCACCCATAAAACAAGTATGAAATAGTGAGACTAAGAGAGAGACTATAGTGAAATGAATAAGGGGAAGGAACTTCTCATAATTAAGTCCCTTTTACCAAAGTTATTTATGGAACCCATTCGCCTAGCAAAGTGAAAGTAGTTGCCACAACAATACAGACCCAAGTTCATCCTCATATATGTTGTGTTCCGTGTCTCAAAATATTCAACTGTATCCCTCAGGAGAGCAGAAGTTTGCTTCCGACCATAACTTCCAGACCTGTAGCAGAAGAGGCAACTGGTGTTCGAGAGAGCTGGGCTGAAATTTTATTTTAAAAACTTGCCCAGGGGACATCCCTACTCCTTGAAGTTAAATTCAGGTGTTACAGAATTAAGATCTCAGTGCAGTGAACATGGTCTGATATGTACAAGGACCAGAGGGAAGGGGGTTGGGTAGGTGGAGGGGAGAATGCAAACGCATTCAGATAATTTTCAGCTTCAATGACTGGTGAAACGCATTGGCAAATAAAATTAAAACAAAACAATTAGGACCTGAAAAAACTTCAAAACACTTCAGCCACACTGTAGACTGGTGTCTGCAAATAAAATCAAAATATTTGCTATTTTTACATTGTCTTAATATATAGGCCATGTCTGGACAGCTAAAAATATTAATATGTTGTCATGGTGTGCAATGTTTTGTCCTTTTTAATAAAAACATCATCAACCACAATTCACTGAAAATTTGCAACAGTCCATAATTAAACAAAATAATTTTAAAATTGTAACAGAGAACGTATGCAGCAAGCTAGTCATAATGTGTTTTTACAAAGTAGCTGGTCTAAAAATTGTGTGCAGTCCTACAAGACAATTTGGTGGGTTTTTTTATCATAACATGGGCGCGCACATTGTATAATGTGCTAAAATCAGGACTTTTCTGCAAAAGTGCTAACTGGAATTATTCACATTTCTTCTCCATTACTGCTTAACGCAAAAGACTGCATTTTTCGCAAATGAAAATAGTTTGAAATCTTGATCCCATTCAACTGAAGCGTTCATGGTTTTAACTAAATGTGAATATAACCCGGTTGACTTACCTTTCATAGGTGAGAAGTCTATGAAATGGACCCGGCCTGGCAGCAGTGACGATTCCTGAGGATGATGGTGACAGAGCTGGACCATGGGGGAATGTTGTGGGTCTTCAGCAGTGACGATTCCTGAGGATGATGGGGTGATGGTGACAGGGCTGGGGACTGTTGATGGTCTTCAGCAGTGATGTCTGTTGCTGGTGGGGTGATGGTGACAGGGCTAGACCATGGGGAACTGTTGATGGTCTTCAGCAGTGATGTCTGTTGCTGGTGGGGTGATGGTGACAGGGCTGGGGACTGTTGATGGTCTTCAGCAGTGATGTCTGTTGCTGGTGGGGTGATGGTGACAGGGATAGTGGGGACTGTTGAGGGTCTTCAGCAGTGACGATTCCTGTTGGTGGTGGGGTGATGGTGACAGGGCTGGGCCATGGGGGGATGTTGTGGGTCTTCAGCAGTGATGATTCCTGAGGAGGATGGGATGATGGTGACAGGGCTTGGGACTGTTGAGGGTCTTCAGCAGTGATGATTCCTGAGGATGGTGGGGAGATGGTGACAGGACTGGGCCATGGGGGAATGCTGATGGTCTTCAGCAGTGACGATTCCTGTTACTGATGGGATGATGGTGACAGGGCTGGGCCATGAGGGAACGTTGAGGGTCTTCAACAATGACGATTCCTGTTCTGGTGACCACAGGACTGAGCCAGTCCTTGTTAACGAGAGCCGAACCTAAACATAAAGAGAACATTTTTGGCGATTTCACAATTACGCCTGCCAAGAACTATCATTTGTAACAGAAAAGAACATAGCCCATTGCTTTTTCTGTCAACATTATCGTTCTTGGCGGGCGTAATTGTGAATATTGTCAATTTAAAATAATAAAAATTCTTAAAGCTACATTTGGATTTTTTTTAAAAAAGCATTTAGATTGCTTAACTCATTGACCCGATTTATAAAATTAAAGAAAATTATTATTATGTGAATTAGAACTTTTGAACAAATTTGTAAAATTAACGGCACATTTATGCCCGTCAACCCGGTCAAGAACGATAATCTGTTGACTGAAAAAGCAATCGCTATGTTCTTTTCTGTTACAAATTATCGTTCTTGACGCCAGCAGACGGGCATAAATGTGAAAATAGCCGCTGTCGTATGCAAAAAAGTAGCATCGTGTAAATTCTTCCCTCGCTACTATGAGTTAGCATTTGCGACATTAAGGATGAACGCAATTTCACTTTTTCCGTATTAAACACTTCTCCGTACTCAAATCGTTCATATTTCATGACATTACGGAAAAAAAGTGAAATTTAAAAAAAATTCGCTCAATGTCGCAAATGCTCTCATAGTAGCGAGGGAAGTATTTACACGATGCTACTTTTTTTGCATACGACAGCCGCTAGTTGTAATTTAGACACCCCCTTCATGCTTACGACTCTCATCATTCTGAAAGTCTCGGTTCTTTCAGTTACATGACAATGTCAATAACCTTAGGCTGATCCTATCCCTATCCCTTTTCCCAAGAACAGCAGAATGTTGCTTTTCAGTGAAAGTTTTCCAATCGAAAATTTAATACGGGTATCTAAACTACAACCCAGCCAAAACGTAGCCAAATTATTGCGGCGAATTGTTTCTGCCACTGGAATTAAAAGTAGGCCTAACGAAGCACAAGCTGCAACTGTCCAGACTGAACCTTAGCAATAATTGCTTAAGCCGGCGCCACACACGCGTAAAATCGTATAGGGATGCGATCCGACTGGGCCACGTGAGTCATGATTCACGTGAAATATTTCCGTTTAAAAATGATCCTGCTATTTTCGCTCACTACTGACACTAGTCTATTCTCAAGTAGACCCAATACACGAATATCGCGTGAATCGTGACTCGCATCGTCACAGTCGCATCGCATTCAACTCCGAATCGTATGTAGTGTTGTAGCAGGCCCTTAACAGTGACACCATCAGCTATCACCGGTCGTTTTTCCACACACACACACACAATTCAGAATTCCGGCAGCTCTCGCACTGTCATCTGTCCATCTACAACGCTTATAAAGACAATAATAATTTATTTTGTCGACGCATAAGACACACATGGATACACAAACCACTTACCTTTCATTTCAAATGTACAGATGTCAAAAATTCAATATGGCGCAGACGACCACATTGGACCGTCGTCTTGCAGACGCACAGTTCAAGAAAGAAGAAAAAAACTTCGAGAGGGGTTCAGGAAATTAAAAGGAGGCGCGTGCATGCTTGGGCGCAGATTGGTTAAGATAGGACCACGTGACACATTAACACCTTTATCCACGCTTTTCACGAGTTTTACGCTTGTCATAATTATTCGCTCTGAGCTTTCTCGGTGTATTTTCCGATTCTCTTTCTTTAACTGTCTGACTGTGTTTGTCTCTCTCGATTTGCGCGTATTCTTTTTCTGTTCTTATTAATTTTAAATATTAATTAATTATTTAGGATCGATAGTTTCAACTACAAAATAAGCGCGTGTGGGCGCGCGCTAGTGGGCGTGTATGTGTGTGTGCGCGTGTGTGCGTGTGCGTGCGCGCGCACGTGTGTGTTATTTCGGTTTTTAGTTTTGGTTTTAAATCTTTTCATGCTCGACTGCTTTAGGGTAGGGGTGGGGGGAGAAGACGAGAAGGCTTTTACTGTTTTACGCATTTCAGTGGTTGGTGTTAGTAATCAACGGCTTGGGCCTATTTCATCATGTCATAGCATGGCATATAGCATTTAATAGGGGCCTACCATTATATCATATCGAATAATCATACCAATGATCACATCGTATGGTAGGGCCTAAACATACCATATGAGATCGAGATTAATAGGTTTTACTAAGCTTTTACCATTTCTTCTCCTTTATGAACACACGGTGGATACGGGTACGGCGTTGCTTGCAACACTCAGACCATGTTCAGGGATAGCAACTCTTCCTAGTCGAATTTTTCGTCAACAAAAGCATTTTTTAAGATTTACATATACTGTTGAAATCTTTAGCATATAGCATATAAATGTATATAATTTTTATACATATACTGTTGAAATCTTTAGCATATAAATGTATACAATTTTTATACATATACTGTTGAAATCTTTAGCATATAAATGTATATAATTTTTATACATATACTGTTGAAATCTTTAGCATATAAATGTATATAATTTTTATACATATACTGTTGAAATCTTTAGCAAATAAATGTATATAATTTTTATACATATACTGTTGAAATCTTTAGCATATAAATGTATATAATTTTCATCAGCCGTGAAGCAAAGCTGGTTATGTTTTCACTGTTGTCTGTCTGTTTGTTTCTGGCTGACTGGATGGCTGACTATGTATATTTATGTATGCATGCATGTTAACACAATAACGTTTGAACGGATGGACCAGGGATGCTAATAGTTTGCATACGCACAGACACTTATGGCGCCGAGGCCCAGTAAGCAAATGAAGGTCATTGTTCAAAGGTCAAGGTCATTGGAGCACATAATGTGCCATTTTGTAGGCTTTAAAAAAATGATAATACAATAACGTTTGAATGGAGGGACCTTGAATGCTCAAATTTTGCATGCCCCTACGTAGTTAGAATACCTAGGCCATGTTTGCAAATGAAGATCATTGGCCAAAGGTCAAGGTCACTGGACAATAAAATGTGCCACATTGGAGGCGTTTTTGTATGGTAACACAATAACGTTTGAATGGAGGGACCTCAGACACATTTTGCATGCCCCTAGGTAGTTAGAATACATAGGCCATGTTTGTAAATGAAGGTCACTGGTCAAAGGTCAAGGTCACTGAACCATACAATGTGCCCTATTGGAGACTTTTTTGTATAGTGACACAATAATGTTTGAACGGAGGGACCTAAGACGCTTGAATGTAGCATGCCCATAAGTGGCTAGGACATCTAGGCCAAGTTAGTAAATGAAGGTCATTGGTCAAAGGTCAAGGTTACTGTACCACAATGTCTTTCCTGCTGTGTGACATGGAAAATGTGCCGCATGGTGAAAATAAGGCATGCCACTAATGTCGTAGAAAATGTGTTTTGCAGCTGGTCATCTGGTCTCTCAACGTTCTAGATGTACTTGAATCGCATATGTCTTGCTTGAACATCCTGTTGTGGACTGAGCTCTTAGGCCTACTTGCCATTTGACTTATGAAGCCAAGATACTGTTGTGTTTTTCCAGGTGCAACATGTCAAAACTCACTACTTCAGTTCATTCTATTTAAAAAGTAAAATTAAATTTAAATTGAAGACAAAAATTAAATTTCATTATTTTGCTACGACTTGTGTTGAAAGTAGCAAATATGATTTATGTGTACAATTAACGGCTTTAGCCTGTTACCCCACATAATACATGTCAAGAATAATTACGACAAATCATGCACACAATTTTAGAGTTATCCATTTCTGATAAGGGTGTCACTGGC
>CM065696.1:31400376-31402876 GCA_017654935.2 Phymorhynchus buccinoides
AACAGACCAGATACTGTGTGGGCAGACCAAAGATATGTAACTAGTTACCACAGAATGTGGTGACAGCCCCATCGCTGCAGGCTTTCAAGAACAGACCAGACACTGTGTGGGCAGACCAAAGATATGTAACTAGTTACCACAGAATGTGCTGACAGCCCCATCGCTGCAGGCTTTCAAGAACAGACCAGATACTGTGTGGGCAGACCAAAGATATGTAACTCGTTACCACAGAATGTGGTGACAGCCCCATCGCTGCAGGCTTTCAAGAACAGACTAGACACTGTGTGGGCAGACCAAAGATATGTAACTAGTTACCACAGAATGTGGTGACAGCCCCATCGCTGCAGGCTTTCAAGAACAGACTAGACACTGTGTGGGCAGACCAAAGATATGTAACTCGTTAATAGGAGAGCCTCAATATTACCCGTGACGCTAACATAAAAAAGAATAACATTTAAAAAAAGACATAAAAAGAAAATATTGTGAGCAAAAGTTTTGGATCAACACGACCAGATCAAAGGCCCATGGCCTGATCATCGATCTGCCATCATATCATATGATATGATATGAACGATCTCCACGATGCCACAGGCGGCATCGCCTACCTGGGCTTCAGCAGTTGCTCAGAGCGCAGAACCTGGTAGGTTTGGGGGGTCAGGCCTGACTGTATCAGGCACAGGGCCTCGTGGCTCACATCCTCTGTCAAACCAGAGAAGAAGAGAAGAAGAACAACTAGCTAAGTTGTACAAATATGAAATAGTGAGGCTAAAGCTGGAGACAGACTATGCGACTGCCTCATATGACTCGATCAGGTCGTGACGTTGACCAAATTTTGTTTCCCGCACAGAAGAGGTCACAAGCCATCTGACTCGATCAGACTCGATCAGTGAAATTTAGAACCCGCCCTATTCGGCCCTGTCACCTGATTGGGCCCGACTGAGTCAGACTGATCGAGTTAGATGGTATGCAAATGAGGTGAAACGTCACGACCTGATCGAGTCACATGAGGCAGTCACATAGTCTGTCGCCGGCTTAAGAGAAAGAGGATATAATGAAATGAATAATGAACGTCTCGTAATTAACTCCCTTTCATAGGCGAGTAGGTGCCATAAATAACTTTGGTAAAAGGGAGTTAATTACGAGAAGTTCCTCCCCTTTATTTATTTAAGTTGTAATTTAGATACACCCCCCCCCCCCCCTCATGTTTACGATCCTCGATCTTCTCAAAGTCTGTTTCTTTCAGCTTCATGACAATAACCCAAGGCTGATCCTTGAGGGCATGTGCACATTAGATCCGCAACCCGCAAGTTCCGTTCGGAAACTCCATCCGCTTATACAAAAATAAGCGGATGAGATTGTGTATGGGTTTCCGTGTGTAATGTGGACACTCCTTCATATTTCTTACCTCCAGATTATGTTTTTACGAACTGCGGAAGAGCTTCCATACGGAAGTTTTTTGTAAATGTGCACATGCCCTAAAGGGCCAGCCACATGTCCACTAAAATCGCACGACTTTACGATGCGATTCGATAACGGGATCTGGATGCGCGAATCACAGTTGTTCTTGGAGATCACGTGATCGAATCGTATCGTACAGTCGTGCGATTTTAGCGGACGTGTGGTTGGCCCTTTAAGTCTATCCCTTTTCTCGAGAAAGGCAGAATGTTTCTTCTCAGTGAAAATGTTCAATGTGAAATTTTGATGGGGTGTGCATAAACTCCAACGTAGTCGAAAAAACGTACGTGAGGTATTCTAGATTCACGCGTGTATGGATTCTAAATGGATGATGAGAATTAGCAAAAAGACAAGAATAGAAGAGCGAAATTTGGCATGGAGCGGATTGCACGTGCAAAAGATGGGAAAGACAGGACACGACAAAACATGTATGTGTTCAAAATCAGACGCCAAGATAGAAAGATAGTAGATGGCAGTAAGCAAGGGGAAAAGGCAGAGTCAAAGAGAGTGACAGATGAGAGGAAGCTACAAGCACAGAACTTCCAGAAGGTGGGGGAACTATTTATGCAAAAAGCCCCCCCCCCCCCGGTATCCCCACGGGGAGGTGTTTATTACTATTGAAACATTTGAGGTCAGACAATCTTTCGGGTGCGATGTTCCCTGGCAGAACTTTAATATGACACTTGCCTCTAGCTAAGTCTTTGCATTCCGCCACTTTGAACAGACCCTACCATCCTACCTCTCGGGTGCTCTCCACACTTACACTCCTTCACTCCGGTCTTCCCATGCCAGACTGTTGAAAGTTCCTAAAGTGAAGTTAAAGTCTTTTTGGACAGCGCGGTTTTAGTTTGTGCGCCCCCACTGTCTGGAACTCTTTGCCTGTTCACCTCTGTCACCAATCAGCACTTCCCACTTTCAAAACCCAACTCAAAACTCATATGTTTTCAAACGTGGGAGGGGGGGGGGGGGGGCGGGCAGAGTTAGAGTATTTTGTTACCTTCCATTGTGTCTGCGTTTCCATACTTTATCTTCTTTTCCATTTCCG
>CM065696.1:31405376-31412876 GCA_017654935.2 Phymorhynchus buccinoides
AGCCATCAGCTATAGCCAGGTGGAGGTAACATATGATAACGGTTGTTGCGTTTCTTTTTTGAACACTATATTTCGCCGTTTTATCAAAGAATACTGAGGTACCCAAAGTACAGATGATGACCAGCATCCAGAAGTAGAGAGCCATCAGCTGCAGCCAGGTGGAGGTGACCGATCTCTCACAGTCTCCAGCTTTGGATTCTCCCAGCATACAGAGCACGTACCTGCACGTGCACAAATGCGCAAAGCTATCGATTACACCCCGACCCCCGTGGGGATACTGGGGAGGTCTTTCGTACACATAGTTCAGCCCAACTTCTGGAAGTTCTGTGTATGTAACTTCCTCTAATCTGTCACTCTCTTGGACTCTTTGACCCTTTGCTTACTGTCATCTATTGTTTGTCTGCCTTACTGGTCCATTCTTATGCCTTTGTTCTAGAAACTCTTACAAAAACATTCTTCAGCCGAAGACGGATCGACGTGTTGGACCTATTTCTAGTTAGGTGCATAACGGCAGGATTACGCACCTGTGCTCATGTGATAGGAAACATTCTGATCGATTGACGGCGATGAAGAAAAAGATCACACACTGCACGTGCATAGCCAGACAAAGCATCCATCACACACTGCACGTGCATAGCCAGACAAAGTATCCATCACACACTGCACGTGCATAGCCAGGCAAACTATCCATCATACACTGCACGTGCATAGCCAGGGAAACTATCCATCACACACTGCACGTGCATAGCCAGGCAAACTATCCATCACACACTGCACGTGCATAGCCAGGCAATCTATCGATCACACACAGCACGTGCATAGCCAGGCAATCTATTGATCACACACTGCACGTGCATAGCCAGAGAAACTATCCATCACAAACTGCACGTGCATAGCCAGGCAAACTATCCATCACATATGATACTGCACGTGCATAGCCAGGCAAACTATCCATCACACACTGCACGTGCATAGCCAGGCGAACTATCCATCACACATTGCACGAGCATAGCCAGACAAACTATCCACGTACATAGCCAGGCAAACTATCGATCACAGTTAATCTTGCAGCAGCACTCCTTAGTGTAATAAACACCTGCACAGTACACTTTGAAAAGACAACAATGGTTCTGTACAAACCAACCTTCGTTGCAGGAGGCCAATGACGATCCAGGTCATGGCCAGACCAATGGGGCGTCGGCTGAGAGAGCAGAGGAGGCTGGGGGAGGAACAGACACGAACCAGTTTCCAAGGAAAGTCTGCATCACAGAGAGAGAGAGAGAGAGAGAGAGAGAGAGAGAGAGAGAGAGAGAGAGAGAGAGAGAGAGAGAGAAGAGAGAGAGAGAGAGAGAGAGAGAGAGAGAAGGGAGAGAGAGAGAGAGAGAGAGAGAGAGAGAGAGAGAGAGAGAGAGAGAGAGAGAGAGAGAGAGAGAGAGAGAGAGAGGAGAGAGAGGGACAGAGAGAGAGAGAGAGAGAGAGAGAGAGAGAGAGAGAGAGAGAGAGAGAGAGAGAGAGAGAGAGGGGAAAAAACACAACCCCACGTTGTTCGCATTTAAAATTGACTAATACTGAATGAAACTGACTGATTTCACTGATTGATTGATTGAATTCTCTGGACAGAAAGAGGGTGTCTACGATGCCTTAGACTCAAAATGGACTATCTTTACATGGCCCATTGGCTTATTATGAAAAAATGATAACTTGTATGAAAAAAGATAGAAAGATTGATCGATTGATTGACTAATTAATTGATTGAAAACATGGTTGATAGATTTGTTGAATGACTGTTTGATTTACTGGATTGCTTGATCGATTGATTGACTAACTAATTGATTGAAGATTGACTGATTGCAGGGGAGGATCTGGGGGTGAGGGTGGGGGTGGTCCTGGGTTTCCGGACCCCCACCCTCCATCCCCTGGCAAAAAAAGACAATTCTTAAGAATTTAAAAAAATTGAATTTAGTGGTACATTTTGAGCCCACATGGCACCAGATTGCACCATTTGAGTTATTTAGGGATGGGTGGTGGTGGTGGTGGAGGGGTGGGTGGGCATACCACCGGGCACCCTAACAAACTATGCACTTCGCGCCTGTAGTATCTTCATTTACAACCATATTCCCCTGATAACCATTTTGGAACACCCCACCCCCTCTTTAGAAATGATGTGATCCGCCCCTCACGGATTGATTGAGCTCACCAGCCATGAACAGGATGAGGGCTGGCACCACGAGGAAAGACATGCCGTACACCAGTGCCAGACTGCCGTCACAGGGACACAGGAAGATGGACTGGTTCAGCATCAGCTCTGTCAATACAAACACACGTGATAAACACAACACGCACGTGCGCACCGTTTGTTTGCGTACGTACACCCGCGCGCACGTACACGCACATGTGCATGACAATGAATATGTGTTTGCAGAAAGTCTCACATACGCACAGGTGCGAAGGCATACCTACATGCGTTTTATGGGTTTACGAATGCTTACAAGCATACACGTGCAGACATGCGCGAATAATTATGCGCACAAATATGCACATGCACACTTGGGTATCCTTCAAACCATTGATTTCACACGTATACGGTATGTGGGTACATCACACATACACACACACACACACACACACACACACGCGCGCGCGCACGCACGCGCGCGCACGCACACGCACACACACACACACATGCACACACACACACACACACACACACACACACACACACACACACACACGCACACACACACGCGCACACACACGCACACACACGCGCGCACGCACGCACACGCACACGCACACACACACACACACACACACACACACACACACACGAACTCAATCAGCAAACCGACAGGGACACAGACAGACAGACAGACATACGAGACCAACATTTTGGCAGAGGTAAATAATATTAATAGAACCATCTTACAATAATATGCAGAAAATCAAGGCTAACATTACATTATTCTGTAAAAAAATCCACACCAACCAACCAACCAACCAACCAACCAAACGAAAAACAAAACAAACAAAAACACCCCAAAACACCCTCATATTTTATAAACCCTTCACTTCGGATGCCAAAGTGCTGGAATTATGTAGCGAACTATTGAAAAATACTCACTTGCTCAAATGTGATTGATAATTATTGAAAGAAAAGAACTTTGGTACATGAAATATTTCAAAACGAAATATTTTTTTTTTAAATGAATGAAATTTGAAAGAATACATTTATTATCTACAAAAAAGGTATGCGTTTCTTTTTCGGACAGTATATCATTACCTGCCATGGCCACCACAGTGAACAGCACCACAGAGTACAAGGTTCCAGGGGAGGTCAGCGCTTCCGTCAGCAGTGCAGCAGGTCTGGAGGCCGGGCCCAGCACCATAATTACCGCCCTTTGCCTGCTCCTCCTCCTTCTCCTCCTCCTCCTCTTCGTGTCTTTCTCTCTTCCTCTTCCTTCTCTGCTTCACTCCTGTAAGTATTTTCCCCCATAGGATGGGACGCGCGATCCTCAGATTTATTGTTCTTTTTACCGTTTCCCTACAAGTTTCTCCACAGTTATTGTTCGTTGAAGTACTACTAGAACGGGGTTCGATGTAGCAGCCATAATACAGTAGACGATTTTCGGAAAAACTAGGGGAGAGCAGTTCGTGAACATTAGAGTTGCTTACCTCCATTACTCGGTCAAATACCATAGCAACAATGCAACAAAGGCGTCGAAGCTTGAAACCGCAGGATGCGAGTCAGCGACTTGCAGACGTTTTTTAAAAAGAAAAATTAGGGGTGGCCAGTGGCCACAAACTGATAAAAAAAACTTGCAAAATGTGACGTACCGGTGTTCTAAGCGATGTATGTCCGATAGGCTACGAGAGCTGATGGTAGAGCGACTTCCCCTGTTTGACCGATTGAATTAGGCAAGATCACTCCCACACACCATGAAATTACTCCCCTTAATTATTTCTGAACAATTCCTATTATATTATAGGGGAGACGCAAAGGGATGTAATTATTAGGCGTGTGACGGCATGACGTTAGATCCCATTGACTGTCTTTTAATGTAATGTGGTTTGTTCGCATTCAGGATCGTAGCTTTTGCTTGATTCTATGGTTTGTTTGCTTTTATTATCGATTTCTCCCTGTCGAATGTCCATCTGGCGTAAGTTTTTTTTTTAACGTATGGATCGGTGCAGGGCGTCAGCCACGGCGCGATTCACGAAACCCCCCCCAGCCAAAACCGGGAGATGGGTTGGAGATTGGGTTAGAGTTAGAGTTGTAAGTAAAAATTAAACCTAAACTAAGGAAAACCAAACAAAGAAGGCACTCCAACTGAAAGAACTAAAGCAAAAGCTAGGCCTTTGTAAGCTGTAAACAATCAAGATGGCGGCTTACGATTTTGGTGCAGTTAGCGAAAGACGATGCTTCCGAAATGCATACAACAAACTGTGCGAGTTATTTTAGGCCTTTTTGTTCTTGTTCTAACTCTACCCCAACCCTGCTTCAAACCCCATCCCTATTCTGTCCGCTTACTAATTGTTTATTCACTGTCAATTGACGAACCGCACAGTGGCTGACGTCCTGCACCGATCCATACGTGGGTTTTTTTCTTGGTTGGTCTTTTCTATTGTCTCTTCTCTTTCGTACAAGAATCTGTCTTTGTCTTTTTGTCTCTGTTGGTCCGTATTTCTGTCTATTTGCTTCAACTCTCTTTCTTTAGTTGTAGTAACATGCGGTGTGTCATTCAGATAAAGGATGTGATTTGTTTCCAGTTATTTAAAAAAACCTTTTAATCAAAATCTGAACGTTGGTATGGCGGGTTAGCTTCAAACACATTGAAAAAGAGTTGTCGACCCACTTGGCGAGGGTTTGCACTGTATTGGTGCTTTCTAGATACCTTTAGGTCTCTCGAAGTGATGAAACAGCTCAATTAATAAACGGTTTGCAGCTGGTAATTACGTTGATGTTTAGATAATAGTTCGAATCTTGGTAGGCATGCATCAGTACAGGATTCTTTTTTACACACATAAAGCATTGGCTCTAACTTCCTCATGTAAGCTTACAAGAGCTTTCATGTTTCTTCAAAATTATGTTACGAATGTAACGCATGCATAACACTATATTACACAGCGACACCCATTCCATTGTTTTGAAGAGTAGGCCGTTCTGTATTGACAGGAATGGATGTCACAAATGTGACACAGCACCACAAAAGGGACATTAAGTGTCAAACTGACCATTCTGAGAAAATGATACATGTGAGAACTTCAGACAATTCTCTTTCTAATGATACAAGAACCATTCTTGTATCTTTTTTCGTTCCAGAGTTACGAACATTTAAAGTTGGTAGGGTGAGTGTCGGCCATTTTGAGAAAACACTGTCTAAAGTCTAGCCTAGCTGAAGAAAATGCATTGACCTACTCGTTTTAAAACACTTATAAGAACTTTTAGAGGCCATATTAAACATGGTCTGTATATATATATGAAAGATAAGATGTTAGAGAACACAAAATTACCCATAACTCAAAATTGACAAAAAATGAGATTTTTGACTTTGCAAGCCTGTTGTGAGAAACTAGCCTAACGACTTAATGTCCCTTTCGTGGTGTTAGGTCACATATTTATTCACGAGCAGTGGTAGCAGGCCTAAACAGGCTAATGGGGGAAAATTGTTTACCACATGATAATAAAAATAATTATCACCAGATATTTTTTTGGGGGTTGCGCTAAGCAGAAGGCATAGCGACCCCGCCCCCTGCAAGAGTCTATCCCCGTGGGGATACCGGGGGTCTTTCGTAAAAATAGTTCCCCACCTTCTGGAAGTTCTGTGATTGTAGCTTCATCTAATCTGCCACTCTCTTTGACTCTGCCTTTTCCCTTTGCTTTCTATGATCTACTATCTTTCTGACTTCTCCTTCTTCTTCGTCGATCACATCAGATGGAGATGCCAGCAGCCCGCACGAATGCAGCAGTCGACTGGAGATTAGTAAGGTTTCCGTGCAGCTTTTCCCGCAGTGGCGTTGGGTCTGGCCACATTTCTTGTCTGGGGACATTGTGGAGTGGGCAATGTTGAAGAACATTTCTGACTTAATGGCCCATTCTTCTGCCTTTTTTCAACAAAAAAAATCTTCCAAATAATGTTTCTCTTTTGAGCTACTCCGAAATCGGAATGCGTCGACTGTACGCTGCGAGGAGACCAGCGAAAACTGAAAACCGGACAAATAAGTACCTCACACATTATAGCCATATGGCCTGGGAACGCAGAAGAAGAAGAAGAAGAAGAAGAAGAAGAAGAAGAAGAAGAAGAAGGAGAAGAAGAAGAAGAAGAACAAGAACAAGAACAAGAAGAAGGCATAGGCATTTAAATTTATAAAAAAAATGAACTCACCACTTTAAGCCAGGATCGACTTCACCCGTAGGCAGTTACGTCATGTTTGAACATGTCTTACTATCAAATTGCTAAGAAGTATCTTACGCGGAAGACAAAATCCGCCTAAAACACATGTTTCCTCAATTATTATTTGGTTTTACTTTGTTACCGCAGCTTCAATTCGAAGACTTCTTCTGTCATTCGTTTTCAGCGTTGCGCTCAGACACTTTGAATTTAACCTAAGCTTTCCTACACACACATCCCCCTCCTCCTCTCCACCGATTCTCTTTCTTGTCCTCTGACCAAGATATGTTTGAGAGGGGGGAATATAAGTTTTCTCGTGTCTTGTTTGTCTGTCTGTCTGTCTGAGCTATATCTCGAGATTCGCTGCACATATCGCTTCACATTTTGATGGGTGTTGCATTACTTAGAGTAGAAGGGTTCCATGGCAAACTTATCACAGTGCTGACATCATTGACCTTGAAGATTGACCTTAGAAATATAAATGTATCATGGTAGCTATGTCGTTTAAGTTTCTGGAGTTACAGAAGTTTTCGAGCTTGCTGTATGGGTATATTCGCATAGGATAGTTTTCAATGCTGAGTAGCACACATACACACACCTACACAGACACATGTGCGCGAGGAGCGGGCGCACGCACGTACACACACATACACGCGCGCGCGCAAGCACACTCACACAATATAGGTGCATGGGTGGTGAGTGTCCACACACACACACACACACACACGCACGCACGCACACACACACACACACACACACACACACGCACTCACACACACACACACACACACGCACGCACGCACACGCGCACACGCACACGCACACGCACACGCACACGCACACGCACACGCACGCACACACACACACACACACACACACACACACCGCACGTTCGAACGGAGAAGGCAGTTGACCAAGGCATTTCCTGGTTACGTTGCTATAAGGTTGCAAGGGTCGTGGTGTTGTCTGTTGCTGCGAGATGCGGAATGCAGTAGACAAGAAACATGGCTCGCTTTACAAAGATATTTCCCCAAACGGCTTGTATTGTATCCATGTCAAGCATTAAAGACATACCAGATCCCGTGTCAAAATCACGGGTTTCACGTGCTTT
>CM065696.1:31417876-31420376 GCA_017654935.2 Phymorhynchus buccinoides
GGGGAGATCATTCTAAATATACAACAAGTGGCACACAATTTCCCCCGTCCCCCCCCCTCTCGTAGCCTGGCTTTGGTCGACTGACGAGGAGATGGAGTCAAGGGTTGTCTTCTGCTTCCTTTTGTTTCTTCTTCTTCTTCTTCCGTCGCTGGCCAAGTTCAGACCCTGTTGAGGACAGAAAAAGTTGTGATTATACTTAATAGACGCCAATCTGGTGCTTTAGACACCCGCCTCATGTTCATGACCCCCAATCTCAAAGTCTGTTTCTTCCAATTTTATGAACATAAATCACAAACTAAATCATATTCATAACTCTGTGGCGGTACCATAGCCGATGAGGTTTAACCGAGGCGTGGTTACTGCTACACCTATCTGTATTGTTAAAACAAAATCGGGACTTTACTGCAGTTGCACTGCCTCCGGGTATTGCCTCCAGTATTCTTCCCACCATCTTTGTATTTACAAATGTCCCATATGTGTCTATGACCGAGAGGACGTAAAGCATCATTTTTCATTCATTTATTAACATAAATAATTGCAGGCTGACCCTAACCCTATCCCTTTTCCCACAATGGTAAAAAAGTTGCTTCTCATAGAAAAGTTTCAATGCGAAGCTTTGAAGGAGTGAGAGGGGGGGGGGGGGGGGGGGGGGGGGGCGTAAAAGAGCAAGATAACCATGATAACAATACGTTGAACAATTTTTTTTTTTTCCGTCGCACAAATCACACAACAGGAAGGACATTGGACAGTGCTTGGGTTTGTATTGCGGCCCCACTAGCCTACATGACCTATGGACAATATAAAGGGACGTAAGTGTGCCATCTCTTCACAAAATAAGGAGTTACATCCCTTTACTTAGTGATATAAAACTATTCAGTGCTGCCAGAGTGCTTCTTAACCAATTGCATAATCGTTGAACAATCAAAACCTGTTCATACAAGTTTGAATAGGATTACTGAGAAAAACTTCATTGAGTAAAAGTAAAGTTTGTAATGTAAATTCTCTTTTATATATTATTAGGATCGACGAGTGTTCAGATAACTCCAACATGACTTTTTATGTGATTGATAACTGTTTCACAACCGATGAGTTTTGATTAATTCTCATGCTTGTGGCGGTACCATATCCGATGAGGTTTAACCGAGGCGTGGTTACTGCTACACTTATTTGCATTGTTACAAATTCGGGACTTGACTGGTGTTGCACTGCCTCCGGGCATTGCCCCCAGTATCGTTCCCACCATCTTTGTATTTACAAATGTCCCATGTGTGTCTATGACCGAGAGGACGTAAAGCACCATTTAAAAAAAAAGCATTAATTTGGAAGAAAAAACCCCCTCTCGTATACACGTATAATCCTTCAAATAATTAGTATAATCATAGTAAGCTAAAGCCTTTTTTTCTGATCATAACTCCGACCATGCCAGCTGTAACTGTCTCTCTCTGGGTTTGTCCCTGTAGGCTACCTGTCAGACCATTGATTTGAGTTCAATAGCTGGCATTAATTAAAATATACACAAAGAAGAAAGTTAAGCACCCCAGCTACTTTTTTGCTGTAGATGAGATGAAATCGAGATTTATTGCAAATAATCAATAAAGAATGAAACAACATTGATTGGTAAATGAAAGGTTGACTATCTGACTATAAGAAAACGCATAATTTAATGCAAGGTTTTACAAATGCATTCTGATATTCTGAAACAAAAAGGGTTGTCATTTTCAATTTTTAAAATACCATGTTTAATTATCAATTTAACAATTTCATATGGCTATATTAAAAGTTAATTATTGTGGGAAAACGTCACGAGGAGTGTCCAAAACCCATTTGGCAAATCAAAGTTCAGTAGCGTGTGTTTCCTCCCTGTGCCTGGATGACTGCTTCAACCCTGCGTCTCATCCCTCCTGTCAGACTTGTACCTTTTTCTTTGTGTATAATTTGGTAACAGATAAGTTGTTTCCCTTAAAGGATATTACGAGCAATAGAAAGTAGGGAAAAGAGTGTACTCCCCAGACATTTCTTTATTGGACAACAACAACACACTACACTGAACTTACTGCACACGAATGAATACTTACTAAGCATCACCATGGAAACAAAACAACGCATTCAGAGAAAACCCATCCAAATGACATAACATCATAACTACAAACTATACTGCTTTATACAATACTATGTGGCGGTACCATAGCCGATGAAGTTTAACCGAGGCGTGGTTACCGCTACACCTATCTATATTGTTAAAAACTCGGGACTTTACTGGTGTTGCACTGCCTCCGGGCATTGCAGCCAGTATTGTTCCCACCATCTTTGTATTTACAAATGTCCCATATGTGTCTATGACCGAGAGGACGTAAAACATCATTTTCATCATCATCAAACTATACTGCTACCATAGCAAGCCAAATAACAAAAGAGCATGACTATAGCTGCTAATGCTTCGCCCGCTACATGGCAAAAAGCTACAAACAAGCTTCAAGAGGCTACAATACAAGCATAGCAC
>CM065696.1:31425737-31468237 GCA_017654935.2 Phymorhynchus buccinoides
GTGCTTAAAAAAAAAATCTCACCCAGTTTATTTCAGTCCGTTGTAAAAACCGCAAGTCAGGTTCTAGGCCTACAATGCAGGATACATCAACAATGATAGGCCCTACTATCACCACGCTCGCCAGTAGTTTGACTTGATGTCAGCATCACTTCCGCAAAATCAGATAGCCGTTTGTATCGAGCAAGACGATTGGCTAAAGAAAATTCATTATCCAATCAGAATGAAGCGTACTTAGCCAGTCAATTGCAGACAGCCTTTGGCAAAATGGCAGACGATATTATGACATGTGCTTCGGGTTCCGACAATAAGAAATCAAAACAACGTTTTTGCAAGTTAAACGTTTTATTTCTGCACTGCAGATTCCAACAATGTCAAGATAACATTTAGCTTATCATGGGTGAAAGAAAAAAATTATGTCATTCCCGAGGAGCTGTGTGACAGGATGGCTAATCATGAAGACTCTTTCTACTAGCTTTTTCACTCATGGCACATTCATTTATCGGGCAGGTGGCTAAAACTGGGGGGCAGGTAAAATATTTGTCTACCTGCCCCCCCCCCCAGGGCAGGTTGCAAAAAAAGTTACTGTCCTACCCTGACACCTAAACCAGATTATCATAAATTATCAGTACAGTACAATAGATTTGATTTGAACTTTTGGACATAGGGGGGGAGAGAAAAAGAACGGATGAAAAAAATAGTAAAACATAGCCAAGAGAGAAAGACAGACAGAGCGACAAAGACAGAGAGAGAGACAGAAACAGTTGACATGTACACAGTAGTACAGATTTATAAGCACAAATACACAGAAGGAAATAAAGAGAGAAAGAAGAAAGAAAGGAAGGAAAAAGAAAGATTAAAAAAAGAAAAAAGAAAGAAAAAAAAAGAAACAAAGAAAAAGAAAAAAAGAAAGGAAAAGAAAGGAAAAAAAGAAAAGAAAGAAAATAAAAGAAAGAAAGGAAAGAAAGAGATAGAAAAGAAACAAAAGAAACAAACAAACTAAATCCATTCACCAGAAGAGGATGTTGACAAGGTGAAGTCATCAGTAACAGCGACGCCAGAGGCACCGGTACCGGTACCCCCTGCAGCTGAAGGAAACAACATCAATCATGGCATCAAAGAATCAATGATGCATGCTGCGAAAAACCAACGCCAAATGAGACAACTCGGGAGAGTACTTGACTGATAATGATATATATATATGACAGTGCATGGGAAAACCAGACATAATGGAATGTTGGCATAAATTGAGATTTTATTTGTTCATGGTGGAGCAAAGATTCCTTGTTAATACACAGCAAACCGAATTGAGTTATCTTGTCTAGTTTTAATTTTATAACTATTTGAAGTCTGGCATTACATTTTCAGTGGCGAAAAAGTTGAGACAGCAGGGCTGCCTACTCCCTGTTGCAGCTTCCAGGGACAAAACTGATTAAAAACCAGGAACAGAGACTTATTTTTAGGGACAAAACTGATTAAAAACCAGGAACAGAGACTTATTTCCAGGGACAAAACTGATTAAAAACCAGGAACAGAGACTTATTTCCAGGGACAAAACTGATTAAAAACCAGGAACAGAGACTTATTTCCAGGGACAAAACTGATTAAAAACCAGGAACAGAGACTTATTTCCAGGGACAAAACTGCTTAAAAACCAGGGACAGAGACTTATTTCCAGGGACAAAACTGCTTAAAAACCAGGAACAGACTTATTTCCAGGGACAAAACTGATTAAAAACCAGGAACAGAGACTTATTTCCAGGGACAAAACTGATTAAAAACCAGGAACAGAGACTTATTTCCAGGGACAAAACTGATTAAAAACCAGGAACAGAGACTTATTTCCAGGGACAAAACTGATTAAAAACCAGGAACAGAGACTTATTTCCAGGGACAAAACTGATTAAAAACCAGGAACAGAGACTTATTTCCAGGGACAAAACTGATTAAAAACCAGGAACAGAGACTTATTTCCAGGGACAAAACTGATTAAAAACCAGGAACAGAGACTTATTTCCAGGGACAAAACTGATTAAAAACCAGGAACAGAGACTTATTTCCAGGGACAAACATCGCAATGTCATGCATCATGAAATATATTTCGTGATTTAGCAATATTTCTGCGACTGGATATTTTGGATAGTATGTTTGTTGCATTTTAGTGCCAACTTACTTCTATATTCTATGTTCAGTAACCTATGTGTAGCATGTCTGTTATACACAGCTGTTTCGGAAGGAACATTTAGTTTATCTATATTATCAGAAGTTTTTTCAAGCCAACTTTAGCTTACCATAAGTAACTTTTCATAAATAACAATCACGAATATGTTGTAGTATGTGACTATATTAGTTGTATTCAGTGGCTATTGCTAGATTTTCACTGATGGACAATTTTCTTTATGTTTGCGATGCTAAGTGTATTATTCAAGAACATTTTCTACTAATTATGTTGCATGATACTGCTCAACAAAAATAAGGTTTTTTTCCATAAATCTGATGGAAGAAATGTGTTACAAACACAACGAAGAACATACAGGCAAAATATTTTTGCAAACAAAAGCTTGGTGCAGTTTTTATGTATGATTTATAGATTCGGTCCTTTAACTAAATAGCTTGATTTTGTTTAGAACAGAACAGCTGTGGTTAAGACAAATTCAAATTGTTGGGTGTTCCTGAGTGTCACAGATTTTGACGAGATGATTTCCCTTGGTTTACCCTCTTTTCCTTTTTGCTGTTGGTGCGGAAGGGGGAGGTATGAAGTTGTTGTGTGGGGTTTTTTCCCCTCTCCCTTCAATCTGTGTCACCCGTGCCACAGTAGCTTTTCTCAGCTCCTTTCAGTTCATGCCTTTTGCTAACACTCATCACCAGCATAAACCAATTAAAAGTGGTTTATCTATTAGGCTTACATTGTTTTATGGTGGCATACCACTTGTAAGGTCTTTTCCTATCCCTAACCAAAATCAATGATAAGAATATTTGCCTCTGTTAAAAGAAATAACTTGAAACAAATAGCTCTCTGTGGAAAACTGAAAGGAGCTAGAATGAGGGGAATTAGTGTACTGTGGTGACTGACTTGCATGTTTTCTAGATTGTCCATTTCTGAACTTTCTGTCGGGTTTCGTGCTGTGCAAGATATGCATGCAGAGCCTCGATTTCATTAGATGTCATAGGGAAAATTCAACTGTGCTGTCGACTGGCAGTAGTGAAGTTTTTCATTCGGGTCCGAGGCGAGAGAGCGAGAAGAACAGAAGGTCTTTGCTCCGGAAGATTGCTGAACATCCAACGGTTGCAATTGAAAGCTTCAAGGCTTGCAGGAGAAAGAAGAAAACCTATTCGTCGTAGGTGCGGAGGAAGAGACGGCTTGCAGGAGAAAGAAGAAAACCTATTCGTCGTAGGTGCGAAGGAAGAGACGGCTGGTTGTCGCGACTGGCAGGAAGGAGCGCTCTGGACCGAATCCTCGGGCATTCAACGCTGTGAATGCTCATGCTGCACCAAGGGGGTTGGCCTTGGAAGAATGGAGAAGCGTGGTTCTTTGTTCTTGTTGTTCACCAGCTAGAGTTGAGGTAAATAGGTAGTGCTAATGAGTAAATGTTCACTGTTGTATCAGTGCACTGGGTCAAGGCGTGATACAGGTATGGTTACGGTTTGGGTTTGGTTTGTGTATTAAATTGGTCGTGTTTTCCTTGTCGTATTAGTGCACAGGGTCAAGGCATGGTACAGGTACGGTTTGGGTTTGGTCTGTTTTGAATTGGTCGTGTTTTCTCTTTATCATTATTGACGAAGGTTGTCGACTGGTAAAAGGTTAAAATGTAGGATTTATTCATGTGTATTCAGCATCGTGTCGGAGGAACAGGAACCGACTCTTGGTTTGGTTTTCTTTTGTTTTTGGCTGTCAGAGAACTGACACATTTGTACAGTTGTTTCCCTTTGACTAAAATTTGGTTCTTCATAATTTAAGAAAGCTTATCGTTCTATTCTGGTGATTATTATTCTTTCAGATTGTTCCCGGAGAAAGTTTGTTGGTTTGTATGTCTGCGAATTGTTGTGTAAGAAATGTAAAATATGGATAATAATTTTGTGATTCTTGAACACATATTTGTGAAGGAAAAGTCCTTTTGGTAACGTGTCATTCAAGTGACAGTAACTGTGACCAGACGGAATTTAGGTTTATGCAATTGTGACTATAATTCATAAGCATTCATTTTTCCGTCTTTCCTTCAACTGTCCATTCTTCTTCAGATGAACCAAAAATATGTCTAGCATAGTTTTCACTCGCACTTATATATTTCACTCAAGCATACAAGATACCCATTGCAGTTTGACACTAAAACGTTGTTGTTGTTTTTTTAAAGAATAAAAGTTGTAAAGATCACTAGCATAGGGTGGTTCATCTGGCTTGACTATCTTTCTTCTGTTCAGCCCACACGGCATGACGATGACAATGACGACGGTACAATAGGGGTCGATATACTGCAGCACAGTGCTAGATTTTTCCCTTCAATACGTGTGGGGAATGTTGCAGCTGGGTGTCTTTCCTGACTCTCGAGATTCTCCGCTTCAACCTTCGTGAGGGAACACTTCTCCAGACTAAGGGGACACAGTTCCGGGCTTCAGCATGTACGGACTAAGCAACATTCCACACCCCATGTTGAGCTGGTGACCTCCAGCGGGAACTGTCAACTCCACCTGAAACGCTCAACACAGACCTGTTTACCCCTATTTCGCAAAGTTGTAATTTTTTAAACATAAAAACGTAATTTTGAAAAAACAAATGTAATCCAACGCGTGACCAATGAACGTCGATATCGTACTGACCTGAGTGTGCAATACTAATTGTCTGTCGAGCAGTAGACACAGAACACATGCTCGTCACCTAGTGCTGAACGACATATTCCTGGAATTTTTAGGTCACTTTCCCGGAATTTCTGTGCCACTTAAGTGACTTTTGATGTCTTTTCTTTTGATTTTTTCGACCAGAAGATACAGAAGCTTCGGAATGCACTCGCTTGGATGCCATTTTGAAACAGAAAAGGAAATGGCGCGAAATGACTTTTCACTGCATCGTTTCAAAAGCTTCGCTTACCGACGCAACTGTAGTGGGGGTTTTTATATTTAGGATTTTGTTTTCCCGTTTTGTTTTTTGTAGCCATAATTACCGTAATTTGACTTTTCTCCCATAAAAATTACGGCAAAATCGGGATGGTAAACAGGTCTGTCAACACCAAAGATGAATATGGCGCGCGTTACAAGCCAAGGACACTATATATTTTGTCATGTCATTGTTGTGTGTGGGTGTTCTTCTAGAATATTCTTCTATATTTCATATTTAAGATTATCCCCCTCTCCCTTACAACGCGATTAGTGGGAATAGGTCAGGAGGAAGGTAGGGAGGGGATATCAACACATGTATTAGTTAGAAGTACTTCCCTTTTGTGTTGATGAGTGGATGTAATAAATGTGTTGCCTCGATAAATACACGACTGGAGTGTTTCTGAGCATGTTTCAGAATTCATTTCTGTTGCCATTTGTATCTGTGAGAATAATACCCTAGACGAAAACGTAACACTGTCTTCAAAAGTAAGGTCAGCTAACAAGATAAGTGATTCCTATACAAACTTTTGATTCTGCCCAGCTTCCAGGGACACTAAACAGAAAAGCGGATTCCAGGGACAGGGTGCTATTTTTAACTGTTTCCAGGACAAATACCCCTTAGGGGGGACAGTAGGCAGCCCTGAGACAGTACATGTCTTTGTGAAATATGGCACTATCATTGACAGCAATTTCTGCCCTAAAAAGGCAGACCTACCTCCCGCGGTGGTGGCACCGTCGATGACCATGGCTGAGCGCGACTGTGCCTGGGCCGAGCTCTCGCTGCTCTGCGTGGGCGGAGGGGGCTCCACTCCGGTGCTGGGATTGCACACAAAAGTGTTGAAAACCTTCTGATGCATGTTCACCCACTCTGAATCCACTTTGGCTGCACACAAACACAATGAGGTCTTCCAGCATCCATAGGAATTTAGCTGCCGTATGCTTGTCTTTTTCAGTGTGTCTCACTGTCTGTCTAAGCCTTTCCTTCTATGCCTGTCCTGTCTCTCTCTATCTCTGCCTGTATCTGTCTCTCTGTCCCTGTCTCTGTCTGAATCTGTCTATTTCTTTCTCTGTGCCATATTTTACTGACTATAACACTATAAGGTGATATTTTTTTCCCCTCTAGACTGAGACCCCTGCGCCTTATAATGTGACTAGTAATATGTGACCCAGCACCACGAAAGGGACATTAAGTCGCTGGGCTAGTTTCTCACAACAGGCTTCCATAGTCAAAAATCTCTCTCTTTTTTTTTATCAATTTTGAGTTATGGGTATCTTTGTGCTCTCTAACATCTCATCTTTCCTATTGATAAAGGACAATCCTTGTCATGGTCTCTAAATACTCCAAAAAAGTGTTTTTAAATGAGTAGGTTGATGCATTTTCTTCAGCTAGGCTAAACTTTAGATTGATTTCTCAAAATGGCTGACAGTCACCCTACCAACTTTAAATGCTTGTAACTCTCAAACAGAAAAACTTGCAATAATGGTTCTTTTATCATATGAAAGAGAATTGGCTGACGTTTTTAGCTGTACTCTCAGAATGGTCATTTTGTACCTTTCGTGGTGCTAGGTCACAAATAGTATAAAAAAAAAATAATATAACAAAATCTGAATTTTGTGCAAAATTGGGGGGGGGGGGGGGGTGTGCTTTATAATCAGTTGCGCCTTATAGTCCGTAAAATGCAGTAACTTATCTCTCTCTCTCTTAATTTTTCTGACAGATTAATTATGATTGTCATTTAGTATATAAAATATTATTTGTTTTATCGTACATTTCTGTTTACTGTAAACAACTGTACATAAAACTGTATGTCAAATTATCAAAAGCGATTAAGCCATAGTAACTGTTTTCTGATCCACTGAAGTCTGTAAGTATAGACATATGATTTAAAAATTTTAAAAAGCGATAATAATAATTATTATTATTATTATTCCAAAAGCTACCCTATTTTTCAGACTATATAAGGTGATAGTTTTTCCCCCCAGGCTAAGACCCCAGCACCTTATATTAAGTTACAGTATGACTAATAAAATTGTAAGAAAATATAATAACAAAATCTGAATTCTGTGTAAAATAAGGTGTGCCTTATAGTCTGAAAAATACAGTAATTAATTATCTAAAATAAAAACCATTCAGATTGTCATACAGACAAACCCCTATTTTACGACCCTCTGTTAAGCGACCACCTCTCATTTGAGACCGGATTTGTTGGCACAGATGCATTTTACTATGTAAACGACCTCTCTTAAACGACTTCCTCTAAAACGCGACTTACGACCGCCATTTTGTTGGTTTTCAGGCATGAAAGTGGATGGAGATCAAAAAAGAGGAAAATATTTCGTCCGAGAAATCCTTCCACCCGGATTTTCACCTCACGTCGGTAGTTTTAGTTGAGCGGGGGGGGGGGGGGGGGTGTCAAACGTTCCTCCCAAAAAAAAAAATTCCGCAAACAACTTACAAGCTTCAAACATTGACGAGCACAAATCCTTCCACCCGGATTTTCACATGTCGTCCGACGTTTTGTTGACGGGCGGGGGGCTATGTCACGTTCACAAAAAATGTTTTCACACAACCTACCTCATGTCACAAATTTTATTCAGCGGAAGGGGGTCCGAACATTTCGTCGGCTCAAATAGCATAAAAACACACATTTTCAACTAACATCAATGCTTTTCGTGAGCGAGAGATACTCATCTCGCCTTCCTTCGCGCAACTTTGAAGCCAGTGAGCTAAAGCGACTTCCGGTTAACCACTTTGAGAATCGCCAAATACAGACTTGTACATATACGAATAAGGCAAGATCGGTCATTCATTTACGCGGAATTTTTTTTTTTCCATGGAAGTTTTCAAAAATTTATGCGGATTTTCCGCGAAAACCGGAACTCTTTCATGCCTGGTTTTTACGACCGTTGTTGTCGTCTGCATAGACTTCGAGCAAAGGGAAACAACCACGGTCAAGGGCCTGAAAGCGGAGTCACTTCCCTTGTTGTAGAAAAGATGGCGGAAAGCGTAGGAAAAGCACGAAAACCACTGACTTTGGACGAGAGTGGAGGTTATTAACAGAAGTCAGCGAAGTGAAACTGTAATACATCGATTGCACAATCCTATGGAGTTGGAAAGACCCAAATCCAGTTTTAATATGTCATTGTATGTGTGCATGAAAAAGAGAGTATGAACTGTGCTGAACTTTTTCTTTCTACGGCTGCCAGTGAAAACCTCCGTCATACGACCCCTCCAATTTACGACCTATTTTTCCGGACATTTTGGAAGTCTTAAAATAGAGGTTTGTCTGTCCCAGGATATTATTCCAAATTCAGTACAGGCCTACATTGAGAGGTTAGTTTTAAAAAAAAATTGTTTATAATTTAAAAAAATATGAAGAACTGAGAGATTAAAATTAACAAAGAATGATCCAAGTCCTGACCTTTCATCTTATAAAATTTTGGCCTGAACTCTTCCAGTCGGAGGTCTGGGTTCTCCAGCACCTCCATGAAAGCTGGGAACCATCGCGGCTTGATGTGAAGGGTCTCCAGCAGAAGCCGAGCTGCCGCGTTACCCCCCTCAATGTCGTGCTTCTTCTGGACCTTTTGCTGGAAGGATGAACATTGTCTCAAAATCACTCTTTTTGTTTACATAATGGTATTATAATGTTAATAATGAATGCCTGGCATGGAGTTGGCATAAAAAAAGGTGTTCTTAATTCGGGGTTGTCGGGTTTTTTTTTTTTGGGGGGGGGTAAAATAAAGTCATGCTTGAGTATGGTATTAAATGTAAGCAATTAGTCATTAATACACAATAATACATAATCAAATGTGAGTCAAACAGAAAGCCACACATGCACACACACATGCGCACACACACACACCCACTAATACACACACACACACAACACACACACACACACACACACACACACACACACACACACACACACATCATGATCCATCTCTTTTTTTTCATACGAATACCTCCAGTTTTCTTCCCTTCTCCAGTTCTGCTCTCGACAGGGGGGGTCGGGTCATTAATAAATTATAATTTACAGGCATCAGCCATCCATAGTTATGGTCACAGTTATTTCCCTTTGCTCATCATTGTACACGTATAAATGATCCACTAAAACCAAAAGTCTTCCAATTTGTTTGTGAGTGTCAGTGATACAAACTTGATAGCGTAATTTGTATCATTTGTTTTCTGGGCAACACAATTTTTGTCCATGAGAAGATGATTTCTTGGAAAATGTTCCCATGATTTACCAGTGGAAGAGGCTGGTTGTGAAATCTTCAGAGGGGTCCCTACAGTCAACCAGACTACAGAATTCGTTATTTGTGTGATTGACCTACTTCATCCACAAGGGTTGCTCTTATGTAAGTAGGGCAGGTGGCTATCTGGCCTGGGGCCTTCCGTCAACACCGTCAAGTGTCTCTTTTTCATTGATAAATGCACCCTGGTTTAATGGAAGAAACAGTCACCTAAGCTCTTAAAATAGACAAACGCGTGGCAGGGTACCTGGGAATGAATGTCTTTGTATTTGGTGGGAGTGTATAGTGTTGTCTAGGGCGAACGTATTCGCCCATGGAGCTAGAAGAGTTGGAAGAAACAGTCACCTAAGCTCTTAAAATAGACAAACACATGGCAGGGTACCTGGGAATGAATGTCTTTGTGTGATGGTGCGGAGTGGAAGGGTGAAGGGTGCAGGGACAGACAGGAGTGCAGGAAGAGTAGAGCAGGAAACAATCAGCAAACAGCAAACAGCAACAGGCATTCAAGGCTGGTACAGGTCTCTCTCTCTCTCTCTCTCTCTCTCTCTCTCTCTCTCTCTCTCTCTCTCTCTCTCTCTCTCTCTCTCTTTATTGCTTCTCTCTCTCAATCTCAGGTGCAGTTACTAAGTTCCTACATTTTAACCTGTGGCCAGTTATATGGGCAAAACCCCAGGTAAAACCGGACTGCAAAGACAACAACTTTACTACCTTTCACGCAACTTGCTCTCACAGGGCCTGTGAACGCCAAAGTTGTGTTTGTTACTACACCTTTTGAATGTGTTGTCTTTACGGTCGTCATACATAACAAGACGTTGCATATGGTTGGAAAGCTTGAAAAACACAGAATAATATGACATTCATCAATAGTCGGAAGTTTCTCTTTTAAAAGAGCTACTTGCAATTAAAGTGCAAAGTGACAGTTATTTTTAACAAGCCCAAACAATATTTTAATAAAATAAATGGTAACGGTCAAGATGTGCCACCACCCCTGCATTTCTCGGTTAATTCCATTTTCCCGTTTTTGCCTTTCTTACCAAACATAAAGCTGTATTTTATTAACCTTTTTAGCTAATAACCTTTTTGGAATACTAACCCTATCCCTAACCCTAGGCCATTATTTAATAGGACCCCCCCCCCCCCCCTGTTAGGGTTAGGGCTAAATTGCAATTAACCGAGAAATGCAGGGGGGGGTGGCACATCTTTACCTTTACCAAATAAATAAATAACTGCTTCACAAATCAAAAATAACAAAATAATAATAAAAAAGTAAAATACACAAACTTTCATTTGCATAAATTTTAAGTCCCAATTCGATCTATAGAATTTATAATTTGTGTCCCAAAATTCTATAGAAAACACAAGTTGAATTTCTATTAATCTAGGCTCCATGCTTGTGGTTTGAAGAAAATCTTTAATCGTAAAATATTATAAATCTATAAGGTCCAAGATCATTTAAAATATACAAAACTAGTTTTGTAAATTATTAGAACGAAAACATAAGGGCGAATCAAAATAAAATTACTTGGTTTAGAAAATTAGTATTACGATTTGAAAGACAGTCAACCGGCTTTCGCACATGGTACAAAGAACACGGAAGGTTCGCGAATAGCTACAACCTGACTGTATTCATTTTGCAATGCTACAAGTTCATACGGAAAAAATCCATAGCATGCCATATATGAAATGAAAGGGGATAGATTACAGATTTAGTTTGCATAATTAGAATTTCAAACATTTGATTAGATTTTGAATAAGAATATAAAACATGCGAAACTACCGGGAAGATTCTGATCCGAGTGTTAATTTTACTGATCACAAATTCTTGAATTGTCAGGCTATGCGAGCATTTCAGTTAATACAAATGTATGGAATAAAATCTATGATTTTTTCCGGTTCCAACCATATGCATCTTATATCAACATAAACTTCAATTTAAACAGAATTATAATCAAATAAAATGTAATTACACATCTCAACAAGGGAGTTAACTGGGGCAGATAACTCTGAAATAGCAAAATATAAACGTCTGCTACAACAAGTAAGCCTAGAGAGCCTAGCAGCTGTGTCAGCGCACTGCTACATTTGTATTTTGGAGGGAGTGTAGAGTATTGTCTAGGGCGAAAGTATTCGCCCATGGAGCTAGAAGAGTTGGAAGAAACAGTCACCTAAGCTCTTAAAATAGACAGACACATGACAGGGTACCTGGGAATGAATGTCCTTGTATTTGGGTGGGAGTGTAAAGTGATATCATGGGTGAACGTCTTCGCCCATGGAGCCAGAAGAGTTGGAAGAAGAAACCGATGGCTTGGAGTCAAAACAGACTAACTCGAAAAGGCCTGTTTCGAGAAAAACGCTTCTAAAGTTTTGAACAATTCCTGTAAAAAATCTAAGCTTTCAAATGAAATGAATTTTGGAGTGGTGGTGTATTGGGGTCTCAAAGAGGTCATTGCCAATTTGGGAGTTATTTATAATACAAACAATGGAGTATTTGACATTTTTGTTAGATAGTCCGTTTTGACACGAAATTGGTCACATTTGGTGGCCTCAACATTTTGGGTCAAACCGGACCAACTAAAACTTGGGCCCTTTTGACTCAAATTGTTTTGCCATCGCAAGGTCTATATTTTTGGGTAAAAACGGGATAACTTTCAGATAAATGAGTTTGATTCGAATTTTTTTTATGAGTATATAGAAATAAAATACGGTCAAAAGAGACCATGATGTGAAGTTAGATCACTAATATTTCCCTTACTGTTTTCAATCTGATTCACGCACATACGGAGTCAGTAAGAAACAAGGCACACATCTCAACTCTCACTGTGTAAGCTGTGGTTGTTTGGTCACATTCATACATTTAATATTGTGCTGAAATGCAGTGCCTGCATTTGTGGGTGTACAAGCCACTGTGTGTCTGCTGTGTGTCTGTCTGGGGGGGGGGGGGTTACATGTTTTTATATGAGTTTGTGTAGACAGGTTGTAATCATTTTGTGCATGTGTGTGTGTGTGTGTGCACACGCATACTGTCTGAATGTTTTAATAGAACTCCCAGTTATAAGGAATTCTTTTTGTTACAATGCCTCTCTATAATTGTATTTCCAAATTGATTTAGATGGGGTTGGTGTAAGTTATTTCCATAATCCAAATTTTGATTTTAGATGGGGGTGGGGTAAGTATTTTCTCTTGGGTTTAAACATGATATGGGATTGTATCTTGTTTGTTTTCTTTATATGACAAGAATATAATAAACGTTATTCCTGCAAAGTTTCAGGGAACTGTTGTTAATTTTAAGGGACTTATGATGATTTTAGTCTCTGATCGTAGTCAAAATATTGATTTTAGAGGGGAGTGTGTTAGGTGGCATGGGATTGTACCTTTTTTATTTGTGTTATATAACAAGAACATACTATAATATTATTCCTGCAAAGTTTAATGCAATTATCGGTACTTTTAAGGGACTTATGATGCTTTTAGTCTCTGATCGTAGTCAAAATATTGGTTTTAGAGGGGGGTGGGATATGCATTTCCTTTTGATTTCAAAAATGGCAAGGGATTGTATCTTGTTTATTTGTTGCATATAAAAAGAACATAACAAACATTATTCCTGTAAAGTTTCAAACAATTGTCGATACTTTTAAGGGACTTATGATGATTTTAGTCTCTGCTCGTAGTCAAAATATTGATTTTAGAGGGGGGTAGGGTAGGTGTTTCCTCTTGTGTTAAAATATGGCAAGGGATTGTATCTTGTTTATTTGCTTTATATAACAAGAACATAACTACATTATTCCTGCAAAGTTTCAGGCAATTGTCGTTACTTTTAAGGGACTTATGATGATTTTAGTCTCTGATTGTAGTCAAAATATTGTTTTTAGAGGGGGGTAGGGTAGGTCTTTCCTCTTGTGTTACAAAATGGCATGGGATTGTACCTTTTTTATTTGTGCTATATAACAAGAACATACTAAATATTATTCCTGTAAAATTTCAGGCAATTGTCGGTACGTTTAAGGGACTTATGATGATTTTAGTCTCTGCTCGTAGTCAAAATATTGATTTTAGAGGGGGGTAGGGTATGTGTTTCCTCTTGTGTTAAAATATGGCAAGGGATTGTATCTTGTTTATTTGCTTTATATAACAAGAACATAACATACATTATTCCTGCAAAGTTTCAGGCAATTGTCGTTACTTTTAAGGGACTTATGATGATTTTAGTCTCTGATCGTAGTCAAAATATTGTTTTTAGAGGGGGGTAGGGTAGGTCTTTCCTCTTGTGTTACAAAATGGCATGGGATTGTACCTTGTTATTTGTGCTATATGACAAGAACATACTAAATATTATTCCTGCAAAATTTCAGGCAATTGTCGTTACGTTTAAGGGACTTATGATGATTTTAGTCTCTGCTCGTAGTCAAAATATTGATTTTAGAGGGGGGTAGGGTAGGTGTTTCCTCTTGTGTTAAAATATGGCAAGGGATTGTATCTTGTTTATTTGCTTTATATGACAAGAACACAACAAACATTATTCCTGCAAAGTTTCAGGCAATTGTTGATACTTTTAAGGGACTTATGATGATTTTAGTCTCTGATCGTAGTCAAAATATCGATTTTAGAGGGGGGTAGGTTAGGTGTTTCCTCTTGTGTTAAAAAATGACAAGGGATTGTATCTTGTTTATTTGCTTTATATAACAAGAACATAATGAATATTATTCCTGCAAAGTTTCAGGCAATTGTCGTTACTTTTAAGGGACTTATGATTATTTTAGTCTCTGATCGTAGTCAAAATATTGATTTTAGAGGGGGGTGGATATGTATTTCCCTTTGATTTCAAAACTGGCAAGGGATTGTATCTTGTTTATTTCTTGTATATGACAAGAACATAATAAACATTATTCCTGTAAAGTTTCGTACAATTGTCGATACTTGTAAGGGACTTATGATTATTTTAGTCTATGCTCGTAGCCAAAATATTGATTTTAGAGGGGGGTAGAGTAGGTGTTTCCTCTTGTGTTAAAATATGGCAAGGGATTGTATCTTGTTTATTTGCTTTATTTGACAACAACATAATAAACGTTATCCCTGCAAAGTTTCAGGCAATTGTCTTTACTTTTAAGGGACTTATGATGATTTTTAAAAATCTCGGATCGTAGTCAAAATATTGATTTTAGAGGGGAGTGGGGTAAGGATCTCCTCTTGTTTTGAAACATGGCATGGGATTGTACCGTGTTTATTTCTTATATATGACTAGAACATAATAAATATAATTCCTGCAAATATTCAAGCAATTGTTGTTACCTTAATGTCGTTACATTATTCACACAAGCTCCCCCCCCCCTTCTCGTTCTCTCTCTCTCTCTCTCTCTCTCTCTCTCTCTCTCTCTCTCTCTCTCTCTCTCTCTCTCTCTCTCTCTCTCTCCCCACCCCCCACGCCTACTTCTGTCTACCCCGCCCTCCACCCCCTCCCCTTTCCTACCACTAAAAAATAATTTAATGGGTAGTCTATGCAACGATCGAAAGAAACTCGTTAATTGTTCATAAAAACCGAAAGCAAAAGCCATAATTCTGGCTTTAGACCATCTTTATCGTTTAAAAACTAGGGACTTTCCTGCTTTTTCAGTACCTAATCCTCAGAATAGCAATAACTTAAAATATAAATTACAATGATTAGGAACTAACTATAATTCGCGCATCACTTTATTATTATTTTTTAAAATGACTAAGACAAACTCTTATAAGAACATCACTATCTCGGATCGTTCATAAAAAAATATATATAACATTTTATGTATCTGTCTATCTATCTGCCTATTCATTTATTTTAAAGAATATTTCAGTTTTTCTACTACAACTCGCACACAACTCCCCCCCCCCCCCCCCCCCCCCCTCTCTCTCTCTCTCTCTCTCTCTCTTCGTCGACTGACATGGCTTGGCCTATCTTTGATCATGCCTTCAGTAACAAGTACCGATACGGATAGCGGAGATGTGTGACATTCCTAGGCCACTGCGCGGTACCCTTTGATACCTTGTTGAGGTCCTCTGCCCACTAGCGCTAAGCCGACAAAAGAGCTAGGACAGAATAAATTAAGCTATCTGCTCTGTTGCCTGCACTCGTAATTGACTCTTATCTCGCTCATCGTAAAATTGTCAACTCGTGTCCAGCCTACTTTAAAGACACCGCGCGGAGGCTCAGAAACTCATTGTAGGCCAACTGTCCCGCAATTTGCATACACATTCCTTCTTTTCTTTTGTTACCAGCCTGTCAACCGATCCTACCTCCCTCTGTGTGTGTGTGTGTGTGTGTGTGTGTGTGTGTGTGTGTGTGTGTGTGTGTGTGTGTGTGTGTGTGTGTGTGTGTGTGTGTGTGTGTGTGTGTGTGTATGTGTGTGTGTGTGTGTGTGTGTGTGTGTGCGTGTATTAGTGCGTGCGTGCATGCGTATATGTGTGTGTGCGACTAGTTCCTACCTGCACAAGCACACACACACGCAAGCCGCACGCAAAATACGCGCATGCGCACGCAAGAAATCACGCACGCGAATATGCACACACGCACGCAAACAAACACTCATGCACATAAACACGCATATGCGCACGCATGTATGCATTCAGGCGAACACGCATGCATGCACGCATGCTCGCAAAGACATATCACACACAAACACTCGCGTGTCCAACAGAAAAAAGCTAAATAACGATATATTTTTATTTCTTAAAACAAACAAAAACCATACCGTTAGCCTTTTACTGTTCCCAAGACACCCGTTAAAGCGCGTGATACAAAGTTACAACAGTCAAAAACAAAAATCATCCCGTCCGTTCTTCTATTCTACTATACCCAGTTACGGCGTGTCACGTTCACTTCAAAGACATGACAGGGCGGACAATCGCGGAAGACCTACTGACTTCAATTAACATTCTTACGTCATTTGTCTTCAGCTCCACGAATCCCATCACCCACCCTGACAGTGTGCGTGCGTGCGCGCGCGCGCAAGCGCGTGTGTGTATGTGTGTGCGTGCGCGTGTGTATGCGTGTGTGTGTGTATGTGAGTGTGTGCATCTGAGTGTGTGTGTGTGTCTGTGTATTATGAGACTAACATTGTGACTAATCAAGATTTCACACACACGTACACGCGCGCACACCGAAGCGCATGCACACATGCAATAAACGCACGTGCACACGTACGCATGCGGACACACAAACATGAATTGTCCGGTTTTGACTCCAAAATCAACACAGGTTTGTTACAAGAAACAACCAGGTTATCTGGAAATGTCCGAATTTGACTCAAAATAAAAGTACTGATATTAACAATAATTTTTGTATCAAAAAGGATTATTTATATTTTGTCTGATTTTTACTGAAAATTTTGCCCACTTTTCGAGTCAAATATTTTGAGTCAAACTCGTTTATTTGTAACATAGCCCGGTTTGACTCAAAATTAGAATGCTAAAATGTCTTGTGATATTTTGAGTCAAACTCGTTTATTTGTAAGATAGCCCGGTTTGACTCAAAATTAGAATGCTAAAATGTCTTGTGATATTTTGAGTCAAACTCGTTTATTTGTAAGATAGCCCGGTTTGACTCAAAATAAAATGCTAAAATGTCTTGTGATTTTGGAGTCAAAAGCAGACCGTCTGAAGTTAATCTTGTTTGACTCCAAAAAAATGTTGATTTATTTTTTAGTCAAAAGAGAACTACATTTATATATATCTTTTTCATTTATTAAGATATCAAAACGAAAATTTGGGACAACAAAGAGTATTGTTTTCCGCATTTGTTTCTGTAATAATCAAAAAATGGACTATCTGAAGTTAATCCAGTTTGACTCTAAGCCATCGAAACAGTCATATAAGCTCTTAAAATGTGCTTACATGGCTGGGTACCTAGTAGCAGTGAATGTCCTTGTATTTTGGTGGAAGAGTAAAGTGATATCAAGGGCGAACGTCTTCGCCCATGGAGCCAGAAGAGTTGGAAGAAGAAACAGTCATATAAGCTCTTAAAATGTGCTTTCCTAGTAGCAGAGAATGTCTGTGCATTTTGGTGGGAATGCAGAGTGATGACTTAAAGGTGGATAATGGTGCTAGAAAAGTTAGAAGAGTTACTTACCATCTCCTCCATGGTGAGCTTTTCGCTGATCTGGGTGTGCTGGGTGAGCTGCACAGCGGGCATGTAGTGGATGAAGTAGTTCTGGATGGTTTTGAACAGCTTCTGGTTGTGCTCCAGCTCCTCCTCTGGGGAGGAGAAATTCAGGGTGATCTGCTCCGTCCAGCTGAACGATAATAATAATAATAATATTTTGGTAGAACCAGGCATGGTAGTGGGGGCACATGAAAATTTAATTTTTTCATGCCATTTCAATGCATTTTTTACTAATTTTGTTTCAAACTGTTTTGCGGATTTTCCGCGATTCGCGGAGGTCTACCATGCCTGTAGTACAGTGGAATGTCCTTATTAAGACCTTGGAAAAACCAGCCCCCTCCCCCCAAAAAATGTCTTAATACTAATAGGGAGGTGAACACTCAGTAGTCCAGATATGAAAGGCGAAAATCAGTGACAATTTTTTTAGGTCACATCTTAGAGGGCGTCTTAATTTGGGAACTTCCACTATATTATAACTTAAGAAAAACAAAGAAAGCAAAGGCATTTGATTATCATAATATATTAATTATTATATTATTAATACATTCCAAATGACAAGACTTATATTAAATGACTCTTAATGTCTGTGACCATATCTTTACATCCCTATCGGTACTGGTATATATGTGACCCAGCACCACGAAAGGGACATTAAGTCGCTGGGCTAGTTTCTCACAACAGGCTTGAAAAGTCAAAAATCTCATTATTTGGTCAAATTTGAGAAACAGCAACAAGACAGCAAACAAGTCACCTATAGTGGAAAAAAAGCCATTATCAAGGAGAAGCTGAGGAGAAGATGGCTGCAACAACATCCAAACCACCGCGCCAGGGATGCCTACCACCACCTCTCCAGGGATGCCTACCACCACCTCTCCAGGGATGCCTACCACCACCTCTCCAGGGATGCCTACCACCACCTCTCCAGACAAGACCAAGTAATCTTGACAAGACTGAGGACTGGACACTCCAGACTCAGGCATCGCATGTTTACAAAGTTCCACATTGGAGACTCCCCTGTGTGCCCCCGTGGAGCCGCTGACATGACTGTTGGTCATATCCTTCAGGACTGTCGATTATTCCAGAACCTGTGAGACGAAACTTGGCCGTCGGAAACACTGGTTCGGAAAAAGATCTTCGGCTCTTTGGATGATTTTTGGCGGATGGCAGCCTTCGTCCGGGCCACTAGGGTTCCTGTCTGAACGATCGATGATGAAGAAGAAGCTATGTGTGCACCGTAGTATTTGACAGGCCCATTTTAGCTGGACTAAAAAAAAATCATGAACAAAAAAATAATAAATGCTTACAAGTGCACAGTTATTCACACTGGGTGTAAACTTGTACAAAAGCATCCAAAGCATTATGGAGGTTAATGCCACAACATTGGTGTATCAATTTAGCCCATAGCCATAGGAGAGGCGACTCGTAATTATCTCTCTTAGTACACAGGAAAGCTTCTCCCTTCTATTTATAAACAACAAAGGGTATTTACCCGATCCCTTGAACGGACGATGTGCCTCTCTACTCATTTCACAATTCAACATTATAAACATTGGGGTTTTAGTTGGTTTTTTTTGCTGATCTTTTGTTTTGATTGTGATCATTAATCACTGTACTTTGACTGCTCTTAAAATTTAAATTCGGTTTTAAATTCTTGATGACCAGAGGTCGGTATTCTTCTTTTCTTCTTCCGATTTAAGGAGCCACTGCAGCTCAGTTGGTAAGAGTCGCTAGCTCGTAATCCGTCAGGTTTGCGAGTGTGAGGGTTCGAACCCAGCTCGGGTCACAGTGGTGTGTCCTTGGGAAAGGCACTTTACTCCTATTTTCCTCACTCCACCCAGGTGTGTGTAAATGGGTACCTGACGTTAGTCTGGGAAAAAGTCCTTCGGGTAAGACTTTTTTTTTAAACGAGGTCCCGTGTGCAAACGCATGCACAAGGTGTTAAAGCCCATCCCACTATTCGGTACGAGTAGGCCGTGTGTGCCAGTGGGATGGATGACACAAATTCACATAGCATGCATCCTGTGCGCTATTAATGGTCTGAATGAAGACCAATGAGCGTGGGGCAGGATAAACATCCCCAACTCAGGGCTCCCAGGGACCCCCATTTGGGGGTCTATGAAACACTAGAATTCTAAAGGACCCTCTAAAAGAATGTGCAGGGGGTCGCAGGGATGCACTATAAACATTCTGTTTAGCTATATTTCTTCTGCTCTTGCTCACAAAATAAAATTTTATTTTTTGTTTCTTTTTCTTGATTTAAATGACTGAGCAAGAAGAATTTGAAGAAATATGACTACCCCACAGTCGGAAAGCATCTTTACTCTAATTCTTTTTAGCATTCACAATGCCATTGGGACCCTCTATCCTTCCTCTATGACCCTCTATACAGTAAGTGAAGGAGTCCCTGTGACCCCTTGTTTTGCGGGACGATTGGGAGCCCTGCCAACTGGTAGAAGAAAGAAGATTGGGGATGTTAATTATAATCCTGCCCCACCCCCAAAGTCTTCGTTTAGATCAGTTGCACAGGGTGCATGCTTACTGCTAGGGTGAATTTGTGTCATCCACCCCACCGGTACACAATGGACTACTCGGTAGATCTACTCCTAGATTTATACTACTAGTAGTACTACTAGTCTTCCTTCCGACAAGTCACCGCTGACTATTCTGTCGACATGTGGTTAAATGTAGAAAACCAACTCTTTGTTGGCCTACTTCAACTTTTACTTGTAAAGTTAGGCTGCCGATCTTTGAGTCTATTATTAGTGCTTTTTTTTTTTTTTTAATAACAATTTTCACATGTTGAAGGGGTTGGGGGTGGCGGGTTATCAAAAATTGACATGATTGCCTAATTCAGGGGCTGTTAATTGTTACGTGCATCAGCCTCACTTTGGAAGTAGTCGGCTCAAACTTACAGAATTATACTTATAGACAAACTGTTATAGACATGTAAATTTGTGCTTAACCCATACACCCATCCCCTTCAACATATTGAAATAGTTTAATAAAAACAAAAACACTAATAACTGGCTCAAAGATCGGCAGTCGTTAGGTCAACAGAGAGTTGGTCTTCTACATTTAACCGTATGCATTATGTCGCTACATGCTGGATAAAGTATTATTTCCTGTTGTGGGTATTATTAGTAATTTACTCTCTGAATAGTGAATGATTCTCTCTCTCTCTCTCTCTCTCTCTCTCTCTCTCTCTCTGATTCTCAATCTCATTAACTTTAAGTAGATCTATCATCTAAACTCCGTATTGATACAAATAAAATGACTTTCTGGTCGCATGATGACGCATGACATCAGCTTTTCATTCTAAGAAACTGAAAGTAATGTGGATCCCCAGGAGCCAGTGGACTGGAGTAGTCAGTAGCGGAGTGGAGGCGAAGTTACTCAGAAGTTAGTCAACTTACTGATCGTCAAAGCTTCGTCTTTTTTTGTATGGGGTTAGAATGAGCAATTTCATGCTCTGAAAGTAAAACATCATACTTACGCCATTCTGGAATAAGTTGGGTTTTTTCCCTGCCGATCTGTCGTCACTCAAACAGCGTCTGTTCTTTGGGGAAGTATTGGAAATTTCCTGTTCTAAATGCAGTTTCACTTCCCGGTAACAAGTCTAGAGAGTTATATTTCCTTACCGGAAGCGGAATTATTTATTTTTACTTTCATTTTCGTGAATTTGGCATCTGAGAGGAAGAGTGCTTTGATTTTGGACAGAGGTAGTATGGGGAGGGAGGGGGGTTAGGCTGTGGGTATGAGCTTACTTCACACATTTTGAATGTTAATAATGAGCATAGATAATAATAATAGGTTTTGTTTTGTTATTGATGTGTTACAATATAGGGATGTATTTTGCATGCTTTATATTACTTTGTATGTGTTTATTTTCGTTTTCCATTTTCTACTTTTTACATGTATTTGTCCAGAGGGCTGGATGTAAAAAAGCATGTTATTGCTTACTCTAGCTATTACCCTCTATAAATAAAATTAATTAAATTCATCTCTCTCTCTCTCTCTCTCTCTCCCCCCCCCCCCCCCCCCCCCCCCCCCCCCCCTACCCCCCAACCCCTGTGTGCGAGTTTGAGTGTTTACCGGGTGTATGTGTGTTTGCGTGCGTACGTGCCTCTAAAGACTAAAAACAAGTAGGCCTATGCCTCACTATAAAAGCCAAGTGGAGCAACCTTGAGCAACTCACATCTGTATTGTTAAAAAATCGGGACTTTCCTGGTGTTGCACTGCCTCCGGGCATTGCCTCCAAGATCGTTCCCACCACCTTTATATCTACTAATGTCCCATATGTGTCTGTTTCAGACCGGAGGACGTTAAACAGATTTCTCTCTCTCTCTCTCTGAGCTCTCTTGGGTAACTCGATCATTTCGAAACCCATAGAAAATTACAAAAAATATAAACATGCTCGGAAACAGCTTGGGGCAAAATACAGTAGCTTTTCGTTGCTTACTTTGTATTGATAAACACTTATTTTTGTAAATCTGTTTTTAGCATTTACAGGATTTTTTTAATGAGCAATATATAGCGACTTTTTTTTTATAAAGGATGTTAAAAGCACTTATTCATACATACTTATTGTGGCGGTACCATAGCCGATGAGGTTTCAGCCGAGGCGTGGTTACTGCCACACCTATCTGTATTGTTAAAAAAATCGGGACTTTACTGGTGTTGCACTGCCTCCGGGTATTGCCTCCAGTATTGTTCCCACCATGATCTTTGTATCTACAAATGTCCCATATGTGTCTGTTCCAGACCGAGAGGACGTAAAACACCATTTTTCATTCAAAAGGATGTTAAACCAACACACTTTTTTTAAAAGACAGAGTATCGAAAGATAGCTCTTTTTTTTTCTTTCTTTTTTATTGAGAATTTACCACTTCGATCACGATTGACACTTTCAAGGTTTAGTTTACAAACTTTCGTCAAAGCCTGTTCATAGCTCTTACAGCAGACATAATTAGGCCTACGTAGACATTCCAATAACTTAATTATAAATCTGACTCCTGATGACGTCATAAGACTCTAAAATTGAAACAAAACTGTATTTAGATGAGCATTTCATTCTTCATTAAATTTGAATCATTCGTTCAGTTTCAAATAATTCTTATAAATGACAGCCAAAGGTGGACAGATAGGCCTTGGAACAAAGACAAAAACGTTAAATTAAATATTTGTTTCTTGGTGGAGCTAAGATGAAATTCTGCTTAATGTCCTCCGGTCTGGAACAGACACATATATGGGACATTAGTAGACATAAAGATGGTGGGAACGATCCTGGAGGCAATGCCCGGAGGCAGTGCAACACCAGGAAAGTCCCGAATTGTTAACAATACTGATGTGCAATCTATAAGATGGAGCTAGACGACGAAAATGGTGTTTTACGTCCTCTTGGTCTGAATCAGACACATATGGGACATTTGTAAATACAAATATGGTGGGAACAATACTGGAGGCAATGCCCGGAGGCAGTACGAAACCAGTAAAGTCCCGATTTTTTTAAAATTACAGATAGCTGTAGCAGTGACCACGCCTCGGTTAAACCTCATCGGCTATGGCACCGCCACAAGTATAATATAAGATGGAGCTAGAGAAAGTTAGTTAGTCATTTATAGTCCCGTCAACAGCTATGGTCATCTCAGGACTGTCACCACGTAAAGTTCGACCACGTGTTACAAAACACACATCAATGTATCTTACCAACGTTCAACAACCTGAAAACAAAAAAAAATGTAAAACAACTTATAACATGACATATTCATCACTGTACACTACAATATCTAGACACTGCTGGAAACGTTCAAGCAAAACAACAGCAACAGCAACGAAGACAACAACGACTCCTCATCTCAAACCACAGAAGACTATGTTTACATTATAAAATAATGTTTATTATCGAGTGCTTTGCATGTACATAAAAACATTTTTAGTGAAGTCAATATTACAGGGAAAAGTGTTAAGAAGCTTGAATATTGATTTAAAAAAAGGCACAACTGAACATTAGGCCCATTCAAAGATTGATAACCCGTTTGCAAACCACAAAATCAGTGTACAAGCAACCTCAAAATATTTAATTATATCACGCTATTGGTGTTTGGAACGCAGAGCACACCAAAAAACCCATCCATAGAACCGTTTCGTTTAGTTGTCTGCAATGTTTATGGGCTAAAGCCCTTGTGTATGCCTACTTCTCCATTATATTTTCTTTCCAGTTTTGGGAGAGGATGAGGTAGGAAGTAGGCCTATAGGCCTAGAAGATGTGTGTGTTTTGTATATACATGTAGTGCATGCAATGACAGTAGTGTTTTAGTGTTAGTGTTTTAGTTTTAGTGTGAGGAGTGTATGCATGTGCTGTGCGTCATATACGGTGTAGTGAGTGCATTGTTTTGGTCACCCCTGATTTAAGACCCCCCTCTTTTAAGACCGATTTTTCAAGATTTTTTGAAGGTCTTAAAAGAGGGGGTGTACTGTAGTTGCATGCTGATATTGCGTTTGCGTGATGTTTCTTTGTCAGATTTACTTGTGTGGGTGCAATTTTAAGAACACTCAGCTGGATACAAAAAGGGTTTGCCAATGCCAGACTTCATACCATCAAACTTCAGTTCTGTGGGAGATAAAGGAACCAGTCACATACTTCATTCCACCACCCAGATCACTCAACCAAATTCACACAAGTTAATCAAACTCAACACATTCGTACTTGTTAACAGCATCCACGCGAGGCCTTTAATTAACACCAGGCACAGCCTAAAAAAAGACATACTTTTTTTTTTTTAAACATCCAAGAACCGCAAACTTTTAAACCACCTAGTAGACACTGCTATTTTAAAAATAATAAGATTTGGTAACTTTTAAAAAATAGTGAGTTACAACATTTTGGCTTGTTTACCACAAATTAAAATTAGCCGATCACCACTGCACTTTTAAAAGTCTTTTAAAACATCTATGCTGTTTAGCTTAAAATCAAAATGTCGAAATGTTGCTATTACTACTAGAGCCTTCCTGATCCTTTTATTGAGGGAAAACAACTCTAACAAACCCTCGGCTTATCACCATAATGTCCACCTCTGACCATAAGACGTCAGCCTATCATATGAGAAAGGTAAGGGCAGATATCTGAAGATGCTAACATAATGAGCAGCTTAGGACGTACATTTCACCGCCAGGGGGGCAGTCAAACCAGTATAGGGGCTTAGCGCATGATATTCTTAGTTGGGGGAAGTAGAGAGAGAGAGAGAGAGGAGTTGGGGGGTAGTGAGAGAGAGAGAGAGGGAGGGGACTCTCTCCACCTCTCTCTCTCTCACTACCCCCAACTAAGAATATCACGCGCTAAGCCCCTACTGGTTTGATTGCCCCCTGGCGGTGAAATCAGCGTCCTAAGTTGACCATTTAATTTGTTATTTTGAACACCAGATTTCTTGGCACACAGTTTCTTCGTGACTCCCTCCTAAACTTGATGATGCAGAAGAAGAGGTGTGAAGAGCATCCCCGGATTGTGGATGATTTAGGGGCTGCGGCACCTTAACGACGTGCACCCGACCCTGCCGGAAAGCGGTCACCAGAAGACCTTGCTCCAGGAGGATGTTGGCCGGCTGAAGATCCCTCGGTGGGCGGCTTTGCTGAAGTCACTACATCAGGCACTGCCCCTGAACCCGAGGAAGACGCACCCTTCAAAAGAGGAGCGGATGGATTGTCAGCATTTGCATCATCTTCTGGGTGGAACGCATTTGGTTGCTGTCCGTTCAGTTCTGAAGCTGCCCTGTGCCAAGACACGCTGTGGTGTTCCACATCAGCGAAGACCACATCTCCACCCCGATCTTTGTCTCGGGGTCTATTATGATACAATTCACGCTGTCGTCTCATCTTGTCTTCTAAGACCCGGGGAGTCGTGTACGCCGTCGGACAGCCGCAGTTGGAGTCTGGATGAAAGGGGCACCCCTCCTCCTCACCATTGTCTGCTGCCAGTGGGGGCAATAATTGCCGGGCACGGTGCCGACGACCTAGTGATGTGGTGTACTCATCCAGGTCGACCTGACCGTCCTCAGGAGTCAGGAAAAGTCTCTCTTTTCTTTGGCCCGGCTTGGGCAGAGGGACTCTAGGGGTGAAGATCGGTGATGGGGTCGGGTCAGGCTTCGGGTGGGCTTTATGACCACACCGGCAGAAAATGTCCCGAAGTGCGTCGATTCTGCTCTTCCTGTTGTCGTTTTGGGTAGATTCGTCCGTTTCTTCGATCCCTCCGCTCGGGCTCTTCAGAAACCTGTCACAGCAACCTAGGGAAGATATCCACGAAAGTGAACAGTAAGATGACTGCGTTGCTACAGCGTGATTGCATGGTATCAAATCACAAACACTTTTACGGTTAACAATAATTATGTTGTCGAAACCCGTTCATAGCTTTTGCAGCAGATATAATAGCCTTATGTAGACATGTCAATAGCCTAATTATAATTTGACTCCTGGTGACGTCCTATTGAACTCTAATATTGAAAGGAAACTTTTTTTTAGATGATCGCTTCATCCTTAATTCAAAAAGTTTGAATAATTATTATTATTTGTTCAGGTTTATGTAATGCTGATAAAATGACACCACATGCGGGTCCATAAAGGCAAAAACATTTTCTTGGTGGAAGTAATTAAGAGGAAGAAAAGCAAAACAACAACGACAGCAAAAAAATGAAACTACTCATCTCAAACCACAGAAGACTATGTTTACATTATAAACATGTTTATTATCAAGTGCTTCACGTGTACAGGATTTCTAGTAAAAAAAACTAAAAACACTAAACTTTTTTTTAAATGGCTTGCAGTAGCCAGACCCGATAGGCCTACCATCAAGCTTCCATTTTGTGGGAGATTAAGGAACCAGTCACACACTTCATTCCACCAACCAGATCAGTCCACCACAATTCATCAGGTTAATCAAAATCAGAACATTCTTAATTTTTAACACGTGCTTTTTTTTTTTAATTCAGAGAACCGCAAATGTTTAAATCACCCGATATTATTCTTAAGAAATAAACCACAGCTGTAGTCACTACTATATAATTATTACTAAAAAGATTGTAAGAACTTTTAAAAATTAGTGAATTACATACAACCTCTTGGTTTGTTTATCACAAATTGAAGTTAGCCGGTCACCACTTTTAAAAGTCTTTTAAAACACCTATATGGTTTAAGATCAAAACGCCTGAATACATTTCTACTGCCTACATGATCACCATTTTATTGAGTAAAACCCCCCACCTCTAGCATCACCAAAAACGTCCACTTCTGACCATAAGACGTATCATAATAGAAAGGATAAGACGGACGGAAATGTTGGCCTCATACTTATTGTAATTTTGGACGGGCAGTTTCTTTGCGACACCCTCCTAAGCTTCACTGCTGTTCCCCTACTGTCGGTTCTTTGCCGCACAACGTCTCTGAAGAAATAATAGTGGTAGAGTCCTGTCTGGAGGAAGAGTCGCCGTCTGCGGCTGAAAGGTCATCCTTGTTCGAGTTGTCGCCGCGCACAATGTCAGGATCGGAGTCTGGGTCAGAGGGAGAAGAGTCACGCCCTTCGTCGGTTGAGGATTGCTTGGAGTCAGGCCCTTTCTTACCGGGGGGAGGCTTCTGCTCAGAGTCGGACTTCTGGCTTTTGTCTGAAGCCCCTGAAGGGGTGCCCCGGCCGGAGTCACTCGGCGTGCTGCCTAGAATGGCCTGGGACTCCTGCGAAGTCTGCGAGCTCTGGTCACTCTCAATGGCCGGTTGTGCTGGCTGAGAGGAGTGGGGCTGGGGGGGCTGGCTGGATGATGCAGGGAGTGGTGGTTGGGTGGATTGAGGAGCAGTGTTGGAGGGAGGAGGTGGGGGCATGACGGATGACGACAGGGGCGGTGGTGGTTTAGTGGTTGGACGAGGTATCGTCTGGCTGGGGCTGCCCACGGGAGGTGGCATTGCTGACGGCGATTTGTCAGCAGCTTTCGCTGCCTTTGTGCCAAGTGGCCCAAACAGCCCACGCAGCCCAGTTTTTGCAGAAGCACCAGCCGATGATTCGGAGGAAGAGATGCGAAAAGCATCACCAGATTTCGATACCTTGGGTGGACTCGAATGGGATGAATTAGGCTGCGGCACCTTAGGACGTGCACCCGACCCTGGGGGAAAGCTGTTATCAGAAGACCTTGCTGCAGGAGGATGCTGGCCAGCTGCAGATCCCTTTGCTGAAGTCACCACATCAGACACTGACTCTGAAACTGGCGCCGTGGGGGAGGAGGAGGCGCCCTCCAGAAGGGGAGCAGAGGGGGTCTCAGCATCCTCTTCAAGGAGGGACAGATCTTGCTGCTGGTCTCCAGGATCTGCCCTGTGCCAAGACACGCTCTGGAGCTCCGCTTCAGCGAAGACCACATGTTTACCCCGATCGGCTTCGTCTCGGGGCTTAGGCCTAGGCCCAGGCCTACTGTACAACTCGCGTTGACGTCTCGCCATTTCTTCTAAGAGCTGGGCACGCGTGTACGACAGCAGGCAGGTGCAGGCGGAGTCGGGATGTAGGGGGCACACCTGCTCATCATTTTCTGGGGTCGGGGGCAACAAAGCGGCGGAATCCTCCGTGGACTCCTCCGCGGACCGCCTGGCCCGCTCCAGATCAGCCAGGTACCGGCTGTATTCATCCAGCCTGACAGAGCTGCCACGAGGAGTCAGGATCGGTGGTCGCGGGAGAGGCGCAAATCTTACTCCGCGTCGCCCCGGCTCCGCTGCCGGTTCACGCGCACCACCTTGAGCGTTGAGGGTCACGGATTGGGCTGGGTGTTTCCCGAAGCAAACCCGGCAGAAAAAAGCACAGAGTGCGCCTGCCATTCTGCTTCTCCTGCTGTTGTTGTTGTTCCGGGTAGATTGGCCCGTTTCTTCGATCCCCCGTTTCCCCTTCAGAAACCTGTCACAGCAACCTGGGTAGGGAAGAGATCCACGAAAGTAAGCAAGTAAAGTTCACTGCGTGACTGCAGTGTTGTTGCATGGTATACAAATCACAACCGAAAAATCCACAGAAATCCAAGTAGAATATTTGGGCGCTGAAGAGGAACTGACAAATGTTGCGCGGCGCATGCACGCATGTACACGCGTGAACATATGCGGCGCACGAACGTGTTTGATTTGTGTGTGTGTGTGTGGTGTGTGTGTGTGTGTGTGTGTGCGTGTGCGTGTGCGTGCGTGTGCGCGTGTGCGTGTGCGCGCGTACGTGCGTGCGTGAGTGCGTGCGTTCGTGTGCATGTGTGTGCATGTGTGTGTGCATGCATGCGTGCGTGTATGTGTATTCGTGTGTGTGTGTGTGTGTGGTGTGTGTGTGTGTGTGTTGTGTGTGTGTGTGGACTCACATGGGTACACACAATACAACATGTCTAAAAAAGCAAGCACCAGCGGACATTTAAGTTCTTTACTCTTGAGAGAGGGAAAGAAACAGCTTGGAGGAAAGTAGAAAGGGGAGGGGGGGGGGGGGGCAGACAAGAGATACACAGAGCCACGGACAGAAATACAAAGAAACATTTTTATAAACACAGACTCGGACTCAGTTCTGTACTTCTTCTACTTCTACTTCTGCTTCTACTTCTACTTCTGCTTCTACTTCTGCTTCTACTTCTGCTTCTGCTTCTTCTTCTGCTTCTTCTTCGCTTCTTCTTCTTCTTCTTCTTCTTCTTCTTCTTCTGCTTCTGCTTCTTCTTCTTCTTCTTCTGCTTCTGCTTCTTCTTCGTTCGCTCAGACAGTTTCCTGTCATAATGAGCGTAGATGCTGCCGTCATGCTGCCGCTATGCGCCTAACTAAGAATATATATAGTTAGTTAGGCCCAGCATGTCCGACTTCGGCTGAAGAAAATCTTTGTGTAAGAATTTATAAAGAAAAGACAAAACAAAAGGGCAGGAAGAAATGGACCAGTAAGATAGAAAGATCGCAGATGACAGTAAGCAAAGGGAAAAGGCACAGCAGGGCTCCCACTCGTTCTGCAAAACAAGGGGTCCCGGGGACTCCTTCACTTACAGCATAGAGGGTCCTAGAGGCGGGATAGAGGGTCCTACAGTGGCATTGCGAATGCTAAAAAGAATTATTATTATAGGCTAGTGCATCCCTGGGACCCCCTGCACATTATTTTAGAGGGTCCTTTAGAATGTTGGTGCTTCGTAGACCCCCCCCCCAAAAAAAAAATGGGGCTCCCAGTTATTTTAGGGAGGGTCCTTTAGAATGTTGGTGCTTCGTAGACACCACCTACCCCCAAAAATGGGGGTCCCTGGGAGCCCCGAGGCAGAGTCAAAGAGGGTGACAGATTAGAGGATGAACTTGGATCTGTATTGTTGTGGCAACTAGGGGGAGACGGGGTAAAAAGCGCATGGGCGGGTAAGAAGCCCACCCCAATTATCTCATGAAATAAAGAAAATTTCAGTCAAATTTGCCCATGAGACGAATGCTAGACATTAACGCTCGTCTCATGGGCAAAATGAGACTGAAATTTTCTTCATTTCATGAGATAATTGGGGTGGGCTTCTTACCCGCCCATGCGCTTTTTACCCCGTCTTCCCCTACTTTCGCTTTGCAGGCGAATCGGTGCCATAAAAAACTGTTGGTTAAAAAAATAAAAAGGGAGTTAATTTACGAGAAGTTCCTTCCCCTTATTCATTTCAGATTAGAGGAAGTTACAAGCACAGAACTTCCAGGTGTGTGTGTGACTTTTTTGTACGAAAGACCCCCCGGTATCCCCACGGGTATGTGTGTGTGTGTGGGTGAGGGGGGGGGGGTACTCCTGGGCATACCTCTTTTATTGTCGGTGCCATTGTTTCTGGTGCGGCGTGGCGCGGGACAAGCGCTTCTCTTCCACTTGCGGCAGGCCCATACTGCGCCGATCAACACAGCTCTGCAACATCATAATAATAGGGGTCACAAACAAATTGATAGATTTTTCTTATTAGTAATATTACTATCTATTCTAACTAAATACTTAAAGGTGGAGCCTGACGCCGGGATGAGTTTTTGCAAGAAACACGTCGAGATCACCAGAAAGACAGCCTTTTCAAAGGATCGGAACACTCACTTTGCTCTGGTTTCCTAGAAACAAAGCCGTCAAATCGGCGATTCATCCTTGGCGGAGGTGCTGAAGTCAAATTCTTTCACTGAAAGAGAAGGCGTGTGCCGTCTCTTTTGTAATGGCGACCAAATTGTTTGCACGATATTTTTTTCGCAATACAAGCCTTTTTATTTATCTTGTTTTTCCATTGTATGCAGTTTATCTGAAAGAGTTTCGCTCACAACAAAGGAAATAGCTTCAATTTTTTTTTAACTGCGCTACGAAAAAAGAAAAAGCTTAAACCACAATGGGTTTGGCCCCCACCCACCCCCATCCAAAATGGCTTCTCTCTCCGGCACCTCCGCCAAGGAGGAATCGCCGTTTTGACGGTTTGATTTATAGGAAACCAGAGCAAATAATTAAAGCGAGTGTTCTTGATCTTTGAAAAGGCTGTATTTCTGGTGATCTCGACGTGTTTCTTACAAAAAAAAACTCATCCGTCAGGGTCCACCTTTAAGAACACTCAAACAATAGCATAAAACTTACTCCTCTTCCACTTGCGGCAGGCGCATACTGCGCCGATCAACACAGCTATGCAACATAATAATAATAGGGGTCCCAAAAAACAAATTGATAGATTTTTTACGATGATTAATATTACTAGGGGAAGACGGGGTAAAAAGCGCATGGGCGGGTAAGAAGCCCACCCCAAATTATCTCATGAAATGAAGCAAATTTGAGTCTCATTTTGGCCCATGAGACGAGCGTTAATGTCTAGCATTCGTCTCATGGGCAAATTTGACTGAAATTTTCTTTATTTCATGAGATAATTGGGGTGGGCTTCTTACCCGCCCATGCGCTTTTTACCCCGTCTTCCCCTACTATCTATTCTAACTAAATACTTAAAGACACAGTGACGCATCACGATTAAGTCCTTTGGTTTTTTCTGGGTAGCTGTGACCCACATCCAAATTTCCCCAATTTCAAATTGAGGCTGCTCTTTAAAACTGATGTGTCGGTTTCAATTTGGGGCCATTTATATGGGAGTCAGACTTGGTCAAACCAAGATTTTCTTACCAGTTATAAGAGGGGAAAACACGTGAAACCCGTGATTTGGACACGTGATCTGGTGGATCTTTAAAAAACAACGCTCAAACAATAGCATAAGACTCTCTCAAAATGGAAACCATACCCTAGCAACAATAAACAAAAAAGCAAAGGTCAATAACTCCCCCACCCCCCCCCCACCACCCACCCCCCAAAAAGTGGTGTTATGCGTACAGCAAAGATAAACGTTCGTGGTCTAGCTCGTCACTATGGTTTTCTATCATCACCAACAACAATACAGTGGAAACTCCCAAATAAGACATCCCATTATAAGACTCCCTCCCATTTACGACCTACTTCTCTGAGACATTGCTCCTTCTTTGTAAGTATTAAAATTACCTCCCTTATAAGACCCCTCCCTTAATTATAAGACCTCATTTTGGATGATTTTTCCGAAGGTCTTACAAGGGAGGTTCCCCAACCCACCGTACACTAAAAAAAATTCACTCAACGTCAGCCTCATTATGAAGCCAAATTATTTTTTGTGCATAACCTTATTCCTTTTTCGCGTTTTTAACTGACCTTACATGACATTTTAAAAGTTTTTAATAATAAAGATTACATTTTAAACTTTGTGGTCCTGAAAATTTTCATCATAGCTCAGGGAGCGGCCATTCTCAAATAATATATTTTATAAGTAACGATTATAACATAACTAACTATATTTTTTATCATGTGTCAACTGGTAGTATGTAGAATGTGAGCTCGCAATAAACTACAAGTAAAAAATAAAGATTTTCCTGCTCCCCTTCACGCCCCCCCCCCCCCCCCCCCCCCTCTTTATATCCCCAAGTAAAATCCCAATGCCCCACATGGCCGAAAGGCCAAAGAGGGCGTAAAGCATTATTTTTCACAAGAGAGGGTTCAAACTGTATTCGGTACGAGTAGGCCGTGTGTGCCGGTGGAATGGATGAAACGAACCCACGAAGCATGCATCCCGTGCGCCAATAGCAGTCTAAACGAAGACTTTGGGCGCGGGGCAGGATAAACATCCCCAACCGGAAGAAGAAGAAGAAGAAGAACAATGACATCATGGTATGCTCGCATTAATTTTGTTGCCACACGTACAGCAAAGCAAAACGTTCATTGTTTCTTCACTATCATTCTCTATCATCAATCAACAACAATAACAATTGTGGTAGTATGGTCGCATTCCTTGAGAATAGAATTACAACAACAGGATCAGTACAGCAAATCATTCGAATGGCGACGTCGATTAAACTTTAATCATTTATTTCTGATTCAGAAACCATGAATAAAAGATGATTTAAAAATTAATAATCTTGTGTGCAACTTAGGCCTAATCCACAATAAAGCCGTGTACACACATAAGCGGATATTCCATGCGGAAAGCCCGTGCACAATCCACAAATAAGTGAAACAAAGAAGGGCTAATGGTCCATTTGTGTCTGTTTCAGACCGGAGGACGTTAAAACCCTTTCACCGCCAAAATCGCATTTTAGCACCACAGTGATTTAACACCTATGTCACTAAAAGGCATCAAATTGGGGTCCATTATCCAAAGACCCTATTGTCTTAGTTTTGGGAAGTAAGGATAGACCTTATCTTATATAGGTCACTGAAGAATCCCCAATACTGCAGATAGATTTGTTGTCTACCCAGGTAAATTGAATGGAAATTGTTTGCTGAAATATGGCTGGCGGTGAAAGGGTTAAACGGATTTTCATTCATTATAAGGGAGGTTCCACTGTACTACTTACATCACCACGACGACGGCCACGCCTATTGAAAGCGATTCGTTGCTGGAATCCTCGGGTGGGGCAGGGGTGCTGGTGGGGGGTGGTGCGGGAAGCAACTCCACCAAGGATTCGTTGCGAACCCAAGGGAACCCGGGCTCTCTGGCATCCGTGCCCAGCGGATGTTCCATGCCTTTTTTTTTTTTTCTTTTTTTTTTTGGGGGGGGGGAGTTCTTTTCTTCTTCGCTGCCTTCTGGCTGGGTGTAGTAGTGGTGGTGGTGCTTTTTCTTCTGTCGTTGTCAAACCAAAAACCCTTGTTTCTTCAATGTCGATTCGCCTGATGATTTAAAACAAAAAAAAGTAAATTGTAGATTGTGATGTGGACGAAGTAAAGACGAGTTTTAATTTATATTAATAGGAAAGGCACACACATATACGCGCGCACGCGTGCACACACATACACGCACGCGCGCACGCACGCGCGCACGCACGCGCGCGCGCACACACGCGCACACATGCACGCGCGCACGCACGCACACGCGCACAGAGATCGAGAGAGAGAGAGAGAGAGAGAGAGAGAGAGAGAGAGAGAGAGAGAGAGAGAGAGAGAGAGAGAGAGAGAGAGAGAGAGAGAGAGAGAGAGAGAGAGAGAGAGAGAGAAGAGAGGGAGAGAGAGAGGAGAGGTGGGAGGCTGGGAAGACGACGAGGAGAGGAAATGCGAGAGAGAGAGAGAGAGAGACTGACTCAGAGAGACTTCGTTTGAATTCATTTAAAACATAATATTGCAATAATGCTATGTATGATACCGTGTGGTGAATCGGTAAGTATCAGTCATTTACTGATTCATTGTCCAAGAGCAAGAGAGCTTCTTAAGAAATCGGGTATTCACTGTTTTGCTGATGGATCGACTCCATTAACTCTATCCTGGATACTAAGCAATTACTCTGTTCTTGATTCAGTTTGTAAATGTTTATTAAGTAGTTCAATAGGTGGGTTTTTTTTTTAATATATATCTTTAACGTTATTCATTGCTCGCTATAATTCTTCATTGTAAGTGGGGTTTTTTTGTTCAAGAGGGAGGGGGGGGGGGGGGGGAGGGGGGTCAGGATTTTTCATCACTAACTTAATGCTTACTCTATTGCTTACACACAATCACTACAGACACACCCACTCTCACATAGGGGAAGACGGGGTAAAAAGCGCATGGGCGGGTAAGAAGCCCACCCCAATTATCTCATGAAATAAAGAAAATTTCAGTCAAATTTGCCCATGAGACGAATGCTAGACATTAATGCTCGTCTCATGGGCAAAATGAGACTGAAATTTGCTTTCATTTCATGAGATAATTGGGGTGGGCTTCTTACCCGCCCATGCGCTTTTTACCCCGTCTTCCCCCTACCTACACCAAAACTACACCTCAATATAAAATACTGTCTGAATCACTTGTAGTGGAAGGACGTTAAGAACGACAACACAGTTTATATCGCAATTGGCCATAATAGCAATATTCATGAAGTATTCATAACAATGTGATATCTCTTCGCCTCAACTCTTAAAACTCAAAAGAAACAGGATTGCTTTTTTTCCATTTTATAAAAAAAAATCCACACTTTCCACTTCTTCGACAGTGAAAACTGTAGTGGACGAAATATGAATATTAGCCATTGACTGTGAAAGGGAAGGGGTTCGAATAGAATCCTTTCTTTGATTTTTTTTTTTTTTTTTCTTTTTTTTTTTTTTTTTTGAGTTTTTTTTTTTTTTTTTTTTTCGTAGTAATGCATGGCTGTTTAGAAATACAGTTTTAAAAGAAACAATATTGTAGGATTACAGTTTCGTCTCTCTTATTCACTTAACGGATATTATTCAAATGCTAGGGGGAAAGAGCAAAACCCGTCAAGGGGTCTCGTAATGTTTTGTCTTGTTCAGTGTACTTGTTTGTGTCAGAAGCGAACAGAAAATGAATAGAAAATCCGATGTAGGGGAAGACGGGGTAAAAATGCCCATGGGCGGGTAAAAAGCCCATGCCAATTATCTCATGAAATAAAGAAAACTTTTCAGTCAAATTTGCCCATGAGACGAATGCCCAAACATTATTCGCATGGGCAAAAATGTGACTGAAATATGCTTCATTTCATGAGATAATTGGCATGGGATTCTTACCCGCCCATAGGCTTTTGACCCCGTCTTACCCATCTCACTTGAGACGAGAAGCTCAAGTGAGTGCATCGTGTGGGGCCCGGGCGTTCCTGGATGAACTGGGCATGAATTATTAACGATTAACGGTCGTGCATGACTCAAGCATATATGTTTTTGCATACATCATGTGGGGCCCGAGCGTCGTGCATGACTTACTCCTCCTTCTCTCGCATCTCACTCAAATTTACCCAATATATTTATCAAATCCTATCTCATCCCGTGCTGCGCATCTTCGTCTTTGAACCCCTGTATATGTCAATAATTGCCGATAAACGGCAGGTGGACATTACTGGAAGAAGAAGAAAAAGGCGGCTATATTCACATTTATGCCCGTCAAGAACGATAATCTGTTGACTGAAAAAGCAATCGCTATGTTCTCTTCTGTTACAAATTATCGTTCTTGACGGACATAAAGGTGAATATTGCCCAAAATCCTAATTCTATATCCGTCAGTGTCGCATGAAAAAAGGTAGCTCGTTAAAAAAAAATAGCTCGCTACCTATGAGAGTCTGTATTTGCGGCATTTTGCGACATTGAGCATGAACCACAAAATTCACTTTTTTTCTAGGGTTAGGGATAGGGTTAGACCCCGGGGGTTAGGGTTAGGTTTAGGGTTAGGTAAATGGTTAAAGTAGTATAAGAAAGAGTGAAATTTGTGGTTGTCGTAAATACAGACTCTCATAGTAGCGAGCAATTTTTTTTTTAACGTACTACCCTTTTTCATACGACAGTCACTAGCACTCTTAAGTAAAAATGTTCTAAAATTTTGAAATGAGAAAAATGTGTAAGGGCAACAAATAATGACTAGCAAAACAAAACAACTTTGCCCCGAATATCATTCAGGCAAAATCCACATTTTCGCCCGTAAGAGAAGATAATTTGATGATGGAAGGAGCCAACATTAAAGGCAAGGAGAATTAGGGGTGACCTAATTCAAACTTATAAAATATTTAATAGTGTAGATGACCTAAATGTACATGACTTATTCACAATATCAGATTTTGACAAAACAAGGAACAGTACAGACAAAATATTTATTCAACATTGCAGGACTAATAATAGAAAATTTTATTTTACTAACAGAGTTGCACCTGTATGGAATAAATTACCACCTAACATGAAAAGAGCACAGAATACTAACATTTTTAAAAAACCTTCTCGACGAATGGAATGACTATAAGGCAGTTATGTATGATTACGATGAATAATATTAATAAAAACTGAGTGTGCGACAGACCGAGACAAACAACTAAATAAAATGAAAGATGGGACAGGAAAGCCTTACGGCTATGTTTTTGAGTCCCTAAATCCTAATCCTAATCCCAACTGTTTTGTTCTTTTCTGTCATCAAATGGTCTGCCTTACGAACAAAAAGGCGCAAGAATAAAAAATGATGTCCTTAACTTAACCCACAACAACATTTATCGCTAAAAATGTTCAAATTTTGCCTTGATCAGAAATGGTTAGCGTTAGGACTGGGCTAAGCTCTAATAAGGACGTAAGGTTAGTTTCGTGAAATAGAAAAAAACACCAAATGTAATATTGAGATGGAAAGCCGAGTAGTAAGGATCGAGCGGAGGGGGTGGGGGGTTATCTCTACAACACACCTTTGCGCACATACCTTACTAATGTAGGCCTCTTCGTATACTGTCGTACGTTCTGTTTGCCAAAGAAGACGGCGACGATACACGAACCACATTCAAATTGCCTGGGTTATATTATGACCACTTCGTTGACCGATTCAGCTTGGTTGATGTGAAGCGTAATCACATCCAATTCCAACGGAATTGAGGCTCTCGCTGTTCCCAACATTCCCGATCTGAATGGTAACAGCACAATTTGTACGAATGGAGCGATTTGTCCTCAAGTTCTTTATTTTTGCTTCAAATACACCTTTCTTCTTCTTCTTATCGACATCTTTTTTTTCTGTTGTCGTTGTTGTTGTTGTTGTTGTTGTTGTTGTTGTTGTTGTTGTTATTGTTGTGTTTCTGTTTCTTTTATAACATTCTGTCAATATTAAAAGAATAAGCATAATTTAAACGCTTACTATTTCTCCTTCCCCGCCCTGCTCTCATGGTGACCTCAGTCTCAGTTGCCAATCCAGTTGGTGCGTTCGAGTCAAAGTCATGGGGATCAGTATGTTCTGGGGGAGCTGTCGTTGGACGGTCGTGGTGGCGCCCTCGGAGGAGAACCTCACTCACGCTGGCTCCGCGACTAACACATTATTGTCGTCAGTAGGGGGGCTTAGTAGGTGGTCTCCACCTGAACTCCACCGAAGTGACTCAGCAGCAGTGCAGTGTCTTCTCGGTTGGTTGCCTTCTGACGGCCTAACATAAAATTCGTCTCCCCTTGGACTGCTGGTCTCGGATTCTGCGACCTGAACAAGCCGGGGGTGTGGCTGCGAATTGGGATTCGGAATGAGCGGCGTGGGAGCAACGCCACTGTACGGCCCAGAAGATAATAGGACAGAAAGAAATAAAAAAAAATAATCTCCCTTCCTTTTAATTGTCTGTTTCTTGACCTGGGCCTGTATTCACGTTGAGATAGCATGAGACTAAGCATGATGCTAACTTAGAAGCTCTTCCAATGTCCTATAGGATTTAATAGGACTTTTGGAAGAGCTTCTAAGTTAGCATCATGCTAAGTCTCATGCTATCTCAACGTGAATACAGGCCCAGTCCTCTTATTGTCTGTTTTTTTTCTTTTCGTTACTCCATATTAGGCCCTCCTTTTATAGTTTATTAAGGTGTTGTTTACTATGTGAAAGATTAGCCACGCCCTTGTTCTCCGACACATTATGTAGTTTTCAGAGTGTAAGTTTGTTGCGGGTTTGTTTTTTTCCCAAATGTTTTCATAAAGCAATGTTTTTCCTCCATATTTCAGTTCATGTAGATAAACGTTGGTTCATCTCAATTATTCTATTCCTAAATCAGTAAATGTGCATTATAATATTGTTCTTGTACCTTTTCAGTAATAATTCATAGGTTTCGAGTTTATATGTTCCAGATTTGTTATCGACTCATGAAGATTACTCTTTATACTAATTATTATAGTTTAAATACATCTAGGTGTAGGGTTTCCCAAATAAGCATAACATCATCAGTATCCTAAATCCTCCGAAGTCGGAGTGTGGCTGCTCACGAGGCTGGGTGATTTATCAGTAAACGGTCACACACGTAATGTTCTCATCCCTAGCTGTTGCATTTGTACCATAGTGTTCAAGTTCTTCGGCTGTTGGGATGATCCCTGGAGTCTTTAAGCCAGGGTACGACAACAACAACAACGAGTCTTCACGCTTTGGGAGTTTCCATTTAGGTATAGGGGAAGACGGGGTAAAAAGCGCATGGGCGGGTAAGAAGCCCACCCCAATTATCTCATGAAATGAAGCAAATTTCAGTCTCATTTTGCCCATGAGACGAGCGTTAATGTCTAGCATTCGTCTCATGGGCAAATTTGACTGAAATTTTCTTTATTTCATGAGATAATTGGGGTGGGCTTCTTACCCGCCCATGCGCTTTTTACCCCGTCTTCCCCATAGTTTGTAATTGTTGTTTTCCGGTCTATTGACTTCAAAGGTCACTCACTTAACCTTTTAAAAAAATTTGATATACACAACTTGTTCTTAATTATATTTTTTTAACCAAATGATGGACGGACCAGTTTGATGTTGGAAATGTTTACATTTCAAAAAATTAAGAAAACCTAACATAAACTTCTCCCTATGTTTATTTGGCCACATCGAATATTGTAACAAAAAAGGTTGTATCAGTGGTTTAAACAAAATGGCATCCAATACATTTCCGTTTTACATTTCACGCTCATGTTGACTTGCACGAAATATGTTCACCTGTAGATTAAAAAAAAGAAAAATACTATAATATAAAAAAATATAAAAAGAAAGAAGAAGAACGGAACCAAATCTCGAATACCTCATGATGAAAATCAGAAGACTTGAAATATTCATGACGCACGGGCAATGTGACAATGCAGTGGGAAGCATTACACTGTTTCTGGTTTGTATGTAGTTTTCAGCATCATTCCATTTCGTATTTAACATAGCTTCATCCAAGGATGAAGCATTGATACACGGGAGACAAGCCCAAGTAAATTGGCAAGTAACTACATTTTAAGAATTCCCTCCCTTGTTGTTGAATTTTTTGTTTAAGCTTGTCAATGATGCTAACCAGTCCAAATTATCATGTACCATGTACGTTTTATGTTACATTTGTATAAAGAAACAAACATGTGTCACCGTTCATTTTATTCTGTCAAACTTTATTAGATAACCTTGATTGAGTGTTTGTGCACAGCAACCACACACCATATTTCACAAACTGGTTTAAATCTAAAGTTTTTACTCACCCTAAAAGATCAATTTATCCAACAGTGGTTCTCGCTGCTGGAAGAAAACATATTCAGTACTATACATTGTATAAAGATATGTTTTCTTGTGAGGATTACTTTCAAAATGTACCCGAAAACTTATTATTGTTTTTTGTAAAATTTAGAACATTAAATCATAGATTACCCATTTCAAACGGGGAGAATAGCAAATATCCCACATAGTGAAAGGTTTTGCTCGAAGTGCGAACACACCACCAAGCTCTAGGAGATGATTTCTTTATGTTTTGAATGTCAAACGTTTTCAGGATGCTAGACAAACGTTATTTGCCAAATTATGTTTAAAAACCGCCAAACGTAATAAAGTTTAATTCCTTATTTCGTCAAAAAATAAGAAATCTCAGTCGTTTAGTTGTTTCATATAAGGTTATCTAAAGAGTTCTGACCTTATTTGATACCACGTACCTCATACCACATTCACATTTTTTTAATTTATTTTTTTTTCTTCTATTATCTCACACATCTGGTACCACCATGTCTGAGTTTATGTCCTTAATTGTTTCTTGTCTTGTTTCATATGTCCAATATTTGTTAATGGCGATAAGTTAATTAGCGGTTTAAAAAAAAAGGATTCCAATGTTGCAATTCCGCGAGCAACTGTGCTTGTGCATGTTGTGTGTGTGTGTGTGGTGTGTTTGTGTGTGTGGGTGTGTGTGTGGGTGTATGAAGCGTATCTTTGCCTGATGGTAGAATGTGCCTGTCTATATGGTGATGAGTACTGGTAAAAAAAGTGTTTCTGTTGGTTTTTTGTTGTTGTTTTTGTTTGGAGCCTATGTAATACTATGCTAGTGTACTGCTATGTGGTTCTTTTGGGCTGTTGTTTTGTAATGTTTGATAGCCGCAGGTGTGAATGGTACGTGTATGCAATTTTGCTTGTGCCCACAGGGTTTTTTGAAATAAAATTGATTTGATTTGATTTGATTTTGTGCGTGCGTGCGTGCGCGCACCACGCTCGTGTGTGTGTGTGTGGTGTTTGTGTGTGTGTGTGTGTGTGTGTGTGTGTGTGTGTTAATCTGCGCGCTCGTGTGTGTGTGTGTGTGTGTGTGTGTGGTGTTTGTGTGCATGCGCGCGCGCGTGTGTCCCTGTCTGGGTAAGTGTGGTGTCCGTGTGATATGTGTGTGTGAGGAGAGAGAGAGAGAGAAGGAGAGAGAGAGAGAAGAGAGGAGATGAGAGGAGAGAGAAGAGGAGAGAGAGTATAGAGAGAGAGTAGAGAGAGAGAGCGAGTAGAGAGAAGAGAGAGAGAGAGAGAGAGAGAGAGAGGAGAGAGAGTGGGGGGAGGAAATTACACACTCTCCTTTTTTTGTTTTAATTTTTTAACCAAAAATCGTCTGAAACCTTTTTACCGAGGATACAACAATTCACGCTGCTGATATGACCGCATGGTATAAAACTAAACTCAAGTTCAAACTCTTTTATTATCCGTAAGAAATCATCTTAAAATTATTGTTATAACGGATCAATCCCCATCCCCAACCCACTCCCACTCTCACACCCTTTCCCCTCCCCATCTCTCCTCATCGCACCAAACCTTTCCCTTCCACCACAACATGGCTTTATTTAAACGGACTTTAAAGACCCCACCCCCCACAGTCACGACGTGTCACATTCCCTCAATTATGGTAGGAAGATTTCTTAGTGATTTCTTAAGATTTCACACTGTGGACACAGCTATTGGAGGAAAGCACGTGATTTGACCACGTGACGTGGTAGTCTTTAAAATGACCCACCAGATCACGTGTCAAAATCATGTTTTCACGTGTTTTTCCCACCTCTTATAGCTGGTAAGAAATCTTTTTTGACCAGTTCAGCTCCGCATGTACAAATGCCCCCAAATTCAAACAAAATGCGTCATTTACAGAGGCAGCCTCAATTTGAGTTGGGGATATGTGTATTGTGGGTCACAGCTACCTTGAATAAAACGCCAAGGGACCTTAATCGTGGTGCGTCAGTGTGTCGTTTAAAGGAAACCACCTCACCACCACTGTACCCTACTATCCCGAAAACCCTCCCCCCTCCCCCCCCCCGCTCCCCCCCCAAACATTTGTTGGTAAAGGTCAGATGTGCCACCCCCCTACCTATCTCGTTAATAATTCTATTAATTCTATTTTTCCGTTATTGCCTTTCTACAGAAATAAAGCTGTAATTTTAGGAACCCTACCCCTAACCCCCTACCCCCCCCCACCACCCTATAGAGACGGCGGGAAAACGCAACGAACACAACTGTGACAAAATCGCGGTGTACTGCGTACATAGTGGGGGTTAGGGATAGGTTTAGGGCTATAGGGTGTAGGGATAGGGTTAGTATTTTCCAACAAAAAGGTTATTAGCTGAAAATGTTCGCTAAAATACAGCTTTATGTATGGTAAGAAGGAAAAACGGAAAAATAGAATTCACTCCGAGAATGCAGGGGGGGGTGGCACATCTTTTTTATTAAAAAACAACACATCCCCATCTGGAAACACTGATCCCCCCCCCTCCCCCCCTCCCCCCCCCAACAAAACAACAACCCCCCCCAACCCCCCACCCACCCCACACACACACAGTACATGCCGCACGCACGACGCACACGAAGAGAGCGCACACACACACAACAACACAC